>OZ012660.1:85374616-86070182 GCA_963942545.1 Oxycera nigricornis | reverse complement strand
GATTTCGTTCTTCAATCGTTCTCGGACTTAATGGATTGCAGACCCGTATTATGTATTAATCTTTATTAATCGGCTGACCAGTGAAAATGTTTGCTTTGAAACATCACATGATGTGGGTGAACACTAACAGGAATCCATTTGTAAGCTCAGACGAATAGCTTTAATCTTGAAACCGATATTTTGGCACGTATTGGTGGACTGTGGCACATTTCCGATCAAAAATTATATGGGTTGTAATACCCAGTGATATAAATAAGCACTTTGCTGAGCTTATATTAAAGATCAACTTCAAATTAAATGCGATGTTGGGAAAAATTGGGAATTTCGGTTTGACTCCTGTTGACAACTAGCTACCAAAGTCAACTGAATTCTTCCTCGCTTGATTTTGACAGGCATGTTTCGTCTATTGAAGTGTACACCACTTCGAATAAATTTAGATACTTGCTGTTTTTTTGGTACAATGCAACAAAGAGTTTTATATCTCTTTGTAGCAACGTTTTTATCAATCAGACCAATCCGACATTGGGTTTTTCGGACGTTATCATCCAATGAAGTCGAACTGAGCATTTTTATAAAGAAATAAAGTACAACATATATCGTTTATAACGACTTCGGATATTACGACGCAGTTTGTATAGCGAAGAAAAATTGATAGATGAACTGGTTAAATTTGAGTCCTATAACGGCGGACTCGCGTATAAAGTAAGATTACTCCATCGAATAAGGGGAATCACCGGATTATGAAAACAAACGCGACAGAACATACATATACAGTCAGTTCAGTGTTTTGTTTAGTGGAAGTTGATTTCTTAGTTTCATATAAAAGGTCCAATATTTAAACAGCTTACCAAAAAAGAAATGCGTTCACAATCGCTGAAAAAGCAGCAACTATTTGGCGTCTGGAAGCTGGAGAGTCAAATGTCTGCATTGCCAAAAAATTTGATGTAAGTTCTAAATAAATATGCAGTTATTTCATCTCAGGTGGCACATTTAACAATTTCCAGGATGTGGAAAAATCGCGATAAAATACAGAGTGTATATGAAAATAGCTCTAAATCATTAAAATTGAAAAAGGTTAGGTCTTGTAACCAATCTAGAGTAGAGTAGTTATTTAAATGGTTCAAAATTCAAAGAAGTCGTAATATTCCCATCAGCGGTCCTATTTTACAAGCAAAAGCGGACGATTTTGCAAAGACAACTAAAAGATTTTAAATGCACAGTGGGATGGATCCAAAGGTTTAGAAAAAGGCACACCATTATTGTGGCGAAATAAGTGGAGAAGCGGCAGATGTACCGGAAGGGATGTGTAACGATTGGACAACAACAGTATTAACAAATTTAAGAAAAGGATATAAAGACGAAGAAACATTCAACACAGATGAAACCGGTTTGTTTTTTTAGAATGTTTAAAGTTTAAAGGAGAAAAGTGTGTTGTAGGTAAATTGTCTAAAGAAAGAGTGACTTTTCTTGTAGCAGCAAATATGACTGGCTCGGAAAAATTAAAACTAGTGGTTATTGGCAAAGCTAAACGGCCTCGATGTTTTAGAAATGTTAAATCACTACCTGTCGAATATGAAAATAACCCGAAAGCCTGAATAACATCAGCCTTATTTGACAAAAATATTTTGAGATGCGACAATAAGGTGATTCGACAAAAAAAGAAGATTTTATTGCTTTCAGACAACTGTCCCGCTCATCCAAATATTCAGAACTTAAAAGCAATAAAATAAGTCTTTCTTCCTGCAAATACTACGGCAGTTCTCCAAACCATTGAACCAGAGCGTAATCAAGTCACTGAAAACACATTTTAGAAAACTTCAAATTATGAAACTTTTAAAACACATCGACGAAAATGGTGTGCCTAAAACATGCATATCCTTGAAACCATTTTTCTGATTTCACAAACTTGGAATCGTGTTTCTCAACGCACAATAACCAATTGTTTTACACATGCAAGATTTTATTTAAACGCAACAGAAAACTCGTTTGATCAAGATGATCCACTACCCCTAGCGGAATAGCTAAGACTACAAAATGATCAAAATGAAGTTGAGGATAATCTACCCTCATTGGGTCAGCACTTTGGCTGTAGATGACTTGATATCACAAGAATGTTAGGAACATTTTTCAAGCATTGATGAAGAACTTGAAACGGCGGAGGACATGACGGTAGAGGAAATTTTAGCTATCTCAAATCCAGATTTGGAGTCGGGTATAAACAACGACGAAAAGGAAATGAACTGTTATCGATTTCCAATCACTTACCTCTAAAGATGCTTTTTCAGCGATTCAAACGGTACAACATTTCTCACATTTAATGAGGATTTAAAAGAGGTTAAAACAGATTTCGCCTTACCACAATTGAAGACAGTAATTGAAAAACACTTTTTAGAAAACAGAAAATTACAAAAACAAACAAGACAGATTTTCTTTCTTAAAATTAAATTAAATCCGGCTAAGTTTAGTTGTTGTGTCCATTCTTTAGTATGTATCATTTCTGTTGTACTCAATTACCTTTCTGTTTTCTATCATAAACAAGTCGCGAAGTGCGACCCTTGAGGTCCACACGGTCAACTTCCCTTCCCTTTACATGGTAACTTTGAATGATTTTTAATTTAGTTGTTTTCATAATCATGGAAAAAGGTTTTGTCGATTTCTCTTCAAAAACTGATAGGAATGTATAAATTTTATAAACATTTATTGCTGTGTTGTGCAAATCAGGTTAAAAAAAATATTTTTTATGGAAAAAACCCTAATTTTTCGCATTTTCTTCTATTAAATTAAAAAAAAATGGCTGAAACGAATTTTTAAAATGTTAAAAAATCAGAAAGATGTTATTACATGTCGATTCACACCTTAATGATGCAAATATTACATCTAGTTCGTGAGATATAGTGAATGACAGAAATGGCCTTGAAGATCATGATGACTGTTAATGATTTGTTATTTAATTTTTTTTTGTAATCATGAGAAAAAGGTTTGATGATGCTTTTACAAGCACTGCTTGAAGTATATAAATTTTATAAAAATTGATTACTGTGTTCCGTAAATCAGGTTAAAAATTTATTGTTTGGAAAAAAACTTAATTTTTTGCATTTTTGTTTCTTAAATTAAGAAACAGCTCCAACGATTTTTTTAAAAAATTTGATAGATTCACAAAAATGTTAATACGCGTTGATTGACACCCAAACAATGCCAATCGTATGTTTGTTTCGTGAGATATAACGCAAGACAATTATGACCTTGAAGATCATGATGACTGTTAATATTTTTTTTTTGTAATCATGAGGAACAATTTTGATGACATTTTTAGAAGAACTGTTTGGAGTATATAAATTATATAAACATTGATTACTTGGACTTGAAAATCAGGTTAAAAATTTATTGTTTTTGAAAAAAACCCAATTTTTTGCACTTTTTTAAAAAAAAATTGAAAAACAGCTCAAAGAATATTTTTTAAAAACTTTATAGAATTAAACAAATGTCATTACGTGTCGATTGAGTTCATGATCAAGGAAATCGTACGTTTGGTTCGCAAGATATAAGATATAACAACTTTGTTTACGTGAGTTATGCTCGTAGAAAAAAGTGTCCGCGAACGTACGTGCGTACGTACACACACACACATACATCTCTTTTTCTAAAAACACTTTATATATACTCTATAGACCTCAAAACGTAAAGAAATGTTGGAAATTTCAATTTCGATTTTCGAGGCGATTACAAGAACTTCCTCCCATGTACTGGGAAGTTAATAAAAAGTATATTTGAGTATTATTATTGTGTTTGGATATAGCGACCTACGGTTATAACGACGGAATTTCACCGGTACCTTCAACGTCGTTATAAGAAATACAGTCGAACTTCCCTAAGTCGAACTTCTATATCTCGAATTTTTCTATAACTCGAACAATTTTCTTTGGCAGTTGGTGGTTCGACTTAGGGAAGTTTGACTGTATATACTGTAGTTTCCAAAGAAGCAAAACAAAGCTGCTCAACCTAACAGACAAAAAATAGATAAAGTTGTTTAATTTATTTAAAAAATTGATCAACAAGAAATCAATGATTTATACTTTAATATTAATGCAATTTGTTAGTCTTTACTGCGAAACTATCTTTTGATGGTTCATTGCTTTTCCATTTGAACAGAATAAGTGATTTAATAATGATACCTACAAATTTTAACTCAGTCATTGATACAATGATTGTGGATTATTTACAATGCCTCGAAAATACGTATTTATAATTGACGAATTTAGAAATACATAAAACCGACATAGTTCGTTTGTCAGATACACATGTTCAACAGTTGTGGTTGCAATATAATTTATGCCTAAATATTTTATGTATATGTAGATACTCCCAGGAAAGTCATTATCCCCCTTGAAACCTAAAGGAAACGTCGATGAAAATATATTTGAAGGTGGTATTTTCATTCGCGCCTGTTTGATTTCGAATTGTTTATGTTGCAGTGGACAAAGTCTTATTAGGAGCATAGCATTATTTTGACATATTGTCTCAACCACTGTGGTGAATTTGAAAACATTAGCTGGCGACATCTATTGCATATGTTAATATCGATTACTAGCTCGTTTCGGTACGCAGGTTTGTCCGAATTCCGGAGGTAATTTGGAAATGAATGCAAAAATACGTAGTTTTGAATCCAATAAAGGTCAAAATTACGAACTATGCAGTTCCGTGGCAGTATAAAAAGGCTAGTAGCGATGAAGCGCACGGTCAAAATATACCATGTGTTGTTATTGGGTGTTATCGTTGGTAGTTTGGAAACTGCAAGCCAAGTTTTCACCGCTAGAGTTTTTAAATATGTGTGTATAAATTCACTTACATAATTTATACATGCATGAAATGAAAACAATTTGCTAAGGAAATAGTAAACTTCATAATGAATATAAATCAAATAATCTTTAGATATATTTTATGAAACGAAATGTTTTCATGTTTTGTTTATTTTCCACAAATTCGTAGAAAAGGCTCAGTCTTTTTTGTTTTCCCTGCCTCCCCAGACTAGCCACCTTGGATATCCAATATATGTGTCTTCCTAAATAATAGGAAAAATTCGATCCGGATTCGCACACAGAGGGCTCCATCCATACTAAGGAAACTCCTGAAAAGAATATAGTCACAATTTTCCATTTTGATCAGAAATTATTACAGCTTAGCGATCGAAGAGGAGGAGGAGAAATCATCTACAAGAAGAGGAGAAATCATCTACAAGATTTAAATTTTGTACTTTATTTTCTAGCCATTTAATTAGTAAAATCCACACCGATAGGCGAATGCTTTATTCGTTGGTTTATAAATGGTCAAAATTGAATTATTCGATTCGCAAACGTAAACGCGTCATACTATCTCTGTCTTTGCAATTCCGTCTTATTGGAGCGAACATTTCCTACTGAAGTGGTTTTTTGATAGAAATGTTGCAACAGTTTTAAGAAAAGTCATTAATCATTACTTTTCTACCACACCCTGTATTAGGATCTATGAGTTTAACAACAACAAATTCACCAAATGGTGTTTTCGGTGGCCTTATTTCATCTATTCCTTAATATGGAAATCCGTTTACCATTCCTGTCCACGCCCTGCATTTCGCGAACGAAACGTTGCGTTGACGTTATTTAGGTGTTAATCAAAGCGTAACAGCATTTTCATGATTTCAGCAAGTTTGAATGAATTCGGTGGGACCATTTTTTTAATGTACTGAAAAAAGTGTAAAAATCCGGTTTGTTCAACAACAACAAAATGTCCACCTTATTTGCACTCTTAACAAATAATGCTTATAAAATAAGAGCTAAAAAGGTTTTTATCGCCATTACAAACATATTACATAAAAATACTAAACAATTAATAGTCACTATGAATAAAAGATAATATTATTTAAGCTTTTGGAACCTTCCAAAAGATATTTTGAAGATTTTTCACTAAACAAAAAGCATTGTTTTATATGATTGTACAACTCATTCATTCAAAACCAATACAGTAAATATATACTTCTGCCGTGCAATGGCCAAACCGTCTAAATGACATTTTTCGAGATTTTGAGATATGTGCGTTTATACCTTCCGTTCTTTCATATGAGCTTAACATTTTGTTTCATTTCCCTCCCCTTCAAGAGTTATGACCCTGGCCATTCCATCTATAATACATCTTGCTGCCAATTTCACATAAAAAACAAGTGACAAACCATCTAAAGTACTTTAGACGGTTTGTCCATTGTACAACTATACAAATCAGAAGGAAAATAAACGTCTATAAGCATTTAGTTCCATTTTCCGTTACATATCTAGTCCAGTCAATTGAGAGTTTGACCGTGCAGTTTCAAAAGGCAGAATTTTTTTTATTGCAATGCGTGGGAAATAGTATAATTAGCTTAAGTTCAATTTCCTGGGATCCCCGATGATGGCGTTTGGGCTCCATCTTGAAAACAAAAGAAAGTGGGACACCCCTATATCTCCCAAACCGTGGCTTCCACAAGAGAGTTGTGTATGGTAAACTAGCGTAGAATACAGTGGCGGCTCGTGGGAGTTAAGTATGGTGGGGCTACTGGTACGAATTTTTCTATCACCAATATAAGTTCTTATGTGAGTTTCCACTCCACCCAAGAGGTACCACATGTGGAGCGTTAAGCGATTTTAAGTGATCAGTTTCCCCAAAAGTAGATTCGCTGGCAATCAAAGATATATTCCTATTGTCGTGTTTTGAATAACATTTAAAGCTTTAATAAAAGTTCAGTGCACTCTGAATAAAAAAATTGTTTAAAAACATTTGAATTCTTGCAACGAAACAACTTTTAGGCCTGTCGCACTTTTCAAAATAAATAATTTCTCTACTAAAATAAATGCAACAAAAACAACTATAACAATCGAAAAAAAACTAGTACTAAATAAATTCAACTAAAGCAACAATAACAAGAGCAAAAACCATCAATAAATAAATTCAGCAAAAACAGTTTAACATTGTATATAGTTCTTCAATCAACAAAAGCAAAGCAGACATATTTTGATACATTTCGGTCGAATAGCGTAATATTAATATTAATCATATTTTCTACCGAATTCATATTTTAAAATACCGAAAAAAATTTACTGAAATTGAAATTCAAACTTCTAGCAAGTTTTAACACATGCAAAGAAAATCTTGTTGATTATTTATTTGATCAAAATCATAAATACCATAACCTGAAGAACCCTTTTCTGAAACAAACTTTAAGCACTACAAAACTTTAAAAAAATACTAAACAATACGAAGGCGCACTAAGTACTAATACCATGCACTACACTGATGAGACTACTATTGAATTAACAGTCATCACCTTCACCCCCTGCGGCCCGTCGTAAAAAAATGTTGCTCATGCCTGCTCAAAAATATTATCCAGACCATGCCAAGACTAAACGTTGTCGAAGCACTGAACGGGCTGCATATGATTAGCCCGTTCGCGATGTATTCACATGTTATTTCAAACACACACACTCCCGCCGCTTCAGCATAGAATTCACGCAGCCATTCAAATCGTAATTCTCTTAATCGGGGCTTATTTCATGCAGCGTTTCCTCATAGTAAAGGTGGAAAATTGTCAAAGAGAAAATAAGTTTGAATTTTACTCTTAGCTTTTACTCGGTGCAGGCACAACGAAGCGAGTCGAAGAGAAAAACGAATTGTTCTACAGTGCGTGACAAGAAGATTATGTGAAAGTAAACTACAGCATGGGCGAAAAAATGGTACATTATATTTTGAAATGAAATGAAATTATGAAAACTATATTGAAATCTTTAATGATATTTTATTTTAAATACTATATTATTTAATTACGGATTGTTTTTATTTTAGGGTAGATAATCGCACAAGAAATACGAGTTGGAGTGACTTCAATCAAAGACTGGCGTCGTAAAAGGTAGGAATTGGAATCATTTTCAATGAAAGTCGACGATGATCAATCGGCACGTTGAAAAAACCAAAGCTGGAAATATTAGATGACGCAGTATGGATTTGGTTTAACAAAAAACGTAGAAAAGTGACTCCATTATCAGGGCCGATCATTCAGGAGAAAGCAATCACCTTAAATTCCAAGATAAGTGAGCAGAGTTCTACGGTTGATACGTTCACCACATCTGAAGGGGGGCTCCAGGGGTAGAAACATCGACACGGAGTTCGATAATTTTCGATTTCAGGTGAAAAACTTCCTTTGACCTTGGTGAGGCACAAGTGTTCATCGATAAGTTTGAACAACTTGCAACAGACAATAACTTGCTTCCGGACCAAGTTTATAACATCGACGAAACTGGCCCAAATTATAAAATGCTCCCCAATAAAACATTGGCATCCAAAAAAGATATAATTTGCGGACATAAAGTGTCGAAAGAACGCCTGACTATTGCTTTGTGTAGCAATGCGAGTGGGGATCACAAACTTCCCTTGTTCGTAATCGGGAAATCAAAAAAACCAAGAATGTTCAAAAATTTGAGTATGAACGCCCTTCCCGTTTATTATAGGAGTCAGAAATCGGCCTGGATGGACTGTTATCTTTTTAAAGAGTGGTTTGACCACGAATTCGTTTCGGCTGTACGCCAATTTTTAAAATACCACCTATGGATCAAGGCGTGATCGAATGTTTGAAAAAAAAATATCGTAGCAAATTCGTTGGCTCCATAGTGGAACAGGAGGACAGTGACCTGATGCAGGCAATAAAGAAACTCACTATCAAGGATGTCATTTATACAGTTGCTTCAGCGTGGAACGAAATTTCTGCAGGAACTTTGAAAAAATCCTGGCGTAAATTGTGGCCTACTATGGACAACTGTGAAACTGAGGACAACATAGAAGACCATGCAGTGATGTTGGAAATCGTGGAGAACCTTCAGACTATAAATCCTACAACTAAAACCAGTGACGTTGACGAATGGCTGGCTAATGTTGATGAAAACGTCATGATTGCGAGGAATTAAATGACGAGGATATAATATCTGTATGCAGGATTTTGATAAGGGCGGGTTCATATTTTTGAAGTCTTGACTAGGTACGTTTGCTAGTGCTTCGGTGTAGATATGAAGATATAATTATGTAATCATACTTAAGATACTTTTTCACCGGTCAAAGTTGGAGTCCTCCAAAAATAATTCAGGCAGACTTTAGCCCGATTGCATGTCTGGTTTGATTTACGTGGCTAAACTTGTTTACCCAAGGGGGGGGGGGTTTGAACTCGTAAACCCCCCTTGGGTACGCCACTGTCTGCCGCTTCCAAAACATCCGAGGAAAATGAGGAGGAACCATCAAAAAATCTGACAATCAGTCATGCCGCCGCAAAGGAAGCTTTTGAGAGAATCTACAGCCAGTGATTTATTAATGCTAAAGATATGGCGAGATAGATCAGCAAGATCCCGGGAATCGGAATTACGTCAAAAACAAATAACGGAGTTTATTAAAAATTGAATAAAAATTTAAATAAAAATGTATTTTTTTTCGTCTCTGGTCAATCCGACTTTTTAGCCGTTCCGACCTTGTAGCCGTTCCGACCCACCACCTGGTCCCATCGAGGTCGGATTGCGAGGTTCTACTGTACCTACTTTCACTTACTCTAATGACGTTGTCGTGTTATCGGTCAGTGCGAATTACATATCAATGATGTGATATAATTTTCAATTGATTCAGTGCTGCTGTTGTTTTTAAATTTTATTAAACATGTATAAAAACCTAAGCAACCAATCTAAAACAAGTTTTGGCTATCCAAAAACATTGCGAATTACGAGGGGCAGTTGGATATGCTGCAATATTGCTGCAATCATACTTTGGTGCTGCCACAGGTGCATTGGAAGATAGCTGTGGAAGCTAAGTGGAATGTCCACGCTCAGTGGATACAAGCAGAGTGAAACGTCCCAGCAAATCTGGAAGCTTAATGCTATAGGCATCCTATGTTTAGCCCTCATTTTAGCCAAGACACAGTAACCATAATTTTCATATCAAGGATTTCTACCGCTGGTTCGAAGTCACGAAAAGCTTCGGTGACCCTAAATATAGGGACGGGAAAAACGATGTAAGAAAAGTTGGTGAGTTGCAAAGTGGTAAGCATGTAGAAAACTGTTTTTTTTAGATAGAAGCAAAAAATTATCGGTTTTCGCAACAGTGCAACAGTTTAATGTAAGTTTGTGATTTGCATTCACAAGTTTTAAACTTTAATATGGAGACTTACTACGAATTCTTATTCTCGTCAAGTTTTAATGACCTAGCTTAGTAGGAATTTGTATATTCGAGAAGTGATTTTGCACAAGCTTTTGTTAGATACACTAATGCAATAGATTATTCGGGCTCTGATGATGAATTAATATCCAACATTATAAAATTCTGGTATTACGAATTCGTTGATATTACGGTACATCTTTCATTTTATTTTTAACTTCCCAGTATATGGGAAGTTCTTGTAATCGCCTCGAAAATCGAGATTGAGATTTTCAACATTTCTTTAAGTTTTGAGGTCTATAGAGTGTATATAAAGTGTTTTTAGAAAGGGAGATGTATATATATGTGTGTGTGTGTACGTACGCACGTACGTCTGTACGTTCGTGGACACTTTTTTCTACGAGCATAACTCACGTAAACAAAGTCGTATCGACTTCGTTAAGGTGTCAATCGAAGCGTCTTTGCAATCTTAAGAGCTGATTAGTTTTTGGGAAACTTCGGTCGGGGGGTTTGCTGTTTTGCCCGTTTGAAGGTCATTTCTGTCATGCGCTATATCTCGCGAACAAAACATACGATTTACATCGTTAAGGTGTCAATCGACGCATATTAACATTTTTGTGAATCTATCAAATTTTGAAAAAAAATTGTTGGAGCCGTTTTTTAATTTAAGAAACAAAGTGGAAAAAATTAGGTTTTATTTATATTATATTTTTAACCTGATATGTAAAACACAGGTATCGATGTTTATAAAATTTATTTACTACAAACAGTTTTTGTAAAAAAAAGAACAGCAAAACTTTTTCTCTAGATTACGTAAAAGATTAAATTAAAAAAAAACATTAAAAGTCATCATGATTTTCAAGGTCATTTTTATTATTCACTACATCTCACGAACCAAATATAATATTTGCATCAATTAGGTGTCAATCGACGTGAATTAACATCGTTGTGTTGTTTTGATCTTTTGAAAAAATCATTTCAGCCGGTTTTTAATTTAATAGAAGCAAATGAGAAAAAATAGAGTTTTTTCATCCAAAATAAATCTTAAACCTGATTTGCACAGCTCAGTAATAAATGTTCATAAAATTAATACATTCCTATCAGCTGTTGAAGAGAAATCAGCAAAAGTTTTTTCCATGATTCTGAAAACAAACTAGATAGATAGATAGATAGATAGATAGATAGATAGATAGATAAAGTTTATTATTGTCGAGATACAATTTTGTAGTATTACAGAGATTTATGCTAGAGATTCAGACTATGGTGCCGCCTTTACATCTATAGTTCCTTACAATTAGACTTGCAGATAAGTTTTGCTTAAGATTATAGTTATCAAGTTTACTAGGAAAAACGTATAAAAAACCTGGCTTGCGAATACTTACACCTAAGAAACTAGCCTAATCTAGAACTAACTTAAGAGTAGGCTTAAACATCTAGATAATTTCTTAATGTAGCGATGACCTAGAAGGCAGAGGATTATCGATCGTTGCTGTTGTTTCGAGGAATGCATTATGCCGCTTCGTGACGAGATCTTTTATCGTCGGGACTTGAGCCAGTTGATGCAGCCGTATGGTCGAGAAGTACCAGGGTTTGTCTAGGATGATCTTTAGGCATTTGTTTTGGAGAACTTGAAGCTTACCTTTATGGTGATTTGCACATTGTCCCCAAACGGGTGCTGCATATGAAATAATTGGCTGAAATGCAACTTTGTAAATAAGCAGCTTATTATGCAGGGAAAGCTTTGACTTTCTGTTAATGAGGGGATACAGGAGTTTTATGGCCATTTGAATTTTGGTACAAACTGTTTCTACGTGATTTTTGAATGTGGTAGACTTATCCAGAATCATTCCTAGATACTTAACAGTTTCGCTCCAAGGAATGGCCTTCCCAACAAAGTTAACGCATCGCGTTGGAAGATTTAAGGGATTTCGTTTCCGGGTGAAGTAAATAGATGCAGTTTTCGCGGGATTTACTTTTATTTTCCAACAAAAATAAAGCTGGTAGAGCAAATCTAGTTCACTTTCCAAGGACTGAATTATTGAGTCAGGATCACTTGCTTTGGAGAAAATGCACACGTCGTCTGCAAAGATTGCAAGGTCACACCTGGAGTTCGAGGGGATATCGGCAGTGTAAATAGTGAACAGAGCTGGACTCAGGCTTGCTCCCTGGGGTACTCCTGCTGGGACGCGCCGAGAAGTTGAGTGGGTTTTATTAATTTTCACAGCAAATGATCGCTCCGATAAAAAGGATTGTATAAGCTTTACCAAGTAAACTGGGAATGCAAATTGTGTAAGTTTGAACACCAGTCCGTCATGCCAAACAGAGTCGAAGGCTTTTTCGACATCGAGGGTGACCATCCCTACGGACTTTTTCTCATTAAATGCATTGGTGATGCAATGGGCTACCCGATTCAGTTGATGGATAGTAGAGTGGCCCTGTCGAAAACCGAATTGTTCGTTTGGGATCAGCCTCTTTTCAGCGATGATTGATTCGATTCTAGCAAGAATTATTTTTTCGAAGACTTTGCTGAGCGCAGGAAGCAAGCTTATGGGACGAAAATTGCTGGGAGATCTAGAGTCTTTTCCAGGCTTGAGTATTGGGATGAAGGTCGCTTTTTTCCAGATTGCTGTAAAGTACCCCAACTTGAAGCAGGAGTTAAATATAAAGGTGATTAGAACAATTGGCTTATTGGAGAGGTTTTTCAGAAGTATGTTTGGAATTCGGTCTGCTCCTGGAGATTTACGGTTTTTAAGCCGCTTAATAAATTTAAAGACTTCCTTGGGTTTGCAGAAACAATTGGTAGGCACATCCAACCAAGAGGGGAGTGACCTAATTGAGCTATCGACGATATCCTCAGTTGTCTTACTGCTCATGTCTTGGGTAAGCGTATGCGAACTTTGAACGACGTCAACTAAAAGCTCGGCCTTTTCAAGATCGGAGTGGGCTAAGGTACCATCGTTCTTAATGAGGTGGGAAAAGTGAGAAGTGTGTCTTCGTTCGAGGGTTTTTGAAGCTTCCACATGAAGGATGAACCTCGGTCGAAACTTGCTAGCAAGGAGTTCCATGTCCGATTTCAGATGGCCGTAATTCTAAGGCTGATCATCTCGACAAGCAGGTTAACTTGTAGTTTGAGACGATAGTCTCTGGTTCGTTGCATCTGTCGTCGCAGGGTATTCTTTTTTTGAATTAATGTCATTGTCTCTATATCTATTACTGGTGCTTGTACAAATTGCGCTTTTATTTTCTTGGGAGTCCATAGCTCGATTGCGTGCCATAGATCATCGTTTAGTTGGCAAATCATTTCGTCTATTTGTGAAACGTTGATGACAGATCTCAAGTCAAGCTTGCTAAGAGAGATGTTTTCGTTTAGTGTTTTACGAAACATTCGCCAGTTGGTTTCTCTGAAACAGAAGGACTCCGTGTTTTGATTTGAGGACAAGGGAATATTGTTGATTTGACTAAAAACCGGTATGTGAGGAGATGATAGAGCCTGCAATACTGTAGGTTTCGACACGTCAACCTCATTGTCAGTAATTAATAAGTCTAGGGTGAAACTCCTGCCGTTGGGTGAGTAGAAGGTTGGCTTGTCAGGTGCCAGGACATTTATTTGCCTTTGGCAGGCCATGTCAAGTAGAATTCTTCCAGTTTTGTTTGCTTTGGCACAGTTCCAAAACCTGTGTCTGACATTGAGGTCACCGCAAAGAATATATTTTTTGTAGGTCCTAGTAATGAGTTTCAAATCCTCAGAGAACATATTAAGCCTAGCTGCATCTAATTTAGTACCCGGAAAGTAGGCAGCTTTTATTGTAATATTAGAATCTTTTAGTTTGACGGCGATCGTTTCAATAATTTTGGTGCTCAGAAGAGGCAGCAGCGAGCATTTGATTGTTTTGTCGATACAAACTCCTACTCCTACTCCTCCTCCACGAGAGCCTTCTCTGTCATTTCTAAAGATATTATAATTAACATCGAAAAGCTTATCGCTATTTTTCAGCCAGGTTTCTGTAAGTGCGATTATATCTACATTATTACTATGTGCAAGATCAAATAATTCAATATTTTTATTTTTGATACTCTGAGCATTCCATAAGATTAAGTTGAGGGACTTATTAACCATATAAAAAATTTAAAGCAAGTTTAACGATAACGTTGTATTGATCCTGCTTATCTTTGCAACTTGCAAGACTAGTGATTAGTTCCGCAGATATTTGCAGCAGATCTTCGGCAGAGAATAAGCATTGATCACCACTGCATGGGTTGGTCGTGCTGGCAGACTTCAAAACCTCGCTGAAAAGTGGTTGCCTTAGAACAGGCGCATTAGATGCTGAAATTGATGAAGACAAAAGTGGAAAGTTTGCCGCCTTGGTTTGAAAGCCATTTGGAGGTGTCATCATCGGCTTTTTAGCTCTGGCAGAGCGGAGTGACGTCCTCCCTTGGATTTCTAAGTATTTTTCCCGGCCTTTGCAGTCTCGATCGTTAGCTAGATGGTTAAGGCCACAATTAGCGCATTTGATTTTGTGCGCCTCGCCTTCTTTAAGGGCGCATGTAGAGTGGCTGTGTTCTCCGCTGCAGGTTAGGCACTTTGTAGGCAGGTGACAATGTGCCGAGCCATGGCCAAACATTTGGCAGTTTATGCACTGCGTGGGACCAGTTTTCCGTTGAGAGTGATAATCCCATCGCACTAGGGTGTGCATGATGCTCTTGTTGTTGCGAAGGTCATTCAATCTTGTCCCCGGTGCAAAACTCAGCAAGTAGTGGCTATTGCCTGTATTGGCTACTATGAATTTTTTCACCTCCATACATTTTAGCAGCAGAGTATCCGTTAGATATTTTTGAAGATCGGTGCAAGCCATGTCCTGCAGGCCAGACAATATTATTTTCACTGGCCGCAAATTTGCTCTGCGGTGGCTGAAAAATTCCACCTTCTTGGATACAAGGCAATTGACGACTTTTTCGTATTCCTCCAGTGAAGATAAAAGCAATTATCTTCCAAACGACATGATTTTCAGATCGAACTGAGATATCCGCAATTCGTCAAGTATCTCAATTATAGCCTCTCGAGAGATAAAGGGGAAGGTAATTGGAGGTATTTTTACTTTTTTAGCAGGCTGAACCGCTGCTTTTGATGTCGATGCATCGTTGTCGGACGCTACGTTAGCGAGCAGTTGGAACCGGTTTCCATTAATTGGAATTTCTACTGGAGCAAGTCGTGGGATTTTCAGCTTGTCTCGTAGCAGCATGCCGGTTGGGGAAAGATCCCCTAAGGATCTTTTCCTGGACACAGTTGTGATTTTTCAGAGAAACACCAATATAACACTATCGCGAAAATTAGTCAAAGATACAGAGGAACTTGATCACTGATGCCAAACAACGCGTCGCAGAGCCAAATGAATTACGTCCGTACGCGCCGGTGGAAATTTAACAATTGAAAACAAACTAAATTAAAAATAAAAAAACCATTCAAAGCTACCATGTAAAAGGGTTCATACGAATGATATTACCTTATATCTTTAATTCTAAAGGCTTTGTTGTAAAGTCAAATATTATGCATAATTTGAGCAGATTTTGAAAAGTTTTCAGTGTTTTACTTTTAATAAAAAACTTCGATATATTTTTCACAATTGAATATAATTTAATTATTTCACTAAATTTGAGTTTTTGTTGGTCGAGGGAAACAAAGGCAAATTGGCAACAGTTTTCTTTAGGAATATTGAAGCACTCAATAAGCGCTTTTTTTAAAAACAGTAGCTGCTGTAGGTTAGCATTTCATTTTGGCGTTTAAAATAGTCGCGAAACTGAAAATTAGCGAATTTTTCCAGGTTGTTTTCACTTTCGAATTTTGTTGTGCCAAATTGGCACTACTGCGAGCAAGTTTTTATACACGTCTTAAAAGGTTTTTCTAATAGGCTATCAAACGCGTTATTTTTGAAAGGTATGCATGCATGAACCAGACAGTTATAACAGTTTAAACTGGCCAGGTCGTTATGGTTATGGAGCGGGGTACTTCCCCCTCCTATATCTCGAAACCCCTTCGGATTTACCACCCCCCTCCAATACGATTTTTTTCTCGCGACACTTCAAAGAAATAACTCATAAAAAAAGCAAGTACACATAAAAAAGATAAAGATATGTTTTAAAGCACATTTTATTCCAGCAAAACAAAGATGTTCTATTTGAATTTTCGGATTACAATATAGGTAATGTTAGTACCGAAATTTAGTGCGGTTAATATATTTTCCACTAGACTTGCAGCAACAAAGCAACTCCGCCAAGAATCCACTTTGATGGCCTTTCCCTTGTTTTCAAGTCAAATGACCACACGTAAGTTAGCCCTCTGATTCTGAAAATAGATTTTTCGAATTGCATACCATAGCAAAAATTATCAAAAATAAGCAATCATTGGATGTAGAATGTATCCGAATTTTGTCTAACTATATCAAGATCAACGATCTAATTACATCAAGAATAACCAACGGCTGAAAGTGAACTGTTGTACCGATTTCAAAGGATGCAGAAAAAGCAAACATATTGAGACTGCTGGGCAGTTAAATGCATTAAATTCTTACCGACCACAGTGATCACAATAATCGTTTTGACGAATGACTTTGCAAAGAAGAATTTGATGAATTTGCCTCGTTCTTGTTAAATTTAAAGTACCATTAATTTAACACAGTTTTCAGCCACTTCATAATTAGTAGACGGGTATTGCATTACTTACGATAGGTTAGCCACATTGATAAGCAAACCACATTGAACATTGGTTAAATCGATGCAGTGCAATATTTGTGTCACTTTTTTGGAAACATAACTAGTCCAGTCAATTGGGAGTTTGACCGTGCATTTTGGGTAGGCAGAAATTTTTTCAATGCAATGCGTGGGCAAAAGTATAGATAGCTAAAGTTCAAGTTTCTGGGGTCGCAGCTCTTGTCCTTTGGGCTCCATCTTCAAAACAAAAGAAGTTGGGGCACCCTCACATCTCCGAAATCATGGCTCCCACAAGAAAGTTGTTTACAGCAAAATTGCGTAGAATAGAATGTTCAGCAAGTCGTTCATACTTCATTTTTACGTTGGGTCAATAATAAAAAAGTTGCAAGCCAAAAACCACACACAAAAAGGGGGAACATCTTTCAGGCACCACAACTTTTTTAATTTCACGTTTAACGCGAAACACATACTGTTCCAAGATAATTTTATCACAAATCGTTTGTGGTATTGATTGTTGCAATCACTGCACATTAACAGGAGTTATTCCATCCCAAAGGGGAGAGAGTCGCGTGAAAAACCCGTTGCGTTTGGGGTTAAAGTGAAAACAATGGATTTGTGGCGCTCGAAAGATGTCCCCCCTTTTTGGATGTCATTTTAGGCCTATACCTTTTTAAATATTGATGCCACGTGAAAGTGATGTATGGACGACTTGCTACAAATTTAATTTTACGTAAGTTTGCCATACACTACTTTCTTTTGGGGGCCATGGTTCCGGAGATATAGGGGTGCCCCACTTTTTGTTTGTTTTCAAGATGGAGCCCAGAGGATTGGGGCTGCGACCCCAGAAACTTGGATTTAAGCTGCCAGTATATCATACCACACATTGCACTAAAAATCTGCTTGCTTACCAAAATGCTCCGCGAGTTTCGCAAAGGGGGTTTGCCATCAAAAGCCGATTATTTCGCCTAAAAACGAGTTTTTCACGCGACTTTCTCCCCTTTGGGATGGAATAACTCCTGTTAATGTGCAGTGATTGCAACAATCAATACCGCAAACGATTTGTGATAAAATTATCTTGGAATAGTATATCAATGTGTTTCGCGTTAAACGTGAAATTAAAAAAGTTGTGGTGCCTGAAAGATGTTCCCCCCCAAAGGACAAGAGCTGCGACCCCAGAAACTTGAATTTAAGCTATCTATACTTTTGCCCACGCATTGCATTGAAAAAAATTCTGCCTACCCAAAATGCACGGTTTAGGTCAAAATTCAGACGCTTTGACTGTACTAAACCAAGTCTTACCAATACGAGTAGGGAGGGATCTAACCAGTCACTAAATTTACTGTTTGTTTGGAGCTCTCAGAAAACGTGGTGAATTAGAAACAGTGTTTAGTGTGCTGAGAGTTTAAGCAAAGTAAATAAGACCTTACTACTTGTAATGTAGTGCAGAGTGACGCTCTTCTCATGAACAAACAAAGACCGTTGCCGAAAATATGAAATGCTAATTTTCTGATCTAAATTAAATGCTCACACCTACCTTGTTTTATAAACTGGACAGCGGTAGAGACTGTCCGTCTGTACCTTTTCCTGAATAGCAGCTTTAGCAAAAATTACTGGCATACAATAATGCAACTCTCTTGGTCGAATATCTATAAGCGAGTTTAGGTTACAGTCCCACGCAGCGCCTTCTAAAAACAGCCCATTGATGAATGCGCCTTCTCTTGGAGGGATCTCAATATTGTCTTTGTACTTGTTGGTAACCTCTATGTAGAGACACATGTCGTCAAGAGGAAGTTTATACTTTCGTGCAGACTCTTGCATAATTGCTGTAAGAAAACTTTGTGGGTTGAAAAGTCCACCTAGCCAGATTGAAGGAGGAAATTTGAATTCTAAACACCAAGCCTGTAGCTCTTTGATACGTATTGTCAAATCAAGGAACCATTGCTGAAAGGGTAAAACAGTCGGATAGGCGTGTCTCTCCCATTTCTTTGGAATGTAGCTGAAAAACAAATCGTCCTGCAATGCTTCCATCTCAGCAGTCATAACCAGCTCCCCTTTGAGACCAAGTAGAAGCTCCTTAAGTGATTTCTTAATTTCTTTGATAAGCACATTCATTCTTTCGCATTCCTGCATCGCTACGGAAACGTAGGGCGTAATTTTTTTCACTTTTTCAGTCATTTCAAATATGTTGAACTCATCCTGCAGCTTGTCTAAAGTATCGTTTATTATAATCCGCACAAGTTCTTGACGTGGTTGCATGTAGCTGCTTTGCATATTTGACTCACGTGGTTGTAGTTCCAATAGAGTTTTTAAAAAGTTTTCAGAAGTAGAGTGCATCAGGGCTACCTCAGCATTTGGACACAGACCATACAAAGTAGGTGTTTCTTGAGGAAGCCTTGTATCAACGTACTCATGATATCCAGCAAAATCCAGATTTGGCGGAGCGACAAATCCAGAACTTAGGAAAAAGTCACCATCTATTAAGTCCTGCTGCAAAAGCTCTTCAAGATATGTTTGGCATAGCCGGCGATCCCAATTATTTGTAATGTGACCACCGTAAATGATCTCCCCAAATAAGTATCTGAGGTCCTCCCATGGCACATGGTTGCTTTCATTTAGGTAATTTTTAAGGATGCTGGCACTTATATTTAGATCTCCGTAGTTAAAAGGGTACAGGTTGTTCCATCCCAGAGTTCCAAATTTTCTTCTCTCCCCGATCACAGCGTGAAAGTAACACAATGAAAATAAAATAGATTTCAGCTCTGTTTCGTGCAAACAATCTTCAAATATATCCTGAGAAAAGTTATCGAGAGCCTTATGTAGATTAGCAGCGATTCCACTGGGAGCTTCCTCGACAATTTTCAAAGATGATTCGAGTATTCCTCTGGGTATTACGTGACATTCCGGGTAAGGTGCAGGCTCAGCCGTAATGAAGAGTCGAAAGTCTTGATGCGTATTTTCCGTTAAATTTTCAATGAGCTTTTCGAGTGACGGGAGCCACTTCACCACTAAATGGATGTTCTGCAGGATAATCCAATGTCCTAGTGCCGTGGCCATTTTCAAAATTTTCTCGGCTGGCTCTTCTTGATCTTGTCCGAGTGAAATGTTGTACAAATTTCCATTCTCTTCAGTTATGTGCATGGTTAAACCCAGTTTATCAACATCCTGCAAAGGATTGATGCCGGGCGATAGAACGAAAAATATCGGAATCGATGCTTTTGATTCTTTGAATGTATCACGAAAAGGAGCTCTATGATTAATGTCGAACTCATTGCCGAGCGTGATATGTGTGAAAGTCCTAGAATCAAAAAAGATATTAAATAAATAAAGAAAGTTGTTGTAAGGAAATTTTGAACTAAAGTGTCCATTTACAGAAAATTGTGTTTTTTGCATGCATAAAATAGCTATGTATGTCATAACGAATGCCTAATCCTTTTAATTATGTGGAAACAAAAATGTTGCATGCTAGTCACTTAAACTGTTTCAAAACTATGGAAAAGTGACTGCTTGTTCAAAAAAGCTGTTGATTTACATTTTGCAAGGTACGAAGACACGTATACTATACATAGTGTAGAACGAGAAAAATACTTCTGAAAAAAAGTTTATTGAAATATTTTTTTCTTTAAATTGATCACTGTATCCTCAATTCTAATAAAAAAGTAAACGAAGCTAGCAGTGAAAGCCGTAAGTTTTAAAACCAATTCCTCAATTTCTTTAAGATCTAGAAAAAAAATTTACCAGTAGAACTTGATTTCACTGAAACGATTCTTGGTTTTTTTCCTCTTTTTCCGTGGATCTAGTAAAATAACTGATCGGCGTATAGTTAAAGTAGAAAACTTTCGATGGATTTAATTGCAAAACGTTTATGAAAATAATAATCGAACGGTGAATGTAAAAGTATAATTTGTTTTTAGTAGGAAGTGTGTTTTTGGCGTCACGGATGGCATCCTCTTCAGGTGCTGTCACTTGCCATCCGTCACCGGACAGCACGACCACGGCTGGCTTGTTGGTGGATTAAGCTGGATGGCAATGGCAAGTGACAACACCTGAAGAGGATGCCATCCGACACGCCGAAACTACACTTCCTACTAAAATTAATTAGGAACCAGCCTATAATCTGGGAACAATAAAGAACCTCCATTAATGTGCATTAAATAGTGTTAGCAGAGCTGCGAACCAAAATTGCACACTAGAAAACAGTGTTGTTGACTAGAGTAGGAGGTTCTAACACATGTTATATAATTTGTTGTTTTCCATAAAAATTTTGTGACAATTTGCGAAAAAATATAACATTTCACGTTTGCTTTCTTAGTTTTGCACAGCTAAGAGATCTTTTAAAAATTAAAGAATCCTAAGTGCCAAACAACCACATAAATAGATATTTTTAAACATTCTATCTTCAAGGTAAGTACTGTATCTTCAAGTGAAAACTTGCCTAAAAAAATGACTGATTCTCTCCGGACGTAGACATCGAATCACACAAAGTTTCTGTAGTGGTGTTCGACTTTTCCATTCTCCTGGCAGTTGAATCTTTTCCGGAAAATCACTTTCAACATACTGTTTCCATCGTCTGGGAAACTCTTCAATGTCACTGTCAATGCCATAAAATGACTCGATCATCGAAAGGCTTCTGATTCCGCCCCAAGCTGCATTCGACATAAACTCAAAAGGTGATACCACAATCTGATCGACGGGAAATCTGAGTATAAAGTCAATTTCCTCTGTGGGAACTTGGTTCGATATCATTAATATCTGCAGGACCATATGACTGACAAAAGTCAATTTGTCCTTTTGGAAAAGTCCTCGCAAGGTGTACTGGAAGATTTCACAGGTGATAACTTTTACTAATGCATTCACACGCTCTTCAAGGTCTACGCTAGTATTTTCTGCCAAAAGCGCTCTTTTAAAGACAGAAACAAACGATTTTAGAGAAAACACGTAGATAGGATTTATTTTTTGCAGATCGGCCAGAACAAAATACAAAATAGATGCTCGCTGTGCTGCGGGTCGATAAAGGTTACGAGATTCGTCTATTTTCATGGTCGCAATTACGGACTCAGCTACCTTGTGTTCGATTTCAGTTACTGTCTTCTTTGTGGCCTCCAAGTTCTCAACAAGAGTGGTGTCCTCAAGGACGTCTTTTCTTGCTGTGGCCAAGCACACCAACAATTCGTCTTCCAAACTTTTTAAAGTGATTCGGAAATTGTTTTGCTGCATGGTAACTTTATTTTTCATTTCCTCTAGATCAGCACGTTCGGATTTGATGACTTCTGCTAAAAGCTGATCTTCTAGACCTTCCCTGGTCACGGTGAATGTAATGAGAGTCGTGTGTGCTTGTATTTCTGGCTTGAAGTGTGGGTTGGTTAGCTTTGAATGGAAGATAAGTTTGAATTTGGAACAGTAGTCCATTTCTTTATCTCCAATTTTAATGAAATGTCCACGCTTGATTAAATTTCTGCTAAGAAGTGGCTCTAATATGGGGTCAATAGATTCCTCAATGTTTTCTACTAACACCACATCACCCTGTGTCATCGATGTTTCAAGGGTGTCCAAATATCCCTTTTGAGCCAAATGAATCACTTTTAGCTCAGCGCCAAATTTATGTTTGATCCATTTCAATCCTTGCCTAATTATATCAAATAGAATTAATGAGAAGCCTTCCCAGAGTATTCCTTGCCTGGTAGATCATTAATATTTACACAAACACTGTTTCGAATACTCACAATTGTGGATCGATCATTAGCGGCCATCTGCTGGAGTTTGTCAAAATAGCCGCATTCTCCACAGACATCCGATCCTTTGGCAAACCTTCATTATGCCAGAGGGCGATTTGCGCATCGTCGCATATAAGCTTAAGTGGGTCTATCTCTTTAGTGTGTGGAATCGCTGGCTGAAAAGTACATGTGATAAGACAAACAGGAAAAAGAAGTTAAAGTTTACCACCTCAATTTGTTTGAGCATAGGTAACCACATTCGCTCGAATAATTCTTTACGGTAAGACTTTGTGAAACACCCAGCGTAAGATAGGAAAGACGATATCAGCAGTACATCGCCAGGCAAAGTTCCTATATCCTCTCGAAGGCTGGAAGAATTTTAATGATTTGCAATGATTATAATTTGTATCATAATGAGCCTATCGTGGCCTGAGTGAGCCATCTTTTGATAAAGAAGCTGTCACTACAACCAACCAACTAACCAATGATTTCATTATAATCAAAACTCAATTCAAAATAAAAATAACTCCAAACCCAAGCCAAACTAAGTAAAGTTTTAATCATGAGATATTTTCCAATCTGGACAATCACAGTGATTTCAAAATCTTTACAAGGAGCAATCGGATACGGGACTAGTAACACAGCCATTTTGACGTACGTGGCTATTTTCTTACAGACGTTTGAAATGCTTAAGGGGTCTTTAAATTTTTTTTCCATATAGAAGGAAAAAAGATATCATTATGAAATTTTGTGTGTTACTTTATTATCATTTTAAAAATACAAAAAAAAATTCAGAATTTCTGAGTCCCAATTCCAGGTATAATTTAAAAAAAAATGCAAAAAAACGGTGGTTGACATGATTTTGCCTTTCTGGTTGATCTGAAAAATAAAATAAAAAAGCGTATTATTTTGTTTTAAACCCTTCATCGCATGAACTAGAATAAAACATTTTGGCTGAAAAATAACAAAATGGCGGACGTTTTACGAAAAAATCCATTTCGGAGGTTAGAAAATTAAGTGAAAACCGAAAAATTTACGGCCAATCTGAAAGATCTTAGTTCATGCTATAGTCAGACAGTTAAACAGCAACATATTGAAAAATCAGAGCAATCGGTTTGCACAAAATCGGTCGAGCGGTTTTTTAATTATCAAATTTTTTGTAACAAATGAATTCAATAAATGGCGGATCATTTTGTTAATGGGGATTTTTGTGTCAAATTGAAAATTTTTTTTAAATGGGGATTGTACTGTCAAATTGACACTTTTTTCAGTGTTGAAAGTACAAGCATGTTGTTATGTAATTCATGCGGTCATTTCATCTTGGACATGCTTCGATTAAAGCAAATTTTCAGCGGTAATTATTGCTTTGTGTTTATATTTTTAAACATATTGTTGAGTGCATTCATACAAACGGTGAGTCTTGAATTGTTCAAATGTATACTATGCATGTGTGTGCGTGTACTTTTCTCAGTTTTTTAGCGAGTCGTCGGTGTTTCATATCATTTACAGACTTTATTTGAATTAAATTGTCAAACAACGGTAAGTTTTGAATTATT
Organism: Oxycera nigricornis; assembly: GCA_963942545.1. NCBI lineage: Eukaryota > Metazoa > Arthropoda > Insecta > Diptera > Stratiomyidae > Oxycera > Oxycera nigricornis. The sequence goes on along the minus strand of OZ012660.1, from coordinate 86,046,022 downwards.
GAAGTGAATTACATGTATGCATGTGTGTTTCTTTATTTGAAAAAAGCATATTGTGTGCATACGGGTGTTTAATTCTTTTGTAACAGATGGAAGCACGTCGATTTAAAAATGAATTATTTAATGACATTTTTATATACATTGATTGACGTATGCAGTCATATACATTTCCATACACAAATATACGCACATGTATAAATACAGATACAACATTATTAATGTAGCAGTTTGTTTTTAATTTCATTTATTCTTTTTTATATGAAGGAAAAATGTCTGTATGCCTGTTCATTACATAAATACAGCCATTATCATTAGGTGATCTACGTCGATACAACGGATATCCGTCATTGCCCGTTATAGTGTGTGTGCTGCACCAGATTGGCAGTAAAAAAGTTATTGCCAAATTTGATTGAACCTAAGATCTTAACTGAAAAATCAAAAGCAGAAGTTTGTTTCATACCGCGTATTCCTATGATTACAACTGATATGCCATTTGAATTCAAATGATTACAATATCATGTGCGTTTATCATTTGCGATGTCCATCAACAAGGCCCAAGGGCAAACACTTAACGTTTGTGGTGTGAATGTGTTGGAATCATGTTTTGCACATGGCCAACTTTATGTTGCCTGTTCCAGAGTCGGTACCCCAAGAAATTTATTTATTCATGCTCAAAATGGAAAACAAAAAATACTGTTTATCCAAATGTTTTGGTTTAAGTTTTAAAATAGCTAGCAATTAATAATTTTTTTTTTGGATAAATGAATTTGATGTTAAAATTAATTTTTTTTATTATTTCACTTTATACGTAGCGAAGCACGTACCGGGTCGCTAGTTTTTTTATATATATAAATATGTTCAGACTTCATTAAATAAGCATACGAAATTTCAAAACGATATCTGTTGTAGTTTTGTTTATATAGCAGTTTGAAAAAAGGTCACTTTTCCGGGCTATAGGTAGAATAACCCCTTAAAGTTTTCAAACAGTTTTTTGTTACAATTACACTTAAAATTAATTAGCAATGCCTGAAGCATACAAAAGTCCCTCCTCTTCCTCGAATATGTCCTGCTGATTTTAATGATATACAAAAGATTATATTCAAGCAGCTGATCAAAAAAAAAATGGAGCGCTGGGCACAGTCTACAGATCGTAAAACTCTAAAAGTGCTGTCTTACGGTAACTCTCTATGTAGATGCATAGCTAACGTTAAAACTTTCATTTTGTTAACTTCCCAGTATTTAGGAAGTTCTTGTAATCGCCTCGAAAATCGAAATTGAAATTTTCAACATTTCTTTACGTTTTGAGGTCTATAGAGTATATATAAAGTGTTTTTAAAAAGGGAGATGTATGTGTGTGTGTGTGTACGTACGTACGTACGTACGTTCGTGGACACTTTTTTCTACGAGCATAACTCACGTAAACAAAGTTGTATCGACTTCGTTAAGGTGTCAATCGAAGCGTCTTTGCAATCTTAAGAGCTGATTAGTTTTTGGGACACTTCGGTCGGGGGGGTTTGCTGTTTCGCTCCTTTGAAGGTCATTTATGTCTTGCATTATATCTCGCGAACCAAACGTATGATTTGCATGCTTAAGGTGTCAGTCGACGCGTATTAGCATTTGTGTGAATCTATCAAATTTTAAAAAAAATTGTTGAAGCCTTTTTTAATTTAAGAAAAAAAGTGAAAAAATTAAGTTTTTTTTAATAAACAATAAATTTATATATTTCAAGCAATGTTTGTGAAAACAACATCAAAACTTTTTCTCATGACTACGTAAAAAATTAAATAAAAAATCAATAACAGGCATCATGATTTTCAAGGTCATTTCTGTCATGCGTTATACATATCTCGCGAACCAAACAAACGATTTGCATAGTTCAGGTGTCAATGATTAATATCCGTGTAAATCTGTCAAATTTTGGAAAAAATCGTTTGAGCTGTTTTCTAATTTAAGGAAAAAAAGTGCAAAAAATTAGGTTTTTTTTCATAAAAAATAAATTTTTCACCTGATTTGCAAAATATAGTAATGAGTGTTTGCAAAATTTATATACTTCAAAACAATGTTTGTAAAAACACAATCAAAACTTTTTCTCTTTATTACGTAAAAAATTAAATAAAAAATAAAAAATCATTATAAGTCATCATGATTTTCAAGGTCATTTTTATCATTCACTATATTTCACAAACCAGATATAATATTTGCATCATTATGGTGTCAGTTGACGTGTTTTAATATCTTTGTGAAGTTTTTAATATTATGAAAATTCGTTCCAGCCGTTTTTTGAATTTAATAGAAGAAAATGCGAAAAATTATGTTTTTTTTCATAAAAAATATTTTTTTAACTTGATTTGCACAGAACAGTGATACCAGTTTATAAAATTTATACAATCTTATCAACTTTTGAAGAGAAACCAGCAAAAAGTTTTTCCATGATTATGAAACAACTAAATAAAAAATAAAAAATCATTCAAAGTTACCGTGTAAAGAGGGTTCATACGAATGATATTACTTTATATCTTTTATTCTAAAAAAATTGTTGTAAATTCAATCAAAGTTTTAAAATATTTGCATAATTTGAGCAGATTTTTAAGAGTTTTTAGAGTCTTTTAATTAAAAAAACTACTTAAATTTTGAAAACCAGCAAAATTTCAATCAAATTTGCATTTGCGGTATCATCGTTTTGAATAGTAAAATGTTTTGTAGTCAATACTTTGCAAGATCACATGCTTTGAAAAGCTTTTATCGAATAAAAAATTGTAGTTTTTAGTAGATTCATTTTTTAGGAATCGTAAGATTTCAATAACCATCATCATCTGTAATACATTTTACTTTTTACATGCAATTGAACCTATTTTTGACTGCATGTACAAAATTTTTCAAGACCAAAAAGACCCGCAACGATTGATGCGCGTGAATATTCAATATGTCCTCATCGACCAAAAACCTTACGTAATCAATGGACCTTTCCGTAGACGATATGATTCATATTAACTCATCCCTGTTACTGCTATGAATACCTCTCATTGTTATTACTTAAAGTAGTATTATTTTCAAAATTATTATTGTGTTTAATGTTGTTGATGTTTATGTAGATATTACTGGGAAGTTGACCGTGTGGACCTCAAGGGTCGCACCTCGCGGCTTGTTTTAAAAACATTTAAAACATGTTTTGAGGACATTTACTAACGATATAAGTCAAAAAACAAATTTGGAAAATTTCAAAATTTCTAGGTAGAAAGACGCCTTAAGGAAAAATTTTGGGGAAAGTGAAATTGAAGAGTAATTGAATGCAGTTTTTATTTCTACGCCGACTGAACGACTGCGACAGATGCGTTCAAAATTTGCATAAGAATTGCATATACATTGTATGTGAACTATTCCACCAGTATATCTTAGAAAGACTAATAATAATTTCTTATTTTGCAGTTGATTTTAAAAAAACACCTACTATGCAGTGATAATTCTATGTCTGCCTTTAAAACATATGAAATTTGTCGTACGATAAGCAGATATCTGAAATCATAAGAACACTTACAATAAATGACCTCAAAAATTTTACGCTCCCTTATTCATAATAAATGTTCACTGGTTATTGGTTTTAAGAAGTATTTATGAAACTATGGTTTTTTATTTGATGACAAGTTTTTCCAGCATCTCATTTTATAAAGCATTGATTGATTTATTGAAAATTGTACGAAATCATAGAAATGATAGCACATAAATTAAATTAAATAATATTATTCGCGTAAACCTTTTTTTCATTATTAATAGTGATAATTTATTATTTTTATATGAAAATGTATTGCAGCCACATTTTTTTGGTTAACAAAACCATCTGATCTTCACAGCGTTGATTGCTGTGAGTGTTAATTGGATTAAAAAATTTAGGATTTTCGAATACCTTGGGATAAATGTGCTTTCTCTCTACTAAGCTGTCATTTCATGTTTAAAATATTGTCGCAAAAGTTGCAAACTATGTACGAATTCGAATGTAATAAAGGTTTAAGACGAACCAAATGTTTACTTACCCACCCAGTTTATATATTATACTGTATTTAATTTTATTTCGATACTTTTCATGTGAATTTCGCACATTGTTAACTTCCCAGTATATGGGAAGTTCTTGTAATCGCCTCGAAAATCGAAATTGAAATTTTCAACTTTTCTTTACGTTTTGAGGTCTACAGAGTATATATAAAGTGTTTTTAGAAAGGGAGATGTATGTGTGTGTGTGTGTGTGTTTACGTACGTACGTACGTACGTACGTTCGCGGACACTTTTTTCTACGAGCATAACTCACGTAAACAAAGTCTGATCGACTTCGTTAAGGTGTCAATGGAAGCGTCTTTGCAATCTTAAGAGCTGATTAGTTTTTGGGATACTTCGGTCGGGGGGGTTTGCTGTTTTGACCCTTTGAATGTCATTTATGTCATGCGTTATATCTCGCGAACCAAACAAACGATTTGCATGATAGAGGTGTCAGTCGACGCGTATTAGCATTTGTGTGAATCTATCAAATTTTGGAAAAAATCGTTGAAGCCGTTTTTTAATTTAAGGAAAAAAAGTGCAAAAAATTAGGTTTTTTTTCATGAACAATAAATTTTTAACCTGATTTGCGAAATTTAGTAGACAATGTTTATAAAATTTATATACTCCAAACAATTTGTGTAGAAACACCATCAAAGGTTGTTCTCGTAATAACGTAAAAAATGAAATTAAAAATAAAAAATTATTAAAAGTCATCATGATTTTCAAGGTCATTTTTATCATTCACTATATCTCACGAACCAGATATAATATTTGCATCATTAAGGTGTCAGTTGACGAGTGTTAATATCTTTGTGAAGCTTTTAACATTACAAAAATTCGTTTCAGCTTTTTTTTAATTTAATAGAAGAAAATGCAAAAAATTTAGGTTTTTTTCATAAAAAATTTGCACAGCACATTAATACCTGTTTATAAAATGTATACATTCTTATGAGGTTTTGAAGAGAAACCGGCAAAATTTTCTTCCTTGATTATGAAAAAAACTAAATGAAAAATAAAAAATCATTCAAAGTTACCATTTAAAGAGGGTTCATACGAATGCTTTTACTTTATTTTTTTTATTCTAAAAACTTGTTGTAAATTCAATCAAAGTTCTAAAATATTTGCATAATTTGAGCAGATTTTTAATAGTTTTTATAGTCTTTTAATTAAAAAAAATGCTTAAATTTGTAAAACCAACAAAAATTTTCAAGACCAAAAAGGCCCCCACCGATTGATCCGCATGAATATTCAATATGTCCTCATCGACCAAAAACCTTACGTAATCAATGGACCCTCCCGTGGACGATATGATTCATATTAACTCATTCCTGTTACTGCTATGGATACCTCTCATTGTTGTAATGTTGTTGATGTTTTTGTAGATATTACTGGGAAGTTGACCGTGTGGACCTCAAGGGTCGCACCTGGCGGCTTGTTTTATAAGTTACGAATAGAAATGAAATGTATATTGAATACTGTTGTCATAAAAATTAATAGTTTGTTCTTACATTGGTAATTTGAGAAACAAATCTTGTTTACAAAATCACTTCTTGAAATTAAATTTGATTCAAATTGATTCGCCTCAAAATGAGGTTCGTCATTTAAAGCCGCTCCGAACATAAAAAAAAGTCCGTCGATGCACGTTCCAATGAATTTGCTGTTGATTTTTGACTTTGTAATCCACAAAACAATATTCGAATTGCCAGCAAATAATAATAAAATGGAAGTGACATCATACGGCGAGGATTTGATTAAATACCGAATAAAATAGAAATCGTAGTGTTGAGTCTTTTAAAATGCTGGGCGTGAAACTATTTCTTTTATTCTTCTTTTTTTTAGATGTGGAAAGTCAAAATATTTATTGTGGGAAGTTTTTCTACTTTTAAGAATGATTTGAGTATTTTAAGCCTTTTAATTCATAGAAAATGATCGCTTTTTTGTAATGTACTCCAAATGAAGACTTGCCAGCTTGCACCAGCCACCAATTTCTTTTGGTATAGTTTGTTGTTTTCCAATGATTGAATAGCTTTTCGATAAGACTTTTCCAAACATTTTCCAAGCAACGTTTGAAGGGAAACCGTGTAAAAAAAACCCAGCTACAGTGAGTATACCTGCAAAGTGAATTCTGTTTTATAGAGTAACAATAGCCAGTTTTCGCACTAATGAGCGGTCCCCAACCAGCACAGTTTCATTTTCATTTAACCCTTCAAGTATTCCGGATGTAAAGAATGTTCTACGTTCTCGTAGCCTAAAGGAAGAAAACCCAATTTGCACTTTAATAATTGTGAAGTATACCCTGCTTGAATTTGTACCCACGCCTATCTCTGAAATGTTGATCCTGACAGGGATCCAAGACGATTTTACCTGAATATCAGCTCTTTCCAGCGAACATTCTCATTAGCGAGTCCATTCACCAGGCGATGGGCCAACCTAATTGTGGCGGACGTTTTGTCTGCAACCCTCTGGCATTTTTGCTTTTCGTGGAGCGCAGCCTCAAATTCACGCTGAATCGCAGACAATTTCTCTTCCAGTTCGTCAATCTTTCCTTTGAGGAATTTCAAACGTTCGCGGGCATCGCTTAACTCCAGCTGCGAGCTTTCGAGGGCTTGTTGTTTGGGTCCGACTATTTGAAACACTTGATGATATTTGTGGAGATTTATGATCCAAGCACACAAGCCAGCTGCCGCCACGCTTTTTTGAACAATTTTTTCGGGGTTGAATTCTGGATCCTGACGGCACAAAATTATGACTGTTAATTCGGGCAGAGCATCAACTATCACTATGGAAACTGGCGCCAGGTCAAGTGGGCGGTTTGAGGATAGGCTAAATGAATTGTTGGTTGTGAAAATGAGTGAAAAATGATAGAGCCACTTTCAGTTTCGGCAAAATTGTAAATTTTTAAAAATTTTTTTTTTTAATTGGCTACCAAAAACGGAAGAACAAACGACGACATGTAAAAAGAGTGGAGCAACCACAAACATGCGTGTGGAAGCATTGTATTTAGTATAAATATGGTAAGTCTATCAAAAACTGAAAAATTCCAATCAATATCTTAACTAATGTTCCATTAATTAAAAATATGCAACTGATAAGGCTAAGATAATTAGTAAAACATTGACTTAAAGTTCTCAGTTTGTTCTCATAAGAAAATAGGAATAATTTTCTTCTCTGGTGGGAACTGGAGCTCATGCTATTGTGTTGCAAAATAAACGAACGTTTTGAATGAATTCGCCACTACGACCCAAAGCTGGCCCCGAAAGGACAACAGGTAGTGAGTGAAAGCTACCAACAAATAATTATCCAAAATATCTGTAAATCATTTATGCTTTCCCTTAGCAACAACTGCAACGCAACTCAATTTACACCCCAACACATGTGCGAAAATGAAGCACATGAATGGCATGCGAGTTGAAATATGTCGACAATTGTGCTGTTGTTGTCAACTATATTTACTTTTTAGAACGTTTCAGAGACAAAATTATATCAATGTAACTTTTTTCTCTGAGACCTTGAAGTATACCAAAGACGTCCTTAAAACAAAACGACCGCAACGAAGCATTTAATTTGTGTCAAATAAATTTTCAAGCAGTAATCGAAAATGAAAATCGTGTCCGGTAGGGGCTAAGCTATTCTGACTGAAAGTAATACTCATTACCTTAAGATATTCCTCCAGCACTTCGACCACGTTGGTGGGAATGTTGTCCTTATCGTAGTTAACTAGGTCATTGAGAAACTGGTCGACCTTACCCATCATCAATTTTGCTGTTCGCCAGCCTCGGTCGCGCGGAATCTTGCCATTGGGAGCCAGCAACACCATGACTGCCGCACAAACGTTCACTACAGCTTTTGGTGGAGAGCCGAAGGACCTCAGCTCCGTGAGGTTGGTCTTGTTAAGGGTATTGAGCGCTGTTTGCGCGGCTACCAAAGCAGGCTCTGCTTTCCTTAGGTCGTCTTCGCAGAGTGTCGTCTTGGTTGAAATATCCTCCTCGATGATACGAACGCGGCGTTCTTCATCAGATACGAGTATCTTTTCTCGATGCACCTTCTTACTTTCAGCACCAACCATTACAATCAATTTGTCAGCAGCCTCATTTTTTGCGTTAAGTGTGGCTATTTGCACGGTGAGTTGATTCTGACGATAATTGCATAATATTTATTAGAATTAATTATTGTCGGACATTTTAGGGGTGATTTGGAATTGATTCGGTGTCTTTATTTATGATTTAGATTTTAATTGTAGATCAATTATTACAAAATAGAAAGGAAAGTGGAGCAGTGCGAATATGTTCCTCTCGTTTTAAATATTTAAAACAACATTTAATGAATGCTTGTCAACCATTTTACCATTCAAAGCTTTCATTACCACAAATGCAAATTTAAATAATTAACTTCCCAGTATATGGGAAGTTCTTGTAATCGCCTCGAAAAACGAAATTGAAATTTTCAACTTTTCTTTACGTTTTGAGGTCTATAGAGTATATATAATGTGTTTTTAGAAAGGGAGATGTATGTGTGTGTGTGTGTGTGTATGTATGTACGTACGTATGTACGTTCGTGGACACTTTTTTCTACGAGCATAACTCACGTAAACAAAGTCACATCGACTTCGTTGAGGTGTCAATCGAAGCGTCTTTGCAATCTTAAGAGCTGATTAGTTTTTGGGACACTTCGGTCAGGGGGGTTTGTTGTTTTGCCCGTTTGAAGGTCATTTCTGTCATGCGTTATATCTCGCGAACCAAATGTACGATTTTTTTGAACAAGGTGTCAATCGACGCGTTTTAACATTTATGTGATTCTATCAAATTTTTAAAAAAACTCTTGCAAAAAATTAGGCTTTTTTTCAAAAACACAAAATTTTTAACTTGATTTTTAAACCTAAGTAATCAATGTTTATATAATTTATATACTCCAAATGCTTCTTGTGGAAAAACCAGCAAAAGTTTTTTCATGATTACGAAAAAAAAAATAAAAAATAAAAAATCATTAAACGTTCAAGGTAATTTACGTCATTCATTATATCTCGAGAACTAAATATAATCTTTCCATCATTAAGGTGTCAATCGACGCGTATTATCATTTTTATGATATTTTTATATTTTTAAAAAATCGTTAAAGTTTTTTTTCTAATTTTAAAAAAAAAAATTGGAAAAGATGTATTTTTTTAAAAAAAAAATATTTTTAACATAATTTGCACATCGTAATAATAAATGTTTATAGAACTTATAAACTTTAATCAATTTTTGTAAAGAAACCAGCAAAAACTTTTCTCATGATTACAAAAAAAATTAAATTAAATAAAAAATAAAAAATCATTGTTGTAAAGTCAATAAAGGTTTATTAATATTTGCAAAATTTGAGCAGATTTTCAATAGTCTTCACAGCACCATGTTTTAACTTTAATGAAAAAAACTGCTTTGTAACCTTTCCCCCCTCCGATTGATCCGCGTGAATAATCAATCAAACCAATGCACCAAAATCCTTACGTAATCAATTGACGCTCGCGTAGATGTTATGATTAATATTAAGTCATTCCAATAACTTTTATGAGAGGTACATTTTTATTATTTGAAGTAGTATTATTTCCATAATTATTATTGTGTTTAATATTTTTAATATCTATGTAGATATTACTGGGAAGTTGACCGTGTGGACCTCATGGGTCGCACCTCACGACTTGTTTTTTTAGGTTTTCAAAATGTAAGCAGTTTTTTTCTATTAAAATTAAAACACGGTATCATAAAACTATTGAAAATCTGCTCAAATTATGGAAATATTAATAAACTTTGATTGATTCAACAACAATGTCTTTAGAATAAGACATATAAGGTTATATTATTCGTATGAATACTTTTTACATGGTGACTTTGAATTATTTTTTATTTTTAATTTTTTTTTGTTATCATGGAAAAATGTTTTGCTGGTTTCTCTTCAAAAACTGATAAGAATTTATAAATTTTATAAACATATATTACTTTGTTGTGCAAATCAGGTTTAAAATTTATTTTTATGAAAAAAGCCTGATTTTTGCAATTTTTTTTATTAAATTAAAAGAAACGGCTCCAACGATTATTTTATAAACTTTAAACACACACACACACATAGATAAATACTTCTTTCTAAAGACATTTTAAATGCACTCTAAAGACCTCAAAACAATTTCGATTTTCGATGCGGTTAGAAGAACTTCACATATACTGGGAAGTTAATAATATAAGGGCCATCATTTGGAGTCTCATGCATCGTGATTTTTTTTTCTTTGCTTTGAGAAAGCGTTTTTACCCGCGCTGGAATTCATTTGTCGTGTGAAATTGTCGCCTTCTGGGATCAAACCACATCCTCACACGCTGTAATAAGAAACCAAATAATAATAAAGCACGGAAAACGAAGATTTACCGAATATGTTCTAAGGTATACACAAATATTTTTTATTTTTATTTGAAATAAAAATTGCGTTGCGGGTGCGGACAATCGAGAACCATGTTTTCCAAACTGATGTTCAACAACTTGGAGCATTTCTATCTGATTAGCTTGAAAATTTAACTGTAGTTTATAAGATACACGATCTATCAAAGTAGGTTTTTGCTATCAATAAGCAACAAAAATATCATTTACATGGGCATAATTTATAGTCCACCCAATTCGGATGAAACGATCTATAATGACCTTTATGAGACGGTTTCATCTGTATTGATTTGCATGAAATAGGATGATAAGATTATTATTCTGGGAGACTTCAATCTTTCGTAGCTGATGACTGATAACTTCCTACTTCCCGTAAACATAAAAGACTCCATCGACGTAAATATTGTTAGTAATTTTTATGGCATTGATTTGCAGCAAGCAGCTCCGACGCCCAACCAAAATGGTAATTGGTTAGACTTGATATTTACCAATTTTTATGACGATGTGGTGGTCAGCTCAACTATTGATGGAGAAAACCTCTTCGTTAACACTAAGCACCACTCAGCTTTTACCGTTGAGCATCGCACCACAGATCTAAAATCTTCGAAACCATACAATGATCATATTGTATATGACTTTCGCAATGCTGACTACCCAGGCATCAAGAACTGCTTAGCTAGTATTGACTGGAACATCACTCTTTCAGCATGAGATGTTGAGGACTCTGTGTCCTTATTTTATCAGATAATAACGGGACAAATTATCCGAGCCTTGACTGGATAGAGATCTCAGACACTTAAGAAATCAAAGAAACAAAATGTTTAAAATATTAAAAAGTAATAAAGGCCATGCCAATGACGTGATCAAGGAGAGATACGATATTTTGGCTAACGAATTTTTCACTAAATCCCATGAAGCGTATAAAAATTATGTCACAATTACTGGAGAAAATATTATTCAGAATCCAAAAAAGTTCTTTGATTTCGTAAATATTAAGAGTAAAGCATCGGGATATCTGACTTCAATGACTAGACGTGAGAATACGACATCAAATAGTCATGTAATTTGTTATCTATTTGCTGATCATTTCCAAGAAGCTTTTCATCCTGCAAGCCTACCTAAGTCTATTGATTTGGAAGACTTTCGGACTATTCGGACACAGGTTGTTAAAGACATGAGTCTGAATATCGATGATATTAGAAAAGCCATCAAAGAGCTGAACCTAAATAAAGGCCCCGGACCAGATCAACTTCCACCTTTGTTCCTATACCATTATTCTTACCTACTCCTACCACTTCACGTCATCTTTAACAAATCTCTCTCGTCAGGTGTCTTTCCGAGTTGTTGGAAATTTTCCAATGTCATACCCATTTTCAAAAGCGGAGATAAACACTCTATTGAAAATTATAGAGGAATTGCAATCCTTTCAACTATACTTAAGTTGTTTGAAAAGGTGCTATGTGATAAACTCACGAAAACAGTTGACCCGCTTCTAAATGAACAACAGCACGGATTCCGAAAAGGTCGCTCAACACCTACCAACCTTATGCTGTTAATCTCAGACACTCTTAAGGCGATGGAACAGGGGCAGCAAATTGACACAGTTTACACTGATTTTAGCAAAGCATTTGATAGTGTCGATCATGGCATTCTAAAATGTAAATTACAGAAATTCGGTATTCAGGGGTCTCTGCTAGATTGGCTATATTCATACCTTTCTAATCAAAGTCAATTTGTCAAATTTCAATACGACAAATCAAAAAAGATAAAAGTCACTTCGGGCGTACCTCAGGGTAGTCATCTCGGCCATCTCCTTTTCAACATTTTCGTATCTGATTTGTCTGAAGAATTGTCGGACTTACCTCATCTATTTTACGCAGATGATTTGAAAATTTATCACACCATAGATTCACAAAAAGATGTGTTACTCGTTCAGTCGAAGCTATTATCGCTTCAACAATGGTGCAAACGTAACAAACTTCACCTTAACACTAGCAAATGTCAAGTCATTAGCTTTTCGCGGAAAAAAATCCTTTTGAACAGCACATACCTTCTTAATGACAAACAACTAGCAAAAGTAGATAGGGTCATTGATCTCGGGGTTGTTCTGGACCAAAAATTGCGCTTCACTACTCATTATGACACTATACTAGCTAAAGCTACAAAGCAGCTCGGCTTTATTAAGAGACGCGCTAAAGAGTTTAAGAATGTTTGGGTAACTAAATCCTTGTACACTTCCCTTGTCAGACCGCTATTAGAATATGCATGTATTGTCTGGAATCCGATATTTGAGATACATAGCGACAGATTTGAATCAGTGCAAAAGCAATTTCTTCTCTTTGCCTTAAGGGATATGTACAACCCAAATACCTTTAACCAATTGCCACCGTACATACACAGGCTCGGTCTTCTTAATCTAACCACTCTGCCATCCAAAAAAATGATCGTGTGCTGCTGCTTTGTCTTTAGTGTCATTCAGGGTAGGATTCATGCAGAGTTTCTATCAAGGCAATTTATATTTAACGATATAGTTAGACAAACGAGACATATCCGTTTGCTCAAAGAAACTCAGCACAGCACTACCTATGCAGAAAATAAATCTTACAAATTAAACCTGAAAAGGGCCCTTCCGAAACTCCCTCCACTTTCCAACTCACTTCCCTTAGTTTTATAATTATTTTTAACTATTTTTAACTTTTGACTGTACGTATTAAACAGTACTATATTTATGCCTTGCTTTGGCTTTAAATAAATAAAATGTTTTTCATCAAGTAAAAAGGGCTGTAGTGCACAATAGGATTTGAAAAATTAAAAAGAAATCTAATTTTTTACTATTTTTTCTATTCAATTGACAAACAGATCCATTGAATTCCCAATAAATTTAATTGCACAATTTTTTGATTTACAAATATGATTTCTTCAACATTTCGTTCGTGGAATATCGTGCCTGACAACCTGGAACTTGGAACCGCTCTGGTCCTTACAAGGACGCTTCGATTGACATCTTGCCGAAGTCTATACAACTTTGCCTTCGTGAGATATCGTTCATAGGGAATTGACTCAAACGTACGTACATACGCAAAACATCTTTCCAAAAACATTTTATGTTCCAATTGAGCTTCACGGAACGATTACAAAAAATTCCCCATATGATGGGAAGTTAATGAATAGCAATATAAAACGACACTAAGCAGACTGCTTGCTATTACCCATGAATACCCGACAAATCCCGTTGCCGGCTTGTTGTAACATTCAGCTGCGTTGTCTACAAAAAATTTCATCTGCAATGGCTAATTTCCAGAGCTGATATTTCAAAATAAATGTTCATTTCTCAGAATGTAGTATGGTACCAATAAGTAAGTCCCAAGCGATTCTAAACAAGAATAAACGATTCTGTACCTTTTTTCCAGAAAAGACATAACATTCAAAAAATCAGTTTAACTTGAGTCATACAACTAGTTGTATTCGTCTCTAGATAAGCAAACTGCAACAGAAAATGTGTTTTTGAAACAACAGGTAATCAATAAGATTAAAGCAAAGCTAACGTTCCCGGCAACCAATCATGAGAAATGGGGTACGCCATAAATTGCTATTGAAGCTGGACTGCAGTAAGTCTAATAAATAGTATGATTTACTTTAAAAAAGCACGAGACCCGCCTATTCAATAAAATGATGGCAAACCCAGCCAATTACCTGCAAAATGTCGACCTGTCTCGTACAATCAGCTAATTTGGCCATCCCATTCTCCAGGCGCTGTATCCTGTTGAGTAGCTCGAACGTCCTGCTGGTCAGAAGTTTGGCGTACAACGATATGAATTCAAGAAAGGTTTTTGGGGTGGTGTAGTTGTAGCGTTTTTCGTTTTGTAGAAATGTCCTTGACATGGCGTTCACGGTGTTGTGGACGTAGGCCATATAAAACGAGGCGGAGGTGATGAGCTGCATCTGAAATTGTGGAGCCCAGCAAAATGTCAAGTATGTGCTTTATTTAAAACGTGCTAACTTGCCGGGAGGATTTCGATTTCAGATAGGAACTTGTTCGATACGGACTCCAAGGCGGACTGGGGCCACTCATGGAACCAATCCATGTACGTCCTATTAATTATTGCCGGAAATTTGCGAGCTCGCGTTCGAAGCGTGGCACCAGCAGGTGAAAAGCATAAAACTATTTTCAGCATGCGCTGCACCTTCTCGATAAAAAAGCTGTAGCAGCTCTCCCGGTCGTCCGAAATGTTCATCTGCTTGAGTTCATTACGGACACCGTTCATAATGCTGTCCAGCTGTTCATCATTGAACAGGTCGGGTATCTCGCCTGATGCGAGGATGTCACTGATAAATGTTAAATGAGCTTCATCGAGTATGTGAGAGTCGGACAGCAGGAACATGGTCCACACATTTTTGATGCCCACTCTCATGAACAATTCGGCTACATCTGCTCGAATGTCCTGCAGGCTGTAGCCACGCTTAAGCTGAATTTGGAAAGTTGTCAATGTCGAAATAGAGGCTGCCAAGCGGGAAAGGGTTTGCTTTCCAGAGCCACCAACTCCAATTAGCAGAGCGTTTCCATGCGGACTTTCCAAAATTCGATTTATCCTGTTCCGTTGCAGTGGAAATTATCTCACAATGTGCATTACCAATCACATGGACGATAGTAAATCTTTTGAGGTCAAGCAATGAGTTCTCTAAGCTAGTTATGTATCTGATGGGAATCGAGACGCGCAAAAATTGGACCGAGTGGCACTCGCTACAAGCCATTCACGGATAACGTAATGAATTTACTGCAAGAATTTTGGCCCACAAACATGAATGCAAAAGAAAACAAAAGCAGAGGTTTTCCGACAATACAACTATGCGTTGGATTTAGGAGCTACTAAAATTTTCAAATCTTTGCTATGAAAAGTGGCAACAGCATTTGGTAGCTATCAGTAAATTTACCTGCAAATGTGCTTGATGGCATCCTCAAACAGGACAAGGTTGATGTGGCCCACCGACTCGTTGTACGCTTTTTGTGCCTCCATGAGTAGTGTCACTAGCTGGTTCCACGATTTTACCGCCATGTATCTTTGGTCCAGCAGTGACTGGCTAAAGTGGCAGAAGACAAGAGGTTCGGCGAACACGTAGTCTTCGTCCAAATCATCCACGTATTTTTTGATTGTATCTCTGATGATAGAGTTGAATGATTTGATGTCGATATTGTCCATGAGTCGATCTCTATACACGCGGCAAGCTTCATGTACGAAAAACCGAATCAAATCATTGGGCTTTGAGCAAGAAGTGCAATTGGTCAGCAGAAGTCCTTGAAAGATATTGGTCATATCGCGTAAGTTGAAGATGTAGTGGAATTTCATCGCAGTCGGGAGGAATGTTGCCTCGACTCTGCGGTGCAATGAAATAGCTGCCGTGACAAGTGTCGTTGCAATCGCTTTTACATCTTTTGTGAAGTTCAAATGCTGACTTTCGATGTGATGAGTGAAAATTGACGAGTATATGTCGCTCAAGATATCATCGTTGGAATGATTCACAGCAAAAATAAAAAAGTGCCGCTGCAAGCGGGGGTCGATGGTAAAGGATCCAGCGGATGGGTTCATACAAGCACTGAACTGGCAGTTTTTAATATCTTTGGTAATGAGCTTCGACTTATCATACCATTGACGATAATCCATATATTGCCTGATGATAGTGTGAGGCTGGACGGTCCCGTACTCGTCAACTTTTGCCATATTAAAGTCAGCAATAAAGTAGATCAAACTTTTATTTCTTCCGGGCCCGAATGTTCGGCCAGACATTTTTTCTAAAGGCTTGTCCAATACACACTGAAACTTTTCCGAGTTAGTATAAAAGTTGAAATAAGTTTTCTGTATAAGGAATTTCTCGTGCAGCTCAGTGAAAAGCATTTTCAATATTGCATTTTTTCCTGAGCCAGAGCCGCCCATCAAAAGTACTGGATATCCTTTGGCGATCAAAAGTTTAAGGAAGAACATAATTTTTACGGTTTCGGCGGTTGGAATGATTACATTCTGAAAATAAAAAAAAGTTATCTGTCTGTGGTTTATCAGAAAGAGCGTGGCAAAAAACACAACCAGAGAGGATAAAAATTATTATTTTTAAAATACACAAAGCGATTATTGTTTGGATTCATAATCCTTACAAAGGTAACAAATGAATGCTTTTCAGCATAAATATGGAAGAGTGAACGTTGTTTAGACTAAGAGCACCAAGTAAAATAAGCCGCGAGTTGCGACCCTTGAGGTCCAGACGGTCAATTTCCCAGTAATATCTACATAAATATTAAAAATATTAAACACAAAAATATTTATGAAAATAATCTATATAAATAAAAATGAGTCGCCAAATGTGTTGCTAAGCGCAAAACTCGAGAACGCCTCGACCGATTCGGCTATTTTTTTAAATATATTTTCCTCAAGGCACAAGGATGGTTCTTACGGAGAGAAAAAACATAAAAATTGCGTGGAAAATAGTAAACACAGCACTTTTCTTTTCCCATACAAATCACAAAGTAAATTAAAACCACTGCAGCCAGCTGTGAAACATTTGGCGTCAATCAAAAAAAAAGTGGCGTTAGGATTATTTTTGGCGTGCATTCAAGTTGATTAAGCTGTATGGATATTAATCTACGCCTGTCCAAAATAAAGGTTTTGCGTGTCAACGAAGAAAATAATATTAGTGTTATTTTGAGCGTGGTATTTTCCTGTTTTTTTTTTAAATTTTCACTTCTCTCGAAAACCAATTGTGTGTTTATTTGTTCAGTGTGATTACATTTAGACCCATGCCGCCCATACGTAGACGTAGCAATTTGGGTCGAAGAACTCGAAATGCTACAAACCAAGCAAATTTTCAATCTAGCCGGACTGAACAACAACGTGAAGAGCGAAATGAAATTGAAAGGATTAGGCTAATACAACCACGTGCAACGCATCCTCTTCAAACTGCTTTCAGTGTTTCACGAGCGGCTTTCAGTTACGATTTTTCAATTGACTACAGTTCCTACCAATGCGTTGCTATTGGATCTATAAACTCAGTTTGCCCATATTGTAAGGCATTGACATACAAAAATGAAGCAAAAATCTTGCAGTGTACGAAATAGAAAACTTATTTCTGTAAGTAATCGTTGTTTAGTATTGGGACATAAATAAAGTGATCACTTTCTTAGTGATCACTTTACGCTTATTACGTTACGTTTTATTTATTTAATTTTTTCTATTGGACTGCGACAGACCAATAACTTTTGACAGAACGAAGTCTGTCCGGGCAGCTAGTACTACTTAAAATAATAATAATGAGAGGTACTCATAACAGTAATTGAAATGAGTTAATTTCAATCATATCATCTACGCGAGCGTCCATTGCTTACGTAAGGCTTTTGGTGGATGGGAGGTGGATTGGTTTGGTTGAATATTTACGCGGATCAATCGGAAGGGGCAGGTTACAAAGCCATTTTTAAGTTATTTGTTATTTTCATATCGATACTTGAAGGACAAAAGAGAGCTAGCAAAAATGAATGCAGTTGTTGTTATCACGCCCACTAAAGAGATTTTTTCGCGTGGTGACCATTTATAACAGCAGCGTTCAAAATTGCCATAACTTGGGCATAATCACTGAATTTGTATTTTTCACGATTTTACATCAATGAGTCTAATAATTATTTCTTATTTTCAGTTGATCTTGAAAAACATTGCATTAATTGCATGTAAAAAGTAAAATGTTTTACACATAATGATGGTGGAAGTTATTGAAATCTTACGAACACTATAGAACAAAACTACTAAATACTTCATTTTTATGATGAAAGCCATGGTGTTTACCATAGCGAGTTGTTTTTCGAATTTCTTTAACTTAATATTTTTTATAATCGTATTTTTAAGTTATTTGAACCCTAAATACAAACAAAACAAGCCGCGAGGTGCGACCCTTGAGGTCCACACGGACAACTTCCCAGTAATATTTACATAGATATTAAAAATATTAAACACAATAATAATTATGGAAATAATACTACTTTTAATAATAAAAGTGTACCTCTCATAAAAGTTATTGGAATGACTTAATATTAATCGTAACATCTATGGGAGCGTCAATTGATTACGTAGGTAAGGGGGATGATTGAATATTTACGCGGATTAATGGGGGGGGGGGCAGGTTACAAAGCCTATTGTACGTTATTTGTTATTTTCATATCGATGAAAGCTTTTTAAAACATATGATCTAGCAAAGTATTGACTACAAAACATTTTACCATTCAAAGCGTTCATTACCACAAATGCAAATTTGATTAATTTTTTTTGATTTTCAAAATTTAAGCAGTTTTTTTATTAAAGTTAAAACACTGTGAAAACTATACAAAACCTGCTCAAATTATGTAAATATTAATAAATTTTGCCTTTAGATTAAGAGATATAAAGTAATTTAATTCATATGAACCCTTTTTAAATGGTGATTTTATTTTAAATTTAGTTTTTTTATAATCATTGAAAAAAGTTTTGCTGGTTTCTCTACAAATACTGATAAGAATTTATAAATTTTATAAACATTTATCACTGTGTTGGTCAAATCAGGTTAAAAAATTATTTTTATGAAAAAAACCCTAATTTTTTGCATTTTCTTTCATTAAATTAAAAAACGGATCCAACCGTTTTTTTATAAAGTTAAAAACATCACAAATATGTCGTCGGCTAACACCTAAATGATGCAAATACTATATTTGGATCGTGAGATATAGTGATTGACATAAATGACCTTGACTTTTAATGATTTCTTATTTTTCATTTACTTTTTTTTTGCAATCATGAGAAAAAGTTTACGACTTACGACAATACGACTTTGTTTACGCGAGTTATGCTCGTAGAAAAAACTGTCCACGAACGCACGTACGTACATACACACACATATACATCTCTCTTCCTAAAAACACTTTAAATATACTATATAGACCTCAAAACGTAAAGAACTTCCCATTTACTGGGAAGGTAACAATATTAGATTCTTTGAATCAACCACTTATTTACAGAGAGTATTAATTACTAATTGTTTTTGTGTTAATTGTATACGCTTTCTTATTCATTATAAATATTTATGATGATGAAAAACCGCGTGTTTTTATTTGATGACAAAGCCTTCAATGCCTTTCATTTCATAAAAACGTGATTGATGGATATAAAAATGTTTTAAGAAGATAGTTTAGTTTTCCCCCAGTATTTTTAACTTCCCAGTTCCCTATGGGAAGTTATTGTAATGGGGTCGATTTTGCGAATCCCAAATTTTGACATCTCTCCACGTTTTAAGGTCTCTAGAATCCAAATCCATCGTTTTTAGAGAAATGTCTGTGAGTGTGTATGTACGTATGCGCGGATGTGCGTATGTGCGGATGTGCGTATGTACGTATGTACGTATGTACGTATGTGCGTTCGGAATAATTTTTCGTCTCGATTATCTCAAAAACCAAAGATCGGATTGACGTGAGTTCGGTTTTAAACAACGCGTAATTACGTAACTTAGAACTGAATGACTTTTCAGCAAAATCGGTTGGGCTGTTTTTTTATTTAGTATGAAAAAACTGAAAAAACGACTAAAAATTGCTTATTTTTAAACTGTTGATACGCACTATTAATTCGTGCAGATACCAAATACCTTTATAGTAATGTTGTTATTATTGTGCGTTTTAGCGAAATTGTGATCAAATTTGTAAAAAATGTTATTTAAAAAAAAGATTAATTTATAAAATTGCAAACTTATATTATCAGGTTTGGGTGAATGGGAGTAGAGACGCTAATGCAGTTAATAATTGGATATTGTTATAAATAATTTTATATTGTTAATAACAATCAAATAATATTAGTTATAATTTGATATTGTAGATATAAGGTCAATTATAATTATTCAGTAACGGTCAAACATTCTTAATAACCAATGATTATTGTAAATAATATATAAATACACTCAATAATAGTTGTGGATTCCGAGGCCGAGATGGAGAACGAAGTTTGGGACGAAGTGGAGGACAAGAAGGATGACGAGGACGAAGAGGACGAGGTTGCCGAGGCTTTGGTAGAGGATGACCAGGTCGTGGAAACGTCTTCCTCTACCAAAGCTTTTATGGTTAGATAAAAAATTGATAAAAATAATAAAAGTAATTATATTAATTTAGAATAATAATGTTTAATAATAGTAATTATTAATAATAATAATCATTAATAAAAGCAAATTATAGCATTTTATTCACCCCACTGGGAAGTTAGTCGTGTGAGCCTCAAGGGTCGCACTTAGACAACAAATTTTTTTAACTTACCAGTATATGGGAAGTTCCTGTAATCGCCTTGAAAATCGAAATTGAAATTTTCAACATTTCTTTACGTTTTAGGTCTATAGAGTATACAGGGTGTCCAGAAATTGCCGCACAGGCTCTTCTCCACGTGATTTTTTGGACAATTTTAAGCAGAAAACATTATGAAATTTTTTTTCGATTTCTTGACCCTTTAGCTGCCACGGGCGTTTTAAAATTTTGAAAAAAATGCCGTTCTTAAATTAGTAAAAACGCAATATCTTCACAGTTATGAAAGATAAAACACTCAAGCAAACAATAAAACGCAGATAATAGTTTTTTGCAACTATTTAAAGCTATTTTGTGAATATGAAGTGAGAATATTGGGAGCGACAGTTCTCGAAAGTCGAAAAAAAAATTTTTTTCTATACGAAAATTTTGCATTTTTCCTTATTTTCTTTTAATTTTCACATTCATAATGCAAAATCTTTTTTCAAAAATCAAATCTCTGTTGTGTTATTGTTAAAAAGTTAGAACATCATTTTATCCTTATTTGCCAATTTCTAATAGTTACACGCCTGCAAATTCTAAAACAAAAATTCAAAAAAGTGCCTAATATGCCTACTAACAAAAACCGAGCAGGTAGAACCTTCTCAGACAACTCTGGTAAACGGTGTTTGTGATTATTTAGTGCCTGAGCTGATTATAAGCAATCATAAAACCTATGAAAATTAGTTTTTAATTGATTTGAAAGCATTTACATTCGGATATAATCAGTCAACACTTATGGGCTAGAAAATTCACATCCATAAATTAGGATGGGCCAACGCTTGGTCGTCATACGATGATAACAAGTAGAAAGCAGTATTTTACGAGACAAATACCTTTTTGTAGAGTTATTTAACAGTTTTTATTGATTGGCTACTAAAAATCAGAAATGGAGTACTCAGCCAATGAATACTTCGACATGATTCTTGTGCTTGGAGCATGTGAAACAAATAGTCAGCGTGCATCCTTCGAGTATAGAAGACGATTCCCTAACAGACGATATCCAGATGCCAACGTCTTCTGGAGGCTGGAAATTCGAGGACGAGAAATAGTTGCAAAAAACTATTATCTGCGTTTTATTGTTTGCTTGAGTGTTTTATCTTTCATAACTGTGAAGATATTGCGTTTTTACTAATTTAAGAACGGCATTTTTTTCAAAATTTTAAAATGCCCGTGGCAGCTAAAGGGTTAAGAAATCGAAAAAAAATTTCATAATGTTTTCTGCTTAAAATTGTCCAAAAAATCACGTGGTGAGGAGCCTGTGCGGCAATTTCTGGACACCCTGTATATAAAGTGTTTTTACAAAGAAGTATGTATATGTGTGTGTACGTACGTGCGTTCGTGGACAGTTTTTTCTACGAGCATAACTCACGTAATCAAAGTCGTATTGACTTCGTTAAGGTGTCAATTGAAGCGTCTTTGCAATCTTAAGACCTGATTCGCTTTTGAGACAGTTCGGTCGGCGGTATGTTGTTTTGACCATTTGAAGGTCATTTCTGTTATGCGCTATATCTCGCGAACCAAACATACGATTTGCAGCGTTAAAGCGTCAATCAACGCATATTAACATTTGTGTTATCCTATAATTGTTGGAGCCGTTTTTTAATTTATTAAAAAAGTGCAAAATTTTTTTTTTCAGAAACAAGAAATTTTTAACCTGATTTGCGAAACATAGTAATCAATCTTTATACAATTTATGTACCCAAACAGTTTTTGTGAAAAACAACAGCAAAACGATTTCTCATGATTACAAAAAAATTAAATTAAAAATAAAAATTCATTAAAAGTCATCATGATTTTCAAGGTCATTTTTGTCATTCACTATATCTCATGAACCAAATATAATAATTGCATTATTAAGGTGTCAATCGACGCGTGCTAAGATTTTTGCGATGCTTTAGACTTTATAAAAAAAATTGGGGACATTTTTTAATTTAATAAAAGAAAATGGGAAAAATTAGGGGTTTTTCTTAAAAAACAATTTTTAACCACTGTAATAAATGTTTAGAAAATTTATAAATTTTTATCAATTTTTATAGAGATACAAACAAAACTTTTTTCCATGAAAAAATGAAAAATCATTCAAAGTCACCATACAAAAAGGGTTCATACGAAAGTTATTACTTTATATCTCGTATTCTACAGACAATGTTGTAAAGTCCATCAAAGTTTGCATAATTTGAGCAGAGTTTGAATAGTTTTCACAGTGTCTTAATTTTAATAAAAAATTTAAATCAAATTTGCATTTGTGGTAATGAACGTTTTGAATGGTAAAATGTTTTGCAGTCAATACTTTGCATGATCATATGCTTTAAAAGGCTTTCATCAAGTAAAAAATTGAAATTTTAAGTAATTTTGTTCGTAAGATTCCAATCACTCCTTCGATCATCATTTTTAATACATTTTACTTTTCACATGCAATTAAACTGATTATTGACGGTATATTCAATGTTTTTCAAGACCAAATGAAAGTAAAAAATAATTATCAGTCTCATTGATGTAAAATCGTGAAAGAATCCGAAGCCATGGCAATTTTGAACGCAACTATTCAAAATGGCCACCATGCGACAAAATCTCTTCAGTGGGCATAATAACAAAAAATGCTTTCATTTTTGCTAGCGCTCTTTTGTCCTTCAAGCATCGAAATGAAATTAACAAATAACGTGGAGAAGGCTATGTAGCCTGTCCCCTCTCCGATTGATCCACGTGAATATTCAATCAACAAAATCTTTACGTAATCAATGGACGCTTCCGTAGATGATACGATTAATATTAAGTCATGCCAAATACTGCTATGTGAGATATTGTACATTATTAGTATTTGAACTAGTATTATGTTCATAATTATTATCGTGTTTAGTATTTTGAATTCTTGTGTAAAAGTTACTGGGAAGTTGACCGTGTGGACCTATAGGGTCGCACCTCGCGGCTTGTTGGTGTATAAAATTTATTCAATAGAAAAATATTTTATAAACATTTTATAAAATGTTGTTTATAAACATATTATAAACAACATTTGCTGACGAGCATTTGTGATTATCAAGACAATCACCGATGAGTACATCTTATACAAGCGCTTGAAAATATGTTTATTCATCAAAGTATAGTACTTACATTTAGGGGTTTTTCGGTGTCAACTTCAAAATCTGGCACTTTGTCACGCCATGGGGAAAGCTGAAGAGTTTTCAAATCAATGCAATAATCAAAAACCGTACTATGTCCTGGAAACTGGATCGTTTTAAACTCTGCCGTATACCATTTGTGAAACTCCTTTCGCCAGTCAATCACATGATCCTGAATAAGTGTAGAGCCTAGTCCCCAAATCAAGGAGAAATTGAAAATCGTCTCATAGAAAATTTCAACGTCCTTTTGCGGCTGATGTTCACATTCAAGCAAACATTCCAAAACATGGCAAACCATTTGAATCGAAGCAATCTCTGTGATGGGAGCAATGTGCTGGAAGCTGGCAATCTTTGGCATGACTATTGGCATGTATTTCTCAAAGAAAACTACGAGAAATGATCTTTCAACTGGATTCGTGCGAGATTCGAGCCAAGATGATACAAAGCTGAAACAAAAAGCAAATTTATTTATGTAGAATTATAAGGGAATCGTTTGAGATACAAAATAAAAATTTAAAGGCTTAGTCAAATTAATCAAACCACATTCATGTGACGTAAAATGTTGACTTTTTTTTAACAAAAACTGAATGACTGAATGAGCAACCGGGCAAGGTGGATTGCAGAACAAAAAAAATTTTATGAAGTAGCTAAAATATTTTTTCAAAGTCTAAAATTAATTTTCCATGTAAATAAGAGTATCTTAAAAGCACTTTATTCGATGCTCAGGTTGATTATTAATCAAGGAGAAAGTCAATCATATATAAAATAATCGGATGTGCATCGTTTGTTTTATCACGCTTAAAGAAAAATATACACATTCGGTTTCCATTCTAGGGAAATTTCAAACTAAGAACTCAATACGTATAATATATATCAGTAATGTTGATATATCTTACGATTGCCATCCTGCCTCCTGGTGATTTATGTATAGAACCCCAGCCCGAGAAACAGTGGCTGGAGTTGCTGCTTCCAGATGGCCAACTTCAAAGATTAAGCGCATTTCCCTTTTGAGGGTTATCCGTTCGTTATTAGCTAATGTGAGAACTTTACTGTCATCCATAACGGTGTTTAGGCTTTCAATCCATATAGGATCAATGTCTCCATCCAGAACAATCCATTTTGGGCTACTTGCACTCATGTTTACTTGATCCCTCATAATTACCGAGAGGAGTCCGTCCTTCCACTCCCGAGTTGTTGCATTCACACTCCCAAAAAGTTCGTCGTTGCTAACCGCCTTAGGGTTGAGTACATCATAATGTGGTTTCAGTTGCTGTAGTTTGTAAGCAGTGAATAGTGTCTGCCAAATCCTTGTCTTCCCGCTCCCGGCACTACCAACTATGAAAAGGGAATGCCGTACATCAAGCAGCTCCTGCAACAAAACATAAAATACAAAATACTTCTGCGTTGACGAAATCATTCAAGCAACTGAGCATTGATTAGGGACTAGTTACTCGTCCAAATTTCAACATATTGGCTCAATCAAAACTTCAGTCATTGGGTATTCGCTTTCGACCTTGTGACCGAATATTGAGGATTGTAAATCGGTATAAATGATAATGAGTTATTTTTGCTTTAAATCGATAGTCAGATGATAATGAACGAAGTCTTTTCTACAAATTTGACCAAATTCTGATGAATTTACTTATCATTAATGCGAACATAATTTTGATTAACTTCAACTCACCAGTAAATAAATTGTATAGCAATGAGATATGTTCATGTTTTAGATTTTTCGAAATACCGCAAGGGCTTGCTACTCAAACAATTGTTGAAAATTACTCAATTCATATTCACCTGAAGCTGAGTTACTTTCAAAATGAAACCTTCATGTGGCTGCAGCTTAAGTAGCAATGCCGCCTTACGTATAATTTCTTCCAGCTCTGAGAATCGCTTTCTAGGCAATTCAGGTATTGGGAATAAGTCGTTAACGAGTTCTCGAAATATAAGCACGTCCTCTGTTACTAGCTTTGGGATATTAAAATCTCGCAGTGCCCGCATAAGAACTTGATCCTCGGGCAGACTGGCTTCGTTTCGTTTAAGTGAGCCTGCGACGACAAGGACAGACTTGATTGCCCGCAAACCCCAATCATAGTGATCCTGTTTGGATAACAGTTCGCGGCACAAATCATATAGAGTAATAAACTTTCGCGCCAAGAAGCGTGCGTCCTGAAATCCTTCAGCTACGAGCATTATTTCACAGATGAGCGGTAAATCTGCGACAAACATGGCGCATGGTCGGAAAAGGCTTTTCAAATTCTCCGGAAGCTCTGTTCGTCCAGCGTAACCAGGATTCATTGTAATAAATATACCAACAGAAGGTTCCAGACGAATGTTGCTCTCCATAAAGATGAACTCTTTCTTCTTAGCCTGAAAAGTTGTCGTAATTAACAGTGCGAAGCTAAAACGCGATTAAGGTTATTGAGAACTTAAAATGATGCAAGTACCTTGACAGCATCTTGTATAGTTTTCACTTGAATTGCAATCACCGATAAAACCTCGGCAGAGATCCTATTGAACTCATCAAAGCATCCCCATGCCCCAGTTTGGGCCAAACCTTTGTAAATGCTTCCACATGACTTGAAGTCCATTTGTTCCGAGCAGTTGAAAACGTACACCATCACCCCTAAAGCTCGGCCCAAGTCCTTGATTGTTTCTGTTTTACCAGTGCCGGCCGGTCCAGCTGGCGCTCCTCCTAGCACTAGTCGCAACGACTTAAGAAAGTTAAAATGATAGAATTGGGATTTGTGGAAGCCTTTAAAAATTCAAGTGATTCAAAGAAGTAAAACAAAGCGTTACAAAGTTTACGGTAATTATAAAGTTAGTTTTAGTCATCACAGCTCATTATAAATGCATTTTTTAAAATCACCCGGGTCTTTGTTGCACATGTACCAATTCAAATTACCGAGAACTTTGACGCTCTACTAAATATTGATTTTCGTACTGAATTTTGTGGTAAAGGCAATCATTAATTCTGAAGAAATCGCTCGCATCACACGCATTCTCTGTACATGGTTTCATTGTAATGCGAAATACGTTTATCAACTGGATCTCCGACATGCGCAATTACCTCCAATTTCAAGCGCGAATATTTTAGAATCAATTTATTTGAAATTGACTGCATTCATTGCATCAGCGTAGTTTTATTCTCATGAACGCATGATTGCAGTCACAAATGTTGCCATAGAAATGAGCATAAGAAAGTAAAGTAGCCTATAGAAAATATGGGTACTCAAATGTAGAAAAATCATAACTAGTAAAATAGGTGAATTATCTGAAAATATACTATAAGGGTCATGTAATGAGAGTTGCCAGGTCTTCACAGTTGTCTGAATTTACAGTGCATATGATCAAATTAAGTAAGAGTAAAAGAAAATAAGTAGCATTAAAAGTGAGTGGAGAAACATAATGCTCCAGAAATTTTGTCACAGTGGAGATGGAAAGAATTTTGGATCTATGGCCAACTGACAATCGAAGATCGAAACTTCTTCAAACACTCCATTTTTCCGCAGTAGATAATCCTTATTTTAGAAGAAATTGACTTTTATCAGCAATATTTTTCAAGAAGTTCTACCTACCTGAGTCAATGTAATGTAGCATCGATCTGTGAGAGGCGTTACTACTAATCTGGATGTGTTTCCGAGATACTCATAGGCGTAGAGAAACTCAGCGTCACAAATGTTGGCGAAACATTCCTTCTTCTTGGAATCCAAACGGTGCCTTAACTGACTTTGCCACTGAAATGAAGACATCTCTTCAATTTTCGTTTGGATTATCTTTGCAACCACATCTCTGCAGTGCACTGCAATCGTGCAAATAGTCATGATTTTTTGCCTACTTCCCGAACACAAGTCACCCAGCAGCAATGTTATCAGTGCGTTGAGCTGCGAAACTTGTTTCCTGTAAAGTTCTTTCATGGCGCCTTCATATCCTTGTTGCTGCAGCATAAACGCACTGTTTACAGAGGACGTCCACTTGATTTGCTCACAGCAAAGAGCAACCTGAGCTGGCCAGTCGGTTAACCATTTATGTCGGGCCTTAGTATGATACTCTTCGAGGGATGCTTGGAAGAGTGCGCGAAGTGTGTTTTTCATACTAGCTATCAGCTTTTCCAACCAAAGCTCTACCTTCCCTGTGCAGTTACAAGCTACGGTAAACTGCACCCTCTCATTATTTTCCTTCGATTCCATAGCGATGGCCGTCTTTGAATCTGCCTTAAACTGAAGTCTCCCTATGGAGTCGAAAAGTTTTGTCAAATGTCGTTCGATAAGAGCTGGGTTGTTTCCGTTTGAAAGTATGTCTAAGAGATCGGATGAAGACAGAAAATAGAATCTTGGAAATGCTAACCTTTTCATTTCGAGGTAGTTATTGAGTGCCTTCTCGCACATGTTAAGGTCGGCAAGGAGACTTTCTAGTCTATGAAAAACGTTCTTGCTCTCTATTATTTTTATCATTTGTCGTGATGCTGCCATATCTTGGACGATATTTGTAAAATCGGTATCAATGACTTCAAAATGTTTGGCCCCTTGTGGAATTTGCATGCATAAGTCCTCGGAGCCAACAAATATACTTTCTAAGTAAATCCACTTACGTTGCACCTCTAGCCAAAGTGCAACCAGTTGTTCAATGCTGTATAATCTCAGTTGCCAGACCTTGATGTGGGGAACTATGTATTCGGTGTGTTTAGAGGAACCAATCATTTGAAGTTGAAGCTGATTTTCTTCCAGTTCTTCGATGAACTCCTCGGATACTTTTGGAAGTTGAATTCCCCGAGTAACATGCAGTTCATAGTCAAATTCGGCATTAATCCACTTGTTTTCTATTTCCGCGAGAACGTTTGCAACTGCAAGCTCTCTGACGGCTTTGTCCACGGTGCTGGTCACTTCTTCTTCAAATGCGTGCAAATTCAGTTCAAGTAACTGGCTAAGGGTAGTGGAGGGGTTTGTTTTATATGAAACCTGCAACAAAAATGAGGACATTTAGAGCCGGAAAAATTAAAGAGTTCAAAGAGTCTATTTGTATCGTGCCTTTTGCGAAAAAAAAACATTATTATTGAGAAGCTTGATAAAAGGGATAGAATCGTATCGAATTTTGAGTTATTCACGCTTTTTGATCGAAATTGATGATTTTCAATTTTTCTAATTTTCAGATGTTTAAAACGCTGATAAATATGAATTTATTCTTTAAACGAATGGTTAGTATTTGTACGTAATAACTCGAAACAAAACTTCTTCGAAATTTGTGTTAAAAAACAAAGGAGTCAAAATCGTTTTTTCTCTCTTAATTTGTAAAAACATCGTTTCTGCATGAACGATAGCATAATTGGGCACAACGCAACTACATTTTCGGCAATTTTTAGTCTTTTCGCTGGGTTTTGCATATGTATATGCATCTTTTGGCTCAAAACAAAATCAAACTCGTCTTAATATAACTGTGAACTATTATTTCCACACGAAATAAAACATTTTTTGTTCAATCAAAAGTTCAAAAATATCATAACATTTTGTGTTGATTCGCATTGATTGTAACAAAATGCAACGTTTTCAACGTGCTAGTAACCTCTTTACAAAGTGGATTGTTCCATTTCTAACAATTATTAAAAAAGAATGTGTACAACAGTGTCTGTGTGGGCAAAATTCTAAAGTTGGGACAAATCTAAACGTTCTATTTCCTGTAGAATTCGTATTAAAACACAAGATATGTCTTAGGCTATATCGTACCGAAACATTTCCAAAATGTCTAAGTGATGATCTTATAATCTGTTGTAAGATAATTGTATACAGCAACTCAATACGCTTTTTCACGTAAACGAATTCTCTCATTTATTGAAAAAGCAGCAACTAATGTATTACTTTTAGTAAATCAGATGACGGTATCCTGCAGTTAAATATTGAAATTCGTTTTACTTTCAGTTATTCAATACTAGCTACGATTTCAGGAAGGCAAGGCCAGAATTCCAAGATTCGCAGAATAAAATAGTTTCGGCATTGTCATCAGCGTTATTTTGTAACACTTAAGCTTAGAAGTGCAAAGTTTGACAGTCATTTCCCCGTGGTGCAACCTGGAAACTGCTATCAAAGCAGAACGGTCAAGATTAATATGCAAACATGGTGAACTTTTAGGGGTGAAAACGCGACGCTAATATTGCAAGATTCTAATGCAATCACGCTATAGACCTGGAAAACGCTGTAAAAGGAAACACAAAAGAAAACGTGAATGAAAATCCGCTCATAATGAACGGCAAAGTCTCAAGATCTTCTATTAAATTGCAAAGTAATTCTATTGAAAGTATCAAAAAATTTAAACAGCTCAATGAAGTGCCAAATGACGATATCTCAAAAACCAACAAAACAGTGACTCCAAAACCATGGCTCAGAATGAAACACGCAATAAAGCTGTTAAATACCAGAAGCCCAACTGAATGCCGTTCTCAATAACACCAAAAAGCTTAAAATTGATGATCGAAAGGATAGTAGTCGAAAAAGAACCATGATATGTCACTAGATACGAACAGTAACTCAAAACGGGCATAATTGCTGCCAAAAACCAAAATAGGGAAACAATCGCCAGAAAAAGTAAATACTGATGCATCAGAGAAATCCATCCATTCATATCCAACGAAAGCTCCGACCAGTAAATATGCCTCACCGAGAACAAACCAGAGTAGCTAAAAAAGAAAGTAACTACAGAAAGAAAAAAAACACCGCCATATTATTTGTTAACTAGCCAATTATTGCAGGAGGAAACTCCAACGACACTCTAGATACAAAACATAAATGAAAAGGTTTTGCAAACAAGCCGTGAGGTGCGACCCATGAGGTTCACACGGTCAACTTCGCAGTAATATCTAAAAAGATATTGAAAAAAATTAAACACAATGATAATTATGGAAATAATACTACTTCAAATAATAAAAATGTACTTTTCGTAAAAGTTATTGGAATGACTTAATATTAATCATAACATCTACGCGAGCGTCAATTGATTACGTAAGGATTTCGGTGCATTGGTTTGATTGATTATTCACGCGGATCAATCGGAGGGGGGACATGTTACAAAGCAGTTTTTTCATTAAAGTTAAAACATGGTGATGTGAAGACTATTGAAAATCTGCTCAAATTTTGCAAATATTAATAAACTTTGATTGACTTTACAACAATGTCTTTAGAATAAGAGATTTAAGGTATTATGATTCGAATGAACCCTGTTTACATGGTGACTTTGAATGATTTTGTATTTCTAATTTTTTTTTTATAATCATGGAAAATTTTTTGCTGGTTTCTCTACAAAAATTGATAAAATTTTATAAATTCTACAAACATTTATTATTACGATGTGCAAATCAGGTTAAAATTTTTTTGTTTTGTGAAAAAAACACTACTTTTCCAAAAAAAATTAATAAATTAAAAAAAAACGCTTTAACGATTTTTTTAAAATATAAAAACATCATAAAATGATGGAAAGATTATATTTTGTTCTCGAGATATAATGAATGACGTAAATGACCTTGAACGTTTAATGATTTTTTTTTGTAATCATGAAAAAAACTTTTGCTGGTTTTTTCACAAGAACTATTTGGAGTATGTAAATTACATAAAGATTGATTACTGCGTCTTGAAAATCAGGTTAAAAATTTTGTGTTTTTGAAAAAAAACCTAATTTTTTGCACTTTTGTTTTAAAAAATTAAAAAACGGCTCCAAGAATTTTTTTAAAAATTTGATAGAATCACATAAATGTCAATACGCGTCGATCGACACCTTGTTGAAAAAAATAGTACGTTTGGTTCGCGAGATATAACGCATGACAGGAATGGCCTTCAAACGGGCAAAACAGCAAACCCCCCCCGACCGAAGTTTTCCAAAAACTAATCAGCTCTTAAGATTGCAAAGACGCTTCGATTGACACCCCAACAAAGTTGATACGGCTTTTTTTACGTGAGTTATGCTCGTAGAAAAAGTGTCCACGAACGCACGTACGTACGTACGTACACACACACACATACTTCTTTCTAAAAACACTTTTTATATACTCTATAGACCTCAAAACGAAAAGAAATGTTGAAAATTTCAATTTCGATTTTCGAGGCGATTACAAGAACTTCCCATATACTGGGAAGTTAAAAATTCAAAAAACGATGCGTGTCTGAGATCTGAGACCCCCTCAAAAAAGAATCTCTCGTTGCTCTGAAAAGCAGAACTATCAATCAGCTGAAATTCTACTGACCGTAGTGGAAATTGCATAGTATTTTGGCACCAAGATATCATCTGAAGAAACCAAACTGCTTGAACACCTTAGAAGACCTAAACGGAGTGTTTAAAGTTTAAAGTTTGAGGTACTTTCAAGTGTTTTTCGGCTTATAAAAACCAAAAACGGAAAACTCCGCCAAGCAATAATAAAGGAATGTAAGAGCAGATAACTTTTTTCCGGATGATGCTAAGACCCTAGGTAATATATTTTATTTTTATTTTTTCAGTTTACTCTAAAGGAGTGGCAATCAAAGATGGTTGGGTATTTTCGAGAATATATTCAAGAAACTTTGAAACTACCAGACATTTTTTTAGTGTCTAGAAGTTCATATATTTTGAAAGTTCCAGAATTTGCATGTTTTTTATCAAAGAAAAGAACCTTTCTGGCGGTAGTTATATTAAAAACTTCCTTGTTAGGTAATCCAAGTCAATTTAAAAAATAGTATTACTTATAAATAAGTCAGTGCCAATAAAATCTTACGAGTAAAAAAAAATAATTTATTTTGCCAATAAATCTGAAATGATTGATTTTGTTCTCTTTATTTTAACTTCGGATGAATCTCTCATGATTAAATATACAACTAAATGATTTATCCAACACTTTACCAGATTGTTGATGGGATAGTCCTTGTGCAGCTGTAATAAAGCCTGATAAATTAAGCACATCCTAATCAATTCAATAATGTTTGCCTTTGTTGCACGAATCAAATCGATCCAATGTCTTTCAGTGATTGCTTCGTTTTGAAGATGCCCAACAGTCTTCAAAGACATCGTCAAGTACTTCAGTGTCTGCTCAGTGTGAACGTAGGGTTCATATGTTCGTACGAATTTGTCAAGATTGCGGAGTTCCTTCAAAAACTTTTTGTACTCGTTGTCTACTTCTTCCGTATTGATGTCTTTCCATGGAGTTTTTCCCCAATGGTGTATGCAAGATTCAATTGCGTAAGTGAAGTCCCAAACGATCTTAAAAATTAATTAATTCATCGACAATTTTTAAAGTAAATATTGCCAATACAAGAGTTTAATCGAATTGTGGATGTCTTAATTTCATTCTTACTAACTGCATTTTATACCTTGATGTGCCTTAGATCCTTTCGAGAAACCTTCAAGCAAGTATCGTTCGGGGTGCATATTTGAAATAGCCTTGCGGATTTTTCCAAAACTTGAAATTCTTCAAAAAAATTTAATAGCTCCGCGTTGATACGGTCGCATTCATTATAAGCGTTAGTGCATGGATAGGAAAAAAACTACGGAAACAAAAATAGCTCAGTGACGTTTGCAGGAAATTGATAACTCATAACTAACAGCAAGGTCAAGAAATTTTGTCCTATAGTTTTGCAAATGAGACACAAACTGAGAAATCTTATCCTTGGTTATCTCCCGCTGATGCTCAATCGCTGCGCTGATCCGGTAAGAAGTTATATCTGCTACTTTTTTTATATGTGCCCACTTGATAGGTAGTTCGTCAATCAGCCTGAACATGTGGTCAGTCAAAGCAGCGTTGCACACACTAAGAAACATTGCAGCGTCCTTCAACGGCTTGAATATATTCTCAACGGAGCCCTCCTCGCTTCTTAGCTGCTGCATAACCCGCATCACATCACACAGCTTGTTGAAGTCATTTTTGTTAACTTCTGCATTTAGCGTATCCAATCCTTTTATTACGAAATTCTCTAATGCCTTTCATGGAGCAATGAACAATAAGGGAACATTTTGTATAAAAAATCCTTACTTACCATCAATGTCTTCTGGGCTTCTTGCCGCAGAATTTGCTTAAAGGTGTTGGCTCGCTTGCAAATACAGTTTAGTATCTCATGTTTGACTGCTGTGGCATTGACTAAAAGCCAACCGTCGATTATTCGGTTTTCCTCAATATTTTCTACTTCTTCGAATAGCTCCATGTAAAAATCAACCTGGAATACATGACAGAGAAATTATGTGAACTTGACGAAAATTGCATCCGTTTGATGTATTGCTTGCAAGTTGTAAGATTATCAGGCGAATCTGAGGTTGGCCCAAGGTAAAAGGATAATTCATCGTTAGCGCCAAATTTATTTCAGGTTAGTGTGGAAAACATTTTCGTGACACCATGACCTCGATCAATCAATCAATATGAAATTTCAACTTCCAGATATGTGTGTGCAAATTTATATTTTATATACTCATATGTAACGAAGCATTGCAAGATGTTATGAATGATTTATGACACGCACACCAGTCAAAATAAAACTTGTCGTTGGGCTTTGTCCAAAAAAAAATTTCACATTAGTTGCCGGAAAAATATTTTCACCAATCTTGGATACTGACCTGAACTGGCTGCAAAACATTTCATTTTGTTTTATAAAAAAGATGAAGTTGCAGCTATGTACTGCAACATGTACTACAGGATGGTGCAAAAGTTTCTGACCTTCGACATGAAAATTCAACCCGAATAAATTTATCGGCAAAAAACTTTCTTCAAAAATTTTGACACCCACCTTAAATTTTCTAATAGCTACATAGCTTTAATTAATTTCCATTAGCAGTGAAAACAGAAATTTAAATGAAAATACGAAAATAATGACTTTTATTGAAGACTCAGCGAAAACAGGTACGAAAATTTGAAGATCATTTATAGGTAGGCCTAATTACAAGTAAAATATGCAGACCCATAAGTACTTGGGTATTTTTTTATTAGCTTTAGATGTTAACTCCTGTACAGTAAAAAGATTTTTGAAAATATAAATTTATCCATTCAGATTTTGTTACTTAAAGTGAAAGTACCAAATTTATCCTAAGAACCTAATTTTAACGCTCTTTTGTACAAAACCTAAAAACTTCATGAATCATCAACGAATTGAATTAAATTTTTTGCGACGATAATGGTAAGTTGTCTAATTCAAAAACGTATTGCAATTCAACGCATGCAACGATTGGGGTACAGCTGCAGCGACATACGAGTATGCAGAATACTTAGCATCAGCAAGAACACCGTGAAAAAATGGTGCAATGCCAAAGAAGGAAACGTGGAGGATACGCAAAGAAGTGGTCGACCGTCGGTACTTTCAGCAGAAGCAAAAAGAAAAATTCGAACATTGGCTGAAAATAGACCAGGAGTGTGGACGCGGCCAGTGACGAAAGGGCTTACCAGCTCTGCTGTGGTCATTAAAAACGTGTCGAGGCGAACCGTTCAGCGACACATTCAATCCACCAACTGGGGCCGACAAGCCTATAGACGATGCAACAAATCTGTCCTTTTCAAGAAGAACATTCGAGACCGGCTGAATTTCTGCCAAAATCTCAAAAACCTCGGCTTTGCTGATGACAATGCCCGTGGTGAAATGCTGCGTACAAACATCCTTTTTACGACAATCGACAGAATGGAACAGTGAGAACCAGCAATCCCGCAAATATTCTCGTAATAGACACTCGAAAATTCAACTTAAAAATCAGGGTAGCTGGCGGAGTGAGCAGTCTCGAAAAAAGCCAACTGCACTTTGTTCAGCAAGGAGTGTCGTTTAATGGAAAATATTACAGGAAAAATATTCTCCCTGTTTTTGTGCAATGCCTTACTGATCGCCAACAATTCAGGGATGAAAATGAAGTTATTTTGATGCAAGATGGCGCCAAGCCGCATACTGCTTTGAAAACTTATGAGGCGATTTATGAGTATTTTTTTAATGTGTGGATTGATTGGCCTGGTAATTCCCTTGATTTAAATCCAATCGAAAATATTTGGTCCAAATTAAAGGAGAGTGTCTTTAAAGATTATAGCCCAAAAAACAGGCAGCAGCTGATTCGACGTGTACAAGTTGAGGGGGACGCAATTTTTGCAAAGTACCTAAGAAAATTATGTGAAAGTTTCAGAAAACGACCTTTAGAGTGTATAGAAAATGAAGGAGGACATACTTCATACTAATTATTTATTATCTTATCTAATGTGTGTAGTTTATAATAAAATCATAGTATTAAATCTATCTCTTTTCTTTCAAATTTTATACAAGAAATACTATGGTCAGAAACTTTTGCACCACCCTGTAGTTTACAATACTTTCGAGTATTTTTAGACAGGAGTATCCAATAATTAACTTCCCAGTATATAGGAAGTTCTTGTAATCGCCTCGAAAACCGAAATTGAAATTTTCAACATTTCTTTACGTTTTGAGGTCTACAGAGTATATATAAAGTGTTTTTAGAAAGGGAGATGTATGTGTGTGTGTGTACGTACGTACGTATGTACGTACGTTCGTGGACACTTTTTCTACGAGCATAACTCACGTAAACTAAGTTGTATCGACTTCGTTGAGGTGTCAATCGAAGCGTCTTTGCAATCTCAAGAGCCGATTTTTGGGAAACTTCGGTCGGGGGAGGGGGGTTTGCTGTTTTGCCCGTTTGAAGGTCATTTCTGTCATGCGTTATATCTCGCGAACCCAACGTACGATTTCTTTAAGCAATGTGTCAATCAACGCATATTTACATTTACGTAATTCTATCAAGTTTCTAAAAAAATTCTTCGAGCTGTTTTTTAATTTAAAAAAAATGCAAAAAATTGTTGTTTTTTTCAAAAACAATCAATTTTTAACCTTATTTTCAAGTCCAAGTAATCAATCTTTATATAATTTATATACTCCAAACAGTTTTTTGAAAACTGCCATCAAGTGTTTTTCTTATGATTACAAAAAAAAATCAAATAAAAAATAAAAAATCATTAACAGTCATCATGATCTTCAAGGTCATTTCTGTTATAAGTTATATCTCGCGAACCAAACATATTATTTGCATTGTTTAGGTGTAAATATACGCGTAATAACATTTTTATGAATCTTTCAAATTTTTAAAAAAATCGTTGAAGCTGTTTCTTTAATTTAAGGAAAAAAAGTGCAAACAATTAGATTTTTTTTCATAAACAATAAATTTTTAACCTGATTTGCAAAATATAGTAATCAATGTTTATAAAATTTATATACTTCAAACAATGTTTGTAGAGACAACATCAAAACTTTT
This sequence comes from Oxycera nigricornis, assembly GCA_963942545.1. Classification (NCBI taxonomy): domain Eukaryota; kingdom Metazoa; phylum Arthropoda; class Insecta; order Diptera; family Stratiomyidae; genus Oxycera; species Oxycera nigricornis. Next base: position 86,008,924 of record OZ012660.1, on the reverse strand, counting down.
TCTCATGATTACGTAAAAAATTAAATAAAAACTAAAAAATTATTAAAAGTCATTATGATTTTCAAGGTCATTTTCATCATCCACTATATCTCACGAATCAGATATAATATTTGCATCATTAAGGTGTCAGTTGACGTGTATTAACCTCTTTGTGAAGTTTTTAACATTATAAAAATTCGTTTCACCCGTTTTTTAATTTAATAGTAGAAAATGCGAAAAATTATGGTTTTTTATAAAAAATATTTTTTAACCTGATTTGCACAGCACCAGTGATACCAGTTTATAAAATTTTTCAGTTTTTGAAGAGAAACCAGCAAAATTTTCTTCCATGATAATGAAAAAACTACATTAAAAATAAAAAATCATTCAAAGTTACCATGTAAAGAGGGTTCATACGAATCATAACACTTTTTATCTTTTATTCTAAAAAAAATATTGTAAATTCAATCAAAGTTTTAAAATATTTGCATAATTTGAGCAGATTTTTAATAGTTTTTATAGTCTTTTAATCAGTGGCAGCTCTACCTTTGGGGCTAGTGTGGCTTAGTCCCACCACTTATTGATGAGCCTATATTGGTGAAAGTGTAATAAAATATCATTAAAGATTTCAATATAGTTTTCATAATTTCATTTCATTTCAAAATATAATGTAGCATTTTTTTCGCCCATGCTGTAGTTTACTTTCACATAATCTTCTTGTCGCGCACTGTAGAACAATTTGTTTTTCTCTTCGACTCGCTTCGTTGTGCCTGCCCCGAGTAAAGGCTAACTTATTTTCTCTTTGACAATTTTCCACCTTTACTATGAGGAAGGGCTACATGAAATAAGCCCCGATTAAGAGAATTTCGATTTGAATGGCTGCGTGAATTCTATGCTGAAGCGACGGGAGTGTGCGTGTTTGAAATAACATGTGGATACATCACGGACGGACTAATCATATGCAGCCCGTTCAGTGCTTCGACAACGTTTAGTCTTAGCATGGTCTGGATAATACTTTTGAACAGGCATGAGCAACATTTTTTTACGACGGGCCGCAGCGGGTGAAGGTGATGACAGTGTAGTGCATGGTATTAGTACTTCGTAGTGTTTAGTATTTTTTTAAAGTTTTGTAGTGCTTAAAGTTTGTTTCAGAAAAGGGTTCTTCAGGTTATGGTATTTATGATTTTGATTACATAAATAATTAACAAGATTTTCCTTGCAAGTGTTAAAACTTGCTAGAAGTTTGAATTTCAATTTTAGTAATTTTTTTTTTGGTATTTTCAAAATATGAATTCGGTAGAAAATATAATTAATATTAACATTATGCTATTCGAACGAAATATTTCAAAATATGTCTTCCATTGTTCAGCTTTACAGTTTTTTTGAAGATAATAACCTTTGTTCGTCTTCGCTTGCAGTACTCTCTGTTTGTAATAAATTCATTAAAGAAATACCCAAAATGAATGAAAGGCGATTTACTTGTTTGCTCAACAAAAAAATCGACGTGCTGAATATTTATACAAATAGAACGTCTAGATAAAAGAAATTGCTTTTGTTGTTGATGTCGATTGAAGAACTATATACAATGTAAAACTGTTTTTGCTGAATATATTTATTGATTGTTTTTGCTCTTGTTATTGTTGCTTTAGGTGAATTTATTTATTACTAGTCTTTTTTGATTGTTATTGTTGTTTTTGTTGCATTTATTTTAGTAAAGAAATTATTTATTTTGAAAAGTGCGACAGGCCTAAAAGTTGTTTCGTTGCAAGAATTCAAATGTTTTTAAACAATTTTTTTTATTCAGATTGCACTGAACTTTTATTAAGGCTTTAAATGTTATTCAAAACACGATAATAGGAATATATCTTTGATTGCCAGCGAATCTACTTTTTGGGAAACTGATCACTTAAAATCGCTTAACGTTCCACATGTGGTACCTCTTGGATGGAGTGGAAACTCACATAAGAAATTATATTGGTGATAGAAAAATTCGTACCAATAGCCCCACCATACTTAACTCCCACGAGCCGCCACTGCTTTTAATTAAAAAAACTGCTATTATTTTGAAAACCAACAAAATTTCAATCAAATTTGCATTTGTGGTAATCAACGCTTTGAATGGTAAAATGTTTTGTAGTCAATACTTTGCAAGATCATATGCTTTGAAAAGCTTTCATCGAATAAAAAATTGTAGTTTTTAGTAGATTCATTCTTTAGTAATCGTAAGATTTCAATGACCATCATCATTTGTAATGCATTTTACTTTTTACATGCAATTGAACCTATTTGTGACTGCATATACAAAATTGTTCAAGACCAAAAAGGCCCCCACCGATTGATCCGCGTGAATATTCAATCTGTCCTCATCGACCAAAAACCTTACGTAATCAATGGACCCTCCCGTAGACGATATGATTCATATTAACTCATTCCTGTTACTGCTATGAAAACCTCTCATTGTTATTATTTAAAGTAGTATTATTTTCAAAATTATTATTGTGTTTGATGTTGTTGATGTTTATGTGGATATTACTGTGAAGTTAACCATGTGCACCTCAAAGGTCGCACCTCCCGGCTTGATTTATTGAAGCAATTACAAAGGAGCCATATGACATGTTATGGTTCATGTGCATAAAATATATCCTGGTAAATATACAAATCCCTCCGCAGATTTTTTTTTTTTTTGTAGATTATCTTGAAAACTTCCCACTAAAAAAAATGCAACACTGAAGGTCTCCAACTTAAGAATATATTCCAATCCATCAATCAACAATCCATCACAGTCACATTTAACGGTTGGGGAAAAGGTGCATCTGCTTTATGAAATTTCCTGTTAGAGAGCTTGTATCAAGCATTGCAATATCATTTGCTTTTATATCGTGAACTAACTGTTTTTGAAGGAGTTTTATCCACAAACTATTTTTTGGCTTTCGCCGCAAGTATCATCGTCAGTCGAAATAATGCTTTTCTACGTGGTTTAATGTTTTACGATTTTTTGGTCTACTCGCATAATTGTTTTCCACTTTTAAATCGTTATTCAAACAATTCATTAGATTAGTTGGAGGTGTGCTTGTGAACAGCTGTTGTTTGAATTCCATAAATTTCTTTTAGAAAGGTTTAAACTTCATCTGCAACTCCGCACTATTACTGCCACATAGAACCAATAATTTCATAAGAAGATACTTAGTGTCCCCTTTGCTTATTTATAATTCAATAACTTTTATTTAAAAAGAGCACAACTGTTGTCCAAGAAGTCTAATTTATCTGAAATGATGTCCTAATTTCTTTCCGAAGCATTCTTCTAATTTACCATGAGAAAATCCTTGAATATGATGTTTCAGGCGTATTAAACTTCGGTATGTGTATTAAGAATTTTGGCTAGCATGCAATTCTGATTGAGGATTTTTTTCGATTTCTTGCTCAGCAATCGTCGCAGGGGAGAAACAATTTATGATAAAACAGGCGCGCGCCTTTATTAAGATGTTGGCGGAGCAACGTATGTCCTCCAATGAGCCGTAAATCTAGGCAGATTAATATTTCTTTATTGCTGGTGTTCCCACCCTGCAGGCAATAAATTCCACTTGAAAGCATAGCCAGGAGACCGGGTCGAGCTCTGTGTCAAATAGTTAGGAAGTTGTTTATGGCTTATTGAATGGACAAATCATGGCTAGTTGACCATTCTTCACACTTGTGCTGGCCGTGGCCCCCTTTTTGAGGCCAATAGATGTAGACCATTCGAGTTCCCATTCCATTGCAAGCCTGTCGACATGGGCTGACGTGAGCAAGAGTTATTGATCGTTCCATAAGTGGGTAAAATAAAACTGAAAAAGTATATAACCAAGGTCGCCACGGCATTGTTTCCCAAAATGAGTATATTTGGCAATAATCGTAAAAAAAATCAATTTGATTTCAGAGCCAAGCGAGCACAAATTGGTGCCCTAAGCATGTGAAACACGAAGAGCGGCGAACATGACAGTGGCGTAGTTCAGAAGATGAAGCTGAATGATGAATCCAAACAAAAGTAGCCAATTCTGAACTAAAGATCTCAAACAAACAATGAAAACAGGTGGAGTAAAAATTAATTCGTTGAAAAAATAATGATGAATAAAAAGTTGATAGTTTTTCTAAATAGTATTTATTGAAGATTTCAAACACATGGTGTAAAAAAGTTATTTTTACAGATGTAACGAATTAGATTCTTTTCGGTATAATTATTTAAAAGCCTTTTTGACTTAGTTTCATACGACTAGTGCCTTAGTTTGATACAATGATGCTTAGAACTTGCATAGGAAATGTAAAGATTTTAGATTCAAAGTGAGGATGTGATGTCAGAATGGAAAAATTCAAAAGTTATTTGTACAAAATTGCTAAATGTGCATAATAAGTATTGGCGGAATTTTGCTATTTGTTAATTTGAACTTTGAAGCTTGATTGTTTGATAGTAACCAGAAATTTCTAATGATTAGAATAAAATTATTAACTTCCCAGTATATGGGAAGTTCTTGTAATCGCCTCGAAAATCGAAATTGAAATTTTCAACATTTCTTTACGTTTTGAGGTCTATAGAGTATATATAAAGTGTTTTTAGAAAGGAATATGTATGTGTGTGTGTGTGTACGTACGTACGTACGTACGTTCGTGGACACTTTTTTCTACGAGCATAACTCACATACACAGAGATGTATCGGCTTCGTTAAGGTGTCAATCGAAGCGTCTTCTCAATCTTAAGAGCTGATTAGTTTTTGGGACACTTCGGTCGGGGGGTTTGCTGTTTTGCCCGTTTGAAGGTCATTTCTGTCATGCGTTATATCTTGCGAATCAAACACACGATTTGCATGCTTAAGGTGTCAATCAACGCGTATTAGCATTTGTGTGAATCTTTCAAATTTTGGAGAAAATCGTTGTAGCCGTTTTTTAATTTAAGAAAAAAAAGTGCAAAAAATTAGGGTTTTTTTATAAACAATAAATTTTTAACCTGATTTACGAAAGACAGTATTCAATTTTTATAAAATTTATATATTTCAAGCAGTGCTTGTAAAAACTTCATCAAAACTTTTTCTTATGATAACAAGAAACATTAAATAAAAACTAAAAAATCATTAACAGTCATCATGATCTTCAGGTCATTTCTTCCATTCACTATATCTCACGAACCAGATATAACAGTTGCATCAATAAGGTGTTAATCGACGTGTTTTAAAATCTCTTTGATTATTTTAATATTATAAAGATCCGTTTCAGCGAATTTTTTAATTTAATAGAAAAAATGAGAAAACTTAGGGTTTTTTTATAAAAAAGATTTTTTTAACCTGATTTGCACAACACCGTAATAAATGTTTATAAAATGTATAAATTGTTATCAGTTTTTGAAGAGAAACCAGCAAAACTTTTTTCATGATTCTGAAAAAAATTCAATTAAAAATAAAAAATCATTCAAAGTTACCATATGAAAGGGGTTCTTCCGATTGATATTACCTTATATCTTTTATTCTAAAGACTTTGCTGTGAAGTCAATCAAAGTTTTAAAATGTTTGGATAATTTGATTTTAGTTTTTGAAGTCTTTTAATTAAAAAAGCGGCTTTAATTTTGAAAACCATCAAAATTTCAATCAAATTTGCATTTGTGGTAATCAATCATCATCACTCATCCACTAAAAGCCTTACGTAATCAGTGGATGCTCCCGTAGATGATATGATTAATATTAACTCATTCCTGTTACTGCTATGAATACCTTCCATTATTATTATTTAAAGCAGTATGATTTTCAAAATTCTTATTGTGTTTAATATTTTTCATGTTTATCTAAATATTACTGGGAAGTTGACGGTGTGGACCTCAAGGGTCGCACTTCGCGGCTTGTTTTACTTCAATTTGAACATAATCATCGAAATCGCCTAATTTTTAGTTTAGTTTTAAAATTGGCGGAGTATCAACCTCATAGCTTCCTTGGGTCGGGAAGACTACAGAAGTGTAGCAAAACTGTTTTATCGTGTTATTTTTTCAAAAAGGCATGTGTATCTGATACTTCCTAAGTTGTATGTGGGTCGCCTCTGGAAATTGTTGTATTGAAGTACAAAACAACAAAATTTGGAAACATATACACTGAATCTCTCACGTTTAGACGGCTGCCTTACTACTGCAAAAAGTAATTTCCTCAATGAATTCCTCTACGTTTCGCAATAATGGCCACGGCGGACTGGAAGTTTGTAGAAATTCTCTTTCATCCGCCCACGATTTGGTCTAAGATTAAAGTTCATCAAAGCGTAGATTAAAAAACTCCATCTGCGTTAGATTTGTTTCAACAGAATATTTTGGAACACAAAGCCACCCACAGATGTACTAGGTTGAATGCCAGGCTCTTTAACGCAGCTGGCTGCCTGTTCTATTTCGTGAATCAATGGCAGCCTATATCAAACGTGAGTCCTTGATTGTACCATGAGTGGCGTGTATGAGAACTAATTTTGGGTTTTATTCTTGTTCAGCAAGCAGCGATGAATGCAGACACCATTGCAATTGGATACATATTCTTCGTTGAAACTCGTACACACTCTTGATTGGGATGGCATTCGAAGTGCTTGGAACTGGAAGTTAACATCAAATTATATAGCGTTACGTGGAATCGAATGGGGCCTTTAGAAGGAACACCATTAGATGAACATTGAGATTGAGGTTTCTTTGGAATAGCACATTCTCCATCTATGTATAATACGTAATATGATTACTTCGCAAACTAAATGTTTCGCCTTACAACAGACTTTTCTCGTACTAAAACCATTTTATTGTCTTTTAATCGTCTCTTGCATAATTCAAGTAGTACCCATATTGTTCGTTCAAAAAAAATACTCATATTAAGACAATCCTTGTGATGTGAAAACGGAATAAGCCCCATAAAATCGATTGTTCTTGTTTTACTATTCGGGTTCGAAACTGAACGATCCCGGATAGGAATAAAGTGCATGAAGTTTTCATTTTAAAATACTTATACTCGCTTGAAAGCTGGCAGCCCTACGAACTTTTTAAAAGGAACTTGAGTGATTTTTCATCCATAAAACATGAACATAAAGCAAAATTGTCGTTGTCACTGCTTGGCAGCTAATAAAGCTGTCACGATCAATATAAACAGAGTTCCTTAGAGTTGACCTATCTAAAAATGTTGGCAAATAATCGACGTTAATAGCGAACGCTTGAACTCTTTTTGGCGGCAATTATTAACACACTCGTAGTTTGGACGTGATTAACCTGGCACGTGAAAATGTTATCACTATAGTTTGTTTGCTTCTGAATTCAACTTACAAAATGCAGGCATTGGATGTTGCATTTATAAGTATGTTCCAGAAATATTCACGCTATATTCATTATCTGATACTTTGTTGAAAGTAAAAAAAACTTTAGCTGGTTGTGGTGGTAGCCCCCTTTATCCAAAGGTGGCTCGCTTAGACCACAATAGGCCCATTGTGCAATGTATCATACAAAAGGACTAATTGATATTCCACTATTCACCAGCATCTGCAATTTGGCATCCATAGTATCCAAAATTAGGCAACTAGTTGTCTAATTTCAGAAAATATCACACTTAAGTAAAACTTCCATAAATTCAGCGTTAGCAATCAAGCAAACTCAATTTACCTAAGAACTATAAGCTCGTAAATACGATCGCAAAAAATTTTCCTAATAATAAAAAAAACCCGCAGCAACTTTGAAAAAAGCTTCCAAATTTAGAGAAATTTCCTCTACCTTTGTCCAAAAATTATTAACAAATATTCAAGAGACTTTTAAATGACAAGAAATGTTGAAAATTTCGAAACAAAACAAAACTTTTTAACAATATGGTTTTAATATCGTTTTGTCATCTACTATCGCGTACTTTTTTATCTGAGGTTAATTGCAAAAACTGCAATTTGCACAATGATTAATCATATAAGGTTATGCTTACTCCAAATAAATATAAATCGTATAAAAAATTATGCATAAATGATGGTAGAACATTATGATAAATAAAGCAAGAAATATAGATTGGTTATTATAACTTTTATGCATTATGCGTTTCGTTAAGTAATGGATTCCGATTGCCTCACCTGCGTTTTGACTTGTTCAAGAAGTGGAGGTAATATTTCCTGATATTGTGACACTACTATGCACTCTGGATGGGTGCTCTCATATTTTGCGGATGGCAAGTTCTCTTCCATGCTTTGCCTCAGTGAAATGTAGGGTTCAAAAACTTTCACCCACTCCAAAGCCGCTTTCGTCGCTGTCCTTGTAGATTGCATAATTGAGCTGAAAAATTCTTTCACACCAATTTCTTCCATCACTGAAATAAAGAAAAAAATCGTTAAGGAAACTTAATCTTCTGCCAACTGACGATACAATACCAGTTTCCATGGTTGTTGTAGAATCGAACAGCATACCAAAGTCCTGTTCTCTGCCAGGGATAACGCGAATAATTTGCAAAATGTCTTTAGTAAGCTGACGAATAATTTCGAGAAACCCTTCCTGAGCGTTCGGTTTGAAACTTGGAACGAAGGATATAGCACCACAATCAAGAATAAGTTTTGCCTCGAAAAGCGGGCAGTCGTGTTCCATCGATGAATCCATTTGCGTCTTAATGTAGTTCAAACTGAAAAGCGCCATTAGTTGGTTGAGTTAGGCGAATACTATAGCTACTTGCGATTGAACTCAAGATTGATATTAAGGATACATAGGATTATGATATAGGGTACAATTTAGTAATGCGGGTGTCGTTAGCTCAGAAGTAAGTTATTATATTAGAGGAAATGAAGGATCAATATTTTCGTACCAATTTAATATACACCGCTCAATAACTGTAATCTGTGGAACGATTTATGTCAACAATCATAGGGAAGAGTAGTTACTGAATGTTTGGAAGTCTTACGAGCACGTAAACAATGGATTTGATATTTTTCCTAGAATATTCTTTGAAAGAGTGGCAGTACAACTAATTTTGAAGCCTGCTTAAAACTAGTTAGTCTGATTAACCATTGGGTTTCATAATTAAAAGAATCTATGATATCTGTACATTTAAAAATTTGCCTGCAGTAAAATGTATTTCGAATTCACATCATAAAAACCATGAATGCATCGATGTCTTTTATTCAATTGTTTAAAATAGAGATATTGTCATGAAAATAAAATCTATCACAGGCTTGGCAAAAAGTTTTCAATTTGTTTCATATTTTACCAGAGAAAAAATTAAAGATTTGAACATTTAAACATTTTTGAAACTGATTTTATTGTAAAACAATAAAGCAAACTTGAACAACGTGTGTATTAGATGATTTGATCGGAATTCTTTAAATAAATCCCAGGCATGTTTCGAAATATTTCAATTCTGATGCCATTTTGAATCGTATCCGGAATCAGTGTTCAAAACTATACTCACAAATTTCAAAAGTACTGTTTCTAGCCAACAAATAAGTTATTTTCAAAGTTAACTTATCAGAACGTTGTTCAAAATTAATAGGCTTTGCCTGAATAAGTATCTCTTCATATATTTTACAGTTTAATGGTAGCCTTTTGTAGCGATTATAACAGATAATAAAATATTCAAAAAAAGTAATATCCGGAAAGTTACCAACTTTAAATGAATTGCTTTGATGACCTCTTCCTCCACCATCTCGTGGATATAATCCTCATACGCACCAAATAGCTTAGTCTCTTCTGGGTTACGCTGAGTGTTATCCTACAAAAGACGAGCATAAAGATTGACCAAATTTATGAAGTATTGTTTAAGTTTCATCATTTACATACATCTGCATAGGCGTCGTAAAGTCGATTAAAGTTTTGAAGGATTGTCATCTCTATATTTCGTTTCAACTTATTGCATTGCTCCGTACTTTCAGTCATCCGCTTTTCATGGTCTTCCATTGCAAGTAGACCTTTGTTGGAGTAATTTCGATAATAGAATGGTTTGTCCAGCCAAGACTTAAGTTCACATAGCATTGAAATTGTTTTCTGATTAGAAGTGGAAAGTTGGTCATTGAGTTCCTTGAGAAACACAAACGCTTTGTTCACTGTATTGGAATCTGAAAATCACAACAGCATTAACTCATTATAAGAGTGTGTAGGATACATTCTGATTCTTATTAGATCACTTAATGAACTGCTCAATTCATCTTGGAATAAGGAGAATAAGGAAGCGAAGTCACCTATACCCGCCTGTAAGCGGCGGTGAAGCAATTTTACTACATTCAAAGCACTTGCTCTCATGAGAGTGCAAATCAGCACACATTTCCCCTTACTCGCCGCGTGGCCCATACATTTCACCTACACTGTTGCTTAGTCACACAGCAAGGTGTACAATACATGCAAATACCCTCACGGATAGTATGCCGTGGTCAAACTTAAGTGTCAAACTTAATCCCATATGTTTCTTGTTCCGGCCATTGTTATTGCGGAATTTCTTTGGCGGGATCGAGCGTGACGCGTAAAAGTTATAAAAAATCGCCGAAAAGGAGCTATTTACTGAAAAATTGGTGTGTAATCGCGAAACGACAGGAGAATATATCATGTTTCAGTGATTCATTGGTGAAAAAGTGGAAGATTGCCGTATATTAAGAAGACAATGGGTTGCTGCTACACGGGATGCAAATCTTGGCAGGGAAGCAAAGCTGTCCGACTTTCTTTCTTTCAGTGAGTAAAAAACATTTCACTTTGTACAAAAAGTTTTGGTTAAGTAGATATTAGTGATGTTTTCATTTAAAATTGGAAATGCAAAGTTTAGTAATTGCATTTCCAGCCATGGTGAACTTAATTGTCAAATTCGAGACATATGATCATCGGCAGTTCAGTGTCGGCACAATGATATCATGAAGTGGGGTTATCAACTTTTTGAACACAATGGTTAAAAATAACAGGAGGTGACTCAAAACTTCAAAATAGAAAAGTGTATGAGCTCCATTTCGAGGAGACAGATATGTTGAGGGGTGCAAGGCGGAAATATTTGAAGCCGTATGCTGTACCGAATGCAGTATTAAATGTGGTAAGTAGATTTTTTCAGCTGTTGAGAAAAATTGTTTTCGATGACTATGCTGATCATTTAAAAGAGCATAATCATTATCATTGCTTGATCGAGTCTATAATTCGAATATATATGAATACTCGATTTTTTTACATATGTAAGACCTCCTCCGAAAAGCTTTCAATTAGAAATAAGTATAGCAAATTAATTCATTTTAAGGGGATGTAAATTTTAGCTATAATTATGTATGTTGATCTATTTGATTTAAGCTAATTTTCCAATTATAAATGTATAAATTAGTTAAATAAATTTTTGTTGTACTTCCTGTTGCTAATTCAAGACTTAAATTTCCCAATAATTTCTTTAGGCAATATAGATTTTTGAATGAAACCCATTTGAGTCAACGATTTTCACCTTCGGCACTGGTGCATTTTGCGTGATTTTCTGTCTCGATTACGAAAGTCGAAAATTGCTTCAATTCTCTTTACTGATTTCGCTTCCTTATTCTCCTTATTCAATGGATTGAACTGATGTTTGATCAAACTAAGTATATATAGGAAACTAGAAGATACATAAGCAGTTGCTAGATTAAGGTGCATATATGAATTTAAAATAAATTAACTGTGTATGTGTTATGGCAAAAAATTGGGAAGAAGCTACTATTGCTGTTGTAGAGTTAAAGTGTTTCCGAAGAATAGCTTGAATTTTGTAATGATTCTTGCAAAATAAGGCTGGTATACGTTTTTAATATGTTCAATGCTGACTGAAAAAGGATCAATGCAAACGGAAACAAACCAATATAATTTTTTTACTTTAACAATCACCGAAGCTCCGCCGCAACATACGCTCAAGGCAGACAGTAGTTATTAAGCTACGTGCACACAGAACGTGATGAAATAATATAGACATAAATAGCTTACCATAATTCGTCCAACTGACTGTTTCACAAATTTCCTGTACCAACATTTCCACGCGGCTTATTTTGTCTGCAATCAGTTCGTATATGCAAGATGCTATATTTTTGTTGAGTGCATTATACCATTCGGCAATTTGGATGGCTTTCGTGCGCCGCAGCCAAAACTCGTGACTGTTAACATGCAAATCAAACAAGATCGAAGGGACATCAATATGCATATTTATGAGGCATTTGATTTCACGAATCGTCATCGTTAGAAAAGAACTGAAATTTTCCCGTAAATGTTTCGTTGAAACGAATGTTAAAATATTCTGATTGAGGTCCTTTGTGATGGTCATTTCCATTTCACGGAAGACATTTCGTAAAATTTTAGTTTCGAGAGACTCCAAAGTTTCCAAGTTATCCTCGCATCGGACGATGATTAACGATATTTCGTCTATGCTTAGTTCCCTACATTGTGGACATGTTAAAACAAACAGAAACATTAGATACTATATTACAAAACATCAATCTCTTAAATTTATGGTAAGTTGAGTGGGATACTGATTTAAAGTCCGTTGTATTTTTTGCATTGGAGGTTCAAAACAGATTTAACAAGCCGTGAAGTGCGACTCTTGAGGTCCACACGGTCAAATTCCCCGTAATATCTACTAATAATAATTATGGAAATAATACTACATTAAATAATAAAAATGTACCTCTAATAAAAGTTATCGGAATGACTTAAGGGGGATAGCAACTGTGACGGCCGAAAAATTAATGATTTTTTTTTGACCGAGTAAGTAGAGGAATTTTTGGATCATTTGTTTTTTATTTTATTAAGTACACATCTAATAGTTTTTCCACAAATTTGTATTAAAAAATATTAAACAGTTTTAACAATATAAACGATGCCGTAGCGCATTAAAAAAAATTTCCGCATTGATTTTTTAAAAGCCGGTACTCTAAAAAAACAAAAAAAAAATTTATAATCTGTATGAATGTAGTTATCGTTGTACGTAGCCGTTATTTTTAATATTGATTTTTTACAAAATGCTGACCCATTGACAATATTTCATTTTTTTCGACTGTTTTTTTTTTGGTTTTCAAATAGTTTAAAAAATGATAAAACACAAAAAAATTTCAAATCGGCTACGCTTAACCTTAACCACTACTAAGACGAACAAAACAAAAACAAAAAATTAGACATCGGTTTATAATTGTTCGAGTTATTGATGCGACCAGTTCAGAAAAAGTCGTTACGAAAAAGTGCGTTTAAAGATTTTAGTCCATTTCTTTCGTAATGAAATCATGTATAAAAAATTTTAAAATTTTCATACCTATATTAAACTATCGAGACCTGGACCATATGACGATTCTTCCCCTTCATCTTCGGGTGTCTTGTTGACTTTCTTAATTTTTTTATTAACTTTTTCAATGCGATACTGAGCAGCTGATCGGCCTACCTGCTCTCACTACAATCATTGTAACTTAGTCAATTTGTGAAATTTTGACTTGCAAATTTGTACACATATTTTTGAACATATAAACTTTGATTTAAAACAAAAATTTTTATTTTTATTTTTTTGGACCCATCACAGTGGCTATCCCCCTTAATGTTAATCGTAACATCTACGCGAGCGTCAATTGATTACGTAAGGATTTTGATGGATTGGTTTGATTGATCGGAGGAGGGTGGCAGGTTATAAAGCCTTTTCTACGTTATTTATTATTTTCACACCGACGCTTGAAGTATTAAAGCCCGCTAGCAAAAATGAATGCAGTTTTTGTTATTACGCCCACTGAAGAGATTTTGTCGCGTGATGGCCATTTTGAATAGTTGCGGTCAAAATTGCTAGCACTTCGCCATAATCACTGAATTTGTATTTTTACATCAATGAAACTAATAATTATTTCTTATTTTCTGTTGGTTTTGCGAAATATTCAATATACAGTCAAAAATAGGTTCAATTGCATGTAAAAAGTAAAATATATGTATTACAAATGATGAAGGAAGCAATAGAAATCTTACGAATACTAAAGAACAAAATTCCTTAAAACTACAATTTTTTATTTGATGAAAGCTTTTCAAAGCATATGATCTTGAAAAGTGTTGACTACAAAACATTTTACCATTCAAATTGTTGATTACCACAATTGAAAAATTTGATTTGATTTGTATTGGTTTTCAAAATTTAAGCAGTTTTTTCATTAAAGTTAAAACACGTTTCTGTGACGACTATTAAAAATTTTGATTGAATTTATATATATATTTATAAAAATTCGTATGAACCTTTTTTACATGGTGACTTTGAGTGAGCTTTTTATTTTTAATTCAATTTGTTTTGAAATTATGAGAAAATATTTTGCTGATCTCTCTACAAAAATTGATAGAAGTTTATAAATTTTATAAGCATTTATTATTACGATGTGCAAATCAGGTTAAATTGATTTTTTATGGGAGAAGCACTAATTCTCCACATATTTTTATTAAATTAAAAAAATGGCTCTGAAGATTTTTTTTTACTTTGAAAACATCATTAAATGTTAATACGCGTCGATTGACACCTTAGTGATGCAAAGATTATATTTGGTTCTCGAGATATAATGAATGACACAAATGACCATGAAGGTTATGATGACTTTTAATGATTTTTTGTTTTTAATTCATATTTTTTTGTTATCATGAAAAAAAATTTGGAGGTTTTTACAAAAACTGTTTGGAGTATATAAATTATATAAACATTGATTACTGCGTCTTGAAAATCAGATTAAAACTTTGATGTTTTTGAAAAATCCCAATTTTTTGCACATTTTTCCAAAAAATTAAAAAACAGCTCCAACAATGTTTTTAAAAATTTGATAGATTCACAAAAGTGTTAATACGCGTTGATTGACACCTTGAGAAAGCAAATCGTATGTTTGGTTCGCGAGATATAGCACATGACAGAAATGACCTTCAACGGGTGAAAACAGCAAACCCACCCGACTGAAATTTCCCAAAAACTAATCAGCTTTCAAGATAGCAAAGACGCTTCGATTGACACCTCAACGAAGTCGATTGGACTTTGTTTACGTGACTTATGCTCGTAGAAAAACTGTCCGCGAATGCACGCACGTACGTACGTACATACACACACACACATGCCAACACACACATACATACTTCTTTCTAAAAACACTTAAAATATACTCTTAAGACATCAAAACGTGAAGAAGTGTTGAAAATTTCAATTCCGATTTTCGAGGCGATTACAAGAACTGCCCATATACTGGGAAGTTAATAAAAAAATTAACACTCTTGGCACTGGTAAAGTTATCTTATTCGAAACAAGAGTAGAATAGAGATGCATTTCTGGATTGCCTGGCATATATATTTTATATTTTAGTCTTTAGGACAACGCGCAAAAGAAAGTCAATCCATTCTCATGTCGTCAGAGACATCTTTTTTGCTTTCGAGTTATTCTGAACAAAAACAAAGTGGATACAAAACTTCACTAGCATTTCAATTCTTCTTAACTCCGGCCACCAAAAATTGTGATGTGAATCTGGTAGTCAGCAGTTTTGGTTTTCTTTCTCCTTGATAACATTGTGCTACTAAGTTTGCCCTCAATTCGAATCGATCCAAGACACACCCAGCAGCAAAATACATTATTTCTTGAATCTTCACCAACAAAAATTTCATAAAACCTCCTTTTGCTTATTTGCTTCTGTGACAGCTAATTACACTACCTCACGCTTTCGCGACAATCTCTGCCCTACAATATATTATCACGAAAAAAGTGTGCTTCTAGTCTATTGTTTTTTACAGTATCTTTCTATCCATTCGGATTTCCCAGTGAGAATATTTTTCCTTCTAAAAGTCAATCAAGTTTGCTTTAGCATCGAATCAAAAAATTCAACACATTTTTGAAATTCCTCTTATTCAAGCAAATATCGGATTCACCATGTCCTCTACAAGCAACTTCCTGTTTTCTCAATAGAAGTTATCGAGATTGCTTCCGTAATGATCACCAAACATACATGAACATATAATCCGAAGCGTGTTGAATGTAACTAATGTTTGGATAACGATTTAAAAATTCTATGCATTATCAAATTAATGTGTCGAAAATTCTTCCAAAATGATATTATTTCTTTGAACACTAACCAACCAACCACAACGCCAATTTGCTATTTTTTTTGAAAAGCAGCTACAGGCTACGAAACCACATAACATATGCATGAACTTTAATTTTTTTTGCTTTTTTCACAAAACACCACTATATTTATACGGAGGCTCAATTTTAAATCAACGGTTTTGTAAATTTTCCAATATCAGGTCAATAAAAAATAAAAAAAGGTCTCATGTACGGTCAGTAACAAACTGTCTCTTAAATCGACAACGAATATTCTGTTTGCCAAAGAGAATCGACAAAAGTGGTCATTCTATGGATCTACACAATCATGTTTCCCCTTGAATGATGAAATTAGGTCTGCGGGAATTTTTTTAAGATTATTTAAGCCTCAACGCATAAGAATAAGAGCAAAATTAAATTTAAACGGATTTGTAACTTCACAGAAGACCTTATTCTATCATGAATCGCTTCGATTTCTATAGCTCCTAGTACCAGCCAACCTTTTCCAATCATTTTAAAATTGATTGATTCTATTATGGCCATTTCAATATCCTGCCATCAATGGAGTGGTTTGTCCTTTAAGAAAAGCGTGACCAAAAACGTTATCCAATAAATCATACAACATAAAGGGTTGTCATTGTCAGCTCACATATTTTACAAAAGTCATGAATCACTTTAGCAAAACTTACATTGTTTGGCTCAGAGATTCAACCTTCATGAGAGCCACCGTCCTTTGTCGAAGCTTACGAATATTCAGGATGCGAGTGGCGGTAGGTGGTAATTGCCTATCCAGAAACATTTCCCCAGAAACTATTCTTCTCAAGTGGATATCGACTTGTGCCAACTCATCCTTGTACAGCAAAAGCATCTGCGGAACTATTAGAAGAATCTCCCGCTTCACAAGTGGAAGATTAACAAGTTTGTCAGTCATTTGTAGGAGCTGTGAAATGTTTTGGAAACCCAAGATGGCATTAGACATCCTCAACTACGTTTTGCTTACCTTCAAGTGCTGCTCTGTGTTTGTACATTGTTGTAGGGCTCGGCAAAGTAGTGTTGTGAGTTTCTTTTGTAGTGACTCCGTCCTGGATACGAAGCCACCGATAAGCTTTTTGAATGCGTCTTTGTTATTTGTTGTCCCGAAAAGGTTGATAACTTTTGCACCAAACTTCCAAAATATTTCATCATATTCCTTTTTAATCTAAAAAGCCAGTTGAGACCCTTTGTAATTAGCGAACATAAGAAACGAAAAGTTCGTTTCATTGGGGAGAGTAAGAATAGCCTTTTGTGGTTTTTACTTTTTAACCCATAAGTTTTAGGTGGAAAATTATAGCAAACCGCCCTCGATACCCGCACAAACATATTTCCAGTACAAGTGGGTACAAATTTATTTAAAAAATAATGAAAACAACAAATATATATAAAATAATAGTCCAAATAAAAATTATGATAAGAACTCATTATAATGAGTGGGATGAGTTAATTTTTAAGTGTATCATCTTAGGGGAACGTTCGTTAATTTTGTAAGGCTTTGGGTGGTAAAGGGGATCTAATCAACTGCTTACGTGCAGCGATTGGAGAGGGACGTATTCCAAGCTTTCCTTGCGTACGCGGCAGTTTTCATATCAATGCTTGAAAGATATAAGGACGATTACTTTAACGAAATTCAAATTTAAGGTTTTGAGAATGCAGCTTTTGTTTCTTCGTTGACTGAACTCGAGGTTGTTCGGTCACGACCATTTTGGGTAATTCCGTCCAAGACTTTCATGAGTGTCAAATAAACATTTGACGTTAGAAAGACTAATCATACCTCATTCCGCATCTTAAAACAACATCAAATCTGCGTTAAACAATCAATCTCTAATTATATGTAAGAAATAACAAATGTAACGAAAGAGGGGGAATCATCTCATTCTGATCTTAAAACAACATCAAATCTGCGTTAAACAATCAATCTCTAATTATATTTAAGAAATAACAAATGTAACGAAAGAGGGGGAAGAAGTTACTGAAAGCGTACACAGCTCAACAGTTTCACAAATGATCCTTACGTAACTAATGAACGCCTCTTATTTATTAAAAATGTTCATTGCTCATTATTTTTACAGGAATATTTTATGAAATTATAAAACTACAATTTTTTCTTTGATGACACCTCTTTGAAGCATCTGATGTGGTAAAGCATTAGATGCTAGACATGCATAAAGATTTCATTCCAAAAACATTTGAAATGTAATCTTGAGACCTTAAAGCGTAAACATATATATATATATTTATATATATATATATATATATATATACACACACACTCAAACTTGTCAATAAGAGACTACAACTGGGGATTTATTTTTTTCTCTTATTCACAGGATTCTATTAATCGCAGGGTTAACACTTTTACATGACACATCATTTCTTATATACAGCTATGTATTTGTACATATGTTATAACGAAAAATATACATAAATAAATTCATTTTTAAAAAAACATTGTTCTTTAAATTTTATTTGATGATGGTTTTGTGTTTTATGTTTTCTTGAATATTTTATTTAATGATTGTTTTGTGTCTCGTACTTTCTGGTCATGAAATTAAAAAAAATTCTGTTGACATATCAGTGCAACCAAGTTACACATGCATTAAATTTTCTTGAAAAATTGTTCAATGGTGGTTTGCTTAACCGATTTTTTGGTCATATCCTCCTCCATCAGGATTATGCCCTTGAATATTTTATTAAAAAGCATTGTTTCACCTCTAATCAGCGATGTTTGTTTGGCACGTTCAAACATTGAAATCATTTGTGATGTTGTAAAAACTCCATTTTCAATTGGTTGGTCATTGGTTTCTTCCGTATCAGATTCTTCCTCTATAACAATAAAAAAAACAATTTGTTTTTTATACAGATCATCTTATGCAAGCATTTCATTGTTCTTGAAAACTACAGTAACCTGAAGGAATGGCGCCTATGGAGTGTAAAATTGCAGCTTCATTGATGGAGTCATTTTCCGTGTGTACGTCAGAATCGATTGCGATGAATTCATACACCGTCATTTGCGTAGCATGTGTTCGATGCATCAAAGAAATCAATTCCGTTGTATCGTTTTCAGTAGAAACGGTGGAAGTGTGGAAATCGTCTATTTCAAAATTAATTCCGCAACGTTTGAAGGCACTTTCAACGCAGTGTGGTGTGACAGCATTTATGGAGCTCGCTAGCCATTATATGGCGTCCAAAACATTAATTTTTGAACATAACTCACTAACGTTCTCCACCAAATCAATTTCCCGAACTAGACGCGACAAGACACATTTCCGGTAATTAAGTTTCATCGCATGGGTCACGCCTTGATCCATCGGTTGTAAAACACTGATCGTATTTGGAGGGAAGAAAATAATGGTGATGTTTGATAAATCCATTGAAACATGTGACGTCCATTAAGAGGAGAATTTTACGACCTTGAGTTCTCATTTTGTCGTTCAATTGTGTCAACCAAGATTGCATTATCGTGGTCGTCATCCACGCAGTTTTATTCGAGAACCAGTGCACTGGAAATAAGTTTGTGTCAATATGTTTAAAGCAACGCGGCTTTTTGGCATTACCTATGACCAGTGGCTTCTCGAAGGTATCATCTGCAAAGGCGCACAACAAGACACTTAACCTTTCCTTTGACAATTTTCCACCCGAGCACTTTTCACCTTTGAAAACAAAGGATTTTTGTAGAATCGCTCGAAAAAAAGAGCAGTTTCATCACAATTAGCTATGTTTTTCTTGTCGTAACCCGCGATAATAGTCGGTAATATTCTTTTCCAGTCATCTACAGTGACTGGGCTTACATCACGCATTCCACCACATACTGCATTGAAGACAAGATTATTTTTTTTCCGGAAAGAGTCCAACCAGCCGTTTGACGCTTTTAATGTTAAATTGTTAAAATGAGCAATGAATTTCAGTGCTTGCTCCTGCAACAAAGGGCCCGAAATCGGAAGGCCTTTTGAATGGGCTACTCTGTACCAGTTAAGTGTCGCTTCATTAATGTTTTCATATTTCGATGGCCGAGTTTTATTCTTAATTTCACTATTGGCTGTCCGCGCGAATTCTTCCCGTATTTAATTTTTTTCTCGATAATTTTATAAATCGTCGAAAATCCGACGTCATACTTTTTCATAAGGTCTAACTGATTTGTTATTTTCCCTTTCTTCGATTAATTCGATTTTTTGCTTAAGGGACAATCGTTTACGATTTGCTTTTTGTTGTTTTTTACGTGGGAATGACATTGCGAATGAATTTCACCAACGCGTCTGTTAATTTCACTCTAGGAAATCGACGGTGACATTATGAAAGAATCACGTTAACTGAATAAGACACAACTTTAAATGATTTCTTACCTTTTAATCGACTACAGAAGATTTCACCTTTTTTAAACAAATGGAAAACAATTTAAAAGCACCAAAATTTCTAGAAACTAAGCACACCACGGAAACACTGAGAAGGAGTTGCAACAACTGAACAAAACGCGTTTTTAATCGATTACGGACCAGCCAGCAATCGCATATGCATTTAGAAACGAAAACCGTACAGCGACAGTAAAAAAATTGCATCGTTTTTTAAACGAGACTTCACACCTCAAGACAAGACGTTTGCGGGACGACAACGTCTAGAACACAATCAGCACTGTATGGCGTCTTTCACCCGAATTTAGTACATTCATTGTCATTTTGCATTTTCTTATTGGGGGGTTCCCTTGAAATCTCTTATTGGCGGTATAATTTGTATGAAAAATCGTATGATGGTGAATTCGATTTACCATTTTTTCTCTTATTAGCAGGATTCTCTAATTGGCGGTGTCTCTTATTGACAAGTTTAAGTAAATATATATATATATATATATATATATATGCGCGTTGCAAGACTTCCCGTATTTCCCGGGCCGTCCCGTATTTCAGGCTTAATTTTTAACGACTCTGTCCCGTATTTCAACATTATTCGATTAAAATACGCACCGCGTTGCGCATGAACGGATAGCGCACAAGAGCATGAGGTGTCAGGTGTGTGTCAGTGTCCATCCGATTAAAACCCAATTCATCCGATGTCGATCGATACACCGCTATCGAAATGCGGCACAAACAAAGTACATATATTTGTCTCTGTTTGTCTTACATACGCAATTACGCGTATCATCACTCACTTATCTCATGATTTCTAGCCTAGCACCTACCCTACCGAACGTTTGATACATTAATTCATTGTTTCGCAGTACTTATTGGGTTTTGTTCGTGCTGACGTTTTTTGATAACTGTTGTTAAAACTATTAAACAAAATGAGTGATTCATGTGATAGTGACACGGATAATTCGTCTGTAAGAGTGAGTAGTGGAATACCATTAAAGAAAGCCAAAAGGCTTACAAAGTATAATACACAGTGGGAAAGTAATTATTTCTGGTTAAGACCGGTAAAAGAAAACTCATACAAGGCTTCTTGTCGTCTATGTGATAAAGATTTCGCTTGTGCTCATGGTGGAGTTACTGATGTAAAGCAACATGCATCCACAGAATCTCACTTGACTGTTGTTAGCAATAGAGCATCAAGTAGCCTTCATAAATATTTTTCGAAACCTAGGACATCTACCTCGGAGATGGAAGATAAAATTACTGCTGGAGAAGTTGCATCAATTTATCACACGGTAAAGCATTCTCTTAGTTACAGTAGCTTGGATTGTTCACACAAGTTGTTACCATATATATGCAGTGATTCAAAACTCGCTCAAGGTTTTAGCTGCGGAAAAACAAAAGCAGAAGCTTTAGTATGTCAAGTATTAGCAAAAGAGTCCGTTAAAAATATTTTAAAGACCGTTCAAGAAAAAAATCTATACTTCTCGATATTAACTGATGCAAGTAATAAAAAAAAACAGAAAAATGTTTCCAATTGGAATACGATTCTTTGATTACCATTCCGGTATTGAAAGCCGTCTACTTGACTTTGTAGAACAAAATGACGAATGTGCTAATCAAGTATCGAAGTTGTTAACAGACACTTTGGAGAAAAATGGACTTTCTTTACAAAAAATTCGGCATTTTCCGCTGACAACACTAATGTAAACTTCGGCAGAAATCATTCGATTTATACACTTTTGTTAACTAAAAATGATAAAATTATTAAAGCTGGTTGCTCTGTTCACATTCTCCACAATGCTGCAAAACACAGTACTAATAAATTGGAAGCAGACGTTGAAAGTTTGATTTTGAAAATATCCATTCACTTCAGTAAATCTGCGAAACGAAGGGCAAACTTACAACTCCGATTTGAAGCAAATGAGATGCAATGGGAAGAAATTTTCATCTCTTGGTCCTGCAGTAGAAAGAATCATGAAAATATGGCCAGCATTAAAATCATATTTTCTAGAATCCCGTGATGAGTGTCCTCGTCTATTAGAGAGCATAATTACATCCGAAGAAGAGGAGACGAAAACTTTGGCGTATTTAGCGTTCCTTCATAATGTAATGTTTTCGATAGAAACAACAATGAAAAAGATTGAATCAGATGCTCTATCAATTGTTGAAATGAATGCTGAAATGCACGGGATTCGCGAAAAGATGGAGCAAAGATTAAAAGACAACTTTTTTGGAAGCCGAGCAAGACAAAAAGCAAGCGGATTGTCTACTTATGTCAACGAATCTATCGAAAACGATTTTCGACAGTTCTACATAAATTTCATAGAATATTTGACACCGCGATATGATTTCTCAGAAAGTAACATCCTTTCCAAAATGCTATTTTTAAATTTGAAATCACCAATAAACTATGAACATTTTCAAAAAGCTGCAGAACTTTTAAGGATCGATCAATTAAACATGGAGGACTCGTTATGCGAAGAATTTCAAATTATTAAAAAAAATCTGGAAATTGCAACGTCTTTTGATGACAAAAGCATAGGTGCTATTGAAAAGTGGAAGAAAATCTTTAGTATCCCTAGTTCCAACTGCATTGTAGAGAGGATTTTTTCGCAGATGGCATTAAAATGGACTGATGTGCGCAACAAATGTACTCCGGATTTGATAAAGAGCGAATTAATGACCGTTTCCAACTATGATTATAACTACATTGAATTTTACAAATATGTACAATCAAACAAAGATATGTTAAAACTTACACGATTTTCTTTAAAATATAACTAATCATTAGCAATAAAAACAACGTACATGTTTTTCATTTGTCCCGGGGAAAAATTCTTAATCCCGTTTTTTTGCGCAAAATGACCATATATATAACATAATTAACGAACTTTAAGCGGAAATTCTTAAAAACAGATTTATGAAAAATTAGAAAAGAAAGAAATAATACGGTAGATGCGTAATATAAGATGTATCATGTTGGATGTTAATTTTGAACTAATTGGTTCCTACGTCGAACAATATTTGTGCATTATCAAACAAATTGATTCAAAAAGATCATTGGCTGTTATATATATGTAGTTAGCTAAATATAAAAGTGAATCGGTTAAATATACTGAAAAAAGTTAAAATTACTGTCATTAGTTGGTCTGTTGAAATTCTTCCATGAGTTCCTCCGATTTCTACTCTTTCCAAGGTTTTAAAACTCTCCGCAATCAAAAAAACTTGCATCATGTCAGCCAGTTGCTCTATCAATAGTTCAGAGTTTTCAAAAACGTCTTCTTGGCGGAAATTGAACGTGGCGGGTGAGTATTCCTCCGATTCGTTAGGTGCATCCTTCCCTCGATACTCTAGAGCTACTTCCCTTTGGAGAGATATATGTAATAAGTGTGAATACATTTGTACCGTCGATTTGGGTGCCATACTTGAAGTCCTTAATTACTTGTATGGTCTTTGATATCTTTGCGTGTCCTTCTTCTGGATCGCACTGAAATAGATGCAAAATATCGAGGTATTCAATGGCTCTAGCCACGATGAGATTGTTGAATGCTCGAAGAAGATTTGTCCGACGCTTGCTTGACGAATAGAACTTGGAATTTGTCGATGCTAAATAAATTACGTGAACCAACGGTCGAATGGATGGGCCCCAACTCACGAAACAAATTTCGTTAAGCTGTAAAGTTTGTTGCAAGAGTGGATCTAAATATAAACTTATATCACAACTTTCACATCGAGCCAAGGAAACGTCCTTAAGAAGTGTATTAAGAGCTTCGATGTAAACCGAATGACCATTCTTTGCAACCAAAACCAATGCTTTGATGAATGGACTGTTTACTACTTGGTAAATACCATGCAATTTTTCTGAACGTGACCTCCAATAAGCTATTTCAGCGGCAGGTAGGATGTTTGTAGAGTTTATTGTTGGTTCATCAAGATGTTTACGAATTTGTGTAATCAATTTGATTATGACTCCTTCCAACAAATTTTTTGTTGTTAGATCTAGGATAATAATCGTATCACTGCAAATATAAACAAACATTAAAAACGGGAAAAATTATGAACATTCACTATCAAAGATGTTTATTGTTTAATCCAAAAATAATATCCTCCACATCAACTTAATATCTGTTCGTACTAAAAAGGTGTTCTGAACACGCAGTTCAAAAGAAACCTAACCGAAGCTGCTTTTGTGATTAATTGAACAAAATTATTATTTGATGCCAATCCTTTTTCTTCAGAGAAATTATCCTGTCGACTTTTTGCAATGCAAAAAAATGTAGATGTGTATTATCAGTTTCGAGTTATATGAATGGTAGACTGCGTCCAGAAGTCACTTTCAGTTTACTTTTAAAATTATCGAAGATGCTTCTGAATCAAATTTTGGCTTTTGTCGTTTGTGTTCTTTCTTCTTAGCATTGCAGTAGAAATGACTCACGATATGACGCGCTGAACTTAGATGGTCCAATAGAAGTAACCGCATTTAGATCTTGAGAAGACCGAACTTAAATTGTATGCACAACTTATTTATTTATTTATTTATTTACAGATTCATCTTACAGACTTATCCAATAACAAGATGAAAATGAATAGTAATAAATATGGCTAATTAAACAAACAATGTTTAGGCTTATGCTTGAAAGTAAAAAGTGAGTGGGGAAACGAACCAAGCTGCAGAACGTTATGGTTTCTGGGAAGGCGTAACATCGGAGAGTTAAAGAAAGTTTCCGTTCTAGCAAACGGTATGACAAATAAATCATCACATCTAGTAGGACGTTCTGAAGAACGATATTCTAAGCAGTCGCAGAGGCTAGAATATATTAGACGGTGGTGAAGTCGAAAGAGGAAACATTCATCTAGGAAGAGTCTACGTGGTTTCAGAGTAGGAAGATGAAGCAGGGACAATCGCTCTTCATAGGATTTGTATGGAAAATGAAATTTAAATAGAAGGAAACGAGTAAATTTACGCTGCACAGATTCAAGCATAAAGTCTAGGTATTGATGACGTGGAGACCACACTTGTGAAAGTGTGTCAAGGATGGGACGGACAAGGCTGGTGTAAAGGCAAATGCAGGATGAGAAGTCAGTAAACGTATTCGAATGCCTAAGTACAAACCCAACGACACGAAAAGCACGCGAGGAGATTGACTCAATGTGAGCATCAAATTTAAGCTAAGTATCAAAAATTACTCCCAAGTCACTAAATTGGACAACTGTAGAGAGCGGAATTGTTTGTATGGCATAAGTGTGAGTAACTGTACTAGGTTTCAGCGAGAAAGACATTTTGTGACACTTTCTTATATTCAACGAGAGACAATTACATTGACACCAAGTATCTAGAGCATCTAAATCCAATTGGAGGGCATAAAAGTCCTCCTGAGAGCAGATGGCTCTGAAAACTTTTAGGTCATCGGCATATAGTAGGCAATGGGACTTAATAACGAAGGGGAGGTCATTAATATAAAGAAGGAAAAGAAGGGGACCTAGAATTGAGCCTTGCTGAACTCCGGAGGCAGGATGGAAAGGAGTTGAGAACGCACCGCAGACACCAACTCGGCAAGAGCGGTTGCTAGAATATGATGAAAGCCAAGAAAGCACAGGACCATGAAGACCATAGTGTGCTAGCTTTTTGTGCAGTATAGAGTAATTGACGGTATCAAAGGCTTTGCTAAAATCAGTATAGACAACGTCAACTTGGAATTGATTGTCAAGAGCCTTCGCAACTATTTGAGAAAATTCTAGGAGATTTGTATTGGTGGAACGGTTTTGAAGGAAACCATGCTGTACACGAGAGAGTCTCCTATTTAGTGCTGAATAAATCTTATTGTAGACGATACTCCTAGAGCGTTTGGGAAAACAAGAAAGTAAAGAAATGAGATGATAGTTTGTAACATTTGATGGAGAACCAGACTTGGGTACTGGAAAAATGTTAGCTTGTTTCCAACAATTAGGAAAGATGCTCGATGATAAGCTAGAATTGAAAATATAAGAAAGAGGAACGCATAAAGAGGAAGATAAGGATTTGATGAAAATATTGGGATGTCCGTCGGGTTCAGGACCAATACTAGAATCTAAAGAATCGATTAAGATGTGGATCTCCGTGGGATTAGTGGAGATAGAATCAAGTGATGCAGGAAAGAGAAAAGGAGGGTTAGCATAATTTTGGGGATCCAAGGAAGAGTAAGTTGAGGAAAAAAAATTTGCGAAAATTTCACAGATTTGTTCAGGAGAGGAACTATGATTTTGGTTCCAAGAAACAGTGTTGGGAATATTGGGAGACAACTTTAGTGAGCGAACATAAAACCAAAACGGTTTGGTTTAACCAGAAAAGAGGGATTGTTCTATATTAGCGAAGTAATTAACCTTGGTATCTCTAATTGCAGATTTAGCAGAGTGACGGACCTTGGAAAAGACAGCATACGTTTCAGATGTCCTAGATGCTTTGAAACGACGATAAGCTTGATCTTTCAGTTTCAGTGCATCTAAAACAAGACGATTAAGCCAGAGAGGATTGCTGCTTTTGACTTGTCTGCGGTAAGGAGTGAAACGGGAAATTAAGTCATCAAGAAAGGAGTAAAATTTTAGAAGTGCGTCTTCACAGCCAAGATCATCGAAAAAGATAGCCCAGTCTACTGAAGATAGTTTATGCGACATTGCAACGTAGTTCGCTTTCCAAAAGTTGAGTTTAAGTTGCTTACGCATACTCTGAGCTTTGGGAAAACAAAAAGAGATTTCGAACAATAGAGGCGGATGATGAGGATCAGGGGGAACATAAGGGAAAGGATCAGGAGTTAAAATTATATTATCAGGAACTGCATTCGATAAAATAAGGTCTTAAAAATGCTTGTTGCCTCGCCCCCGTTACTAAACGTTCACGAGGTCAACGAGAAGAAACTTTTGTTGACTTCTAACTTAAACTCCCATCGAAGCAAAATATTCATAAATCATTTCAAAAAGAAAAAAAGAATGGTTGTTATTTACGGTGATTCGTGTACATTATATGCGAGAATAACAAAATTGGTTGAAACTGTTTTGTTAGGGACCAGAACCGTAAGAAGTTGATCAACATGAAGGTAGTCCTGTATTGGTAATCACTCTATAAAATATCTAGTTTGTAGAAAATATTGAAGTTTCTAACGAACGAATAAAAACAATGTCGCTGTCTGGAGTTTTATGATCAATTGAAAATGACAGAAATTAGAAGGTAGACATCATCTCATTTTGAACTGTGATAATTATGTGACCTACATCAACGAAACGTACTTCATCTTTCAAATTGCAAGAACAATTTGAAATGTAGCACATATCCTTTGAATCTTTCACAAGCACTTTCATCACTAGCTCAGTAGTAAAAAGAGGTCTTCTAAAAACATCTTAGTTACTACAGACAAGATCAGGTTACAAATACAAATGTATTTAAAAATGAAATACAACCCTTCCTCCTATAAAATTTTTTTTACAGTTTGAATAGGACCAAACAGATATTGTGAAGCTGATATAAAATGTTTTAATTTATTAAAAAATAAAGCATCAAGGTCGGTTTTTATTCACAGTTTTGTGTTTGTAATTTTGATCAATACCAAGAAACTTAAATATACCAGAATCTAAGTGAACTTTACATTTTATTGAGTGCTTCGATTCCAAACTATAAATATTATATTTGTTCATTAGTATATTATAAAAGCATTAACTGCAACTCACTTTTTCTGGACATCATCCGCTAACTTCATGACGAGATCCATATTAATCCCGGAAGGCATGATTTTCCAGCTAGTTACTTCGTCATTCACCTGACACAGATTTAGAAAGTGGAAAATTTTATTGATTTCATTCGCACGAATTTGCAATAAACCTTTACATCAACAAAAGAGCTCTGCAAATTGATAATGCTGTCGCCAACATCAGCTCGAATAAGCTCGGGCCATGATTTCTGATTTAGTGGACAACTTAGAAGGGACACTAGCACTTCACAGAAAAGCGCTGGGAAATCTTTTGAAGCATCTGCAGGAATATCGCCGAAAATCACATTGTTTCTGAAATTTTCCACCCAAATTGCCACAGGACGCTGTTTGATGAAGTATATTATCTTGTCGGTAGCTCTTGGCCTGGAGGCTGCTATCGTCGGTTGCAACGATAAAAATGGTATCAGTTCACCCAACGAATCCAACGAAATAAAAAGGGAAAATTGATCGACGTCATTCAACCACTTCAGGACGAGACCCTTTGGACGATTTTGTAATTTCACTTTGCAAAACTTGTGAGACATAGTACTTGGAAAATTACCTTGTGATTTCCAGATTCAATCATCTTCGTCCATTTGTCTTGCTTGAGTCGGAAAGAAGTCAACGTGATGGAAGATATCAGGTTAAATCGGTCGTTGTCTGCTCTTGCCCTGTTATTCAATTGAACACTCATCTTTTCAGACTATATAACGTGTACCAATGGTAAGTTTCTCGGTAAAGATGTTCAGGACAGAAAACGGAGGCTATGTGTATTGATCAAACACTTCGTTTTACAATAAAGATTAGAAGTATGTGTTAGGCTCGCACACGTTTCCTGTTAATTAGGAATATTGATCGATCCGCTTAAACGTTTAATAGGCCATTTAACTTTCCGCTACTTCGTTAGCTGCTTTGCATGATGAAGGTACGTAGTAGGTGACGTTGTATATCTGTAGTTATACTTTATATATGTAAATGTAACGCCATGTTTGTTGTGATCTATGTTGGTCCTAAAAGATTTTATGTGTTGTAGATTTCGATAGGTGTATTGAATTTTTTTCTGATTTGTTGTATAGAATACTGAAGGTAACTCATCAAAGATTGATGATTTAAGTTTGAATAGATAACATGGAGTAAAATAATTATAATAATTTATGGATTCACTCCTAGCGCTACCATAAAAATATTTTTTTTCCCATCACTTCTGAATTACTTCTAAAAACAGAACTTGGTCAAATTATTGTGGAGACAAAAAACTGTACCAACTAATGCCATTTCTTCTAGTTTACAGTACTATTGCCAATTTGTGGCAACTTATCAATTTCTTGACGCCATTTTCACGGGAAAATTTTTCACAATAGTGTCGTGAGCTCTGTCACGTGTGTCAATACTAAAAGGATACTCTCAGCAAACTCCATAATGCCAGTGGTATTTAGGTCCAATAGGCCTAAAAGAAGTTATTATCGAAACTAACACTTTAAAAATGTTCAGCCTTCACTCGCGAGTCCTATGGAAACTTTACCGAAATGGTAAATCCAAATCTTGCGCTCAAAAGTTTAACCGAAACCATATCAAAGTTACAACCCACGTAAAATAAAAGATTTAACCAATTAAAAATTAGTTTGCCAGGTGGGAAGGGGGTCCTAATTTAGTTTGCGTCACCAAAACAACCGCCACGACCATCAATCTAACGAGGAACTTAATTGTTAGCTTTGAAAGTAGAATCATTGATATGGTGGGGACCAGTAGCGTACGCAGGATTTTGATAAGGGGGGGTCATATTTTTGAAGTCTTGACTAGGTAAGTTTGCTAGTGCTTCGATGTAGATATGAAGATATAATTATGTAATCATACTTAATCATACTTTTTCACCGGTCAAAGTTGGAGTTCTCCAAAAATATTTCTGGCGGACTTTAGCCCGATTGCATCTCTGGTTTCATTTACTTGAATCATTCATGATATTTTCATTCAAATTATAAAATTATGCGCTTGACGTGTGAAAGAATCTACACTGTATTTGTAGACTTCCTTGGAACCGTACATATATTGAAACGCCTTCAATACCTACAGGCTAGAAAAGAAAGCAACTAACGAAGTAAATGCCGTGGGAAAGTGAAACTGTCACTAAACGCAGACAGAGTGTTTTCGTAATTAGGGCTGGCTAAGTTTGTTTGCAGCCCATGCAGGGAAGCAACTCTGCGCTCCCAAGCAAATTTGTCGTCATTTCCACGTAACCCATGAGGTAGACTTTTTGTATGCGTTTTTTTAATGAGGT
Source organism: Oxycera nigricornis (assembly GCA_963942545.1). Lineage (NCBI taxonomy): Eukaryota > Metazoa > Arthropoda > Insecta > Diptera > Stratiomyidae > Oxycera > Oxycera nigricornis. The sequence continues at coordinate 85,978,584 of OZ012660.1, read as the reverse complement.
TTTCCCAATAGGCCTAATCCTCAGATTACAAATCGTATGACAAAATAAAAACAATCCATTTTTTGAGGGTTCTGATCAAAGATAGAAAGAAACATTCAAAAATATAACTGTTGCTACTAAGATATGGGTGCGAATTAAATAAATTACACTTTTCTGGAATTTTACTTCGAAAACTTTCAATCAGGTGACCATATTCTAATGCTCCTACCAACTCTGTATCTATATATAAAATTGCTAGGCTTCATACAATTAGTAAAAGATAACGGCACACACGGATCCAATTTGTGCAAATTATGCTCGTATCACCCCTAGGTGAGATCTCTAAAGCACCATAGGCCGTAAATCAGGCCCATAAGGGTTTTACTGTGAAATAGATGAAAGATCTAATTGCGCAGAGATACTGAATCTCACTCAACTCCCACGTTCCAGAGTATCTCGGCGAATGATTGTTAAAGTGGGTGACTTAGTGGTTATTGCTAGTTCAAGGTTCCTTGTCGACAAATAGTTTTCGGGAATGAGATTTGATGCCGCACTATCATTTCAATCAGCTGTGAATGAGAACCTGAATAAAATCAGGGTAATAATCACGGGTGAGCGTGTTCATGACCACTTCACATCCTTGGTCAAGTAAATGACTCTAATATTGCCCGAAGGCCCAATTTTGGCGGTTGCGCCATCGAATATTATTTTTACCAACATCTTTTCAGGGAATGACGAAGCCTTATGTAAATATGCTTGAGATATATAATCCATAACATTCGAATCTTCGATTTTTTTAAATTTACGCGAGTTGATCAAAGTTTTAAAATGCCGATAATGATACAAACTTAGTATTCAAAACTCATCTAAAGTAACGGTGAGAAACAGTGTAAAATGGGATTTAAATTTTATATCCAAGCATAAAACAGAACGCTTCGCCGGATAAAATTATAGTGCAATATCTAAACAACGATTTTTTTTCATTAGCTCATTTAACACATCTTCTGTAGATGGAGTGAGATCTCTATGAATATTTAGAAGTGTCAATCCATTTAGCCCTTCATTGCTGGTGGAATTTCGCAAGTATGTTTTAAGTCGTCGTAATGTTCAAAATGATCGTTCGTTTGTACACGTAGATACTGGCAGAACAGCCAATATTTCTAGCAATTTCGATATATGCGGCAAAATGTTTGATTTACACATGCTTAACCTATCTATAGTCGCTTTTGGGCGGTTTACTATTTCAAAATGACCTATCTTTCTGTACCACAGAGTCAACTCAGCATTCAATTCTTCTGCAAGTGGAGGGGGGGGGGGTTGAGCCCGTAACCCGCCCCCCCCCCCCTTGGGTATGCCACTGGCGGGGACTATAGCCTTCGTATATCCACCTATGCATAATTTGAGCCTTGAAGTCAAGTCCCAACTGACCGCTAAGTTCCGTTTTTATTGCTTTTATTAGCTCATTTTTGTTAAATCCAGCTTTGATTTAAAAAAAAAGGTTTTTTTTCTTAAGTTTTTTTTTAATATTGTGTTTAGATCATCATATCAGCTATAACACATAAAAAATCAACTAAATACTCTAATTTCATGTTAAAAAAGTGTAAAGAAATTCCAGCTAAATTATTAAAGCTATCCAGTTTTGAGCAAAAACATATTTCTCTTGGTGCCCACTATTTAATCACCAATAGAACCAGGATCAAATAGCTTCCAACAGTCTAAAGCAATGCAATAACTTCAGGATATGTTACGTGCAATTTACCAGAAACAAGAATTTTCTCTGAATTTTCATCCTAGGTGCTACCGTTTCCCAATTAAAATTCATCCAATTATGATTCTCTCGAATTTTACTCCTCGTAATATTTAGTAACCGACCTCAATACAGAATAAATGAAAGCTGCTGCATACTTTAAACATCTCTTTATTTATCAATTTTTAGTTATTCAAGGAACAAACGAAGCATTAAGTCTGTAGTAGTAAGCAAACGCCCGCTAAAGTCCATTTGGCAGCCTTCTCTTTAGTTTTGAGGTTGAACGTCCAGACGAAAGTCGGTCCTCGCATTCTGCACGGTCGATTCGATTTGGGTGTGCGGGAGCATAGGGAAACCAAGAAATAAAGTCGGTTAATTAGGGACCTACCGGCGAAAGTCAGATGCAAAGCGACCGCGAAATACCAATTTCAATTTAAAATGTATTCATGGTGAACTGACATGAATAAATCGGCTTACCGAATTTTGTACACGGGGCACTCGTAGATGTTCTTGATGTCCTGCTTATCTTGCGTCACAGCTTTGATGTATATGACGGGCGTGGCCGGGAATAGCTCCTTGAGACGAGCATCTGTAATCGTTCCCAGCTTAATATCCCAGCGCGCGCCCTCCATGTACAGCCCATTAATGAAAGCTCCTTCACGTGGTGCCGCTCTGCGAAGAGGAAAGTGAAATGAAATTCGTCTTAATCTTAATTACTTGCGAAATTATTCATGAAGCAAGACTTTTCCCGGCACTGCAGCAACAATTTTGGATCGAAAGTCTTAGATAAAGCGATAACAGGTAAATCAGGAGCTTAACGGGACGATGCGAGGATGATTAGCTTTTGCTTCTACGGAATCAATTATTGTGGTGCTTACTATGTCTTTCGAGATTAACGCAGATATCAAGCAGAAAACATGTGAATTACGGATTGAAACTATTTTAAAGTCTGTTCTCAAGCTTAATTTTCATACACATTCGGAATATGAGCCACCTTGTGTGGTGCGTAGGAAATCCAATGTCTGGTTGAACCAATCTTTTGAGATGGAGAACAATTTTCTTGGAAAGCTTGCAATATTTTAGATGTATAGATAAATTAAAATTGTTGTAGTGAATGAGTGAACGCTAAACCTTTTAGTTCCCTTTCGTATGAATAGGGATGAAATTATACGGGATTGGCCGAAAATGTACAATTATAAAAAATAACATACGATATTTCCTCTTTCTGCTTCTTGGTAACGTCACAACTTAAGCACATTCGGTCCAATGGCCACTCATTCTTCCTTGCTGTCTGTTGCATGATGGCCGTCAGAAAACTTTGAGGATTGAAAAATCCACCCAGCCAAACAGACGACGGCAGCCGAAAGTCAGCAGACCAATTTTCCAGCTCACGTAAACGAACCATCAAATCAGAAAACCAAGATTGCAGCCCGAGTAAACTTGGATAAGCTAACTTAGCCCAGCTTTCAGGCACTTGATCCATGAATAAACACTCCATCAGTTTCTCCATTTCAGAGGTAATCGTCAACTCGCCCTTTAAACCCAGTTCCAACTCAACTAAGGATCGCCTCAACTCGGCCATAAGAGTGTTCATACGTTCACATTCTTGGAAAGCCACAATCACAAATGGCGAACGATCTTCGACACGGCCCATTACCTCCAGCATATTAAATGGTTGTGGAAGCTTGTCAATTATATCTTCAAGAATCCCTTTGACAACTTCCTCTTGTGACGCTCCTCCAGCTCCACCTCCCCCGGTTATTCGCGGCTGCAACTCAAACACTGTTTTGAAAAGCCTTTCCGCAACAGTGGTTTGAAAGCCAATTTCTGCATTCGAATGTAACCCATACAAGGCAGGGCTTTCCGTAGGTAAGGCATCGTCAATGTATTGATGATATCCGTTATAGTCGTTATTAGGCGGTGCGGGGAAGCCTTTGCAAAGTTGTAAATCACCGTCCACCAGTTCTGGCTGCATACTCTCTTCCAAGTAAGTTCGGCAGAGTCTTCGGTCCCAATCGTCAGTTATGTGACCACCGTACATGATTTCGCCGAACAAATACCTTAAATCCTCCCAAGGAACTCTACTATTGGCTTCAAGGTAATTGTACAAAACATAAACACTTATTGTGAGATCACCCACGTTGAAGGGATAGACACGATTCCAGCCCTGAGGGCCGAACTTGCGGCGCTCCGCTACAACCGCATGAAAGTAGCAAAGTGCAAACAAAACAGCTTTGAACTCTGTTTCCTTGGTGCACATCTCCAAGGTTTCTTGGTTGAAATTGTCCAGTGCTTTATGAATGTTGGCTAACATTCCGGTAGGAGGTTCGTTAGTTATCTTGATCGCCGACTCTAAAATGCCCTGAGGTAAAATATGATACTCTGCAGCTGCCGCAGGCTCCGCACTGAGGAATAATCTGTAGTTGTCATGGGGATTCAGAGAAGTTTGTTCCATCTTCTTCTCCAGTGAAGGAAGCCATCTTGCAACTAAATGGATATTCTGAAGTATTACCCAATGCCCTTCCTTTGATGCGATTTCCATGGCGTTTTCCGCAACAATTTCTTGACCCTGCCCTAGGGATACGTTATAAAAATTGTTGTTATCAGTAGAGAATCCCATAGTCTTCCCCAACTTCTCTACGTCTGTGAGAGGATCAACTCCTGGAGATAATATGAAAAACATATGAGTAAATGGACTTGATTCGCCAAAAGTTGTTGGAAAGTCAATCGATCTTGTTTCAACATATTTGTTCCCAAGTTTTTCTTCAATGAATCCAAGCACGGCATAAGCCATCCTGTCAGGTCGAAGACACCGCATCATGCATAGTCTTTGAATAGCCGATTTAGACTTCCATTCTCCCGGGAACTTCTCCTTTTCAGGGCATTCGGCTTCAACGAACTTCTGCCATCTTTTATGAGATCCTTCAATATCTTTATCCAACCCTCGAAACGTCGATATTTCTGAGAGCGTTTTGATACCACCCCAACTGATGTTCGTTAAAAAGGCAAGTGGCGAGCTAACATTTGGGTTGTACGGGTACTTCAGCAGAAAGTCTAGTTCCTCCGCTGCTATTTCGTCTGCATCCAGCAAAATCTGAATGGCCAGTTGAAACAAAAAGATCAATTTGTCTTTCTCGAACAAACCGCGAGTTGTGTACTGAGTGACGCAGAAGGTAATTGAATCTATTAAAATTTCGACTCTCTCTTTAACTTTCTCCGCAAGTTTTGCCTTTTCGATTGCTTTTTGGAATACTACAGTGAACGCCTTCAGAGAAAACTGATACATCGGGTTGATTTTGAACAAGTCGTTCAGAATGAAGTACACAATCGACGCTCGTTTGGCGGCTGGACGGTAATTTTCTCTTGCATTGTCTATTTGGACTGCTGTGATTTTGGCTTCTTTGACTTTGATCTCCACTTCGTCCGCTGTTTTCTTGGTTTTCTCAAGATTCAGCACCAATGTTGCATCTTCCAAGACATTTTCCCCGGCCGATGACAGTCTCTGTAAAAGATCGTCTTCAAGAAATTTCAAAGTAATTTTAAAGTTGTTCTGTTGCATCGTGAGCTTAGTTCTCTTCTGCTCAAGATCCGGCCGTTCTGCCTTCACGACTGCGGCCAAGAATTGATCCTCTAAGCCATCCCTGGTTACAGTAAAGTTTATCAGTGTGCACTGCGCTTGTAATTCGGGCTTGTAATGCGGATTGGCAAGCTTCGTGTGTAAAATAATTCGGAAATTTTGGTTGAATTCGATTTCCTTGTCACCGATTTTAAGAACAGTGCCTTTTTTGATGAGCATTCTCCCGAGCAACGGATCCAAAACAGCATCAACACTCTCGCCGATATTTTCAAGAAGCATAACTTTCCCGTCCATGACTGCCTTTTCGATGACGTCCAAGTAAGTTTTTTGAGTTGGACGCGCTATCACCAGATCTTTCCCGTATTTTGCTTTGATCCATTTGATGCCTTGCCTGAAGATAAATTAGTTACGGACATGTATTACATTCAATTTTTCTAAGCGCTACTCACAGCTGCGGGTCAATCATTAATGGGTACCGGTCCGAATAAGTCAAGATTGCTGCATTTTCCGCAGACATTCTATCACTAGGCAGTCCTTGATTATTCCATTCTGCTATCTGCGCATCGTCACATATCATATTGAAAGGATCAGTGCTTTCAGAGCACGGTACTTTCGGCTGAAAAATGTGCATTTACTTTACAATGTAAACCTTAAAAAATCAATTTTCTAAGGCTCTAAGAACTTATCTTGCATTGAAGGGTGACACTCCAATTTTTTAATGTTATGTTATATTAATGCAAAAAAATATATAAATGTAAAGCTGACATTCATATAAATAATAATGAACTCATAACCAATAGTGACAAAGAAATTTATCACAAGTGCTCACCTCGAGTATATCAAACTGTGGCTTCCATTTTTTTTCCAGCAGCTCATACCTGTAGATTTTCGTAAAACACCCCACATACGAAATGAAACAAGCAATCAACAGTATATCTCCGGGAAGGGTTTTCTGTTGGTCCTTTAGACTTTAATGACGTTAAAATAATTCAATTATAGTCGATCAAATATTCTGCATTTTTTAAATTGTTTACTAACCTTTGAACTGAGTCTTTCCAACGGACTTTCTCAGTCGCTAGTCCATTAATGAGTCGATGTGCTAAATCAATTGTAAAAGAAGTCTTATCGGCCTCGTCTTGGCACTTTTGTTTTTCTGTTAAGGCTGCATTGAACTCTGCCTGGATGACGTCCAATTTTTCCTCTAGCTCAATCAACCGATCGTTCAAATATTGTAGCTTGTCTCGCGCTGCCTTTAGCTCTAATTGGGCATTGTTAAGAGCTCTTTGTTTTGGCTCGACAATCAGGTAAACTTGATAAAATCTATGAATGTTGATCACCCACGCACAAAGCCCAGCTGCAGCGCTGGATTTAGCATAAATCTTTTCTGGCTCAAAGTCAGGATTATTCAGATAAAGCTGCAGCGCTTTAATGATCTCCGGATGTATGTGCTCCTTGTCATAATTGATCAGATCAGAAAGGAATTGGTCTAATTTGCCCATCATAGCCTTGCATGCCCTCCAACTGCGATCTTTCGGCAGGTTGCCTTTTTTGGAGAAGAGAACTAGCACGGCTGCACAAACGTTGATAACTGCTTCATGGGGTGAGCCGAACGATTTCAATTCCGTCAAATTGGCCTTGTTCAGGGTATTTAGAGCGTCTTGGGCGGCAATTAAAGCGGGTTGTGCTTTACGTAAATCTTCTTCGCAAATTTTCGCTTTTTCGGATACATCTTCTTCAATCGCCCGAACTTTGATCTCTTCTTCACTTGCAAAACTCCTCTCCTTTTGAACTTTGTCGTTTTCAGCACTGACCACGACAATCAATTTGTCAGCTGCCTCGTTCTTTGCTTTCAGCACAATTTCCTGGTCTTTCAGCACATCTTGAAGGCCGTCCACTTGGGTGGCACATGAAGCCAATTTTAAAAGACCATTCTCCAAGCGCACTATTCGATCCTTATTCTGTTTGAGCTTGATCAGTAGGAGGCTCTGATAGAGAGCTATGAGTTCTAGGAACGATTTAGGAGTGGTGTAGTTGTATCTTTTCTCGTTCTGCAAATAAATTTGAGACATTTCATTCACCGTACTGTGCACGTAGGCCATAAACTGCGAAATGGGCGTACGAATCTTTTCCTGAAATGATGTAAGATAAGGTTGTCATTGTCACAAATAATGAAAATAAGTGTTTATTAGCATTAATGACGACTGATAAAAAGATGATACTGTTTTTTAGATGGATATCTTAGTAAAAACTTACATCCATCTCCTCAATGTTCTCCAGAAATCTGAACGAAACGGATTCCAATGCCTTTTTGGGCCACTCATGGAACCAATCGACAGTAGAGCAATTAACTAAAGCTGGAAATTTTCTCCCTCTTACACGCAAAGTGGAGCCAACCGGCGAGAAGCACAGGACAACCTAAATTCACTTTGATTAATATCGTTTCGATGGTGCTCCATAACAGCATACCTTTAACAGTCCCCGGACTTTGTTGATGAAGAACTTCCAACAATTATCTCTTGTTTCTGGAATTCCTGCCTGCTTCACTTCATTCCTGATGTTTGATATTATGTTCTCCACCTCGTCATCAGGAAATAGTTCGTGTATTTCCCCTGAAGCTAGCAAGTCGTTCACAAGTACCAGAAATTCCTCTTTGGCAACTTGCGAATCAGTCATTAGATAGCAACAGCCTTGGTTTTTCATTCCGCATTTGTTGTATAGTGACGCTAGATCTATTTTCAAATCTTGAATGCTGTATCCCTTGCGTAATTGAACTTGGAACACGTCTAATGAAGATATGTAACTGGCCAGTCTCGTCAGTGACTGCTTTCCGGATCCACCGACGCCTATTAGCAAGGCATAGCCCCTTGCTGCTTCTAGTATCCTGCTTATTCGACAAATGTGCGCCATTGCGTCCTCGAAAAGTACCAAGTTCATTGCTCCCACCAAATCGTTATAACCACTTTGCGCTTCAGTCAATAATTTATGCAGTGTGGTCCAATCCGCAACAGCGGTGTATTTGAAGTCCACCAACCCTTGAGCAAAGTGACAAAAGATGAGCGGTTCTTGGAAAACATTCTCTTCGTTAAAGCCCTCAATGCCCTTCTTTACTGCATCCACGAGTAGTTTATTGAAGGTCCTCATATCTTCCATGTCAACCATTTTATCTCCGTAAACACGAGTGGCCTCGTGCACCCATTGCCTAAGAAGCTTATCAGGAGTTGGACAGGTATTTCCACTCGCATAAAGCATTCCCTGAGATGTTCGAAAAGCATATTTGCAACCGATGGACAACTATTGAACGTATGGGAAGTCTTACCGTGAATATATTCGAGATATCTCTTAGGTTGAATATGTAGTGGAACTTGACAGCCGTGGGAAGGAAGGACGAACATACCTTCTGGTGCAACGCTATTGCCGTTCGCACCAGCGGTTCACAAATGGCTGTCGTTTTTAGTTCAAACTTGTTATGCGGTAATGTCAGATGCTGCGATAGAATCGAGTAAAGTACATGGAACAAAGCTTCTGTTCCAGGAGCACTGCAAAAGGAAACCACATATTATTTTCTTCTAAAATGCTCTTTTGGGCTAATTAGATCCTCGACTCTCCCAATGTATTATGAAAAACTGAAAACATATTTCTGTGCAAAGGACTTACTTCAAAGCAAATGCACAAAAGTGTCGCTGTAATCGCGGGTTTATAGTGAAGGATCCTGCTGTCGGATTCATACAGGAAACAAACTGGCATTTGTTTATATCCTTTAAGCTCATCTTGGTTCTATCGTACCAGTGACGATAGTCCATAAATTGGCGAATCAAGGTGTGTGGCTGAACTGTTCCGTAGGTATCAACTTCAGGCATATTCATGTCGTCGATGAAGTATATCATCGTCTTATTGCCTGGAGGCCCAAAATTCCTACCTGCTTTCTTCTCCAGGGGCTTCTCCAGAATTTTTTGCAGCATGTCCGAATTTGTGTAGAAATTGAAAGGAACGTTGGTAACCGCCCATTTATCAGACAATGCATTTAGTTTGGCAGCCATCAGGACACTTTTCCCTGATCCAGGCGGCCCAATCAGCATTACAGGGTGGTTGCTTTCCGTTAAGATGTCCATGAAATATCGCAGACGAGTCGTTTCTGAGGTGTGAACAAGTGTCGATTGAAGCGGAATATCAGGGTCTAGTTCGAAATTCTGGACTAGGTTTTTCCATGGCAAAAACTTTTTTGTTTCTTGGTCGACATAGTAGTTGAAGACATTTCCTCCAGCAGGAAATTTGATAGTTTTGAACTCGTTTAACCACCATTTGTTGAACTCGTTACGCCAGTCGATAATTTGATCCTGAAAGTAGAAACAGTAGTGCCTGTAGTATGCTTTGCTATTCGCTCATTGACATTCTATATATTTTTCAAAATAAATTCAGGATCCAAAAATATGCACCAAGTATACTCATTTTAAATTAGTGTATCAACAAGAACTGCACTTTAAACTGCAAGCAGTTATGGTATCCCGTTCTCTTGAATATGTGCGAATATCATTTGAGTGACCGCGAAACTGGGGTTTATCTTTTATTAATTGCTTTGATAGTTAAAAGAAGAAAAACCAGAATAAAAATGAAAACTGCGTCATTTAATCATCGAAAATGATCATTTCTCGTCTTGAAATAATACAGTCATATGAAAACTAGCTTCAATAAGAAAAAATAGGAAAATAAATAGCAAGAAGACCAGAGTTTGCACTCTATGTAGTTAATCGTGAACATTTCAAAGCCTGATCAAGTTTTTCTTAAAAATCTCGCACTACACTTCTACAATTTCGATGGCTCTTATTAGAAACTATTGAAAATTAATCTCTACTAAAATTTGCTTATGCCGAAAATGCATGAGGATCATTTTCAGAATCGATTTGTTATTATTTCGTTGTGTGAGCCCACCGATAGCGACAAGTAAAAAATATTTGGCTTTCCGCAGAGAAGTTGGGCATTTTCTGAAATTATTATTCACATGTAAACTAAACTAAAAATGCTTGAAATTTGGTTTTCAAGTGGTTTATAATATCAGGTCAATATCAACTTTTGTAGGTTAAGATCAGATGTAAGCTTAAACAGTTTTATGCACAAAATTGCAAGTATCTCAGTATGATTTTTGGTTCAGCTTATTTATTGCTCAGTCACATACCTGAAATAGCGTTGATCCAAATCCCCAAACAATAGCAAACACAAAAAACACTTCATACCATTCCTTCGGACAGTCGGACGGTACGTTTTGAGGCGTCAGTAAACAATCCAGAAGGTAACAAGTCATTTGCAACATCGCAATTTCAGATATTGGAGTAATCCTTTTCATTTTGAAACGGAACACTTCCAAGAGTGAAGGAACATATTTCTCAAAAAGAACATTCAATGTTGACTTTTCAGACTCAAATTTTCTTGTATTTATCCAAGAAGCAATAAATGGATTCCATCCCAAATCTTGCGGATTAATGTATAATATTCCTGCACGTGAGACAGTGGCGGGAGTTGCAGTTTTTAAATTAGCGATTTCGAACAAAAGGCGCATTTCTTTCGTCAACGCAATCCGTTCGTTTGAAGCTAAAGTCAACACTTTGTTGTCATCCATTACGGTATTCAAACTTTCGATCCACATGGGATCAATGTCACCATCTAAGACTATCCATTTGGGTCCGTTCCCCGACATGTTGGCTTGGTCTCGCATAATGATTGAAAAAAGTCCATCTTTCCATTCACGAGTGGCGGGATTCACCACACCAAACAGCTCATCATTAGTAACAACCTTCGGGTTAAGATCGTTGTAGGCCGGTCGTCTCTTCTGATTGACGTATGTTTTATTCAAAGTTTTCCAGACTTCAGACTTGCCTGTCCCAGCATAGCCGATAATGAACACCGAATGTCGAACCGCAAACAGTTCTTCAAGTTGTACCACCTTCAGGATGAACCCTTCCTCCGGTTGCAGTTTCAAGTCAATTGCCGATTTCCTAATGATCGCTTCAAAGTTCATGTTTCTTTTACGTGGGACATCCAAAGCTGGAAACAAGTCACCAATAAGACCCATGAATACTGGGACATCGTCCGTTACTATCTTGGGAATATTGAAATCCCTCAAGGCTCTCATGAGCACTTGGTCTTCTGGGCGAAGTCGATCATCACGCTGCAAAAGATATACACGTAATACATTAAGGTATGGTCCATACATTCAGAAACTTACCCTGAGTGATCCAGCAACCACTAATACTGATTTAATAGCACGCAACCCCCAGTCATAGTGGTCCTGCTTAGACAATAGTTCTTTGCAAAGCGTGTAAAGTGTGATAAACTTTCGGGCTAAAAGCCGAGCTTCCTGGAACCCTTCAGCCACTAACATAATCTCACAAATAAGTGCAAAGTCTGGAACAACCTGAAAAAAAATAAGCTTGAATAAACTTAAGAACATGAAAAATGCAAATGTCAATTTTCAACTTTAATCTTCAAAAAGATTATCCATTTACATATGAATTTTGACCTGTTCTAGTATCCGTTTTGATGGTAAAACCTATTTAAACTTGACCTGAATCACTCTTTGAATATTTGCATTCTGCTTGATGCACGATGTCTTGCCCTCATCTTTCCGCGACTGCTTCATTATTTTGTAGCTAAGAAAAGTTAACTTTTTTCATTTACCGAGAGGAGATTTCAAGGCTTTCCACTTATTCTATCACATTAGTGTATGGAATGTTTTTTCTTGAGCATGTGTTTATTCCATGTTTTTTTATTTGAAATGCATCAAAACCATGAAAAGTTCCTCACATCTTACTGAAAGCTTGCTTTTGTAGTGTAGGCAGTAATATATATTTTATTGTTTTGATAGACACATTAAATTAGTTTGTTATACTTTGACCCAAAAAAGAAAAGAAAGAAGTATGTCAAGAAGTCCAGATTCACAGACAAATTATTGATAATGAACAATTTCCCAAATTACTCGCGAACGATTCCAAAAAATCTGGGAATAATTTTAAGGCAACCATCTTAATAAACTGGTTCTGCTTGGGGTTGGCACCTTTGTATCCAAACGGAAGCAGATGCTTCATTACAATGATATCTTGAAATGAATGAGTGGTGCGTAATAACATTTGATGCGCTGTACAAAGTGAACCATAAATCCAGTATGTGTGGCGCGCGAAAAATGTTCCCCCCTTTTTAAATGTCGTTTTAAACTTGTAACTCTTTTATTGTTAAAACCACGTAAAAGTGATGTATGCATGACTTGTTGCAAATTAAATTCTTCACAAGTTTGCGATATTAAACTTTCTTGTGGGAGCCATGGTTTCGGAGATATGGGGGATGTCCCACTATTTTTTGTATCCAAGATGGAGCCCAGAGGATTGGGCCTTCGACCCCAGAAACTTGGATTTAAGCTCACAGACATACTACACATTGCGCCAAAAATCCGGCTGCCTTCCAAAATGCTCCGTGAGTTTCGCAACGGGGGGTTCGCCACCAAAAGTCGATTATTTGGCTTAAAACGGGTTTTTCATGCGACTTCCTCCCCTTTGGGATGGAATAACTCCCGTTAATGTGCAGTGATTTGAACAATCAATACCGCAAACGGTTTGCGACAAAATTATCTTAGAAAAATATCCCAACGTGTTTCGCGTTAAACGTGAAATTAAAAAAGTTGTGGCGCCCGAAAGTTATTCCCCCCTTTTTGGGTACGGTTTTTGAATCGTATCTTTTTTATTATTGACATCACGCAAAAGTTATGTATGAACGACTTGCTGAAAATTATATTCTACGCAAGTTTGCCGTACACAACTTTCTTGTGGAAGTCACGGTTTGGGAGATATGAGGGTGTCCCACGTTCTTTTGTTTTCAAGATGGAGCCCAAACGCCATCATCGGGGATCCCAGGAAATTGAAATTAAGCTAATTATAGCATTCCACACGTATTGCAATAAAAAAATTTCTGCCTTTTGAAAATGCACGCTAAACTCCCAATTGACTGTACTGAGATGACTTAACGTTCTATCATACGGGCATCTCCTTTTTGACTTCCCAGTATATGGGAAGTTCTTGTAATCGCCTCGAAAATCGAAACTGAAATTTTCAACATTTCTTTACGTTTTGAGGTCTATAGAGTACATATAAAGTGTTTTTAGAAAGAGAGATGTAAGTGTGTGTGTACGTACGTTCGTTTCTACAGTTATTTCTACGAACATAACTCACGTAAAAAAAAGTCGTATCGACTTCGTTAAGATGTCAATCAAAGCGTCTTTGCAATCTTAAGAGCTGATTAGTTTTTGGGATACTTCAGTCGGGGGGGTTTGTTGTTTTGCCCGTTTGAAGGTCATTTCTGTCATGCGTTATATATCGCAAACCAAACATACGATTTGCATGATTAAGGTGTCAATCGACGCGTATTAGCATTTGAGTGAATCTATCAAATTTTCAAAAAAATCGTTGGAGCCGTTTTTTAATTTAAGAAAAAAAAGATGCAAAAAATTAGGTGTTTTTTATAAACAATAAATTTTTAACCTGATTTGCGAAAGACAGTATTCAATTTTTATAAAATTTATATACTTCAAGCAGTGCTTGTAAAAACGCCATCAAAACTTTTTCTCATGATGACAATAAACATTAAATAACAAGCCGCGAGGTGCGGTCCTTGAGGTCCACACGGACAACTTCCCAGTAATATTTACATAAATATTAAAAATATTAAACACAATAATAATTATGGAAATAATAATACTTTTCATAATAAAAATGTACTTCTCATAAAAGCTATTGTAATGACTTAATATTAATCGTAACATTTACGCGAGTTCAATTGATTACGTAAAGATTTTCGTGGATTGGTTTGATTTAATATTCACGTGGATCAATCGGAGCGGGGACAGGCTGCAAAGCCTTTTCTACGCTATTTGTTATTTTCATATCGATGCTTAAAGGATAAAACAGCGCTAGCAAAAATGAATGCAGTTTTTGTTATTACGACAACTGAAGAGGTTTTGTCGCGTGATGGCCATTTTGAATAGTTGCGGTCGAAACTGCTAGCACTTCGGCATAATGACTGAATTTGTATTTTTTCACGATTTTACATCAATGAAACTAATAATTATTTCTTATTTTCTGTGTATTTTGAGAAACATGGATTATGTAGTCAAAAATAGGTTCAATTGCATGTCAAAAGTAAAATATATGTATTACAAATGATGACGGAAGTAACTGAAATTTTACGAATACTAAAGAAGAAAACTCCTAAAAACTACAATTTTTTATTTGATGAAAGCTTTTCAAAGCATATGATCTCAAAAAGTGTTGACTACAAAACATTTTACCATTCAAAACGTTGATTATCGCAATTGCAAATTTGATTTGATTTGTATTGGGTTTCAAAATTTAAGCATTTTTTCATTAAAGTTAAAACACGGTTCTGTGAAGACTATTAAAAATCTCCGCAAATTATGCAAATAATAATAAACTTTGATTGACTTTACAACAATGTCTTTAGAATAAGAGATTTAAGGTATACAAATTCGTATGAACCCTTTTTACATGGTGACTTTGAATGATTTTTTTTTATTTTAAATTCAATTTGTTTTGAAATCATGAGAAAATATTTTGCTGGTCTCTCTACAGAAATTGATAAAAGTTTATAAATTTTATAAACATTTATTATTACGACGTTAATTTTATTAATTATAATTAATTTTTTTATGAAGAAAAAAACACTAATTTTCAATATTTTTTATTAAATTAAAAAAATGGCTTTGAAGATTTTTATAAAATTTAAAAACATCATAAAAATGTTGATACGCATCGATTGGTTTCTTAATGATGCAAAGATTATGTTTGGTTCTCGAGATATAATGAATGACATAAATGACCATGAAGGTCATGATGACTTTTAATGATTTTTTTATTTTTAATTTTTTTTTTTTTGTAATCATGAAAAAAAACTTTGGTGGTTTTTTCACAAAAACTGTTTAGGGTATATAAATTATATAAACATATATTACTGAGTCTTGAAAATCAGGTTAAAAATTTGATGTTTTTGAAAAAAACTCCAATTTTTTGCATTTTTTTTTCAAAAAATTAAAAAATGGCTCGAAGAAATTTTTTAAAAACTTGATAGAATCACATCAATGTTAATACGCGTCGATTGACACCTTGATCAAGCAAATCGTACGTGTGGTTCGCGAGATATAGCGCATGACAGGGTTGACCTTCAAGGGGTGAAAACAGCAAACTCCCCAGACCGAAGTGTCCCAAAAACTGATCAGCTCTTAAGATTGCAAAGACGCTTCGATTGACACCTCAACGAAGTCGATACTACTTTGTTTACGTGAGTTATGCTCGTAGAAAAACTGCCCGCGAACGCACGTACGTACGTACGTACATACACACACACACACACACATACATACTTCTTTCTAAAAACACTTTATATATACTCTATAGACCTCAAAACGTAAAGAAAAGTTGAAAATTTAAATTTCGATTTTCGAGGCGATTACAAGAACTTCCCATATACTGGGAAGTTAAAAAATACAAAATCATTAACAGTCATCATAATCTTCATGGTCATTTCTTCCATTCACTATATCTCACGAACCAGACATAATATTTGCATCATTAAGGTGTCAATCAACGTGTTTTAAAATTTCTTTGATTATTTTAACATGATAAAGATCCGTTTCAGCGGTTTTTTAATTTAATTGAAAAAAATTAGAAAACTTAGGGTTTTTTTCATAAAAAATATTTTTTTAGCCTGATTTGCACGACACAGTAATAAATGTTTATAAAATTTATACATTCCTATCAGTTTTTGAAGAGAAACCAGCAAAACTTTTTTTATGATTCTGAAAAAATTCAATTAAAAATAAAAAAACCATTCGCAGTTACCATATGGAAGGGGTTCTTCCGATTGATATTACCTTATATCTTTTATTCTATAGACTTTGTTGTAAAGTCAATCAAAGTTTTAAAATGTTTAGATAATTTGAGCAGATTTTTAATAGTTTTTGAAGTTTTTTAATTAAAAAAGCGGCTTGAATTTTGAAAACCATCAAAATTTCAATCAAATTTGCATTTGTGGTAATCACTCTTCCACCAAAAGCCTTACGTAATCAGTGGATGCTCCCGTAGATGATATGATTAATATTAACTCATTCCTGTTACTGCTATGAATACCTCTCATTATTATTATTTAAAGTAGTACTATCTTCAAAATTATTATTGTGTTTTATATTTTTAATGTTTATCTAGATATTACTGGGAAGTTGACCGTGTGGACCTCAAGGGTCGCACTTCGCGGCTTGTTTGTAGAACAGTTTGTGATGCATGACGAAAAACCCTGTTTGAAAAGCTTTAAGAACTCGAAAAACTAAAGATTTTACGTAGAAAAGTTGTATACATAAAATGATAGGCAATTCAGTTTTAAACAAAACTGAATCACAGTATTTTTCTAGATGAATCACAGGTTTCCGCTGTGATAGCAAAAAACGTTAGTCCAAAATGGCGACTAGCATTTACCTTCTGCTTATTAATTTGATATTCAACATACACCTACCTACTTATCCAATCGATCTTCCCATTTTTAACGGGTTAAAATTCGGATCGAGATTTATAGTTTGAAATCAGTCCGCCAACGAAACTGGCAGTTAAATACAGTATATACAGTATACCCTGGATTTTGATTCTTTACGATTCAAAAAAGGTGGGTAATTTCGTTTAATCGACACAGCAAAAGAATTCTGTGCATCTCCAGTTCTAATTTGCTTGAGTTTAACACCATTGTTTTTTAAGCGATCCAAATAAACTCGTAATTTGCTTACAACCCTCAAAACGTTTTTCAAATTTAACAATCAATCCATGGATTTTAAAATTAAAAGTTTTCATACCAAAATTTAACGAAAGTTTCTCGATCATCTATTACAAAACAATACATGTATCAAAGCTAGTCCTATTTTATGTGGGCCTTATTTATTACGAAATACAGCCTTAATGCAACTCTAGATAATTGCAAGAAAAGAGGCCTCATATACGCTGCCGCAATACACCGATCAATTCCGATTATAGATACCATATTTTATTTACCATAATTTTTCTTATCGACAGGAGAATTTATTCACTATCAGCCTTCATACACGAAATCGGATTCGACAACCCATTTTGAGTTCAATAAATGCTTGGACTAACGAACGTAGCCCAAAGGTATTGATTTTTAAACCATCGTCTTCATCCATTATATGTACAATTCGAGAACGCATCGGAACTTACCATAGCACAAGGACGATATAGCGCTTTCAAGTTCTCTGGTAGCTCTGTGCGTCCTGCATAGCCTGGGTTCATTGTTATAAATACACCAACTGTGGGTGTCAGTTTAATCATCTCTCCGAGAAAATTGAATACTTCTTTTTTGGCCTACAGTGGATTGAATTGAATTAAACATCTGGATTTACTGCTTTGCCTAACCTTAATTGCGTCCTGAATTGCTTTAACTTGCACCGCAACGACAGACAACACTTCGACCGAAATCCTATTAAATTCATCAAAACATCCCCAGGCTCCAGTTTGTGCCAATCCTTTATGAATGTTGCCGCAAGATTTGTAGTCCATTTGCTCGGAGCAATTGAAGACGTACACCATGATGCCAAGTGCACGACCCAGATCTTTTGTAGTTTCAGTTTTACCTGTTCCTGCTGGGCCGGCGGGTGCACCACCCATTACAAGATGTAGAGACTGCAATATGGTAAGAAACATATTTGGCTACAAATCGGAAGGAAACCATTTAATGCACTCTATTCCATTGTATGCAACACATGACTATATTGGTGCAATATAAGGAGCTAGAACCAGGGCCAGGCTCTTTCAATTAGTCGCAGGTACATATATTCGGTATTGTGGAATTTTGCCAACAAGCTTGGGAAAAATGGTAATTTAACTTGGAAGGAGTAAACTAATGAAAGTTTCACTTTATGGTTCAATATGCATGCAATTTACTTCTGTAATGATTCGGAGGGAAGTAAATAATAGACTAAGGTCGAATGGAGATGTAGAAAATTAACGGTTTTCGGTAAAAGATAAATTTTGGGTCAATTTTTTTACGATAGAAGTTACCTGTGTGAGGGTGATATAGCATCTATCGGTCAAAGGAGTTATCACCAGCCGGGGAGTATTACCCAAATACTCGTAGTCGTACAGGAACTCGGCGTCGCATATATTCGCAAAGCAGTTGTCGGCCTTGACGTCCCACCGGTGCCTAAGTTGACTTTGCCACTGAAAAGAAGTTGCCTGCTCCACCCGCTGCGCAATCATCTTGGCGACCACGTCTCTGCTGTGAACATCAATGGTACAAATGGTCATGATCTTTTGTCGATCGCCGGGCGTCAAATCGCTCAAAAGAAGTGTAATAAGTGCATTCAACTGGTAGACCTGCTTCTTTTGGTAGTCTTTCAGTGCGTTTTCATATCCCATATCCAGTTTGGCAAAGGCTGCATTCGTTTCCGTCGTCCACCATATTTGAGTCGTACATAAGGCAGGCTGTGCCGGCCACTCAAATACCCAAATGTGGCGTTGCTTCTCCTGGTAGGCTGCCACGGCATTTCGAAAATGACGTCGAAGGGTCTCCCTCATCTTGTCGGTTACTCGATTCAACCAAACTTCCACTTTCCCAGTGCAGTCACAGTTATCCAGAAATGGAACGAACTCTTCATGCTCTTTTGACACCATACCTGCAAGAAATTCGTTATATTAGTCAATTGAGAGTAAAAGTTTCAAGTCTAAAGACATTGGCTTTAATAGGGAAAAAATCAATACGTGAACTTTTTTTCTTTTTTTGATGACGAGACCAATTGAGGCACAGTTTTACAAAAGGGTACTGTTCCAATAAGCTGAATTTTCATTTTTGAAAAATTGAATTGTTGCTAAATTATCTAGAATGTAGCGAGATTGTATTTATCTATCAACATGATTCAATTACCTGTTCCATCAGATGGGAAGTTAACTATGAAACTGTGCAGGTTTCGCAAAACGGTATACATCCGATTTCTAT
The DNA here is from genome assembly GCA_963942545.1 of Oxycera nigricornis. Taxonomy (NCBI): domain Eukaryota; kingdom Metazoa; phylum Arthropoda; class Insecta; order Diptera; family Stratiomyidae; genus Oxycera; species Oxycera nigricornis. The sequence continues at coordinate 85,959,238 of OZ012660.1, read as the reverse complement.
GCCGTTTTGCAAAACCATTTCCACCCTAGCCCAAGAGATGGGTTTTCTATTGATGCTATTTGATTTAATTTAATTTCAATCCGACTGTTATGTGATGTTGTTGACACATTCGTATCAATTTTATTTATAGGAAAAGGATATAAAATATGCAAAATTTTGAAAAAACTATTGAACTAGTACCGTTTTGAAAAAACTTCATGCTTTTAAGGCGGGATTCGTCCCGTTTCGACAAACCGGAACGTGACCATTCGATTCCTCGTGAAATTTTACATGAAAATCGATACCAAACTCGATTATTTCGATTTTGGCGCTTATACCCTTTTGCAAAACTGCGCCTCAATTTCAAATTGAGTCTTTTTGGGAAAAGTACACATAAATATGTGTAAATGTTAAATAATCTCACGATATTTTTAAGTATTACCGATGGTAATTTTCCATTGCATTTCCAACACAATGTGCCATTTTTTCAGTAAATCAAAATATTTTTTACTGAGAAGTCGAACGTTAAAATACCTTTAGCCATCTTTGAGTCCGGGATCATACTCAACTTTGCCAGTGAATCGTACAGTTTCGTCAAATGCCTTGCCACCAGGACCGGATTGTTTCCATTAGAAAGAATATCCAATAAATCAGCTGAAGACACAAAATAGAATCTTGGATACTCAAGACGTTTTGAATCCAGATAGTCATTCAGAGCCTTCTCGCAAAGTATGAGCTGTTGTCCTAAGAACTCTAAGCGATCCACCAAACCAGGTCGGTTTGTGGATCGAACAACATGACGATCAGACATCATTTGCATAAGCAGGCCACGGAATTCTCGGTCAATATAGTCGAATCGTTTGGAATCTTCTGGAAGTTGACTGCGAATATCACCTGATCCGATGAAAATGCTCTCCAAATACATCCATTTCCGTTGAACCTCGAACCACAATTGGATAACTTGGTCAGCACTAGACAGCTTATTTTGCCAGTCCGTGACTTCTTGGAGGAAGTGTGCAATGTACTTTGATGTCAATAGGTTTTGCAATTGCACTTGGTGGTCCTCGAGAACTTCAATCATTTCTTCAGTAGCCTTCAACAATTTCAAGTGGGTTCTTTCGTGTGTGTCTACATCGAATTCCATTGAAGTCCAAGTTGCTTTGAGGTCCTTTATAACTTTTTCCATTCCTTCTTCTTTTACTGATTTATCAACAATGTTCTTTACTTCCTCTTCAAAGTTGTGCAATTGTAGGTCCAGCAAGTCTTCCAGCGTAGTAGAATTATCCATGCGGAAAACGACGTTGGTGGTTTGCATCAGTTCTTTCCAGTGACGCTCTCGTATCGCAGGATTTTGTAGCTCAGTTACGGCTCTCAAAGATGTCAGGAGATTTTTAAGCTCATTTTCACCATATATATAAGGATCCCAGCGTCTGACATCCTTATCTAATCCTCGAAGATCCCTACCGAATCGTTTACACTCGGCGTCCATGCTTTCAATGTCAATTTTCTTCCATGGAGTCTTTTTCCAATCGTCAATGGTGGTTTCAATAGCGATAATTGAGTCCCATAAGTTCTTCATCATTTTCAGTTCTTTGCGACACCTAGTGAGTTTGTTGTGATCTGGCCCTTGAAGCTCAAACAACGCTGACGAGTCATGAAGGTGTTTGTATTGGTCTTCAAGTGCTATGAGGTCAGTATTAGCCTGATCGCAAATTTTGTAAACATCATAACATGGTGCTTTGAAGAACTGAAACGAATATTTTGCTATCACCTTACCTCAGAGGAAATTTTTATTTATTCAAATAATACCGGCAAATCCAAAAAGATATTTCGATACATAGAAGCTCGACTATCGAATAAAATAATTCTTTTTTCGAAAAGATCCACTTGGTATGCTTGAATTGGAGCAATATATTGCTTGGCAGTAGCAGCTGTCTTTTTGATTTTCATCCAGGCATCTGGCAGATCAGAAAACTAGGAATATTTTCAAGTGCATGTCCGATTATACGGATGGTGATGGTAAGCCTTACCTGGTCGTGAACCTTCTCCGGAAACTGGAAACTGTATGAACTGAGTGTTTCGACCACCTCACGTAAGGGCTCGAACATGAAGTCATATTTGTATTGTCTGTCGTTGATTTGATTCAGCACATTCATAATTTTCAAAAGACCTTCGAGATTATCTTTGTCTAGTTCCATTTTCATTGCTGCATCAGCCTCGATAATGAAGTCTTCCAGTTCCTGTGAAAGTTTTCAAGTTTTATTATTAACAAAGGAGACATGCAACATTTCAGACCTGAAGCGCATCATCTACTCGACTTATGAGATCCTGTTTGAACATACCACCCCACATGCTGGCTGCATTCAGAACGCTGAACTTAAAACCCTTTTGATCCAGACGGAACCATGAGCTGAAATCTCGATATGTATCCCATTTCATAATTTTGTCGTAAACAGCTTGGAATTTATCAATCTATATAATCAAACACATGTGTTTCATCCCATTGTTGCGGAAGGATAGTTGAATTACCTGTTGTTTATACAAATCTAAAGAAGGAGCTTCTTCCTTAACGTTGAACTCATCCGATGCTAGTACTTCACGTTCCACGTCCGTCAGAGGACGACCGTATTTCTTGAACTCAGCCAAATACTGCGTTTTGTCGTCTGTCCACAAGTAGGAATACTCATTGAATTGTTTCGAATGGTTTTTAATGTCCATGATCAAATATTTGACTTTCTTCATGATGTCATCGCGCATTTTCAGAATATCGATGTTGTTCTCTGCGATCGCTGTCGAAATGTTTATTTATTGAATTAATCAATGTACAATGAAAGAAATATGTGTGCAGTGCGTCATACAAATGATTAAGATATTTGTTTCTTTACTAGGAAATAATTGAATACTGAAGGTGTTGTAGTTTCAAACACATCCGAAGCAGATCTCGAAAAAGGATGATTTACACAATTTTTTGCCGGTTAGAAGAAAAATTTTCAGCAGCATTTGAATTTTTGGAATTTAAGAAATTTTTCCTGAGACTGCTTAATTAATATTTTATCGATTTGGTAGAAAAATATGACCTCAATTTTTTGGCCGCCCAAGGCCTCCGATGTCACGATTATCTTCTTAAATGGAAATCCTGCTCCAGCTCCAAATACCTCGAAGGTTATGCCTAATTTCCGTTAATTTGCCACAAACTAAGGTTAAATTGTGTACAAAATTAAAGGGTGGGAACTATAAAAATAACGAAACACGCCGCTCACATCTCCGGATTGCTTGGTACTCCTTCTTCCAGCTTAGCTTCGTTGAATTTTCAAAATAGCATTTTCATTTACAGATTCTTATACTTTCCTTATTCTTTGGTAACTTTTGATTTATAAGAAAACAATTTCTTTGTCTAAGCTGTTTCTCGCAGATCCAAGTAAAATTACAGAGAGTCCTGCCTTGCCTTACTTTCGTCCTTTCTTTGAAATTGAATCAGAAATTATTTCAAGTTGAAAGGAATATTCCCTAAACATTTTCCATGAATACTTTGCCTGAAATTGACAACAAACATGTTTGGACTTAGATAGCTTTCTCGGAAAATGCTAGCGATAAAATGGAATTTGAAACTTGCTGAAGTGAAGAATAATCCTGAAAGTGGAATTATCGCTACAATTCAAAGTGAAAAATTTCAGCCCACGTGCTTCATGAGCCTCGTTATCTGAGTTCTTAAACAAGTGGGAGTGCAAGGACACAAGGGGTATAAATATTCATTCAAAGGGTAAACATGTACAGATATGCTTTGAAATGTATTTAAGAATGCTGTTCGTTCTCCATATAATTGGGTGTATCTCTTCATTTTTCGGGCTTTACCAAAGCTATTTGATTTTTATTTAACTTTGATTTCCCAGAATCGTGTGTCAGCTTAAAAAGAAAGATTAACTTTTGTTCGAAAAGCACACAGGACCAGATAACTGCCTTTCACATACCAAAATGTACCCTTATTTAAAGTATGTACCCTTTTTATAATGTGACTGATTTTCATGTCATATATGTTTAGTTACTTTAATTCTCTTAATGGCACAACTAAAAATTTAATCACGTTGACATTAGCATGTGATTTTTAATTGACTGTTTTCAGTGAAGAATTTTTTTTCTAGAATAGAATTATAGACGTCCTCTTTTTGTGTCAATTACTGACACTGAATTCTGCGTGAATGGAATCAATATTAGCATTTCTGTTGTAATAGAGCTTCAGTACTCTGTTATCAGTTTCCAGGTTTCATCTTCTGATCTTCCTATTTCTTGTGAAGCTTCCGATTTGAACAGCTCCTAACATTTTCAATGACTTTTAATCAGAGCTGTGGAAGGGTCAAAGGGGCATTTCGTGGCCAACATAAGACAAAGCTGCACTGTGTTCTCAAATTTGAATTTTGGCCTGATGGAGCTCTGGTGAAAGAATTTACCACGAAAAGGCGTTCAGCTGTAAATTTTCCCTAGCTGCGGAAGTCAACGAAGGACCCTATCCATTAAGCAAAATGTTCGAGGTATGAGATCCAAGATTGCAGATTTTAACGTATCAACCCTTCTTGCGGATCATGACATTATTTGCTTAACTGAAACTTGATTGAACGACTCAATTTCAAACGCCGAACTTGCAAAAGATTATGCTCTATACCGCCGAGATCGCGACTTTTCTCTCTCTGGTAAAGCTGATGGGGGAGGTGTTCTCATTATATATACAAATCGTTCCCCTCTTCCCTTTGTTGTCAATTTCGCCCTTCTTACCCCGTGAAATGTATTGTTGTGAAAGTGTCAACTTCTTCCTATTATAGCATATTAGTCGCATCCGTCTATATTCCATGTAACTCCCCTGTATCTGTTCTCGAAATCTTTTTAGATGAGATCTTTGCTTTTTATAGCTCGCTTAATCACTTCTCAACTATTATCATCTGTGGTGACTTCAATTGTCCGTCAGTTGAATGGCCTTCAAGTCCGTCTTCTTTTATCAAATCTTCTAATGCACTCTCTATTCTCTTCTCCTCATTTCTTTCTCACTTTTCTTTATCTCAGTTTAATTCGTCACTAAATGTAAATGTTCGTTTACTGGATTTGATTTTAATTAATCTTCCATCTCATCTTGTGTCTGTGTCTGCGGCTGATTTACCGTATCTTCCTATTGATCCTCATACTCCTCCTCTTAATATGCAGCTAACCTTACCTATCCAAAAGCTCCATAACTTTCGTGTTCTTCGAGCCTACAATTTCCGTAAAACGGACTATCTCTCTTTATCCCTTGAATTATCTTCGATTGACTGGGCTGCACTTTTCTCCAATCTCACTTGTGATGAAGCTGTAGCCAAATTCTATTTTGTCCTGTCAAACCTGATATCACAATTTACTCCTCTTCGTCGTTCATCTAAGAACTCTGACCCTCCTTGGCTCACTCAATCGGTTCTTGATGCTATCAAGCTGAAGGACAGGGCTTGAAAACGGGTGAAAACATCTGACTCTTTCGAAGCGCAATCTGCTTTCCGAAGACTTTGGTCTATTGCTAAGCAGAAAATACACCAAGCTTTTTGAGCCTATCACAGCTCTATTGAAAACTCTCTCCTCTCTAACCATTCTGGTCATAGATAAGATCCTTAAGGTCCTTTTCATCTATCCCTAGCTCCATGCAATGGAATCATAACTGTGCTTCTTCACCTGTGGACATAAATAATCTCTTTGCCACCTACTTTTCAGCTACGTTTTCTCCACATAAGCCAAACATCTTCACTCCTGACAGAAATGTTCAAAATCCTGCTATTTCGTCTATAATTGTCGATCCCCACCTTATTCAATCCTTTATTGATTCGTTAGACCTTAATGTTGGTCCAGGTCCTGATGGTGTTCGTAATTTATATATCAAATCCTTATCCTCATCTCTGAGTATTCCTCTTTCCTTCATTTTTAATTTAAGCCTCTCTTCTGGAGTTTCTCCACAGTGCTGGAGAGTGGCCAACATATTACCCATACTCAAATTTGGTGATCCTTCAATTGTTACGAACTATCGTCCCATATCACTCTTGTCCGCTTTCTCTAAAATTCTTGAGCGTATTGTCCACTCAAATCTATACATGGCCTTAGAACATGTTATTGTCCCGGAGCAGCACGGCTTTCTTCCCAATCGTTCCACTACCTCAAATCTGCTTGTTCTTTCAAACACTGTTGCTACTTCTCTTGATAATCATCTGCAAGTTGATAGCATTTATACCGATTTTTCAAAAGCTTTCGACACTGTTGATCACTTCATCCTGTGTCGCAAGCTTGAGCGCTTTGGAGTTTCAGACTCCCTACTTCTGTGGGTATATTCCTATCTCTCGTCAAGGTCTTGTCGCGTTTCTGTCTTAGGCACGCACTCTGTTCCCTTTCATCCTGAATCTGGTGTCCCGCAAGGGTCCATACTGGGCCCTCTTCTATTCACTCTGTACATAAATGACCTTCCTTCAATACTCAAATCTCCCTGTCTTCTTTATGCTGATGACCTCAAGATATTCGGGTGATTCGTTCTCTTGAAGACTGCGAAGTTCTTCAAGATGATCTTATCTCACTGAGTTCCTGGTGTCAAACTAATTTCCTTTCACTTAATATTCCCAAGTGTCATACAATGACTTTCACTCCTAAGACTTCTTCCATCTTCTTTGTGTATTTTATTGACTATACTCCTTTAAATAAAGTTGACCGTGCGAAAGATCTTGGCGTTATCTTTGATCCTAAGCTAAAATTTAATGCGCACGTTCACAATATAATTTCTAGAGCCTCAAAGCTGTCAGGATTTGTGTTAAGGCATTCGCTTATTTTTACTAACCCCTATTTCGCTGTAAAATTGTTTGTGACTATCGTTAGTACTATTTTAGAATATGCATCCCAAATTTGGTCTCCTTACTTTGTTTCCCTGATCAATCTTGTTGAATCTGTGCAGCGTAAATTTACCCGCCTTCTACTTTTCAAATTCAATATCGCTTATATTCCCTATGAAGAACGCCTTTCTTTTTTTAAACATTCAGTCTTTAGCCTCGCGAAGGACATATCTTGATTAGTGCTTTCTGTTCAAGCTTTGTCATAACTATTTACAAGTTAATATCGACCATATAGTTTCTCTGCGACAATGCTCTATACCTTCCCGGTCTTCCGATATTTTTGTTTTGCCTTTCGCTAGAACGGAGGTCTACTTCCATTCTCCTCTGCTTCGTTTACCAAGGACTCACAATAGACTCCAGCTTGGATCTTTTTCCTCTAGCATAGTTACTTTCAAAAGAATTCTTGAAAATGTGGTCTAAGTGCGACCCTTGAGGCCCACACGACTAACTTCCCAGTGGAGTGAATAAAAAGCTAAAATTTGCTTTTATTATTAATTACTATTATTAATAATAATTATTATTAAACATTATTATTCTAAATTAATATAATTACTGTTACTATTTTTATCAATTTTTTATCTAACCATAAAAGCTTTGGTAGAGGAAGACGTCTCCACCACCTGGTCATCCTCTACCAAAGCCTTGGCAACCTTGTCCTCTTCGTCCTCATCACCCTTATTGTCCTACATCTCGGCCTCGGAATCCACAACTATTATTGAGGGTTTTTAATTATTGTTTAAAATAATCATTCGTTATTAAGAATGTTTGACCGTTACTGAATAATTATAATTGAATTTATATATACAATATCAGATTATAACTAATATTATTTGATTGTTATTAACAATATTAAATTATTTATAACAATATCCAATTATTAACTGCATTAGCGTTTCTACTCCCATTCACCCAAACCTGATAATAAAAGTTTGCAATTTTATAAATTAATTAATAAATCTTTTACAAATTTGATCACAATTTTCCTAAAACGCACAATAATAACAACATTACTATGAAGGTATTTGGTATCTGCACGAATTAATAGTGCGTATCAACAGTTTAAAAATAAGCAATTTTTAGTCGTTTTTTCAGTTTTTTCATCCTAAATAAAAAACGGCCCAAACGATTTATCTGAAAAGTCATTCAGTTCTAAGTTACGTAATTACGCGTCGTTTAAAACCGGTCCCACGTCAATCCGATTTTTGGTTCTTGAGATAATCGAGACGAAAAATTACTCCGAACGCACATACGTACATACGCACATACGCACATCCACACATACGCACATCCGCACATCCGCACATACGCACATCCGCACATCCGCACATACGCACATACGTACATACACACTCACAGACATCTCTCTAAAAACGATGGATTTGGATTCTAGAGACCTTAAAACGTGGAGATATGTCAAAATTTGGGATTCGCAAAATCGACCCCATTACAATAACTTCCCATAGGGAACTGGGAAGTTAAAAATGTTTTGTCTATGTAATTACTTTTCATGTTTTTCAGAATTTGCTTTTTTGTATTTATTTCTATTTCACATTTTGTTATTGGATTTCTTCTGTTAAATGTGCAAAGAATAAATAAATAAATAAATATTTTGTGTCAGTTTCGCTTTCTGAAACGATGCATTGTTACGTCGAAATACAAATTGATTATAAATTAGATTGTCGCCAACATATAAAACCACATCCCTCAAAATATCCAGAAAATCGCAGCCAGTAATTTGGCTTCCAAGCCTTACCAGAGTTTTCGAGTCAAAATAATTCATACGAACCACGTCATCTCACGCTGAATTGAGCTGGCTTGACTATTGGAGATTAACCAGCATTTTGTTTGATCTTAACGAATGATGGTACACGAGATTATCATTGTCAACAAAAAAGTCGATAAAAAATTTGAATCACACGAAGATTTACAATTGCATGCCTACTTCTGACATGAACTTTCTACACGCCTCATAAGACATGAACAATTGAAAGGGAAAAAAAACATTTACATCTACTTACTTGCATATGTCATTATCAGCTCGTCAATAACTTTTAACGGATCTTCAGGATCGAATGGCTGCGCAACCCTAGAAATCATATCAGACATGTTGATCATATCATTCACAATAGTTTCAACCAATGCGAAAAATCCGTCAGACGATGTTGGGTCTATATTTGGAATGTAGACTACTAATGGTTCCTGCAACTCCATTTTCAACTCAAAAATAGGAGCATCACAGTCGAATCGGTTTTCCATTTCGAATTTCAAATATCTAATGCTATTGAGGATAGCATCTACTACCTCGCCACCTACAATCTGATCTATGTAAAGTTCATAGTCACGCCAAAGAGTACGAGTTTCCGGTGTCATTTCAACCCCCGTCAATAATTGCTCGCCCTCCTCTTCCTGGAAGTGCCCAATGGTAAGCATTTAATGGGGAATTTAAAAAAATGCTTACTTCGGCCATCGTTATTTTGTCTTCCTGCATTTCTAAACCAGGTAGCCCAATCTCCCTGGGTTTTTCTTCTTCGCCGGGTAAAATGTCTGTGAAATCTAATGGCACGTTGCAGAACAATTTTATGTTGATGGTCATTACTTTCGTAATAAGATCATTTGTTTCACTGCAGGCTTTGAATCTTCTCTCAATAATGCCGTTGCGATCCTCAACATCTAGTAAAGCTTTATTGTTTGCATCCCTCCGCTGATACATCGGAACATTGCCCCAAGATTTGATACTCTTCTTGATTGTTTCTATATTTGCATGAGCCTTCAGCACACGATCGTGTAAGTCTTGTGTTTTGTCGAATATCATATTTATGTAATTTTGATCTACAACAAAGAGAACAATTGTTTATTGGAAATATTTTCAAAAGGCAAAATTCTACATTTAATTCCGCATACACCGTGGAAAAAATCAGTTTCGCAAATGGTAATTCCTGGAATTATCCATATCTGGGAAAACTTGGTAAAATACCGCTTTTGCAAAAATTGTTCCTACACTGCTTGGTACGAAATGGAAATATTTCGAAAATAACATATTTTAACGAATATCACTTTAAGAGGTGCAGTACGTGATACTTCTTTAAACTTCTATTTTCACCTAGCTTTTGGAATCCATTGTCCAGGATATAGTTCATATAAAATTATTACAAACCGAAATTAGTCCATGTAGCCGTTTCAATTGAAGCCTGCATATCTTCATCGAGGGATTCGATTTCCTTTTGAATGAGCGCCAACTCACAATTGTGTGTCGACTCATTAACCTCGTTGTACCACTCTGCAATTCTGAATAATTTAATTCTGGCTTCCTGAAAGCGAAACAACAAAGTAAACCAGCAAAAGTCCTGCGAACAATCGGCGACATACCCATAGCTCCTCATCTCGTTCATAAAATTGCAAGGCATGCTCGGGTATTTCAAATCCCATCAGCTTCAAGTTTTTAATATCTCGTGAAGCTATTCGCAACTGTTGGTCGTAGCAAGACAAGATATTTAAGTTATTTAGATCATAAATGTTTGAGTAGCAAATACCTCCTCGTTAAAATTGAGGACTATCTTTTTAGCCTCCTTTCGCAATAGGTTATTGGCCAGTCCTATATCGATGTCTGTTATCACATCGTTCTGCCATTTACTCCAAATCTCATTTTGAAAACCATCCATTAGTTCAATCATGCTATTGTATCTTTTCATAACGTCTTCGCCAAGTTCATTCTCGAACAGCCTGAAATTAAAATAAAATCATAGGGAATATTTTTAACACATTTATTGAGCTAAAAACAAGTGAATTTCTATGTTAAATATTGAGTATAGGTGAATTATCAACGTAATTACATTTTTAACCTTACCTACGAACGAACCAGCAATATCAAACCCTCAGGAAGGTGTTATCTAGGTCTCAAAACAAGTATACACTTATTAAAATAACAAAAGTTGTGTATGGATGTGCTTGAAAATTTATTTCCTTCGATAATCTGCTGAGCATTTTTTCGCAGCAATTTTGACCATAAAGAAAAGCTCCGCATTGTCTTGCCTTGATAACGTTTAAGAGAACAATCAGCTTGCTGATTTTTCATTGAACTATTTTTTCAGAACGCTGATTGGCTGAAAGTTGTTTTGAATATTGGGAAAGTGGTTTTGATACGGGGTTCCGTGAGAGAGGTGAAGTGCCCAAGCTTTGTGTTTGATTAGAGATGAATATAGTTCTAGCAAGTTCAAAAATAATTATTTTTTATTTCCAACTTTTTCAAATTGAAAAAATCTGAGTTGAATTTGCGTTCATAGTTGTGAGTCATGGAGATATACAGTGTACCAATAATGTCTTCGTACAGCAGCTATTTGGAACTCAAATGATAGAAAACAATAAATTGTTGCAACAAATTTGAAAAAGTTTTAATGCAGATTTATTCATTAAACATTTTTATTTAATTTAGAAACAAAAACTAATCCATTTAAAATATTCATTGCAAAGTTATTAACTATAAAGAAAACAAAGTCGACAATTTGCCTGAAATAATGGCTTCACACTTACGAAACAGTTTATGAAATTTTTTTAAAAACTATAGATAAATATTTTATTAATACAGTCGAACCTGGATACCTGAGAGCTCAAGGGACCGCGATTTCTTTTTCTCTTATAGAGGTTTCTCACCAACCCGAGTTTCTAGCTTACAGAGTTACAGAAGGGGGTCTGCCTCACTTATAGAGGTCTATAAAAATACGGCAAATATGACGTAATTAGAAACAAAATACGTGTATGTGTAGGTATTACATATTCATGGCATGTCATTTTAACACATTGATGAATAGTAAGGCGTTCCTTGCTTTGTTTTCCTCCGTGGCATTTTTCACCCTTGAAAATGAATGTTATATCTGGCAGAAATTTAAAGAACAAAGCAGTTTCATCGGCGTTATAAATATAGTTTGGATCATATCCTCTTAAAAGATTCGGCAAATCTTCAGTCCATTGGTTACATACTCCCTGATCCACAGATCTACTTTCTCCAGCTGCTTTTTTGAAAGTTATATCATGGCGGTTTTTTTAAAACCCTCTAACCAGCCGTTACTAGCTGAAAAGTTCTGGATTCCTAATTTTGTGGCTAAGTCTTTAGATTTTTGTGCCAGCAGTGGTCCATCTATGGGAATGTTCTTATCGAGGGTTTGTTTAATCCATTCTTACAGGCACTTTTCAACGTCGAGAAACTCAGAAAGCCGGCTTCTCTTGATATTTTCGTGTCCCTCAGAGCACTGAGACTTAATTAATTCTTTTGATTCTATAATTTTATAGTAGGTGGATTCTGCTAAGCCAAAGTCACTCTGTATTTGATTTCGTAATTTCCCAGATTCAAAAGCAGTCACAATTTTTAGTTTATCACTTGAAGACAACACATTGAGTTTTCGTTTAGACATTATGAGTAACTACAGTAACTTTCTTCGCAACTGCTGTTTATGAACTGATTGTAATAAGCTTGACAAACAAATCGGTGCGCACATTTGGCTTTTTGAATAGAATGAGTTCCTCGAACTATAATAACAAAACAATAACAAGCCGCGAGGTGCGACCCTTGAGGTCCACACGGTCAACTTCCCAGTAATATCTACATAAACATCAACAACATTACAACAATGAGAGGTATTCATAGCAGTAACAGGAATGAGTTAATAAGAATCATATCGTCTACGGGAGGGTCCATTGATTACGTTAGGTTTTTGGTCGATGAGGACAGATTGAATATTCACGCGGATCAATCGGTGGGGGCCTTTTTGGTCTTGAAAATTTTTGTTGGTTTTAATAATTTAAGCATTTATTTTTAAATAAAAGACTATAAAAACTATGTAAAATCTGCTCAAATTATGCAAATATTTTAAAACTTTGATTGAATTCACAACAATTTTTTAGAATAAAAAAAATAAAGTAAAAGCATTCGTATGAATCCTCTTTAAATGGTAACTTTGAATGATTTTTTATTTTTCATTTATTTATTTTTATAATCAAGGAAGAAAATTTTGCCGGTTTCTCTTCAAAACCTGATAAGAATGTATACATTTTATAAATATTTATTACTGTGCTGTGCAAATCAGGTTAAAAAATATTTTTTATGAAAAAAAATATAATTTTTTGCATTTTCTTCTATTAAATTAAAAACAAGCTGAAACGAGTTTTTATTATGTATAAACTTCACAAAGATATTTATACACGTCAACTGACACCTTAATGATGCAAATATCATATCTGGTTCGTGAGATATAGAGAATGATAAAAATGACCTTGAAAATCATGATGACTTTTAATAGTTTTTTATTTTTAATTGAATTTTTTACGTAATCATGACAAAATGTTTTGTTGTTTTTACAAACATTGTTTGGAGTATATAAATTTTATAAACATTGTCTACTTATTAACGCAAATCAGGTTAAAAATTTATTGTTTATGAAAAAAACCCTAATTTTTTGCACTTTTTTTTCTTAAATTAAAAAACGGCTACAACGATTTTTTTAAAAATTTGATAGATTCACACAAATGTTGATACGCGTCGATTGACACCTTTATGATGCAAATCGTATGTTTGGTTGGCGATATATAACGCATGACAGAAATGACCTTCAAAGGGTCAAAACAGCAAACTCCCAGACCGAAGTATCTCAAAAACTAATCAGCTCTTAAGATTGCAAAGACGCTTCGATTGACACCTTAACGAAGTCGATACGACTTTGTTTACGTGAGTTATGCTCGTAGAAAAAAGTGTCCACGAACGTACGTACGTACGTACACACACACACACACATACATCTCCCTTTCTAAAAACACTTTATATATACTCTATAGACCTCAAAACGTAAAGAAATGTTGAAAATTTCAATTTCGATTTTCGAGGCGATTACAAGAACTTCCCATATACTGGGAAGTTAAAAATAAGAGTCTCTGGAAATTTAAGAATGAGTCATAAATAGCAAAAGTTAAATGCGTTTAACTGTCGCTTATAGAGGTATAGACAAGTATCAATCTCACACGTGAAAAATGACTCACTTTTAGAAGTTTTAGGAGGGCAAAATGACGGGACCTGGTAAATACTCTCATTAATAGAGTTTTCTCGCTTACCCAGTTCTCACTTACTTAGGTTTGGCTGTATTTGGTTGGATAGCCTTTATTTTTAATCACAGCTTTAAGGCGGTGTGGCATCGATTCTACAATTTTTTTTGGATAGCTTGCCTTTTTTTGCCCATTACTCCTGAATGGCCTGTTTTAGCGTAGGTTTCGAGCTAATATGATGAGTCCTTATCCTTTTATTCAGCATGTTGCACATGTGTTCAATGTGAGCGAGGTCAGGACTTTGCGGTGGTCTTTTGAGCAAATGTTGAGTTTTGTACGCCAAGAACATCCTAGTATTATGAGCCATGTGCTTAGGATTATTATCTTATTGAAAGTAAATATCTTTTGATACACCCAATTTTTCAGCACTTGGCTTCAAATTTCTTTTTAGAATTTCAATATATGCCCGATGATCCATGATTCCTTCAATTATTTCTAAGTTTCCAACGCCGCTTGCAGCCACACAGCTCCATACCATTACGCGTGTTTTGAGGTTGTAAGCTTCTCCTGGCTTCCTCCCCCATTAGACCCAAAAATGTTATATTTGGACTATATAACATTACGCCAGAACTCAAGAGATGCATTTTGGTATTGTCGAGTGAAGTCCAAACGTGTTTTGCGATTAACTACACTTCCTACGATGTGTACGAGACTTAAATGCGGCACCAATCACGACTTTTCGTAATTTCTGTATGAACTTCTTTCCGATTGGATTGAAGGAGCTCTGCACTAATTTTTGGTGCACTTATGAACGGATCCTTGGCAACCTTACCCTCGTTTGGCTATTTCCGCATATGATTTTTGCTCTTTTACGTGACAAGTATTTACCAGGCATTATTTCGATTTAAAACTGAGAAAAACCAAAAAAAATTACATTTATGTTGTTGCGACCTCAGCGTATTGTCACTGCGGTCACGGAAAATTTAAATGACCTAGCCTTCCACCCCCTGTAGCGCAACGATGCCGACTAAAGCTCAGCGCGTGGGTGTGGTTCTTTAGGAGGTTAGGCTAGGCCCGTGTCGATCCAAATAACATGGGATGAGATAGGAATCAGGATTGGGTGTTGGTACTGAGCCTGAAGAAAAAAAACTTAGGCCATAATACGTTTAAAAGGAATATAAATATATTTCAAATAATTCAAAAAATAAAAAATATAACATTATAATAAACTTATAAAATTACAAAAATATAATTCGAAATAATAACAAAAATTAAGGTTTTAAAAAAAATTATGAAAAAGAAAATCATAAAAAAAAATTATGATTAAGCGAAGATTATAATAACAAAAATAATAATAATTATGATTCAAAAGGAAACTATAATAACAGAAGAAGAAAAAAACATAAAAATAAACGAAAAAGTGAAGTGGAGTCAACACACAAAAGGAAAATATCAACTTTACTCCAAATAGTTATTGATACTCAACTTACCCTGGCTGATGATGAGCGCTCTTCACCGCAGCAGCTAAAAATTTTGGTTAAACAAAACAAAGTTTCAAAATAATAATATCTTTATAGATTTCTATTATGTTGCCAATACTCTCACTGTATCATTAATGCTTTCCTCTTAATTGTTAATTACCGACATTTTCATGATGCAGTCCTTTTCCATAGAAGAGAAATTTATTGCCACTACATTTACACATTCCTGAGGTAACTACTGTCACATACAGAATATGTATTTTCCTTGTCAGTAATCTTCGAGATCCTTACTTATTATTTTATTTGCGACTTGGACTTTGCATGGAATTTATTAAATCTAGGTTTAGAATCAACAGTTCGTCAAAGGTTCATGCATTCATCCACTTAATTGACAGATGTGCGCAACACATTTAAGGGAGAAATTTTGGAGTTTATATGTTTCCCAATTTTCGCAAGATTTTTCAATGAACGTTTATATTTATAATTCGGCACCAAGCACTTAAAATATTGTCACTACTAGTGCACCAAGCGTCTACTCTCGATGACTAGGATCAAATTGGCTACGAAAAACCTGCGTGTCTAGCAAGAATTGCGATCCCAAGTAATACACGCAACAAAAACTCTTACTTGGGATTATTAACCCAAAGGTCCGTTGATCACGAACTGCTTGCTTGAATACATTGCAGACAAGATGCTCCAACCCCTTAGTTCTGCACTCCATGCAGCCACACCATCCTTGGCTTGCTCGACACCTCCTTGATACCACGTTGCGAGCTCTCATTCGAAATCATCCAACCAACGGCGTGTGACACGACACAGGATGATCAATCAACACTTCGAAACAGCGATCACGAACGACACGTACATTGGACTTCTCAATTTTAGCAATAACCCACACGCCTTCTTACGCCTTCTTCAAATCGTTCGACCCCTCTTGGTTCAAGCTCCGACCACTTTTCAAAATGTTCCGTCCATGTTCAAGAAATTGTTTGTTAGTAAAAATTAAAGTTTGAATATCTGAAGGAATTGGACCAGATATTCCGCCATGAAAACAGACACCAAAAAAAATTCCACTCCTCAAGTCACAAAAGAAATATCTTCCCCACAAATCGAAAAACTCGTCTTGCTTCATCCTCCTTCCACAACCAACTCCCCGGTACTTCAATTTTTTTCCACTGGCTTCCCATCTTTTGGGGCCGGGTGAAAAAAGTCCCGCTGGCTTCCAGTTGGATGCGGTTCCAGACTTTTTTTCTGGTTGTCAGGCCGCATCATCCCGCTACTTGGCATTGACCTTTCGTCCGCATTCTAACTGAAACCCGAGCAGGAAAAAAAATACAAGGAAAAGATATTACAGGCAACTCTGGGGATCGAACCGACCTCCTCATGGTTCTGAGGCAGCGACGCTCCCTAAAAGCTACCGTGTATAGATGACAGAAGAGGTGCAGTTGTTAGGCCTAAAGTTAAGGCGGCTTGTTGCAAGCTATTTGCAACAATGTTCCTTTGTTTACTGTTAGTACAAACCGGTTTGAGTGGAAACTAATTATGATCGACAACTGTCAGCAAGCAGATCGAAAGGCAAGCGAAAGCTTAAATGTACGTAGACATTATTGGAGGCAAATTGTCGACTTTGTTTTGTTTATAGTTAATAACTTTGCAATGAATATTTTAAATGGATTAGTTTTTGTTTCTAAATCAAATAAAAATGTTTAATGAATAAATCTGCATCAAAATTTTTCAAATTGGTTGCAACAATTTATTGTTTTTTATCATTTGAGTTGCAAATAGCTGCTGTACGAAGACATTATTGGCATACTGTAACTTTAAACGAAAACTTCGGTAAAGCTTAACTTGTAAAAGTTCTGAAAAGTGTGCAGCGTGTTTAAACCTTTTTTGATTCAATAAGAATTTCAATAAGAAATACGCGCTTTGTTTCCCATTAAAAAGTTTAGGAGTGCTTGTGTTTGTTCAGGGTTACAACACATGTTGCAGCGCTAACCGCATGAACATACACTGGCCAGAAAAAGTCTGCGTTCACCTGGTTTAAATCACTGTGAAACATCGAAAACAAGCCAATATTTTTCGGATTTTGTTTCACGTATTTATTAAGTATTTCTTACGTATTCGAAATACGTGAAGCAAAATCTGAAATTTGTTTGTTTTTGATTTCTTACAGTTATAAACTGATTGACACCAAGTGAACGCAGCCTTTTTCTAGCAAGTGTACATATGTATGTAAATATGTGTATAAAAAGTAGCTGTGATTTCATGTAATTTCATACTTACGGAAACTCCAGCAAGGGAAAGTCGGTATATGGGCCTTTGATTCGTTGACGCAGCTTTTGAAGCCACAGAATCGTTCCTGAAACTGGCGGAAAGGCAGGATCAATTGGTATTTTCTGAAAATATCAAATTGTTGTGATTTTAGGCTGTAAATTGATGATTGAAAGCCTCACGTGCGCGCCGAACTCCCTGTATGCACGAACACCCGCGTCAAATGCGAATTTCACATTGTCCAGGTCCATAGCAAACATTTCCACAATTCCGTGCAACGCGTCCATGATCTGGGCATGGATTAGTTCCCTGTGGAGCAGCGACCCGGACAACTTCACTAGCTGATTCATCTCGCTCACATCGAAGCATTCCAGGAAAGCGCGTTCAAATTGGAATCCTAGCTTGCGCTCGAGAACGTCCGTCTTTTCTTTGAAGCGCAGCCGCTCATTCTCAAAGTCCGTCAAAGTAGGATCTGGGTCCAACGGGTCGAATTGGATGTTGCTCCACTCTCGATAGATTGTGTTGAACTCCTCGAAGATTGCTTGCGTTTCTCGGCTGATCTGATTTCCACGCAGCCCGCCGAATTCCATTTTCTCCAGTTTGAGTATCTCCACTCCAGTTTCGAAGATGACGCGAATCTCTTCCAGGCGCTTCACAAATAGATCTATTCGGTGGAAGATTTCCTGTGGTTCCCACTTCCAAAGCTGTGCCTTGGATTCCGGGCTCTTCTTGAAGGTTTCCAACTTTTGAAGATATTCGTCGTAAGAGCTCCTAGGAATAGAAGTTGGTGATTCGCCCACAACAAAGAAAATCACTTTCTTACCTGTAGTATTGGAAAATTTCAATCGTCTGCATGATTTTATGCAAGGCCTCATCGATTTCTCCTTGGAAGATCGATCCTGGGTCGAGGGTGCGGCTTGCAGAGTTGATTAGCATATTGTGTACAAACTTGAACAGCCTTATCATGCGCTCGTTCCGATTATGATATTTGGAGTGCGCCCACACCAGGCATATCATATGGAGAAGTGGCTTCAGTTGAGTCTTGCATTCGTCAAAGTCAAGGGTTTCAAATTTATCGATGAATTTTTTCTATAAAAATTGGAATTTTCCCCAAAAAATAGTAATATTTAGTGAAAACGACGTATCACGTTCTGAGCGTTTTCACTGTAATGGATTTCAAATTCAGTTGAATTTGTTCGTTTTATTTGAACCGTGTTGTTTTAATAGTTTGCAGAATCCAAAAATAATGGCATAACATGATGGAAAACAGTTGAAGCTCACATAAGCAAATGAAGAAAGAGCTGTAGCGTTTCTCATTAGATCATACTGTAGACTTTAATCTCTAAAATTGCTGTTTTCAATGCAAAAATTTTTCTTCTAATGCATGTGAATATTATCATATGTGTCAATATTAGCCTAGTAAACAGCGATTCTAAAAATTTACAAATTTTAATTAAAATGTAGCCTCGAAGCAACTTACCAATGGAGTGAAGTACAGCGTAATATCCCTTGCTTCTGTTAAAGCCTCCAAGATAATTTCAAACGTTTCCTTGAACGCCGTGGAGTAAATCGATTTGGTGGCGTCCAGTATTTGTCCCGTCGTTTTAATTCGAGCATCTTGAAACTGCTCTGCAAGGTTCTCTAAATTTTGCCACCGAGTGTTCCAAAATTCGAACAAGCTCTGCGGAACAGGATTTGCTTCCGTTGCGAAAATCACGTCTTCAGGTTGATGCTTTACATAGTCGATCACAACTTTGTTCCACTTGAGTGTGATACTTTCCAAAGAGTCTTTGATGGCTGTAGTGAGTTTTGATGTATTTCTGCAGGATCGTCGCTTGAAAAGGCTGGAAATTATGAAATATTTGGAGTAGTAACTTACCCTTGCGCTATTTGTGGAGCTATTCTCATCACTTCATCAATAGTAATTGGCATTGGTAGGATTGTGCGATTGATCATGATTCCCTTAAACTTAGCAATATTGTTACGAAGACTCTGTATTTCAGTTTGGACATCTTTTTCAATGACCGAAGTCCAACCCTCGTGATTTTGTGCGTTGCTCAAAATCGGCAAGAATACGTTGTCAACGAGCACTGACAAATCTTCTAGTGGTTTCGGTGATACATCGCCAATCATTAGAGACTATGGAGATAACCAAACTAATAACTGGATATAATGTAACCTTTGTTTACGTACGGTTCTAATGTTCGTATTCGTTAGAACCGTTGGAATTTCCTTCCTCATGAAATAGCTAACTTTTGATTTCGGTTTTTCAGGAAAATCAAAAAACGGTGTGAGCAAACCTGCTGCTGTTACGGTGAGTATCAACCGTTCATAGTGTGGCTCATCCAGAAAAGCGTACACCATTTCCTATAAATATGAATAACATATGTGTAAATGTAGTGAATATAAGAAAGTATTCAGTGTTTGATGAAGGCAAAGTTTCTTAAACTATAAAAACGTTCCACGTTAGAAACAGACGAACGACCAAAAGCAGACGTTTAAGGCTGACAAACGATCAAGCAAAGCAAATCAAATATTATCGGCATATAATTCTTTTATTATTGGCATCACGTGGAAGTGTAGTATGTTATTCGCAAGTTTTTTAGGGGAGCCATGGTCCCACATAGTCTTTTTTTCAAGAGGTCGTCGCAATGAGTTAGTCTGTGACCCCCGTATCTCACATATAAATCCACTACACATTGTGAAAAAAATCTGTCTATCAACTCAAAATGCACAGTGAGTCAGACTGTACTATACCTGTATTTAACCTTTTGAAGGAAACCTGAAAGACCTGTAGTCACTTTTGGAAATTACGTACCTAAAATAATTGTAGGTCACATTTCATCCAGTTTGGTAAATGGACGAAAAATGTGTCATGTTAGAAATCAAAGCCGTGCGTATTCAAAGGACCTGTGGAAATTGTAATGCACATTGCATATATAGTACTAGTTTACTCATGAAAAAGTTAACAACAAGCCGCGAGATGCGACCCTTCAGGTCAACACGGTCAACTTCCCAGTAATATCTACATAAACATCAAAAACATTAAACACAATAATAATTTTGAAAATAATACTACTTTAAATAATAAAAATGAGAGGTATTCATAGCAGTGACATTGATTTAGTTAGGTTTTTGGTCGGTGGGGACAGATTGATTTGTTTGAATATTCAAGCAAGTCAATCGGTGGGAGCCTTTTCTACGTTATTTGTTCTTTTCATATCGATGTTTGAAGGACAAACGAGCACTAGCAAAAATGAATGCAGCTTTTGTTATAACGCCCACTGAAGGGATTTTGTCGCCATGACTTCAGCATAATCACTGAATTTAAAAATTTTCACGATTTTACATCAATCAAATTAATAATTACTTCATATTTCCTATTGGTCTTGAAATTTTTTGCATATGCAGTCAAAAATAGATTCAATTGCATGTAAAATGTAAAATGTATTACAAATGATGATGGAGGAAGTAATTGAAACCTTACGATTACTAAAGATCAAATCTTCTAAAAACTACAATTTTTTATTTGATGAAAGCTTGTTAGAGCATTTGATCTTGAAAAGTGTTGACTACAAAACATTTTACCATTCAAAACGTTGATTATCACAAATGCAAATTTCATTGAAATTTTGTTGGTTTTCAAAATATAAGCAGTTCTTTTTAATTAAAAGACTGTAGAAACACTGCAAATATTTTTAAATTTTGATTGAATTTACAACAATCTCTTTAGAATAGAAGATATAAAGTAATATCATTCGTATGAACCCTCTTTACATGGTAACTTTGAATGGTTTTTTTTTTAATTTAGTTTTTTTATAATCATGGAAAAAAGTTTTGTTAGTTTCTCTTCAAAAACTGATAAGAATGTCTTAATTTTATAAACATTTATTACTATATTACTTTGTTGTGCAAATCAGGTTAAAAAAATATTTTTTATGAAAAAACCCTAATTTTTCGTATTTTCTTCTATTAAATTAAAAAAAAGGCTGTAACGAATTTTTATAATATTGAAAACATCGCAAAAATGTTAATACGCGTCTATTGACATCTTAATGATGCAAATATTATATCTGGTTCGTAAGATATATTGAATGACAGAAATCACCCTGAAGATCATGATGACTGTTAGTGATTTTTATTTTTAATTTAATTTTTTTGTAATCAGGTGGAAAAGTTTTGAAAGTGTTTTTACAAGCATTGTTTGGAGTATATAAATTTTATAAACATTGATTACTATGTTTGGCAAATAAGGTTAAAAATTTAGTGTTTATGAAAAAAACCTATTTTTTGCACTTTTTTCTCTTAAATTAAAAAACGGCTTCAACAATTTTTGTAAAAATTTGATTCATTCGAGCAAATGTTAATATACGTCGATTGACACCTTAATGATGCAAATCGTATGTTTATTTCGCGAGATATAACGCATGACAGAAATGACCTTTTTTCGAGGCGATTACAAGAACTTCTCATATACTGGAAAGTTAAAAAAACCCTAAAGTATAAGAAACAGTGGCTAAAAAAAATTAAGAGATATACGGCAGTTAAATTAACTAATATATTACCTAGCACCAAAGGTATTAGTAATTTAAATATCATAAAATAATAATAATTTAACGTACATTCATTTTTAAGGCAACCTTTAACAAGCTTCAATATATAAAATTGAATATAATTTTATTGTAAATAGACTCTCCTCCATCGAATCTGAATTTTAGTAAGCAAAAAATGGCTAATACGTTCGCCGTTCAATTCTAATTTTTGTTCATTGCAAAATATTTATGAGTGAATCGAAGTTTTACATTTATTTTGCAAAAGTCTCACTGATAATCTATCAAGCTCACCGCCATTTCTTCCGTGGCCATCATTTTGTTCCACTTCTCTTGTTTCAGACGCATGGTTTTCATAATATAGTTACCCAAAACTTCAAGTCGAACGTCTTGAACTTTGCCACTCTTATTTTTGTCCTCATCGTCTCCCATTTTCTGTTAAGTTCTATCCTAAATTTTCTTGTTACAGATCACTAATGATTCTCGGTGAGCCTCTAGGTTACCTCCGTTCTGATCGCTTGTTTTATATATTTATATAAATACTTGATTTATTTATTTATTCAACTGCCAGTTTGATGACACGAATATTAAAATTAAAACGAACTAGTTGATTTGATTTTTAAAAGATGGGCTGCTGAGATTTTTTTTCAACGTTGGGAAGTGGAAATCTTCAAAAGATACCCATCAGCTTCTGCCTCTCGGCATGTCGGATTTCTACCGACGAAAATCACCTCCGTCTCCTTCAATCACTCACTCCATCATTTTTTAGTAATTCTCCGTATTTCTCCGTAATTACCCGTATTTCAATTTTTTACCGATAAATTCTAATTGTAGCTTCCATATTCGTTTTTTTTATTCACGAATAAAGCGTTTCCTACATGAATAAACCATAAGCTTGTTTGACGAACATCAATTGCTAAAATAAAGATCTTTGAAGCTAATAATACTTTCGTGTTTTCAAATATTCGACAACAATACTGACAATAAACTCTACTTCTTTGACGCCATAACAACAGCATCATCTTTTTGATCCCACTGTCAAACATCAAACACAAATAAATAAAAACAAGCCTCCAGGCGTCAGCCTTGAGTTCCACGCGAACAACTTCTCAGTAATATCTACATATGCAGATATTAAAAATATTAAACACAATAATAGTTATGGAAATAATACTACTTCAAATAATAAAAATGTACCTCTCATAAAAGTTATTGGAATGACTTAATATTAATCGTAACATCTACGCGAGCGTCAATTGATTACGTAAGGATTTTGGTGCATTGGTTTGATTGATTATTCACGCGGATCAATCCGAGGGGGGACAGGTTACAAAGCAGTTTTTTCAATTAAAGTTAAAACATGGTGCTGTGAAGACTATTGAAAATCTGCTCAAATTTTGCAAATATTAATAAACTTTGATTGACTATACAACAATGTCTACAGAATAAGAGATGTGACTTTGAATGATTTTATATTTTTAATTTAATTTTTTTTGTAATCATGAGAAAAGTTTTTGCTGGTTTCTCTACAAAAATTGATAAAAGTTTACAAATTCTATAAACATTTATTATTACGATGTGCAAATCAGGTTAAAAATGATTTTTTTTATGAAAAAAACACTACTTTTCCAATTTTTTTTAATAAATCAAAAAAAAACCGCTTTAACGATTTTTTTAAAATATAAGAACATCATAAAAATGATAATACGCGTTGTTTGACACCTTTATGATCGGAAGATTATATTTGGCTCTCGAGATATAATGACTGACGTAAATGACCTTGAACGTTTAATGATTTTTTATTTTTTATTTAATTTTTTTCATAATCATGAAAAAAAATTTTGCTGGTTTTTTCACAAAAACTATTTGGAGTATATAAATTATATAAACATTGATTACTTAGGTTTGAAAATCAGGTTAAAAATTTTTGTTTTTGAAAAAAACCTAATTTTTTGCACTTTTTTTAAAAAAATTAAAAAACGGCTCCAAGAATTTTTTAAAAAATTTGATAGAATCATATAAATGTTAAAACGCGTCGATTGACACCTTAACAATGAAAATCACATGTTTGGTTTGTGAGATATAGCGCATAACATGGTTGACCTTCAAGGGGTGAAAACAGCAAACCCCGGGGGAAGTTTTCCAAAAACTAATCAGCTCTTAAAATTGCAAAGACGCTTCGATTGACACCTCAAAGTCGATACGACTTTGTTTACGTGAGTTATGCTCGTAGAAAAACTGCCTGCGAACGCACGTACGTACGTACATACACACACACACGCACACACGTACATACTTCTTTCTAAAAACACTTTATATATACTCTATAGACCTCAAAAAGTAAAGAAAAGTTGAAAATTTCAATTTCGATTTTCGAGGCGATTACAAGAATTTCCCATATACTGGGAAGTTAATAATGAATATAATGATAATAATAATAATAATGAATATAATAATAATAATACTGCAAATAAAATAATGACTAGAACTCATTACAATAAGTGAGCAAAATGAGTTTGTATTCATTGTGTCATTAATTGCGTAAGGTTTTGGGAAGACTATCTGGTTGAATCCTTACGTGGAGCGATTGTAGTGAGGAGATGGTTCGATGAAGCCTTTAAACGTAAGCGCCTGTTTTCACATTAACACTTAAAAGGTAAATGCGTGAAAGCAAACATTTTCGCGAAATTGAAATTGCAGTGAATACAGTTTTTGTTGCTACATCGACTAAACTAAATTAATTCGCGCGGTTACAATATTTGGTAGATGCATCTAAAATTTCCATAGGTGCTCCAAAGATATTATATTTTTACCATATTCTTATATGACCTTCGATGAAAACTTGCAATATGTTGTAAAAATTCTATGTCAGATTGTAATTAACACATATAAAATTCTACGTAGGATAGAGAAAGAAGTAATTGGAACCTGACGAACTTCTAAAATGAATGAACTCAAAAATTCGACAAACGATCCTGACATATTAAACGAAAGCTCTCTCATTTATTATAAATATTCATTGTTTATTGTTTTCATTAAAATATTTTTTGGAAGTTTAAAAAAATCTGGATGTTTTATTTAATTTAATTTTGAAAAGCATTGATGGGTTTTTTAGAGATTTTTTGCGTTTTTTATTAAGCTAAACAACAGTTGAATTTATTGATAGTAGCATCAAATCATACGAATGATAATATGCCTTGATCAATAAATCCCAACATCTAGCGCTCCTCGAAAGGTGTTTTAACACACATACATATATGACTTTACCCACGATAATAAATATTGTTTTATATCCTACTAGCGGCCCGGTACGTGCTTCGCTACGTATAAAGTGAAATAATAATAAAAAATAATTTTAATTAAGTTCATTAATTAAAAAAAAATTATTAATTGCAGGCTATTTTAAAACTTAATCCAAAACATTTGGATGAACAATATTTTTTGTTTTTCCATTTTGAGCATGAATAAATAAATTTATTGGGGTACCGACTCTGGAACAGGCAACATAAAGTTGGCCATGTGAAAAACATGATTCCTCCACATTCACACCACAAACGTTAAGTGTTTGCCCTTGGGCCTTGTTGATGGACATCGCAAATGATAAATGCACAGGATATTGTAATCGTTTGAATTCAAATGGCATATAAGTTGTAATCATAGGAATACGCGGGTTGAAACAAACTTCTCCTTTTGATTTATCAGTTAAGATCTTAGCTTCAATCAAATTTGGCAATATCTTTTTCACTGCCAATCTGGTGCCATTACACAGTTTTGGTGGATTAATATTTCGCAATAATATAATCAAAGAACCAACTTTCAGATTCAAGCAATGCGGTGGCATACCAGCCGGTTCCAATGAATTTAAAAATTCAATTGGATAACTCATTGGCTCATCTGGATTCATAACACTGTCAATTGATTTATATGTCGTGACTACACCTGGCAGTTTCGCTTGAATTTGAAAATTAATGGCATTGATAATCATGTTCTTCGGTGCTAAAATGGCGCGTTCTCTCAACCAATCATGATTTCTGTAATTCTGAAGAATATTCGGCAAAACACATTCAATCAATTCATCTATCGATTGCGCAATTGTACAAAAATTGTTCGGTATAGCGATCAATCCGTTGGTACTGTCGATTTTTATTTTGCCATCACCAATTTCTAACAATTGTTTGGAAAACTCATGGGCAAATGGATCATTTTGTAGGTGATCGAGGAATGACAGGCAATGCTTGACCAAAAAAACCTGACAGTAATATAAAAGCACCACCAAACAGCTGTTGATTACCACGTAAATCTTGCATTGTACGATTAAGTGCTTCTAGTGATTTTTTATTCGCCATTGTACACTCATCCCATAAAATAATTGACGTTAATTCAATTTGACACAAAAATCCTCATTAACAAAATGATCCGCCATTTATTGAATTCATTTGTTACAAAAAATGTAATAATTGAAGAACCGCTCGACCGATTTTGTGCAAACTTCACATAAACCATCAACTAAATGGTCCAAACAAAGCCTGAACATTTAATTTTAATAGGTGAGCCCGTTCTTGAGTTATAAAATTACAACGAAAAGTGGCATTAATTTTTATAGATATAGATTAAATTTCTGCTTCCACCTACTGTATACTATTTTCTGTAATTGCAAAAAGGGTTGTGGCATACACTGTTCGTGCAAAAATGTTTGTTTTACACCATTTACCAATTTGTATCAAATATTAAGGGGGCAGTATCGATTATAATTTTGAAAAATCAATTTTTCATTTTCCAATTTAGAAAATCACGTCTCAAAAGTTTATTAAGATATTCCCTAAAATAAAAAAGTTACGGCAGTTTGAGCGCGCACGTTTTTTTCGCTTGGTAAACGATATTTTTGGTAATCGAAACTTTGAACGCGTTTTTCTCGAGAAGACGCTTTTCTCGAGAAGACGTTTTTCCAACTGCGGACACTTATTCTCCGGACTGGCCGAACCGATTTAAGTCAAATTTGGTGTGCTACGTTATTCAAGTATCTTGTGTGGTACTACAATATAGGTCAAAAATAGATCCCAAAAATTTTCGCAAGCGAAACAAAGTGGAAAACGCGATTTTTCGAAAGAAAAAATTTGAAACAACCATATTTTTTGATCATTTTTTCAAAAAATTGTGGTAGATTACCACGTAAGAAACATCCTTCTTGAAAATGCGGTTTGGTTTTTTATTTCAAATTCTTCATTCCTGAGACTATCTGTCCGCAGTGGGACGAGACATCAACTTTGGCGCCCTCTATAAATAAGTAGAAAAATGAAAGAATTTTTTTTGTTTTTTAATCATCCAAATGTGTATTCAACTCTTGCAAATTTTAAAATTTATATGCAATAAAGAAGCTGAAAAAATATTTAAAATTAGGCTGTCTTTTAGCATTCTAACCGGTACTACCCCCTTGAAGTCAGTATTGCGTGAACTTAGTATCCGAATCAAATGAAATCGATGACAGAGGTTTCACTGAAAATGTTATTCCATTTTGTTTTCGGGCTAGTTCTATAGAAATACACGAGACAGCTGAAATATGAATAAATTGTTAGGAATAATGTAAGCAGAAAATCATTCGCATCGAAACAGAATTCAAAAAACAGAAATATTGATTATTTTGTATTATAATTCCTCAGCGACCCGGACGCAATATATTAAACTATCATTCATATTTCATTTAAATCATGTTTAATAATAAGAACCAGCTGTATGCAAGGGCGTAGCCAGGATTTTGTTGAGGGGGTGGGGCAGGCGCAGAAAAAACAAGGTATATGCTGCACAAGCGATGGCTGCGTTAAAAATAAAAAAAACGTTAGTGACTAATTTTATTTTACAAAAAAGTAATCGACGAGGTTCTTCACAAAACTGATTCAGCACCTCAGATTCAATTGCATTCCTATTTACTTGTACCATGGTTCGGTGTACACTGAGCATACATAGACCATTCAAACGGTTTTCAGTCATCGTTGACCTCAGCCTATAGATATTCACATGCTTTTATATACCTAATATAACAAATTAAATAATAGCATAGCATGAGAATATCTATAGGCGTTTGCATATGTGGTTTTCACTACAACTGTCAGTCGTAATAAAAGTACATAAATACATAGCTTAGCATCATCATAGTCTTCAAAACTCCAGCGCTCTCCAATCAATTAAGAGTCACGTGACTTATGAAGCTAATTTAAATTTAATTAAAAACGGCCGTCTGTCTACATTACTTACATTTTAAATTTAAACCATCAAAATCTGACCTTTACCTCAATTCAACCGTCATTAACCGACCAGCCTTCGAAATATTGTTGTGATGGCAATTTGTTTGTTATCAAATATTAAAGAAATAAAACTTTTGCATCCGTCCGATTAAATTGTGATAAAATTGAAATAAGTGAACTCTGCAAAAAATTTCAATTTCAATGACAAGTGTCACGTTGACGTGACTGAAGATATGTATCAAAAAGTTTAAATTGAAACAGTCTCCGTGCCTATCAACCTGAAGTCGTTCGAATACTGACTTAATATCCTTTTTTACGCAACAGGGAATGTTCCTTAATAGTCATCGCTGCTTTCGTCGTTCACCTACACAGTATTTCAATATTCAAGATATTGTCCAATTATCTCCTTATTATCGTGCATCTAATAAATTTGGCAAACAATTCGCAGGGTTTCTTTTCAGCTTCTTCGATAACACGCTGTGCGCAGAAGTATTTTGCACGGCTCCATTGTTCCACAGAGCTGTAATCGTCAGAATATAAGATTAATAATCTGTGCTCATTAAATGTCCTTTGTTGCCCCAGTCACACTGCAATTACCTAGATGGCCTTGGGTGGATAATCTGCCCTTCGACCTGCAACTTTTGCAGTCTTCTGGCAAACCGTATCACCATGGAGTCGTGACTAAATCGAAACGCTAAGCCGTTCTAGGCTATAAAATGATTAGCTGAGTGGAGGTATTAATTTTAAGGAGCGCAAATCTCAAGGCAATGCCGAATTAACTTTCCTTCCAATAAATCACGCTAACCGACTACTGGTGGACGACAAAATGTCAAGGTATGATATAATTGACTTCATTCACTGGCTCATTTATTATCTGAAGCATGAGCTATTCCTCAAGAGGGTGTAGTATGATCTATGATCTGCAAAATAAGAAGCAAACAAGACACATTTTTACGTTTTTATGTACTAATCAGCGATTTTTTCGAACGGATACTTTCATTTTAGATAATTTAGTAAATTTGATGTAATCCGCAGTGAATATGAAATGAATTTTTAATTTTGTATTTCTGAAATTCGATTTATACTGAGGAAGCTCGGAAAAAGAAGACAGTAGATAGTTCGAAAATTGGTTGAAATTTAAACTAGGAAAGTATTGCTTCTCATTTGGAAGCCTCTCTAAATTACAGGTCGTCATCGACCTAATTCTACTATTGTAACTATCAGTGGCGGCTCTACCTTTGGGGCTAGTGGGGCTCAGCCCCACCACTTATTGATGAGCCTATATTAGTGCAAATGTAATAAAATATCATTAAAGATTTCAATATAGTTTTCATAATTTCATTTCATTTCAAAATATAATGTAGCATTTTTTTCGCCCATGCTGTAGTTTACTTTCACATAATCTTCTTGTCACGCACTGTAAAACAATTTGTTTTTCTCTTCGACTCGCTTCCTTTTGCCTGCACCGAGAAAAAGCTAAGAGTAAAATTCAAACTTATTTTCTCTTTGACAATTTTCCACTTTTACTATGAGGAAGGGCTACATGAAATAAGCCCCGATTAAGAGAATTACGATTTGAATGGCTGCGTGAATTCTATGCTGAAGCGGCGGGAGTGTGTGTGTTTGAAATAACATGTGAATACATCGCGAACGGGCTAATCATATGCAGCCCGTTCAGTGCTTCGACAACGTTTAGTCTTGGCATGGTCTGGATAATATTTTTGAGCAGGCATGAGCAACATTTTTTTACGACGGGCCGCAGGGGGTGAAGGTGATGACTGTTAATGCAATAGTAGTCTCATCAGTGTAGTGCATGGTATTAGTACTTAGTGTGCTTTCGTAGTGTTTAGTATTTTTAACTTCCCAGTATATGGGAAGTTCTTGTAATCGCCTCGAAAATCGAAATTGAAATTTTCAACATTTCTTTACGTTTTGAGGTCTATAGAGTATATATAAAGTGTTTTTAGAAAGGGAGATGTATGTGTGTGTGTGTGTGTGTACGTACGTACGTACGTACGTACGTTCGTGGACACTTTTTTCTACGAGCATTACTCACGTAAACAAAGTCGTATCGACTTCGTTAAGGTGTCAATCGAAGCGTCTTTGCAATTTTAAGAGCTGATTAGTTTTTGGGATACTTCGGTCGCGGGGGTTTGCTGTTTTGACCCTTTGAAGGTCATTTCTGTCATGCGTTATATCTCGCCAACCAAACATACGATTTGCATCATAAAGGTGTCAATCGACGCGTATCAACATTTGTGTGAATCTATCAAATTTTTAAAAAAATCGTTGTAGCCGTTTTTTAATTTAAGAAAAAAAAGTGCAAAAAATTAGGGTTTTTTTCATAAACAATAAATTTTTAACCTGATTTGCGTTAATAAGTAGACAATGTTTATAAAATTTATATACTCCAAACAATGTTTGTAAAAACAACAAAACATTTTGTCATGATTACGTAAAAAATTCAATTAAAAATAAAAAACTATTAAAAGTCATCATGATTTTCAAGGTCATTTTTATCATTCTCTATATCTCACGAACCAGATATAATAATTGCATCATTAAGGTGTCAGTTGACGTGTATAAATATCTTTGTGAAGTTTATACATAATAAAAACTCGTTTCAGCTTTTTTTTAATTTAATAGAAGAAAATGCAAAAAATTATATTTTTTTTCATAAAAAATATTTTTTAACCTGATTTGCACAGCACAGTAATAAATATTTATAAAATGTATACATTCTTATCAGGTTTTGAAGAGAAACCGGCAAAATTTTCTTCCTTGATTATAAAAATAAATAAATGAAAAATAAAAAATCATTCAAAGTTACCATTTAAAGAGGATTCATACGAATGCTTTTACTTTATTTTTTTTATTCTAAAAAATTGTTGTGAATTCAATCAAAGTTTTAAAATATTTGCATAATTTGAGCAGATTTTACATAGTTTTTATAGTCTTTTATTTAAAAATAAATGCTTAAATTATTAAAACCAACAAAAATTTTCAAGACCAAAAAGGCCCCCACCGATTGATCCGCGTGAATATTCAATCTGTCCTCATCGACCAAAAACCTTACGTAATAAATGGACCCTCCCGTAGACGATATGATTCTTATTAACTCATTCCTGTTACTGCTATGAATACCTCTCATTGTTGTAATGTTGTTGATGTTTATGTAGATATTACTGGGAAGTTGACCGTGTGGACCTCAAGGGGCGCACCTCGCGGCTTGTTTTTTTAAGTTTTGTAGTGCTTAAAGTTTGTTTCAGAAAAGGGTTCTTCAGGTTATGGTATTTATGATTTTGATGAAATAAATAATTAACAAAATTTTCCTTGCATGTGTTAAAACTTGCTAGAAGTTTCAATTTCAATTTTAGTAATTTTTTCGGTATTTTCAAAGTATGAATTCGGTAGAAAATATAATTAATATTAATATTACGCTATTCGAACGGAATGTTTCAAAATATGTCTTCCATTGTTCAGCTTTACAGTTTTTTTGTTCGTCTTCGCTTGCAGTACTCTCTGTTTTTAATAAAATCATTAAAAAAATACCCAAAATGAATGAATGACTTGTTTGCTCAACAAAAATATCGACGTGCTGAATATTTATACAAATAAAACGTCTAGATAAAAGAAATTGCTTTTGTTGTTGATGTCGATTGAAGAACTATATACAATGTAAAACTGTTTTTGCTGAATTTATTTATTGATGGTTTTTGCTTTTGTTATTGTGGCTTTAGTTGAATTTATTTATTACTAGTTTTTTCGATTGTTATTGTTGTTTTTGTTGCATTTATTTTAGTAGAGAAATTATTTATTTTGAAAAGAGCGACAGGCCTAAAAGTTGTTTCGTTGCAAGAATTCAAATGTTTTTAAACAACTTTTTTTATTCAGAGTGCACTGAACTTTTATTAAAGCTTTAAATGTTATTCAAAACACGATAATAGGAATATATCTTTGATTGCCAGCGAATTTACTTTTGGGGAAACTGATCACTTAAAATCGCTTAACGCTCCACATGTGGTACCTCTTGGGTGGAGTGGAAACTCACATAAGAACTTATATTGGTGATAGAAAAATTCATACCAGTAGCCCCACCATACTTAACTCCCACGATCCGCTACTGGTAACTATAAAGAATTCAGCAAGCATTTTTAGGAAACCGAACGGTCATATAATTCGCGCTCTCAATCTTTCACGAATGTGTAAGAGAAATATAAATCAATTTGAAAACGATTTCAAAATTTTCCGACGTTCGTGAAAATACTTGAAACATTGTTCGCCGAGAAAATTTTAGCAACAAGATAAATTGCATACTAGTTACACTCAGCAGTTATAGAATGATTTTTCATCGATCCACTCGGTGGTGGAACATATGTATACAAAGGAATCTTTGATGCTATTAAAAAAGTCCGTAAAGTCATAGATATAATAGATAAACAACATGATATATTGTAATTTAATTAGAACCATATATATTTTTTGTTTTGCTCAAAAAAATAAAGCAGAAACCCTTTTCGAGATAACGATAATCAATACTAGAAACATTTCCTACATTTTGATTTGTTAAATACCAAGTTTTACGTGGACCATCTTTTGTACATGCTCACACCGAGTATTGGAAACTAACTTATCAACCTAAATTTATTTTTGAAGAATTAGAAGTTTAAATATTTATCAGTTAAAAGTTAATGTCGTGTTACATTCACCACGCAACGTGGTCGATCCAAAAACCCATAAGGGTAAAATAGGGAACTGCCCTGTTTTCGAAGACCCCAAACCATCGTGCGGGTAAAAGCTGTTTTTTTTTGAAAATTGGTATTGTTACGTTCGCCACTTCACCCAACCAAGTCATGATTGAATTATATTGTTATTATTGAATGATATTGTTATTAATGAATAATATTGTAGGGAGTAAGTCAATTTAGGCTAGAGGTTCAAATGATATAAATATAGAGATGTAGGTATGTTAAGGGTTTTGGATTATATAGATAAGTAAGTAGTAAGGTTTTTATGGAGAGTGTTCGTGAGAGTGACCGTGCGCGCGAGGCTGCGTAATTGAAGTATCTTCAACAGCAAAATGCATTACAGTCAACGTCACAGACCCTGCAGATAAGTTGCCAGCAATCACGGCAACAAAAAACGCTCACACCATCGCCGCATTAGATCCAAATCCAGATTCCGCCCGGTCTACGATACGCCAATGGAGTCTACTATGCGCCTGTGATACCCACAACCATTGGTACTTGCAATTCACCATGGTTAACGACCGCCACGATTACTTAACCAGCACTCCAACCACATCCCACGAGCAGCAGTCACAGTATTCCCCCCCACCCACACCGAGGAGCAAAGCTTTGGTCAAACCCACGAAGTTTCAATTCCCAGCTGACGTGCGTCGCCAAAACCGATCCCAAAGCTAGGAAAGCTTTGATGAAGTCAGCAAACTCGTGGGCCATTGACCGTTGATGCAACAAACGGGATCGGGATTTTTCCCATAAATAGGGTCGCGGAACAGCTGACGGGATCTTTTTGGTCCGAAATCTTTGTCGGTGCGGAGCTTGAGGAGTCAAAGACTAGTGCGTTTTGGTGTCGGACTCATTGGGTGCGAAGCTGGAGCGATTGAGTGCTGCGCTGAGAGAAGGAAGACGAGGACGACGATCGGCAAACGAGCGAAATCAGGAGTCAGGAAGCAGCCACCGGAGTAAATTAAGGAGAAACGAAATTGTAAGTAGAATTAAACATACATAGATAGGAATAGATAGGTTTAAAATTAAAAAAAAACAATAATGCTTATTAATAAATAAGGAACTGTGTTATTTCTGTGAAATGGCGAAGCGGAAATCGTGTTTTCGGCTCTTGGGTGCATCTGTCCCTAATTTTCTATTCGGTCGGTGATTTTGGGTCGTCGCGAATCCTGTCCCCGTTTCCGGATTCGCGGGCAAAACAGTCCTGGCGCAGAAACGGGTGGCGCCCTTTAAAAAATACATTCCCACACCCCTCTTTGCGGGTTTAGGCCGGGTGGGACTGTCCAAACCGTGGCGAGGATCGGCTGCGGTGCAGTGTTGAACGTTACGCGAAATAAAGACGTAACAAACGTATCTTATAATTGGTCATATCATCGTGCCTGTTAACCGAACAAAGATTTTTTGTTCATTGATTTTTTTATTATGAACTTCCCAATATTATATATATATTATTGAAATATTCAACATATCTTTACGTTTTGAGGACTTTCTGTTCGTACGTACCCAAGTACGTTCGTGAGCCGTTTTTCAACGTGCTTGATTCAGGTAAACAAAGTCGTATCGTATTCATTATGGTGTCAATTGAAGCGCCTTCGCAATCTTAAAAGCTGGTTAGTTTTTGGGAAAATTCGGTCAGGGGGTTTGCTGTTTTCACCTCTTGAAGTTCATTGCTGTCGTGCGCTATATCTCACGAACCAAACACGGGATTATCATTAAGGTGTAAACCGACGCGTATTAACATTTACATGATCAATTTTTGTTTTTGAAAAATCGTTGTAGCCGTTTTTTAATTTAAAAAAAATTCCAAAAAATTAGGGTTTTTTCCTAATAGATAATTTTTTAAATTCATTTGCAAAACACGGTAAGAAATGTCCATAATATTTATGAATTCTTATCAATTTTTGAAAAGAGACCACCAAAACCTTTTTCCATGATTACAAAAAAAATTAATAAAAATCCAAGTAACAAGTGTTCATACGAATGATATTACTCCTATTCTAAAGACATTGTTGTTCAGTCTATCAAAGTTTATCAAAATTTGCATAATTTGTGCAGATTTCCAATAGTTCTCACAGCACAAATTAAACCATTAAATAGAAAAACTGCTAACATTTTGAAAACCCCAAAAAAAAATTAATCAAACTTGCATTTGTGGTAATGAACGTTTTGAATGGTTAAATGTTTTGTAATCAATACTTTTCAACATCATATGCTTTAAAACGCTTTCATTAAATAAAAAAATGTTGTTTTTAGTAGTTTTATTCTTTAGTATTTGTAAGATTTCAATTACTTCCTCCATCATCATTCGTAATGCTTTCTAGTTTTGACATGCAATTAAACCGATTATTGACTGCACATTCAATGTGTTTCAAGACCAATTGAAAAAAAAGAAATAAGTAATAGCCTGATTGTTTTAAAATCCTGAAAAAATACAAACTCAATGATTATGCCGAAGTCATGACGATTTTGAACAAAACTATTCAAAATGGCCACCACGCGTCAAAATCTCTTCAGTAGACATAATAACAAAAACTCCATTCATTTTTGCCAGTGCTCTTTTGTCCTTCAAGCATCGATATAAAAAATAACAGAAAAGGTTTTGTAATCTGTCCCCGCTACCGATTGATTCGCGTCAATATTCAATCAAAGCAATCCACCCTCATGCACCAAAAGCACTACGTATTCAATGGACGCTTTCGTAGATGATACGATTAATATTAACTCATTCTAATTACTATTATGAGTAGCTTTAATTAATATTATTTAAAGTTGTATCATTTTCATAATTATTATTGTGCTTAATATTTTTTTAATATTTATGTATATATTACTGGGAAGTTGACCGGGCGGAACTCAAGGGTCGACCTTCGCGGCTTGTCGTTATATTGTTTTTGTAATGTGTTTTCACTATACTCTGCTAAACCAAAGTAAAAAAACAGTGTTTTATATTGTCTAAAAGTCGAAAGCGAAAATTGAAACCTCTTGTTTAAACGTTCGTCTGATTAAAACGGAAAGACAAACTGCATTCGAATTTGATTGCTCGGTTTCCGGATGAAGAAAATAGTTTATTGTCCCTGAATGTCATGAAAAATCCAAACACTACCCAAAAAATAACGTCATACTGACAATGTGTGACTATTTCCCCGAAATTCTTCGTGGAAAATCAAAATGCATTTGCATGCGGAGACAATTTTCCGCGGTTGCAAAACGGACAGTTTACACATCGTTCACATACAATGGCTTATTGCAATTCCGCTGAAACTAGGGTAGTGTCCTTGTTTGGCCGTGGTTATCAGCTTTTACTACAGTTTCAAAGAGCCAATGCCTACACTTCTATCAAGGAAAGTAGGACATAGTCTTGATTTACGGGTGTTTAAATAACCTTCCGGTATGCTGAAATATTGTCGGGTCGAACAACTGGCAAGCATGTTTTCCCCAGCATTTGTGTATTAAAGGGATTATTGCTTTCGCGGCAAAATTTATTGGCAACATTTGGGAGGGTATTTGTCAAAGGATGTTGATTGTCGGACTAATCTCCGATTGAAGCGTCCCGTTTGGTCCCAGGCATTTATCGATTCGGAAGACGAGGTCCTGCCATGCTAATGTTTTTAAACTTTATTAACATCGGATCAAAGGGTTTGTTTTATATTCTATACACAGGATAGTGAGGCAAGTCTCAGAGAGACAGGAGCAAACGAAAACATTTACATATAATCCTAGATTCATGTTAAAGTTCGTTTTAATCGAATTTCAGATTAGCTTGCCATTTCCGGGAGAAAATTTATTCATTTTAAAATATACTTACCGTTTCTGAATAGTTGTACAATAATTGATTAATATATCGTATTTCAAATCTTTTGAAAGCCTTATTAAAAAAATAATTTTAACTACCTTTGTAATAACCAAGAATGTTGGTAGGTTTAAAGCAAATAAAAATCTGGTGAAAAGTGAGAGTGAGATTTCACTGCAACATTGTCAGGAATTGTGAAATATATCCATCCACCCTCAGGAACGGAGGTACGACCATCCTTCGGATTGTTTTCTCGCAAGTTGATTTCAATGAGTTTGATCACTTTGCGATGAAATCCAAATAAAGTAGCTATATCTGATCGCGATTTTTAGCTTCCCAATATCTCAGAAGTTCTTGTAATCGCTTCGAAAATCGAAATTAAAATTTTCAACATTTCTTTACGTTTTGAAAGAGAGTGCCTGTGCCTTTCTACGAGCATAACTCGCGTAAACCAAGTCGTATCAACTTCGCTGAGGAGTCAATCGAAGCGACTTTGGAATCTTAAGAGCTGATTAGTTTTTGGGTCACTTCGATCGGGGCGTTTTTTGTTTTGAACTTATGAAGGTCATTGCTGTCATGCGCTATATTTCGCAAACCAAACGTAAGATTTGCATCGTCAAGGTGATAATCGACGCGTACTGACATTTGTGATTCTGTAATATTTTTTAAAAAAATTGTTTCAGCAGTTTTTTAATTTATTGAAATAAGTCGAAAAATTTGGGTTTTTCATAAACAATGAATATTTAATATGATTTGCGGAACATAGTAATCAATATTTATAAAATTTATATACTTCAACAAATTTTTGTGAAAAAATCCAGCGTGATTAAAAAAAGCTAAATAACAAATAAAAATAAATCATTAAAAGTCATCTTGACATTCAAGGTCAGTTATGTCATTCACTATTCGTCACGAACCAAGTGTAATATTTGCATCATTAAAGTGTCAATCGACGCATATTAAGGCGCCGTGTGCTCGGTTTGCAAATTTAAAATCCTTCCTTTTTTGCTTTGAACTTGTTTTGTATGTATACAGTTTTCTCCTCAAAGCGACGTGCGCGTTCGCATTTGTTCGGGAAGAATCGTGTGAGTGATTGATTGGTTGATCTATGCCAAACTGATGTAAGCAGAAGATGGAATGAAAGAATGGGCAAGGAAAATTTTGCCAGCTGTATGAATTCGACTGATGATACTTCATAGGCTGAGGCTCCACATACGATTCCAAATCGGTTTCGGTTTGTTTGTTTTTAAGAATGAACGTCATAGCGGCACGACCTTTTCTTATTTTGCATGTTATCTATATGAGAACCGGGCGACCCTGCGTCCACGTCCGATTTGATCAAGAACGCCGGTTTTACGACCCGTCTGGTTCATAATGACCCGGGTCGACGTTCCGATTCTTAATCAGAACGAAGGCGCTTCCTTCCCGCTCATTTACACGCTTTCGCCATAAGATCGGATGGCACCCGGCTCCACGGCCGGTTTTCTGAAACCGATTTTCTGTATGCGCATGCGTTGTGGTCATTCGTTAAAAGGCAGTGAACGGAGAAGGCCATGGAGCAGGTGATAACGGCAGTTGGAAATAATCCGGTAATATGGAGTATTGCGGAGAAAGATTACCACAACAGGGAACTTTATGATGCGGTGTGGGAGAATGTTTTCCGAGAAGTGTGCCCTAGTGCCAGAATTCATCCATTTTAGGATTTTAGCACTGACACCATCAACAACGCAAGACAGATGTTTTCACGTTGAGCACCGACACGAGAATAAACACTAAACAATCAATCTGATTCAAGAGCCTCGCACGTTCTTATTTCAGATTTGGAATCGGGCGTGGAGCCTTGACGCCCGTCGTTCTTATTGTTTACGCATTCCAAATAATAATCGGTTTGGAATCGGACGTGGAGCCTCAGCCATAGACAACAAAATGCACATTAGAAAATATAGCCAGCTCTCCTAATCCCTTGTTTTACGTGCTCATTATCTTCTCGCGGAGGGGAATAACGAAAAGCACAGTTATATGTGTAAGAGCCTGAAAGGCTTTTTAATTCCAATATTGAAAGACTTGGTAAATTTTACGTGTTGGTTTATTAAATTCCGAATCCAAACTGCTACTCACTATTTCTAAACACTTAAAAGAAATCTTATTGTTTACGTCTTAAAATCTTAGCTAGCAAAATGATTAAAACTTATCCCGGATGTTTACATATATTTTGGGTGCTGATTGCAATATCAGCATTTATCGTTGCTTCGAGCTTAGCTCGATTACAAACTTGCGGCAAGCTTTTATGTTTAAAATCGTCGATGTGGCAATTTTAGTGAAGTGAGGAACTAGATACTTGAGATTTAAGTGTATTAATGCTTGTTGCCATAACTGCACAAAACATAACCATGGAGATATGAAAGGGCGTGGAATCTACGTGCGCAAAGCTTGCTGCCCGCGAGTGAACTAACTTTGAATTCGCTCGAAATTCATATACTGTGACGGGTACTGTGGGAACTAAGTTCATGCTAAATTCATCAATATCATGTCAAGTTTTATTGAAATTCAGGCAAAGCACCCTAAAAACATCATGTATCGTTGCGATACCTGTAAAAACACGTCGCTATGCGATGTTATGCGCATATTGAACCAGCATTCCACATCTCTAGTAACCATAAACCAGCGTCTCGATGTTATTTCCGGGATGTTAAGCCGTGGAGCGATTCCTAAGCGAGTTGCTGCAGCTAAGTCTTGAATCAGCTGATAATAATCTTGAATCAGCTGATAATAATATTCATCTTATGGAGTCATCAGTTGCCTCTTCAGCAGTTCTTGACCAGTCGACTTGTAACCCACCCACACCATGCAGCTATTTGATGTTCCTGGAAACCTCAAATCAACAGAAACTGCTGGTGATGTATTATCGTGCGCTTCTAAAGAAAACTTTCTGCCGCCAACCCGTGCAATCACTTCAATTGTGCCGCCAATTTCGCCAAATGTTTCAAGTGGGCTTTTAACAGTAAAGCCACCTACTCAAATATTTGTATCTAGGCTCGCTTACGTGACTTTGAAGGAGAGCGTCCCTGACTACGTCCGCAATAAACTTGGCTTTACGCCTCCTATACTTGACTGCAGAAGGCTAACAAAGGATAACATGCCGAACAAATTGAATGCCTCTTTTAAAATAACTGTTCCTCACGAGCTGGACTGTGTTCTCAAATCTGAATTTTGGCCTGATGGAGCTCTGGTGAAAGAATTTACTACGAAAACGTGTTCAGCTGTAAATTTTCCTCAGCTGAGGAAGTCAACAAAGGACCCTATCCATTAAGCATATACTATCAAAATGTTCGAGGTATGAGATCCAAGATTGCAGAGTTTAACTTATCAACCCTTCTTGTGAATCATGACATTATTTGCTTAACTGAAACTTGGTTGAACGACTCAATTTCAAACGCCGAACTTGCAAAAGATTATGCTCTATTCCGCCGAGATCGCGACTTCTCTCTCTCTGGTAAAGCTGATGGGGGAGGTGTTCTCATTGGTGTGTATAAATCGTTCCCCTCTTCCCTTTGTTGTCAATTTCGCCCTTCTTACCCCGTGGAATGTATTGTTGTGAAAGTGTCAACTTCTTCCTATTATAGCATATTAGTCGCATCCGTCTATATTCCATGTAACTCCCCTGTATCTGTTCTCGAAATCTTTTTAGATGAGATCTCTGCCTTTTATAGCTCGCTTAATCACTTCTCAACTATTATCATCTGTGGTGACTTCAATTGTCCGTCAGTTGAATGGCCTTCAGTCCGTCTTCTTTTATCAAATCTTCTAATGCACTCTCTATTCTCTTCTCCTCATTTCTTTCTCACTTTTCTCTATCTCAGTTTAATTCGTCACTAAATGTAAATGGTCGTTTACTGGATTTGATTTTAATTAATCTTCCATCTCATCTTGTGTCTGTGTCTGCGGCTGATTTACCGTATCTTCCTATTGATCCTCATCATCCTCCTCTTAATATACAGCTAACCTTACCTATCCAAAAGCTCCATAGCTTTCGTGTTCCTCCAGCCTACAATTTCCGTAAAACGGACTATCTCTCTTTATCCCTTGAGTTACCTTTGATTGACTGGGCTGTAATTTTCTCCAATCTCACTTTTAATGAAGCTGTAGCCAAATTCTATTTTGTCTTGTCAAACCTGATATCACAATTTACTCCTCTTCGTCGTTCATCTAAGAACTCTGACCCTCCCTGGCTCACTCAATCGGTTCTTGATGCTATCAAGCTGAAAGACAGGGCTCGAAAACGGGTGAAAACATCTGACTCTTTTGAAGCGCAATCTGCTTTCCGAAGGCTTCGGTCTATTGCTAAGCAGAAAATACGCCAAGCTATTTGCGCCTATCACAGCTCTTTTAAAAACTCTCTCCTCTCTAACCATTTGAAACCATTCTGGTCATATATAAGATCCTTAAGGTCCATCTCATCTATCCCTAGCTCCATGCAATGGAATCATAACTGTGCTTCTTCGCATGTGGACATAAATAATCTCTTTGCCACCTCCTTTTCATCTACGTTTTCTCCACATAAACCAAACATCTTCACTCCTGACAGAAATGTTCAAAATCCTGCTATTTCGTCTATAATTGTCGATCCCCACCTTATTAAATCCGTTATTGATTCGTTAGACCCTAATGTTGGTCCAGGTCCTGATGGTGTTCGTAATTTATATATCAAATCCTTATCCTCATCTCTCCTTCATTTTTAATTTAAGCCTCTCTTCAGGTTTCTTTCTCAGTGCTGGAGAATGGCCAACATATTACCCATCTTCAAGTCTGGTGATCCTTCAAGTGTTACGAACTATCGTCCCATATCACTCTTGTCCGCTTTCCCTAAAATTCTTGAGCGTATTGTCCACTCAAATCTATACATGGGCTTAGAACATGTTATTGTCCCGGAGCAGCACGGCTTTCTTCCTAATCGTTCCACTACCTCAAATCTGCTTGTCCTTTCGAACACTGTTGCTACTTCTCTTGATAATCATCTGCAAGTTAAAAGCATTTATACCGATTTTTCAAAAGCTTTCGACACTGTTGATCACTTCATCCTGTGTCGCA
Source organism: Oxycera nigricornis (assembly GCA_963942545.1). Classification (NCBI taxonomy): domain Eukaryota; kingdom Metazoa; phylum Arthropoda; class Insecta; order Diptera; family Stratiomyidae; genus Oxycera; species Oxycera nigricornis. The sequence goes on along the minus strand of OZ012660.1, from coordinate 85,917,185 downwards.
AGCTTCAGCACTTTGGAGTTTCAGACTCCCTACTTCTGTGGGTATATTCCTATCTCTCGTCATGGTCTTGCCGCGTTTCTGTCTTAGGCACGCACTCTGTACCCTTTCATCCCGAATCTGGTATCCCGCAAGGGTCCATACTAGGCCCTCTTCTATTCACTCTGTACATAAATGACCTTCCTTCAATACTCAAATCTCCCTGTCTCCTTTATGCTGATGACCTCAAGATATTCCGGGTGATTCGGTTTCTTGAAGACTGCGAAGTTCTTCAAGATGATCTTATCTCACTGAGTTCCTGGTGTCAAACTAATTTCCTTTCACTTAATATTCCCAAGTGTCATACAATGACTTTCACTCTTAAGACTTCTTCCATCTTCTTTGTGTATTTTATTGACTCTACTCCTTTAAATAAAGTTGACCGTTCGAAAGATCTTGGCGTCATCCTTGATCCTAAGCTAAAATTTGATGCGCACGTTCACAATATAGTTTCTAGAGCCTCAAAGCTGTCAGGATTTGTGTTAAGACATTCGCTTATTTTTACTAATCCCTATTTCGCTGTACAATTGTTGGTGACTATCGTACGTACTATTTTAGAATATGCATCCCAAATTTGGTCTCCTTATTTTGTGTCCCTGATCAATCTTGTTGAATCTGTGCAGCGTAAATTTACCCGCCTTATACTTTTCAAATTCAATATCGCTTATATTCCCTATGATGAACGCCTTTCTTTTTTTAACATTCAGTCTTTAGCCTTGCGAAGGACATATCTTGATCAGTGCTTACTGTTCAAGCTTTGTCATAACTATATACAAATTAATATCGACCATACAGTTTCTCTGCGACAATGCTCTAGACCTTCCCGGTCTTCCGATATTTTTGTTTTGCCTTTCGCTAGAACGGAGATCTACTTCCATTCTCCTCTGCTTCGTTTACCAAGGACTCACAATAGACTCCAGCTTGGACCTTTTGTCCTCTAGCATAGTTACTTTCAAAAGAATTCTTGAAAATGTTTTGTCTATGTAATAACTTTTCATGTTCTTCAGAATTTGCTTTTTTGTATTTATTTCTATTTCACATTTTGTAATTGGATTTCTTCTGTTAAATGTGCAAAGAATATATAAATAAATAAATAAATGAGGGTTGAATAGGAGTTGCAGCAATTTAATTTTAGCAACGAATTTGACTTTGACTTTGCTTTGTGTTCTAGTTCCTTGATATATGACACAGCAGCAATTTTATAATTTATATGCATCGTAAACATTTGGAAAAATCGTACGCTATCACGAAATACAAATGATGAAGAAAAACCTAAATAAAAACATTTTACAGGAAATTGCACGATCGTCAAATTTGGTCTCTACAGGTTTTATAATTTTCATGAATCGTCTATACACGCTGGTGCTGCAAACATCACAGATGAAAAACTAATCAATCAATATACGTAACCATCCATAATTCCTCTATATATTTTACTTAACTGGTATAATGCTCTGTGTAACTTTTCCACACATTCTTTTTCATTGTCCTTATTTTCAGAGCTGACGTACAATTTTGCTTGTTAGTGGTTAAAATGGCTTAAAATGGCGCAATGTGAGTAACACTACAGAAACCAAGATCATTCAAACTAACCTATTTTCGTTTTTTGTTTTCATTCATTTATAACAACCTGCTAAGATATATAGATTTCTTCATTTCGTGTGTGAATGAATTTATTTTGAGGCTCATAAAACATCATCAGGCAAAAGCTGCTATCCACCATTATCCACATTTAGATTCCAATATCAAATGAACATAGTCCTGATCACCTATGCGTGGTGGTTTCCCTGTTCATCCGCTAACAATCGACAAGAAGAAAGTTTTCGTGTTGAATCGGTGTCAGCAACTTTAGATACATGCTGAACGAACTTGCGGTATTGTATTCGCAGATACGCTACGTAAATATAAATGTGCATGCACATATTGGCAGAATTGATGGAATCGTATTATGCGAGTGCAGGCATGAATGCAGTCTGGACTAAAATGTCCATAGCAAGTTTAACTGTAATAAATCAATAGCTGTGGCCAATGTGAACGGAAGGATGCACGTCCGCTCGATTGTTTATTAGCAAGAACGGGGCTGACATATCTGAAATACACAAATTAAACTACCGAAGACTGCGTCATCCTGCCATGCAGCCACTACTGAAAGGACTTGGACTTCCCGGTGAAAAAAATTCATTCGGGAAATTCCTACCCGGATATAACATCGCAAATGGAAATAAAGGTCGGGCCGCTACAAATCATATGTGTACTACATGCATGCATTCTGTGGCTGCTGGACGGGAAGAATCGAGGCAATTATCTCTTCCTTTCGGTCGTGCACTTCGATGAAGATATTTATTTATTTCCGTAGATATTTTATAGACACTATCATGAAAATCGATATGCGTGGTGATGGAAGCCTAACTCAAACAGAAGAAGCAAAGAATTTATAGTTTCGCTTCTGGGCATAGGGTTTCGTGCGTTACGACCCCAAGATGGGTTATTTGAAAATAAACTTTAGTTATCAAAACGAAGCACTACCAAGAAGCCTCGCATAGCTCTATTGAAGTGTATCTTTCAAACTTAATGTATAACTTTACTAGACTGAAAGAGGTTTAATTCAGTTACACTCCGTTGAACGGGATATGGAGCCGCGGGCAGAGCATCTGCATTGTGCACTCATTTTCTGAAACTCAATAAGCGTTTTCCTTAGGGTGCGCGGAAAAGCTTTCGCGAAAACGTTTGAAGGAACCGTGAGTGCTCCTATAGGAGCCCTCATGCCCAGCAGCAGATTTTTTTTAGTTTCATGCAATCTAATAACCGCTAGATACAAACATAGTTACAAGGCTCACTCATGCAGAAACGGAGCTTGCGTTTTTTTGACATGACCATGTGATGTGCATAGTAACAAACGCAAACGGGGCGGCTTGGAATACGTCAGCTGCATCGCAAAATATGTGAAAGTTTTTTGTGGGACCCAGCAAAAACATGAAAAACAGACGAAACTGGGAAACATGCTGCGAAAAATTTGTAGCGGAAAGCAATCATGCCAAAATCTGTTTTGGAAATGTTAGGAAAAGATGTTCGTACAAACACGAGGGCGTGTGTAATGAATTTTAAACAAGACTCAGCAAAAATGCGAATGCCATACTACTCGAAAGGACATTGTGAACTTGTTAGTGATCTAGAGTGGATTTATCCTGATACGAGAAATTCGAAATGTAGAGTGACATGCGACCAAACTATGAATTGTAAAATTTGATGATATTGTAGTTTGTTTCTTGCAGATACAGACCAGCATTTTTTTTTGATATTTTACTCTGAACTGGTAGCCAATATTTAATAATTGATATAAGATACTTTTCATGTAGGAAAGATGTAACTCTAATGTTACCTCAATACCTTGGTGTATTGGCTGCTGCGCTATTGGTTTTGATTATTATGAATGCTATTTAATAATATACGGATCTTTGGGTCTTATGAGAAGTAAAAATTTGTGCGAAAGGGAAACATATCATTAGGGATAGTAGTGAAAAGTCCTCTTGAGGTATTCAATCGTGGCTTATCATTCAGCATAATTTACTCTAGTTTTTCTCATATGAGCGTGAAGGAAACTAGCCCCAAGGCAGATCAAGCATTGTTCTCAGGTTTTGAACTAACGATAGCGTTTAACCGGCCGAAATGCAGAGATGTTTTCGTGAGCAGTTTGAGGATGAAACAATCTCAAGAACGCGGGAACCCATTGAAAAAGAGGCAGAAGAGTTGAATGAAGGAAAGAAACAAAATAAATCACTTCAACTGGAGGTTTCCACCCGAAACGCGTTGAAACACAGCTGAGTAGATGGATAACTAGTAATTTATTTAGTTTTTACACTTCCGTTAAAATCATTTTCATTTCAATAGTTATATAGTCTATATAAACGCTAATTGATTTCAGTATAATTCATATAAAATACTTGCAATAATATTCCACAGAGAAAATGTGGCTTTGGAATTTATAGTACAGTTTTTTTATAATTTTCAGACAACTTCATAATTACTTCATGAGTCATTTATCTCTAGCACGCAGTTTTGAATTCCATATTGATATACTTATATTGCAAAAGAATGTTGGTAAGCAAAAGTTCAACTTGCCATATTTCAAATCTATTTAAGGATGTCTCTTTAATAAAGCAACGTTATTCAATCTTTTTTCAAAATACTTTACCAAAATTTGTGAACTTCAATTTCCAACATGCGTTTGACGCGCTTTGATGTTGCCTCCACAGATGTTGTCTTTCTCGTTAAATACACGAGCAGGGTTTGCTGGCAGAGGAAACAACGCCAAGCGTCGGCCAAGCATTGGCGTACAACGAACGGCCAACGGTCAGCTGCCAGTGCTGGCCCAGTACTGGCTGAGTGTTGGCTGACTACTGGCCCAGTAGTGCATTTGAGTGCTGGCTCAGTGCTGGGGGTTGGCACTGCGCCAGCACTGGCAATCGGCACTGGCCCAATGCTTGAAGCCATTACTGAAATATAACAATTTATGATACAAGCAGAATGTTAAACGATTTGGAGGAAGTTCACTAGTGAGCTTCAGTGCAAGTTCGTTTTATTTATAAGTATTGCTTAGTTATAATGTGCGAATTTATAGTATTGCATTAATATTGAAATGTAAAGTGAATGGCAATGAAAACATGTCAGAAACCATTGCATTATTTGAAGAACTCATAGTTCGTATAGATTAAACGCATAAACGTTCATTTTGAGGGTGTAGGCTGAACAGTATTCCCGTTCGTAGTCGTCGATATTTCGAAGAAATGTGTTGCAGGCGAAGATAAATGGTACGAAGGTCACACTATTCTTTGTTCTTAGAACGAACACACTAATATACAATTTTCCATTATTCATTTTTACACCCGAATTGTTTTGACAAGGACTAGAAGTGTCCCTTGAAAACAAACGAGTATGTTTTCAAAGATATTTTAATATTTTTTTAGACGTAGTAATAAATGTTGGATGTCGTAGAAAGTTTTTCTTCCAAACGAAATTGAATAGTTTTTAACAAAACCAAAAAACGTTTAAGATGATTTTGAATCCTTTTTGAAGCGTGAATACAACGTCATCTTGCATAGCAAGATTTGTTCGATTAAATCAAATTTCGTCAATTGAAGAAGTTAACCATATTTTTTTCTGATTGAAATATTTGTTGACTATTGACTTTTTTTCGACCAAATTAATTTTCCTGATAATATTTGAAGATTTTTTTGAACTACTAGATCTATGAACAAGCATAACTTTTTGTTGATGTTGAAATACGAACGAGCTACGAGAGACTGGCAAAAAAACAATCCTGAATGCAGAACCTTTTTTCATTTGCACTTTAGCAATTGTTCATCATAAAATTCAATTAATTGCAACGCAGTCGACTTTGAAGAAGAGGCTTTTTGTTTTATTAACTTCCCAATTCCCTATAGGAAGTTATTGTAATGGGGTCGATTTTGCGAATCTCAAATTTTGACATATCTCCACGTTTTAAGGTCTCTAGAATCCAAATCCATCGTTTTTAGAGAGATGTCTGTGAGTGTGTATGTACGTATGTGCGTATGTGCGTATGTACGTATGTACGTATGTGCGTTCGGAATAATTTTTCGTCTCGATTATCTCAAGAACCAAAGATCGGATTGACGTGGGACTAGTTTTAAACGACGCGTAATTACGTAACTAAGAATTGAATGACTTTTCAACAAAATCGGTTGAACCGTTTTTTATTTAGGATGAAAATACTGAAAAAACGACTAAAAATTGCTTATTTTTAAACTGTTTATACGCACTATTAATTCGTGCAGATACCAAATACCTTCATAGAAATGTTGTTATTATTGTGCGTTTTAGCAAAATTGTGATCAAATTTGTAAAAAATGTTATATAAAAAAAAAGATTAATTTATAAAATTCCAAACTTATATTATCAGGTTTGGGTGAATGGGAGTAGAGACGCTAATGCAGTTAATAATTGGATATTGTTATAAATAATTTAATATTGTTAATAACAATCAAATGATATTAGTTATAGTCTGATATTTTATATTTAAAGTCAATTATAATTATTCAGTAACGGTCAAACATTCTTAATAACGAATGATTATTGTAAATAATAATTAAATACCCTCAATAATAGTTGTGGATTCCGAGGCCGAGATGGAGAACGAAGTTGAGGACGAAGTGGAGGACAAGAAGGATGACGAGGACGAAGAGGACGAGGTTGCCGAGGATTTGGTAGAGGATGACCAGGTGGTGGAGACGTCTTCCTCTACCAAAGCTTTTATGGTTAGATAAAAAATTGATAAAAATAATAAAAGTAATTATATTAATTTAGAATAATAATATTTAATAATAGTAATTATTAATAATAGTCATTAATAATAAAAGCAAATTATAGCATTTTATTCACCCTACTGGGAATTTAGTCGTGTGGGCCTCAAGGATCGCACTTAGACCACATTTTTCTTGGAATTTTGAATTCTATTCTTATTTTTTTAATATAAGTTCAACTGATAGACGTCCCATCGCAACAGTGCGTCGGAAGTATTTTTGATTTTGTCCTTGGCGCCATCATTAAACATAAATAAAGAAAATTAGATGGATAATCTACAATTGTTTAAAACTGCATTTTGGCCATGTTTGCTGGACATAACATATTCGTGCGAGTCGTGCTTTTCGAGATATGGATAAAAATGTCTTCTTTTCAAAATTACATTTATATCCACCACTATGCGGACCATATCCATTTCTCGAATAAGCAAGATAAATGACTATTAGCAATGCAAATGCCACGTTACAACGCTCAGGAGCACTCAACGAGTAGTGCCTTTTTCCAGCGCTCCTTCAATGCTGGCAAGATGTCACGTTACAACGCTCAACGAGTAGTGCTATTTCGTAGCGCCCCCCCAATGCTGGCAAGTTGCCACGTTACAATGCTCAGCCGACGCTCAGCCTACACTGCCGTTCTCTGTACGACGGAGAGTCGCTGACAGTGGCCCTCTCACTCTCTCATCGACGCTTGGCTGACGGCTTGCTTTGCAATGTGTTCGAGTGTGTAGATATAAATTCTTAACTGTCTCTATGGCTTCGATGCTACAGCGCTTGCTTCGTGCGATGGATGTCGCGGGTTCAATCCTCATTGGCAAGGGCGATACATCACTCACATATTAATCGGATGCCGGTGTCTTCTTCACATGCCGGGCGACGAATATCATGTGAGAATGATATTTTCATACAAATTTCCGTGGCTCTTGTTGCCGCCAATTTCATTTTGACATTTGAGTGCTGGCGGAGTAACAAATTCGTTGTATGCCAGTACTTAGCCAGTGCTGCCCAGGACTGGCATACAACGTCCGCCCGTAGTTATCATCCAGCACTTATATGTTACTGGGCCAGCACTGGCGAACGAGACTCGGCCAGTGCTATGTGGCGCTCAGCCAGCACTGGCTTAGCACTGGGCCAGTTGTGCGACCGTGTTCGGGTACCTTAAACTTAAAGCCGTTATTTACCGGATAGTTTGATGTCTGCGTGATATTTCGATCAGTATTTTTGCAAGCCATTAGATATTAACAGAATATATTATCCGCATATAACTTCACCTCGAATAAGTTATTCAATATTAATTAAGGTATTTTCTCTTGTTTTCTGAATCACATTCCATTACATAATCATCCCAAAAAATTGATTTTGAATTTTTCTATAGATATCTATTCAAAAAACAATTGATCAAATTTAAGAAAATCTTTTAAATACAGTTTTATTGTCAAATAATTGTTCTGGTAACATATTGTGTGTAACATAACAATTCAGAACATATTCAGTTTCTCCTCAATTGTTAATTTGATTTTGCTTGATTTTCTGACTAAGGGTAGGTTATTCAATGTTAAACGCTTAAACACATCCAAATTGATTTAAATTCCAATATCGGAAAAGTAACAACAATTAGTAAGAAAATATCTAGTTTGGTCAATAAAATAAACCACATCGTTCATTGAAGCTTATTCCTCGACAGAATTTATGTTAGGTGTAACTAATTGGATAATACATACTTTCTTAATGCACATAAAGGACGAATGATCCTCGCATTTGGCTTAATTACTTACATGTACTTCTATAAAAATTAAGTTTCCTTAAAAGAAAATACACCTCTTGCCGTAGGTAGTTAATATAACGCACTCTTTCTAAATAGAGTCCTTATTTTGTCATTTCGCGCTTGAGTACCAAAAATATCAATAACACTTAATGTCGTCCGAGTGTAATTACTAATTCGAAACCAATCCCATACATTCAATTAGACGGATGCTACATACAAACTCACTGTAATACAATTTGCAAGGCACGTTATGCGACAGTAGCTTGAAAGGGCGTTCAGTATCATTGATAACTAACTTTAATTATAAGGATTGACTGGTGACGATAAGTATAGTTTACGATTGTTTGGAGATTTTATTTTAAGTAGAGCTTCGTTTGCTTTATAACTTAATGCATGATAAACATTCGAAGAAGGTATTGACTTCTTTTCGCGATACTGTAGTGTAAATATTTTTTCCCTTCCTATGTAATGTCGTTTGGATGAAAAATTGCGTGTGTCCTGATTTACCGGGTTTGCTATTTCGGTAGTGGCTATGGCGTATATGGCGCCCTCGTGTACTTGAGCCGTTATTTTCTTGGTAGGCATTATGCAAATCTTGACACCAAATCTTGCCCTAGAACGAATGCATGACCACAGGGCAGTATGGTGTAAGACCGCGCAAGCTCCACTAACCCAGTTAGGAAAGCATTTTAATTTCTTCGGTAATAACTGGAAAGTGTTCAAAGTCAGTTCTTTTCGATAGCTGGTTACAATTGGTACCTACCAAAACTTCTTTCATTTGTTGACGTGACGGCCGTCGAAGCAACACATCACTTTATTTCAGAGCGTGTGTCGTGGCATTTCGTTCGTAAAGTTTCAACAAAGTGGCAGGACAAGTTCTAACAGAAAAGTTTCGCTTAAGCTCAAGATATTCCTACGTTATTGACTACAAAAGATTTATCACGAGAAAAGTTTCGTGAATGATTGGTGATTTATTTCATTTTCATCGAAGCCTGCACTAAACCCTTCACTGTCCTTCAGTTGCGAGCTCAGACAAGTATGTAAAAGCGGAATAAGTTTGTTTATCCATTGCTCGTGCGAGAGCACTTGGTATCAAATTCGAAAGTTTATAGGATCTCCTAAGGCTGTGGTATGATTGGTTTAATAAGTACGATGGGTCGATAAGCAAACTGTTTCTTCAAGGTTCATATATTTATATGAGAATACTTTGCAAATATCTTCTTTTACTTTGACTGTAAGCAAAGTTTCACTATTGGTTGTGCGAATCCGGCCAAAGTTTTGCTGTTTATGGCTTTTTACTTTTGGTTGTGGTGTATAACGTTCGAGGATAGTGAAGCATTTGTTCTACAATTTGTCATTATGAATGTAGGATGGTCAGCGGTATTGTACTTCAAGCCAACCATGAGTGAAATGAAACAGGAAAATCACCCATAACTTTTTAGAAAAGTTCGAACTTCTGTTTTAGCTGGACAACCGCGAAGTTTTGTTGTAAATACGGAATAATATAACCCCTTTTCACTGCATGACCACATTTAGTTGATTGCTAAGAACTACTGCAACATAAATTTATAATTATAAGATTATTGTTTTATGTGAAATTCATCGATATATTTTCGATTTGCGACATTTAAAAAACTGTGTTTCGCAAAGCTTTACTTCCACCATTGCATTTTGATATTTGTTGAGTTTCGTTTAGTCAAAGATGAAGTCTATTTTATTTGACAATCAGATTTTCTACGTTTATTGCAAGTTTTGAGGCTCAAATGCGTTTACCGTTTTACTTTGCTGCTGATGTGTTTTGGTTATCCTTAAGTTTAAAATTTGCAAAGCCAGACTAGGTAATTTTATGATAAGTCAAAATATTTTCATAAATTTCTAGAAATAAATTCGAGCTCTCTGCATTTCCTCCTAAGCTTTAATTAAATTTTTACATTTTATTACATTTTTAATGTATTTTTACAAATTAAAAGTTAAATATGTGGAAATGTCTCAATTGAAATTCTCATTATATTTACTTTTAATTTTGTACGTTTCGTATGCTTCCGGCATCAACCGAATAAAATGTTAAAACTTTTTTTTGAGTGAGTAGATTCTGAAACAAGTTTCAAATAAACATCGTTAAAATGTTCACCGATAACATCAGTTTTTTTGGTACTGTTAGTGACAAATCAGTTATCATGCTCGTGCCATTTGCAGTTTCAAAATTTAGTATTGTTTGTGATTTGTTTCATGTTTGTTGTGAGCGAAGCATATATGTATTTTTTATATAGATGGGTTAATAAAAACATTTTCATATGGGATTCAACAGTCATCGCTGCGTTCAAGGCTTTAATATTTCAAAATCATAAATCAAAATCAAACTGAGATGAATCAATACCTTGATTCATATTATTTCGGATCTGTGGGATGTGGAAATTTGAAATTGCTCTTCTCGAAATGAAAATTGTATTTGGTATATTTTCGACAATTGAAATTAAATACCGATGTATCGACATGGTATTAAAAATTGACCTTTTACGTTGAATTTGCAGGGGCGTTGTTCTACAGTTTCGAAACCTTGCAATTCAAAGTTGATTCTTATACAGTGTTGGAAGCAACACATACTGCAATTTCTTATTTTCGCCAAGATGGCTCGTGATTTTTTGTCTACCCACGAAGGTTCGTTCTCTGGGGAAGACTTAACGTTAAGGCATCACATATGCTATACGAGCCACCATAATAGAATAAGTAATGAGACTGCTCGGTGGCTTTTGTGTGTAAGCTCTTGCTCCAAAAAAATCGAATTCAAATTAGCTGCTCTTCAATGTTGAAAGATCAATTCATTTCCCTGTGATGAATAGCATATATGTACATCTACTAAGGCAGTAATGTAGGATTTTTATAAGAATATGCAAGAAAAAATTGTTTTTTCAAACTTTTTTGTATTTGTTTTGTTGATGCAAATCAAACAACCCGCATGGTGCGACCCTTGAGGTCCACAAGGTCAACTTTCCAGTAATATCTACATGAATATAAAAATACTAAACAGAATAATGATTATTAAAATACTACTACTTTATATAATAATAATTAGAAGTACTCATAAAAGTTATGGTAATGAGTTGTTATCAATCGTATCATCTACGAAAGCGTCCATTTATTACGTAAGGATTTTGGAGGATGGGTGTAGGGAGGGATGTGATAGTGTTTTGGATTGATTGAATATTCACGCGAACCCATCGGAAGGGAAAGATCACAAAGCCTTTTCTTCTTATTTTATCATGGCTTGAAGGTCAAAAAAGCGCTTGCCAAAATGAATGCAGTTTTTGTTATTACGACAACTGAAGAGATTTTGTCGCGTGGTGGCCATTTTGAATAGTTGCGTTTAAAATTGCCATCACTTCGGCATAATCACTGAATTTGTATTTGTTCACGATTTTACATCAATGAGACTAATAATTGTTTCTTAGTTGGGGAGAGCGGCGCTGAAAGTGCCGATTTTAACAAATCCTTAAATAAATCGGATAAGGCGAATGCTATGGTTAATAGTTCTATTTTATCTTAGGTAGAATTTAATCTGTATTTTAAATTTATACCCAGTTTTTGTGCTTTTGGAATTGTTTTGTTTTGAGAATTATTTTTTTAAGCAGCGGTCGTAAGGCACTACTGACCCTACGCTGGGGCAAGTTGTGCCGGAGCCGAGGTCGGTTGTGCCGTTCATAATTTTTGGCCTTTTGCTCTGTATTGGCGTGACTCTTGTTGCTGATAACCTGATGGACCTGGCTCATTTCCACAGTCTACATTGATTGATTGCTGAACATCTGAAGGAGATGTTTCATTTATACAGTCAACACTGCATCGGCGTAGCTGAGGACCAGGCTGAATTATTGACCGACAAGACTCAACTCAGTGAACCGTATAATTTGACTCAAGTAAATCTTCGGATGTCCTTCTTTGAAGGACTAGTGAATTATTGATCTTATGTAAGGCTTGATCATCCCGCATGGAGCGATCGGTGACGAAAGACGATGCAAAGTCTTCCTCTGTAAAAACAGCCGCATCATAGGGCCAAATATTAATCTTTTTAAACACGTTGGAAATATTGATGGGTGTTGCTGCCAAGGGGAAAGCGTATTTTACTACGCCTGGTATTTCGTAAATTGAAATAGTCCAATAAGTCAACTATTTATTTTTTGCACATACCGTTGTGTAACAAATTTCTAATTCACGTGCAACGGTTTTTAATTTGCGCCCGTCCTTAATGACCGCATCAGCAGCCATTTGTAGAAGATCCTGGGAAGTAGTTCCCCTTTGTGTTTTCCTCTTGTATGTTCTCGTTCTATCAAACAACACAATATAGGGTCTCAAAGGTTAGTTGGGGGTTAGTTGTGCCGCGGCACAATTGACCCCAATTGAAAGGCGCTTTTTACCCCGTTTAAAATACATTTACTTTTTATCATATGCTAAAAAAACATTCTGCCCAAAGCGTTAAAATTGCATAGATTAATATTTCGGGATAAATTACAAACAGATTAGTAAAACTCCCATCTCAGTAATACTAAAAATTGTTGCTTGAGACCAAAAAGTATACACGAAAAAATATTCATTCACGTAACGCCACTAGGTCCGCGACTCTGGCGCAACTCAAATAGCCGCCGCACATGTGCTAGAGTGCCACAGCGCCGGACACAATACGAACATTTTGTTATCTCGTTTCGTTTTTCCGATATTTGCATCGGAACAACTTACCCCCGGCACTTTCAGCCCTGCTCTCCCCTAGTAAATGAAATCATACGAAAACTAAAAAACCAAACTACTTAAAATTACAATTTTTTACTTGATGAAAGCCTTTTAAAGAATATCCTCTTGCAAAGTATTAACTACAAAACATTTTACCATAGAAAACGTTGACTACCACAAATGCAAATTTGATTGAAATTTTGTTGGTTTTCAAAATGCAAGCAGTTTGGAGTATATAAATTTTATAAACATGCGTTTTACAAATCAGGCAAAAAATTTATCGCTTAGGAAAAAAACCTTAATTTTTTGCACTGTTTTTAATAAATAAAAAAAATGGCACTAACAATATTTTTAATTCTTTTTAAAGAATCACACAAATGTAAATACGCGTCGATTGAAATCTTAACCATAGAAATCGTATGCCTGGTTCGTGAGATATAGCGCATGAGAGAAATGACCATCAAAGGCGTCAAAACAGCAACCCCTCCCCCGACCGAAGTTTCACGGAAACTAATCAGCTCTTAAAATTACAAAGGCGCTTCGATTGCCATCTCAACAAAGTCGATACGACTTTGTTTACGTGAGTTCTACTCGTAGAAAAAACTGTCCAAGTAGGTACGTACGTGCAGACACACATACTTCTTTCTATAAACACTTAAAATATACTCTAAAGAACTCAAACCGTAAAGAAAAGTCAAAAATTTCAATTTCGATTTTCGAGGCGATTACAAGAACTTTCCATATACTGGGAAGTTAATAATTTCGTAGGGTTTTTTTTTGTAGAAAGGGTATCATGGGTTAAGATAGTCGAAATACCCTTGTTTCCAAACGTGTTTTTTCACTTGATTACTAGTTTTGGGGTCTCAAAAAATAACCTACGTCATGGTATTAACCCCAGAGCAGAGCAGAGAATGATGTGTTTTATTGCAAAGTATATGTGTGAATTTTTTCAGATTTTTGCGTGAGGTGCGCCACCTTCAAAAACTCGAAAATCCCTATTTTTGGCTATTTTTAACGATTTTTCGATCATCCAAAAAACGCTAAAGGCAGGAGCTAGCCTAACTTTGATTTAAAATTATGTGTATAGTTGGTAGACACACTTAAAGAGTATTTTTATATTTGTGTAAATGTTCCACCATTTTATAAAATACGAAAACCACGTTGAACCTGCACCCGCTTATTTCAATAGTCGGAAAAATATGCTCTAAAAATTCTGAAAAAATTCATTAGTATTTGTGATGCAAAGATACACCTCTTTGAATTTTTTCAGATTTTTCGATTAACTCAAATGAATTAAAAAAAATAAAATGTGGAAATTTGGTTTTTGTTGGATTACGGGGCGGGGAGGGGGAGAACGGGGTTAATACCATGACGTAGGTTATTTTTTTGAGACTCCAAAACCAGTAATCAAGTGAAAAACACTTTTGGAAACAAGGGGATTTCGACTATCTTAACCCATGATACCCTTTGTATCAAAGTTGTGCAAAAGCATGTTGGATTCTGGATCTGAACGATTTTTCAATGCGGTTTCGACAGAATGAATTTTCGATAGATTTTCAAGAAAATAAGGCAATTATTTTAATAATTAGTTCAATTTATCCATCATTATTATTGTTGTGACGGTGTCTTAGTAGCTATAGTAGTTATATATCTATATCTATGATCATATATTTCAAATGAATAAGCTATCCAGAAATTAATGACAGGAAATGCATGACTATAAGAATCTTGCAATCGGGGCCAAAGCTTATTCTATATATGCAAAATCATGTTTCACTACATCGAAAGCAATGGTCGCGTATCCTTCAGATTGAGAACATATATTCTTTCTCTATACGAACCAAATTGAACCCGAATTTTTAGTTTTGAATTTATTAACTTTCCAGTATATGGGAAGTTCTTGTAATCGCCTCGAAAATCGAAATTAAAATTTTCAACATATTGTTTTGTGGAGTATATTTAAAGTGTTTTTAGAAAGAAGTATGTATGTGTGTGTGTGTGAATGTGTACGTACGTACGTGCGTTCGTTGACGGTTTTTGTCACGAGCATAGCTCACATGAACAAAGCCGTATCGTCTTCTTTAAAGTGTCAATCAAAGTGTCTTTGCAATGTTAAGAGCTGATCAGCTTTTGGACACTTAAGTGTGGGGGGGGGGTTGTTTTGACCCTTTACAGGCCATTTCTGTCATGCGCTATATCTCGCAAACTAAATATAGAATTTGCACCGTTAATGTGTCAATCAACGCATATTAACATTTGTGTGATTCTATCAAAAAAAAAATTGTTGGAGCCAATTTTTAATTTATTTAAAAAAAAATACGAAAAAATTAGGGTTTTTATCATAAACAATAAATTTTTAACCAAATTTGCGAAACACAGTAATCAATGTTTATAAAATTTATATACTCTAAACAATGTAAAAAACCAGCAAAACTTTTTCTCTCGATCACAAAAAAAAATTAAAAATAAAAAACAATTCAAAGTTATCATAACCTTCAAGGTCATTTAAGTCATTCACTATATCCCTCGAACCAAATATAATATTTGCATGTCTATCTACTCGTATTTAGATTTCTTCATGTTTTCGAATTTATAAAAAAATTGTTGAAGTTTTTTTTTTAATTTGATAGCAAAAATTGCGAAAAATTAGGCTTTTTCATAAAAAAATAATTTTTCGACCTGATTTGCACAACATAATAAATATTTATAATTTATATTTGTGAACTCTTAACAGTTTTTGTAGTAACTAGCATTTCTCACTAACTAACTTTCTTCCATGATTACAAAAAAAAATAAAAATAAAAAATAAAAAACCATTCAAAGTCACCATGTAAAAAGAGTTCATACGAATGATATTACTTGATAACTCTTATTCTAAGGACATTGTTGTCAAGTCAATCAAAGTTCATTCATATTTTCATATTTGCAAAATTTGAGCAGATTTTTAATAGTTTTCATAGTGCCATGTTTTAGAATAAATAAAGAATACTGCTTAAATTTTGAAAAACGAAAAAAAATCAATCAAATTTGTATTTGTGTTAATTAACACTTTCAAGTCAATACTTTGCAAGATCATATGCAATAAAAAGTTTTCATCAAATAAAAAATTGTAGTTTTTTGTAGTTTTTTGTAGTTTTGTTCTTTAGTGTTCGTACGATTTCAATTACTTCCTCCATCATCATTTCCGATTTTTGACTGCATATTCAATGTTTTTCAAGACCAACTGAAAATAAGAAATAATTATTTGTCTCGGTGATGTAAAATCGTGAAAAAATAAAAATTCAGTGATTATGCCAATCTTGAACACAACTATTAAAAATTCAGTGGGAGTAATAACAAAAACTGCATTCATTTTTGCTACCGCTCTTTTGTCCTTCAAGCAAAATAACATGAGACCCCGTCTCGATTGATCTGCGTGAATATTCAATCAACACCTCCACCACCAAAATCCGTTGATGATATGATTAACATTAACACATTCGTATTACTGTTATGAGTACCTCTAATTATTATTATTTAAAGTAGTATTATTTTCATAATTATTTTTGTGTTCAATATTTTTAATGTTAATGTAGATATTACTGGAAAGTTGACCGTGTGAACGTTAAGCGTCGCACCTCATGGCTTGTTTAATATATTACATATTTTACACAGTTAACAAAAGATTTTATAGTTGCATACATGCCTATATGGAAGATTTATTAGACACATTTCTTTGATGATGTCAAAGCATTTTCATTCAATTAATTATTTAATTATCGTTCAAATGATGAAAAGTAATGATGTGTCAAGAGAAAGGAATTTTATCGTAACATTATATTGTAACGTAATCGCTCCCAGAGAGCTTTGGCAATTGCCTTCTTGGTGAGTTCAAAGATAAATGTGCTGCGTTGTGCAATAAGATTCAATAAAGATGGAGTGTAAGCTCACGTCTTGATTACATTGCATCTTCATTCTGCATATTACTTGTAGCGAAAATGATTTTGCGATGAAGCTTACCTAATAGCAGATATATGCAGATAGCAGAATTTTAGTTTCTTTGAACTTGAATAAACTATTTGCATAGCCAAAACCCATGGAAATTTAATTTTTTGATAATTTTTGAGGGTCTCTGCCAATAGATCTATGTATGAGCTTTTTTCAAAGTTGACAGTCTATTTTGTTCGAACTAAATGGACATTAACCACAACTACCACAATCAGAAAGCGAAAGTTTTCTAATTAGGAATGGTTTGAAGTAGCGCTTCTGTAACTTTCTCAATGCTCATCCAATGAACAGCAACACGAAAAGGAATGTGCTTTTCGAATTTCCCAGAGCTCCCTTGATAACATTCATAAGTAGGGACATAATGTTTTATGAGCAAATAAGAAATATTTAATAAAAGAATTTTCAACATTGGCAACACTTTCTTGATTCCACCGTAAAGCTGTGACTGATGCAATGACAGGGTTTTTGTTGCATTTGAAGAAAATCACCCTTAAGCCTTTATTTATTTATTTATTTATTTATTTAAACAAGACTACAATATACAGCTGAATCCAAAAATCTATTGTATTAAGTAAAATAAACTAAATTAAAGCAAAAAAAAGAGAGAGGAGAAAAGTAACTTAATATAAAAAAGGAAAGAAAGAAGAAGAAAAATTATTCAGTGATTGCAACTTTTAAGCTTAGCTTAGCAACTTTTAAAAGCAAATTTCGTTTAAAGAGACTAAAAGAAAGGGGCAGAGGATCAAGCTGCATAACATCAAAATCGCGCATTAATCGCACAATAGGCGAATGAAAATAAATACAAAGATCAGCCACAGGAGGATCAAAGACGATATTTAGTCTTGAGCTCCGAGTTACCGGACGAAATTTAATGACTTCAATCAAAGATGTATCTAAAAAACACGGCAAATTTTAAAAAGAAAACACTGATCAAGTTTGATTCTACGTTGATTAAGAGGTAGAAGATTAAGGAAACAAAGACGAGCAGAATAAGAGCTGTAGAAAAGACCAGATTTAAAGAATAGTAATCGGGTGAATTTTCTTTGTACTTCTTCAATAGATGCAGAGTGTACAGTTTGGTACGGTGACCAAACTACTGAAGCATATTCTAGAATACTTCTGACAAGAGAGCAATATAATTTAACAAATGGCGAAGGACAAGAAAAGTCAGAAGCTCTACGAAGGATAAATCCATTAAGTCGAGAGGCACGATTAATTATATCAGCAAAGTGATGATGAAAGCGAAGACAAGTGTCGAAGGTAACACCCAAATCTTTAAAAACATCCACACATTTAAGGGACTCATTAGAAAGAATGTAGTCGAAGTTGGTAGGAGAATTCTTTAAGGAGTAAACCATATAAACACATTTGCTCACATTAAGCATGAGGCCATTAGCAGAGCACCAGGCAAACAGTTATTTGAGATCATTTTGCTGCATGTGACAATCATTTATGGAAGACACTCTGGTTAATATTTTGCAATCATCAGCATAAAGAAGACAACGCGAACGAAACAAAGAAGGAAGGTCATTAATAAAGAAGGAAAACAGCAAGGGACCCAAAATAGAACCTTGTGGAACTCCAGACAGTGGAGAAAACGGAAGGGAACGGGAATCATTAAGAACAATACAACATGAACGATTCTTGAGATACGTCTTGAGCCACAGAATAAGATTATCAGGAAGATTAAGTAAGCTCATTTTCGAAAGGAGGATATCGAAGCTAACAGAGTCAAAAGCTTTGGCAAAATCTGTGTACACAACATGAACATCACATCTATCATTAGTTGCACTGGTAACAAAGTTGGTGAACTCAACTAAGTTAGTTACAGTTGATCTACCTTTATGAAACCCATGTTGACAAAGACCAATTAACTGATAGAAAGACGTGAACAGGAAAGTGGTGGAAAGTGGTGATACTAGTTTGGTCTCCTGTACAGCTTTGAAAAAATTTAGTTACGCACATGTGCCAGTAGTTTCCAGTTTAGACATTGCACCAATAGTAGTAGCGTTTTTTTGTCTATCCTCTTTAGTCTTGCAGGATCGCCCTTCGATTTGAATAACTAACAATTGTCATTATTTTGAGCAATGTTTTTAATTTGTATCAAAAGTCCATAAAGTATCCTTGAGCATTTATAGTTAGCATTGACGTTCACATTTATTGCTTTAAGTTGAAGAAAAACAATGTATGAGACATTATCAACTGCTGAATGAAAATATGACTATTTATCGGCAAGTGGTGGTGACAATATGATAGCACTATTCAGAATAAAAAAACAATGTATCTTTTCTTTATTTCTTTGGCAATACAATTTGGTTCGAGTGTTTTACTTTTCGTCAGCATCTGTTGTAGAATAACCATTCGTAGTTGCATTCAAGTCAATTTCAGATTCAAAGTTTTTTTTTGGGACTTTCTAGTATCTATTTTTCACTTAATCTTCCCATTTACAAATAGTGCAGTGGTGTCGTATTCCAGATAGAATTCACACTACTTATATTAGACGTTGTAGTTATATTTTTACGTGAACAGTAATTATACACGCATTAACATATCAAAAGTATAAAATAATTACTATTAATTTTCATTCTCTTATTGGTTAATCGTATAGTGGCAGTGTGAAGAAGATATTCTTCAGAACAATGCGAGACGCTTTCATTATAAGAGAACGTAAAAATTCTCTGAACACAATGTTCAGTGACACTAAACCAGCTAATGTGTTAAAGATTGTTTTTTCCTTTCCAGAATTAGATTAAAATTTCAATTGATCGACCCTAAGAACAATCAAATGTCGGATATTTTCAGAATAACACAATCCCATATAAAGTTAACCAAATAATATTTAGCACCCTTTTTACTTACTTTCGACCTGGGGTGGCTCCCTTGATCCAATTAATTTCAGAACACTCCTGTTTACTTTGACATTCAATTGTTCGTTGTTGCTTTTTACCATGTGACTTCCATCGAAAGTTCAGGCTACTTTTAAGGATTTTCTTGTCCTAGCGTTGGACACAAGGTGGTGTATTTAGCTCAACACTACTACCGATCCCACTTACCTCTTAGCCCTAGGCCAAATCATTGTTTGGCCGTCGATTTCCATGACGACAGCTAAACTGGGTTTTTCCTCTCAAGAGCAATGACTGACGCCTAGGGCAAGAGTACGAAGGAATTCCTCTTCCAACCAACGCGATAGTTTTAATGGCGTTAATTTGATACCAACGCGGTTTTGTCATGCAAATCAAAGTCACCTATTGAATCCGCGAACAATTCGCGAATCCTTGCGTGTCATTAGCTCTGCAGGACGAAAGCGAAACAAACAAACGTGTGCTGTGAATGTGATTGATTTTGTGTGGTTTGGTGTCATCGAGCGGTCTATGAAGCCCTTTATCACGGGTACAGCGCTAAGGACTTTCCAGTTGCCAATATATTTCCAGCTATTTGACGACTGTTTGTTGTGTTTATTGGGCAAACCTCTTGCAGGCGCTAATAAAGGACCTTTTCAAATATCGCGTGACATTTGCACTCAAATATGTAAATAGTTAAAAATAAATTCATGCTTTTGTAAATTGAAGCTGGAGCTAAAGTTAGCACTAGGAAATTGTTTCAGTTCAGGAAGTTTCACAATAAATCACAACTGTGAAGCACCACAAAGTGTTTTTTAACGAAGAATATCGTGAGAATGGCAATTATATTGTTACATAACAAGGTGCTTTAGTGTTTACAGAAACTCTTTGAATGATTAAATGTTGGCTTGGCTGTAACTTGAAAGTTGAAGGACATTATGAAAATGAATATTGAAATGCAAACATGTTGTGGTTGCACGTGCCAAAAGCGAAAGGTTATGACGAGCTGTTTTACTTGAATCATATAAAATGATATTTTCGGGCTGGCACTTGGACAATCTTTTCTTTTCAATTTTTTGTTTCTTTAATTTTGGAAATGTGGATACTTCGCTTCCGCTTGGTTTTTTCAAGGACAAAATGAGTTTTGCTCAACCACCGATCATTTCATAAAAACTTTCTTACGACAACGGCGATTGTTGGCTTTCAATACATTGTAGTTACATAAAAAAAAATGAAATCCAGCTACCAAATTTTCTTTTAGCCTCATAAAGTATGGTGGCCTTCATTTGGATGTGGCTCCGAAGCAAAGTTGATAATATCCTAGGAAGCTTTCTTGAAATCTGCTTGCTGTGTTTTTTATAATGCCTTTGAGGTTTAAAGATACCACCAGAGAAAAACGAGGTTTACCTACATTCTATATATATTTAAGATATCCTTTTTTTCTCTTCTCGAACGAAAAACCTTCTACTATTCAGAAGATGCTCAGAATTTCACAAAAATAATTCGTGACTGAAGAGCAAATAAAACAATTCCAATGTAAAGACTCCCTGAGTATTAGCATTAATTTCTCTGTAATGAGATTTACATAAAAGTTACATCATAGCTTTATATTCTCGCCCTTAATCTCCTTATAAGACCTTTCACATCGGGTATTTGGTTTATTTTACATACAGTATTTTGTATTCCATATTCATCCGTTTTCAGTTTATTAAATATTTTAAAATTCGTTAAGAAAAGAAAATACTTTGCTTTTACTAAAAAAATTAATGATTCATCTGTTGTATTAGGTGTACAACTTTGGTCCCGCTGTTTTTTTTTGTTATTTTAAGGCTATGTTTAAAAAAAATAGTTACATATTTACGTTTGATAATATTGTCCATCGCTTGACACTTCTTTCGCCCATCTTTCGGGTAGCATACGAATCCCTTGCCGGAAAAACTCCTCTAGTACAGTCAATTGGGAGTTTGGCGTGCATTTTCAAAAGTCAGAATTTTTTTTATTGCAATGCGTGTGAAATGCTATAATTAGCTTAAGTTCAATTTCCTGGGATCCCGCATGATGGCGTTTGGGCTCCATCTTCAAAACAAAAGAAAGTGGGACACCCCCATATCTTCGAAACGGTGGCTACTACAAGAAAGTTGTGTATGGCAAACTTGCGTAGAATATAATTTATAGCAAGTCGTCCGTACATAACTTTTGCGTCGTGTCAATAATAAAAAAGATACAATCCAAAAACCGTACCCAAAAAGGGGGGAATAACTTTCGGGCGCCACAACTTTTTTAATTTCACGTTTAACGCGAAACATGCTGAAATACTTTTCTAAGATAATTTTGTTGCAAATCCTTTGCAGTATTGATTGTTCCAATCACTGCACATTAACGGGAGTTATTCCATCACAAAGGGGAGAAAGTCGCGTGAAAAACCCGTTTTTAGGCCAAATAATCGATTTTTGGTGGCGAATACCCCGGAACTCGGCAAGTCATAGGAAAAAAGCATTGTAGGATCAGATAAACAGGTGTTAAAATGTTTTTTTCCTATGACTTGTCCCCCTTCGAGACGCAATAACTCCCGACATGGTACAGTGATCGAAACAAGCAATACCGCAAACGTTTGGTGATAAAACTGCCTAAAAGTTATTTTCGGACGAATTTCGCCGTGATAGGGGAAAGAAAGAAGTTGTGGCGCGCGAAAATAATATAATAATATAATATAATAATATTGACAGCACGTGAAAATGATGTATCCACAACTTACTGCAAATTGAATTTCACACAAGTTTGTCATATTTAACTTTTTTGTGGGGGCGATGCTTTCCAAGATATGGGGCCGTCCCACTTTTTTTGGTTCTCAAGATGGCGCAAAGGGGATTTGAGCTGCCACCCAAGAAACTTCAATTTAAGCTCCCATAAAGGCATACTACTCATGACAATTAAAAATTTTCTGCCCACTAAAATGCTCCGTGAGTTTTGCAATGGGGGGTTTGCCGTCGAAATCAAATTTTTTGGCCTAAAAATGCGTTTTTCCCGTGAGGTTTCCCCCTTTGGGATGCAATAGCTCCCGCCAATATACAGCGATCAAAACGATTAATACCGCAAACAACTTGCGACAAAATTGCCTTAAAGTTATTTTCACTGTGTTTTGGGGTTAAAGTGAAAACAATGAAGCTGTGGCGCTCGAAAGATATTCCCCCCTTTTTGGATGTCGTTTTGAGCTTGTAACTCTTTTATTGTTAAAACCACTTAAAAATGATGTATGCATGACTTGCTGCAAATTATATTCTTCACAAGTTTGCCATATAAAACTTTCTTGTGGGAGCCATGGTTTCGGAGATATTGGGGATGTCCCACCATTTTTTGTTTCCTAGATGGAGCCCAGAGGATTGGGGGTGCGACCTCAGAAAGTTGGATTTAAGCTCCCAGTAAAATATACTACACATTGCGCTAAAAATCCGGCTGCCTTCCAAAATGCTCCGCGAGTTCCGCAACGGGGGATTCGCCACCAAAAATCGATTATTTGGCCTAAAAACGGGTTTTTCACGCGACTTTGTCCCCTTTGTGATGGAATAACTCCCGTTAATGTGCAGTGATTGGAACAATCAATACCGCAAACGATTTGCAACAAAATTATCTTAGAAAAGTATTTCAGCATGTTTCGCGTTAAACGTGAAATTAAAAAAGTTGTGGCGCCCGAAAGTTATTCCCCCCTTTTTGGGTACGGTTTTTGGATTGTATCTTTTTTATTATTGACACGACGCAAAAGTTATGTACGGACGACTTGCTATAAATTATATTCTACGCAAGTTTGCCATACACAACTTTCTTGTAGTAGCCACCGTTTCGAAGATATGGGGGTGTCCCACTTTCTTTTGTTTTGAAGATGGAGCCCAAACGCCATCATGGGGGATCCCAGGAAATTGAACTTAAGCTAATTATAGCATTCCACACGCATTGCAATAAAAAAAATTTCTGCCTTATGAAAATGCACGCCAAACTCCCAATTGACTGTACTACTCATCCTTTACTGAAATCCATTCGTCGATCCAATTTTTGACTTCTTCACAAGAGTGAAAGTGCTGGTCGGCCAGGCCGTGTGCCATCGATCAAAAGAGGTGGTAGTCAGACGGAGCAATATCTGGAGAGTACGGCGGGTGAGATAGAACCTCCCATTGTAACATTTCCAAGTACATTTTGAACACTTTTGCAACGTGGGGACGAGCATTGTCGTGTTGCAAAATTACTTTATCGTGTCTCTCGTTGTATTGCGAACGTTTTTCCTTTAATGCCCAGCTCAGACGCATCAATTGCGTTCGATAAAGTGCACCTGTGATTTTTTCAGTCGTTTTTAGCAGCTATACGAAACCGAGCTGATTCCACCAAATACAGAGCATAATCTTGGAACCGTGAATACTTTGCCGTGGTGTGGACGTGGGAGTATGACCGGGCAATTCCAATGATTTTCTGCACATCGGGTTGTCGTAATGAACCCATTTCTCATCATCAGTTAAAATACGGTGCAGAAAACCCTTCCGCTTTTGCCGTGTAAGCAGCTTCTCACAAGCAAATAAACGCTGTTCAACATCTCTTGGCTTTAATTCGTAGGGTACCCAGTATCCTTCCTTCTGGATCATCCCCAAGGCTTGAAGGCGTTTAGAGACAGCTTGGTGCGTTACTCCTAAGGAAACTGCGTATTCTAGTTGACTTTGGCACGAGTCTTCATTCAGTAATTCCTCCAGTTCTGCATCTTCGAAAGCTTCCTCGCTGCCACCACTGTGCCGGTCTTCAACAGTAAAATCACCGTTCTTGAAACGTTGAAACCACTCGCGACACGTTCTTTCACTCATTACACCATCACCATAAGTGTTTGTGAGCATTCGAAATGCCTCAGCAGTAGATTTTTTTGAATTAAAAAAAGGAAACACTTCCCGCAAATGTCGAGCATTCGGCGTATAATCTGACATTTCAAAAAAATGAAAATATTATGATAAACTCCGAAATCGGCTTATATTATTGTCGTGTTATGTTTACAAATGTCAAAAGTAAATGACTGACATCTGTAGTCAATTTATTTTAACAACTACACACTACTAACCTAACCTATATGAAAACGGCGGGAGCACAGTTGTACACCTAATAGCATCTGTTCGGAAGAAGGAATCAATGGTCCTTTACTACGCATTGGTTTTGACAACTACGTGTGCATTTTTTGAACTCGTAATCTTGTTTATTGGTGTAACATCTAGGACGAATATGAGCAACTTCCAAAAAGATTATTTTGCAACGAAACTCGACGTCTTTTCCACTTCATTAATAGCGCAATACTTTTTAGCGTTGCTTAAGTGTAAAGGAATCTATTTGTTACGTAGAAAGTTTGATAGTGAAAACGTAAAGCATGCTTATATAAAAAATCTTTAAATTGCTACCATCCATTATTTTTTCTTTCTGCTCCGCCCACAGATTCAAATAATTAGCATAGCATTAGAAATTATAGTATAAAGTGAATATTTAAGGCAATGTGAATAAAATTTCTGGCTCCAATTGAAATATGGCGTTGAAGCTTCTGTTCGTGCGTTTTCCGCCAAGATGAAATTAACTCTCAAATGTGTGATGTATATGTATATTAAACATGTATCCGCGAATGATATCGGGATATGGTATCCAAAGACTTGTTCTACAGTGTGGGTGAAAGTTCCATGCTATCTTGATTGTGAGACGATACCATTTACCGAGATATGTCTATTAAGGAACAGAATGCCATTTTTTCTAGACTCAAGAATATTTGATTATTTTTCATACTAAGAGCCATAGTTTGATAGTGGACTGATTTGCTTAATTTGGAGTAGGCCCAAGTTTATTTTGTGCCAGCTATGGTTTAATATTCACTGATGACAAAATAAATGATTGCTAACTGGTGTTATTCTCTTTTTTTTGAAGAACCGTGCATTTAACAGTTTTGCAGTTAACTACGACTTTTGAATCATTTCATGTTGCCTGTAACATACAAACTCTGGATTTCCTTTTTATTATTAACTATTTGTTCAGTTTGTAAAGCTATTAAATCTGAAAAATGCTGGTCTGCCGCGGGAACTTCTTTTCATAATCAATCTTTGAGTGGGAAAATCTTGAATATTACTCAAGCTTTAGTGCGCGCTAATTAATTAAAACAAGCAAAGAAGTTTCTAGTAGCGTTCTCAATACCAACACTTTTGCGAGCTGTCTGAAAGCTAGCAAACATCAAGCAAAGTGGCAGCAACTCCCGGGCAGAAAAGTGCAGGACGTCTTGCTTTGCTCCAAAATAGGTCTAAGGACGTAATAAAATGTTTTGTACACAATGTATTTAGTTTGAACGATGTACGTGTGTCAGAAGAAGTGCTGTTGTGCTCCTAGTGCCCGAAGTGTGCTCCATGGTGGCGTCGATGCGAGGTGCTTGGGCGATAACGTTCATACTTAATGGAGTATAATAAACATAACATGAAAACGGTGTCATCGTCTCCCAAAGAGCTGCATTCCAAAAGAAAGGATCGCACGCGACTGAATGGAGCTATCAAGCGCCTGACGAAAGGTTGCACCACTTTGATGTATGCATGTCAGCAAGGACATACGGGGACAGTGGTGAAGGAGTTACGAACTAAGGTACGAATACCACACATGAAATATTATCTTTAAGCTTCGACTGCAGCGTCACAATGGTAGTTTGTTCAGGGAAAGTGTGTTTTCGAATGAAGTATGCCCCTTTTGGTATGCTTGGCCTAATTTTTCGTTGGGTAGGTTTTCTTACTCTTGAACTTAATGGAAATTACATTCAGCCCATCGATAAGCCAGCTTCACATGTAGGCCATAGTTTGCTGGGTGCACTTGGGATTGATTTCATTGGGGGATATGTAAATTGTACGTTTAGATAATTGCTTTACAATATAAACTTAGTTTCACGGCATTGTACTGCGTGTAGAGAGGTGCAGTAGTATGAATTATTGCACTCATTCATCCTGGTGCTCTACTTTATGCACTCTAATTAGAAAGTGGAAACCAGTTGTTTCTGGTAGCATGTGCACACATCAAGCTTTGTTTTTGAATTTTCTAAAACACATAAGCAAAAAACTTACCGCACAATTAAATTCAATCGAATTTACTACTCTTAAAATCGCAAAATTTAGCCTTGGATTATCCAATAGCTGAACCTTTTCAATATTATTATTGTGATGATGATTTTTATTATTGTACTTATTAAATTAACCTCATAATGTTGTTTTGTCATCGAGACTGTTAAAACGTGCAAAGTTTCAAAAAAAACGATTCTGTAGCAGTAGTTTGAGAATACGATGCAGAATTTGAAGCAAACATTCGATAAACATACATAGAAAACTTACACAAAAAAATTATTTTATAAAAATATTAATTTATAAACATTAAAGCTTGGAAAATTCAAAAATTAAAAGTAAAACACTACATAATACACTTGTTTTTATTTTTAGCCAAAGTGTATTCGGTTGATTTCAAAAATTCTATTTATCGTCTGATTTGCAAGAAAATAAAAATAGATATAATGTTTAGTTTACATTTTGTTAAAAACGAAATGGTACAATAAGCTATTGATATTGATTTTCAATTTTATGGGCATGATGTGTTGAACTTCCTTCCTTTTAATTCTTTGAATGTGAATCCAATATTAACTATTATTTTATTCAAATTGTAAATTGATTCAGACGCATTTTTAAAAACCCTATTTGTCTAGACTTGTCTTAGATTAATTATGAAATACAGAAAATAGTTTTCGTTGAAAGGGATGATGGTTATTAAGTTAATTTTTTTCTACTTTTGCTCGTTGGTATCAGTGGCGGCTCGTGGGAGTTAAGTATGGTGGGGCTACTGGTACGAATTTTTCTATCACCAATATAAGTTCTTATGTGAGTTTCCACTCCATCCAAGATGTACCACATGTGGAGCGTTACGCGATTTTAAGTGATCAATTTCCCCAAAAGTAGATTCGCTGTCAATCAAAGATATATTCCTATTATCGTGTTTTGAATAACATTTAAAGCTTTAATAAAAGTTCAGTGCACTCTGAATAAAAAAAAATGTTTAAAAACATTTGAATTCTTGCAACGAAACAGCTTTTAGGCCTATCGCTCTTTTCAAATTAAATAATTTCTCTACTAAAATAAGTGCAACAAAAATAACAATAACAATCGAAAAAACTAGTAATAAATAAATTCAACTAAAGCAACAATAACAAGAGCAAAAACCATCAATAAATAAATTCAGCAAAAGCGGTTTTACATTGTATATAGTTCTTCAATCAACATCAACAACAAAAGCAATTTTTCTTATCTAGACGTTTTATTCGTATAAATATTCAGCACGTCGATTTTTTTGTTGAGCAAACAAGTCATTCATTCATTTTGGGTATTTCTTTAATGAATTTATTACAAACAGAGAGTACTGCAAGCGAAGACGAACAAATGTTATTATCTTCAAAAAAACTGTAAAGCTGAACAATGGAAGACATATTTTGAAACATTTCGTTCGAATAGCGTAATATTAACATTAATTATATTTTCTACCGAATTCATATTTTGAAAATACCGAAAAAAATTTACTAAAATTGAAATTCAAACTTCTAGCAAGTTTCAACACATGCAAGGAAAATCTTGTTAATTATTAATTTAATCAAAATCATAAATACCATAACCTGAAGAACCCTTTTCTGAAACAAACTTTAAGCACAACAAAACTTTAAAAAAATACTAAACTCTACGAAGGCACACTAAGAACTAATACCATGCACTACACTGATGAGACTACTATTGCATTAACAGTAATCACCTTCACCCCCTGCGGCCCGTCGTAAAAAAATGTTGCTCATGCCTGCTCAAAGGTATTATCCAGACCATGCCAAGACTAAACGTTGCCGAATCACTGAACGGGCTGCATATGATTAGCCCGTCCGCGATGTATACACATGTTATTTCAAACACGCACACTCCCGCCGCTTCAGCATAGAATTCACGCACACATTCAAATCGTAATTCTCTTCATCAGGGCTTATTTCATGTAGCCATTCCTCATAGTAAAGGTGGAAAATTGTCAAAGAGAAAATAAGTTTGAATTTTACTCTTAACTTTTACTCGGTGCAGACCTGGTGCAGGCACAACGAAGCGACTCGAAGAGAAAAACAAATTGTTCTACAGTGCGTGGCAAGAAGATTATGTGAAAGTAACCTACAGCATGGGCGAAAAAAATGCTACATTATATTTTGAAATGAAATGAAATTATGAAAACTATATTGAAATCTTTAATGATATTTTATTACATTTGCACTTATATAGGCTCATCCATAAGTGGTGGGGCTGAGCCCCACTAGCCACAAAAGTTTAGCCACCACTGGTTGGTATGTAAGCAATTTTTTTATTTTGAGTAATTGTTATAGTTGCAAAGCGTTGAATCGTTCAATTTGTGAAAATCTATTACAGCAAGTAACAAACAAATTGAGCAGCGATTGGTTGCAAATTAAAGGGTTTAATTTGTTGCAGAAATCACATTGTCGTCTTTAAATAAGCGTAAACACACTTGTTGATTCTAACTTGCATGATTTCCGTTAAATCTTTTTAATACTGCTCTTGATAAACCTACAAGAGTACGGCAGTTGCGAATTGTGTTGGACTTAATACATATTGAGTTCATTAGAATAGAAATAGAAAATTGGAACGTAAAAGTATTTTAAAGGCGAGACAAAATAAGAATACCACAAAACTTTTTTCGTTTCTTATCTTTTTACTTCAACACGCAAGTTTACTATTAACCAAAAAAAGTTTTTACGCGGTTTTGTTTGATCGAATCAAAAGTAATTGGGAGTCATTTATTCAAAGAGAATCAAGTACGAAGACTTAATGCTCACTGAGAAAAGCTCAACATCTTAAGCACAGATTTAATACCGCCATTACAAAAGTTGTGTTCCTAATATCCTTACGACCACCCAAATAATGAAAGTCAACGCATAATCCGTCTTTATGGCAGCCTGTATTCCCAACATGACCCAATAATATTCCATTCAAATACTTGGACACGAAAATTGTCAAATCATCGTTACTAATATATTCAATTACAGCATGCAACAATCATGAATGAATACCCATCAAACTTTGCCGTGCCGCCATCCTTTTCTGAGGGAATCACAGGTATTTGCTACGTAATTGCAATCCCTTGAAGCGGCGAACCCGAAGTTAATTGAAACCATAATGGAGCATGGGGGCTGTCGGAAAGTAGAACGGGTGGTTTTTTGAAAATGGAGGCAAAGTCACATGGAAAATGAGACAAGCGGCCAGTGGTAATCCATTTTCTGAGGATATCGTCGAATCATCATTTTTTCAATTGGCTCATGCTGGCTGTTCTTGCCCTTCAAAAAGTTGATAGCGGAAAACGGGATTAAATGAGTGAAATGTAGTTTTGATACACCAATGGCAGCTAGCATTTGTGCTTTCCACATTTTTTTCTATTATACAAAGGTACCATTGAAATATCTTCGATAGGAAGTATGGCCAATGTTTTGAGCTTGTGCCTGCAATTATATGTAGTATAAAGATTCCCTTCGCTGGACAGTTTTTTTCTTCGAGCATAACTCACATAAACAAAGATGTATCGGCTTCGTTGAGGTTTCAATCTTAGAGTCTTTGCAATCTTAAGAGTTGATGATTTTTTGGGACATTTCGGTCGGAGGGGTTTGTTGTTTTGACCCTTTGAAGGTCATTTCTGTGATGGGTTGTATCTCGCGAACCAAACATACGATTTGCATTTTTACGGTGTCAATCGACGCGTATTAACATTTGTGTGATTCTATCAAGTTTATGAAAAAAATGTTGGAGGCGTTTTTTAATTTAAGGAAAAAAGTGCAAAAAAAATAGGTTTTTTTCACAAACAATAAATTTTTAACCGGAATTGCGAAACACAGTAATCAATGTTTATAAAATTTATATGCTGCAAACAGTTTTTGTGCAAAAACCAGCAAAACATCTTCTCATGAATACAAAAAAATTAAATAAAAAGCCGCGAGGTGGACCCTTGAGGTCCACACTGTCAACTTCCTAGTAATATCTACATAAACATCAACAACATTACAACAATGAGAGGTAATAGTAACAGCAATGAGTTAATATGAATCATATCGTCTACGGGAGGGTCCATTGATTATGTAAGGTTTTCGGTCGATGAGGACAGATTGAATATTCACGCGGATCAATCGGTGGGGGCCTTTTTGGTGTTGAAGAATTTTGTTGGTTTTCAAAATTTAAGCAATTTTTTTTAATTAAAAGACTATAAAAACTATTAAAAATCTGCTCAAATTATGCAAATATCTTAAAACTTTGATTGAATTTACAATTTTTTTAGAATAAAAGATATAAAGTCATAGCACTCGTTTGAACCCTCATTACATGGCAACTTTAAATGATTTTTTTTATTTTTTATTTAGTTTTTTTATAATCATGGAATAAAATTTTGCCGGTTTCTCTTCAAAAACTGATAAGAATGTATAAATTTTATAAAGTGGATCACTGTGCTGTGCAAATTAAGTTAAAAAATATTTTTTATGAAAAAAACCACAATTTTTCGCATTTTCTTCTATTAAATTAAAAAAACGGCTAAAACGATTTTATAATGTTAAAAACTTCACACAGATGTTAATACACGTCAACTGACACCTTAATGATGCAAATATTATATCTGGTTCGTGAGATATAGTGAATGATAAAAATGACCTTGAAAATCAAGATGACTTTTAATGATTTTTTATTTTTAATTTATTTTTTACGCAATCATGAGAAAAAGTTTTGATGTCGTTTCTGCGAACATTGTTTGGAGTAAATAAATTTTATAAACATTGATTACGAAGACTTGACAATAAGGTTAAATTTTATTGTTTTCGAAAAAAACCTAATTTTTTGCACTTTTTTTTACAAAACTTTGAAAACCGCTCGAAGAATTTTTTTAAAAACTTGACAGAATAACAAAAACGGTAATACGCGTCGATTGACAGCTTGGTCAAAAAAATCGTATGTTTGGTTCGCGAGATATAGCGCCTGACAGAAATGACCTTCAAACGGGACCTGTAAAGGGTCACAACAGCAAACCCCTCCGACCGAAGTTTTCCAAAAACTTAGCAGCTCTTAAAATTGCAAAGACGCTTCGATTGACACCTTAACCAAGTCGATCGGATGTTTACGTGAGTTATGCTCGTAGAAAAAACTGTGCACGAACGTACAGACGTACGTACGTACGTACACACACACACACACAAACATACATCTCCCTTTCTAAAAACACTTTATATATACTCTATAGACCTTAAAACGTAAAGAAAAGTTGAAAATATTAATTTCGATTTTCGAGGCGATTACAAGAACTTCCCATATACTGGGAAGTTAAAAAATAAAAAATCATTAAAAGTCATCATGATTTGATGATGATGTCTATATATATCTCACGAAGCAGATATAATATTTGCATCATGTTGGTGTCAATCGACGTGTATTAAAATTTTTGTTATGTTTTTGCATTTACAAAAGCGATTGTAGCCGCTTTTTAGTTAAAAAAAAATGCAAAAAATTAGGATTTTTTCATAAAAAACTACATTTTTAACCAGATTTGCACAGCATGGTAGTAAATGTTTATAAAATTTATAAATCCTTATCAATTTTTGGAGACAAACCAGCAAAACCTTTATCACGCTGTCTAAAAAAATTAAATTAAAAATAAAAACTCATTCAAAGTTGCCATGTAAAAAGTGTTCATATGAATGATTTTACCTGACTACTCTTATCCGAAAGACATTGTTGTTAAGCGAATCAAAGTTTATTAATATTGGCATATTTTAAACAAATTTTGAATAGTTTCTACAGTACCGTGTTTTAATTTTAATATAAAAACTGCTTAAATTCTGAAAATCAAAAAAAAAATTAATCAAATTTTGCATTTGTGGTAATGAACGCTTTGAATGGTAAAATGTTTTGTAGTCAATACTTTGCTAGATCATATGCATTAAAAAGCTTTCATCAAATAAAAAAAACGTAAATTTTAGTAATTTTGGTCCTTAGTGTTCGTAAGATTTTAATTGCTTCCTCCATCATCATTCGTAAGGGTATTTAGTTTTAACATGCAATTAAACCGATTATTGATTGCGCATTCAATGTTTTTCAAGACCAACTGAAAATAAGAAATAAGTAATAGTAATCGTGAAAAAATACAAATTCAATAATTATGCCAGTCATGACAATTTTGGATAAAACTATTCAAAATGACCACCACGCGACAAAATCTTTTCAGTGGGCGTAATAACAAAAACTGCATTCATTTTTCCTGGCGATCTTATGTGATACTTGCATCGATATGAAGATAACAAATAACGTAGAAAAGGCTTTGTATCCTGCTCCCCCCTTCCCGATTAATCCGCGTAAATATTCAATCATCCCCCTACCTACGTAATCAATTGGTGCTCCCGTAGATGATATGGTTAATATTAAGTCATTCCAATAACTGTTATGAGAGGTACATTATTATTATTTAAAGTAGTATTATTTTCATAATTATTATTATGTTAGTATTTTTAATATTTATGTAAATATTACTGGGAAGTTGACCTTGTGTACATCAAGGGTCACACCTCGCGGCTGGTTTTAATTAATTTTCGTAATTCAGAATGAATTCAAGTGCCTGCCTTATTACATTAGTATTATTATATTGACATCTATGAGGTATTAGTACATTTAACAGACTATACAAATCTGTCAAATTTCTTCATTCGATTTTCAAGTTAATGCTCAACACATCGAGTTCGTTTTCATTTAAGAAATTTGTGGTGTTGTCCGCAAATTTTAGCGAATCGATCCGAACGTAACATATCTAAGTAGAAAATAAAAGGGTATTGTAGTTTAAAATATAATATAGCAATTACGTTTGCTTTGAATATATATATATATATATATATATATATATATATATATATATATATATATATATATATATATATTAAACGCTTATAAGTAGCACCTACAAAGCCTCAATAGGCGTTAGCAACTTATACTACATCGTTGCAGGCAGAAATGTAACAAAAAGAAAAAAATCCGCTTTTGTAGTTTTTGAAAAAAGGATCACTGATGCATCTAAAGCTCTATGCAAAACTTGAAATGAATCATGTTCATTAGGAAGCCACAAATCTAGAAAACAAACACTGCATGTATTAAAGCAACATCTATCACAGTTTCATGGCGTAGAATACAGGCAGGTATTAAAACGACAGTCAGAAATAGACGAATTGAAAGAAGATAAATTAAAGCGAACGCGTTCAAATATTGAGTACAAACCAACCGTATCTTGTTCAGTTCACAATTTATACAATGGACTGATGATGATGAAATCGCAAAGAGGATGGACAAAGCAATAATGGACCGCATAATTGTGGACATGCTGCCGTATACTTTAGCGCATGAAATCCGAAAAATAGTTTAAAACATCACTCATGCCACAAACATATGACAAAGTGAAGTCTAAAGTTGAATAGTTGATGGCAAGGTATATAGACTTGAAGGTAAGATCTTCCGCGTTTCCAAACTCGTCCGGGCTGCGCATGTACGTAACGGATGCCGAAAAATTCCCAGTGCAAATTTTCATCTCATTTCGATGAGATTGAAATTCTATTCCACTAGGAAAGTTGATGGATATGTTATTTGCACAAGTAAATTTTATATGAAAAGAAGCGAAATTGATGCATGATGAATAAACAAATGCCAACGATGGATTTGATGTTCTTACATATATGACTAAGCATCTTCATAATAACAATGTGCGTATGAACGGGTACGTTAGGTTTCTCGGGAAATTATGTGATAAATTTTGAACACCGCACGGTATATAGAAATGAGTCCTGGAGAAACGTGACAAACGAAATGCAAACCAATAATTAAGAAAAGCGAATTTTAGTTAACAGTTTTATTTTGTTTACGTTTTCTTAATCTAGCACTTTTACTCCGTCATTTTCGGCTCTGCCACACTTTTGCAACCATATTTTCCGCAGAGGTACGTCCCTTGGTTGGTTGGTTGGTTGTAGTGGCAGCCCTCTTTGTCGAAAAGATGGCTCACTTAGGCCAAGATAGGCCCATTGTGATACCACAAAAACCCGTCACTTGGGAAACGGAAAAATTTTACATGCTCCCCCTCATTGGGTTTTTAATTCCGTTGCAATCTTTGGTCGTTGTTAATTTTACATTAATTTATCACGGCATAATTCACCATTTTCACTTCGCGTTTCGCGTTTGCCTTATAATTTCGAATTGTTGTAAACTGCACGCGACGGTCCCACAGCAAACAATACCTGCTAATGCAATAACATGTTCGTGATAAACCATTTCGCACTTCTTCTATTTCTTTATTTGCACACAATACTTCTACAGCATGGTAGCACCAATGCGTAAATTTCATATTTTATTCCCATCACCAGAAGTGGCAGCCCGAAATTTGTGCGACGATTCGGCATCAGTTTCGTCATTTTTAGAAGGAGATAGGATGAGAACATGCGCATGATCTTACCAGTAGTCTATATACCTTGAGTTGATGGCAAGTGGCGAGTGGGTGAGTGCTTCCACTGATATCTGGACCAATGTGTGTGAAACATGTTCACTTCTTAGCTTTACTGCTCATTTTATCGTTAACCATCAATGCCTAAAAGTTATATTGTCTGCATGCGTGCTGAAACAAGACCATAACAGTAATTACATTAAGCAAAAGTTTACAGAGATGGTGAATGAATGGAGTCTAAACGGCAAGATTTTTATGGTCTTACGTGACAACTCGCTAACATGGTTTGCGCCCAAGGTATATAAACTAGACATGGTAATCTATTCCCGATTCCCAAATGTGTTCACTACTGCGCATGTACGTCACTGATGCCAGAATTCGCCGAAAAGTGCCCAGTAGGAATAGCATCAACACTTTTTGGAAAACATGTTCCACCCAGTAGGAAACGAAAAAAGCCAGGAACGGCGCACATCGTACAAGAAACAATTATTAGTGGGCACAATTGCACTCCCGAAAGGGTTTCGGTAAGAGAAAATGCGAAATCGTTCAGTCATGCACCGACTATCTGCCGCCATTTTCCGCCATTTATACATTTTGAATTGTGGCGCCTCGTTTTCTTTCGCCTTCCCAGATGTGCACCCTATGTTTTGTTCATTTGGCAGCCCAAATTTTTGGGCCAAAATGACGCACGTAATGCCAGCTGTGCGAGCGAGATAGA
Organism: Oxycera nigricornis; assembly: GCA_963942545.1. Classification (NCBI taxonomy): domain Eukaryota; kingdom Metazoa; phylum Arthropoda; class Insecta; order Diptera; family Stratiomyidae; genus Oxycera; species Oxycera nigricornis. Next base: position 85,881,227 of record OZ012660.1, on the reverse strand, counting down.
AGAAAAGCTGCGCATGGGTTTACCATGTCTAGTTTATATAACTTGGTTTGCGCCATGCGTGGTCACTATAAATATATATATATAATATATAATAATACTTTGTGTGGCACACACGCTGCAGGTGGTGATAAAACAGCAGTGGCGGCTCGTGGGAGTTAAGTATGGTGGGGCTACTGGTACGAATTTTTCTATCACCAATATAAGTTCTAATGTGAGTTTCCACTCCATCCAAGAGGTACCACATGTGGAGCGTTAAGCGATTTTAAGTGATCAGTTTCCCCAAAAGTAGATTCGCTGGCAATCAAAGATATATTCCTATTATCGTATTTTGAATAACATTTAAAGCTTTAATAAAAGTTCAGTGCACTCTGAATAAAAAAAATTATTTAAAAACATTTGAATTCTTGCAACGAAACAACTTTTAAGCCTGTTGCACTTTTCAAAATAAGTAATTTCTCTACTAAAATAAATGCAACAAAAATAACAATAACAATCAAAAATACTAGTAATAAATAAATTCAACTAAAGCAACAATAACAAGAGCAAAAACCATCAATAAATAAATTCAGCAAAAACGGTTTTACATTGTATATAGTTCTTCAATCAACATCAACAACAAAAGCAATTTCTTTTATCTAGACGTTTTATTTGTATAAATAGTCAGCACGTCGATTTTTTGTTGAGCAAACAAGTCAATCACCCTTTCATTCATTTTGGATATTTTTTTAATGAATTTATTACAAACAGAGAGTACTGCAAGCGAAGACGAACAAACGTTATTATCTTCAAAAAAAACTGTAAAGCTGAACGATGGCAGACATATTTTGAAACATTTCGTTCAAATAGCGTAATATTAATATTAATTATATTTTCTACCGTATTCATATTTTGAAAATACGGAAAAAAAGTTTACTAAAATTGAAATTCAAACTTCTAGCAAGTTTTAACACATGCAAGGAAAATCTTGTTAAAAGCACTACAAAACTTTAAAAAAAATACTAAACACTACGAAGGCACACTAAGTACTAATACCATGCACTACACTGATGAGACTACTATTGCATTAACAGTCATCACCTTCACCCCCTGCGGCCCGTCGTAAAAAAATGTTGCTCATGCCTGCTCAAAGGTATTATCCAGACCATGCCAAGACTAAACGTTGTCGAAGCACTGAACGGGCTCCATATGATTAGCCCGTCCGCGATGTACCCACATGTTATTTCAAACACGCACACTCCCGCCGCTTCAGCAAAGAATTCACGCAGCCATTCAAATCGAAATACTCTCTTTAGAGGCAAAATTCATGTAGCCCCTTGCTCGTAGTTAAGGTGGAAAATTGTCAAAGAGAAAATAAGTTTCAATTTTACTCTTAGCTTTTACTTGGTGCAGGCACAACGAAGCGAGTCGAAGAGAAAAACAAATTGTTCTACAGTGCGTGGCAAGAAGATTATGTGAAAGTAACCTACAGCATGGGCGAAAAAATGCTACATTATATTTTGAGATGAAATGAAATTATGAAAACTATATTGAAATCTTTAATGATATTTTATTACATTTGCACTAATATAGGCTCATCAATAAGTGGTGGGGCTGAGCCCTACTAGCCCCAAAGGTAGAGCCGCCACTGTAAAACAGGCACTATTTTCAGACGATACCACCATAGATTTATTAATAAAATACAGAAAAATTGTAGACCATTTCAACCACACTGAGCAATCAACCAGAAAATTGACAAATTGTCAAAAATAATGCGGACTGCGAGAACATACTTTAGTAGAAGATATTGGTATGAGATGGAAAGGCTTGTACAGCAAAAGAATGCAGTCAACTTGTACAGTGTTGAATATTGCAAAATTGATAGTCTAGTTTTTAATGAATGGAATGTTATAACGAACCTCACGGCCGTTTTGAAATTCTTTTATGAGGCCACGATTGATTTATCATTTGATAGCGCATGCATCTCAATGATAGTACCTTTAATATCATTACAAACCCGCAAGCTGAAAAATCGACCCGAAAACGAAGACGAGATGATGAGAAATATGAAAAACTCGCCGTATGAGTCTTTGAAAATCAAATTCTCTTTTATAAAAGGACACACTACATTGATAGATGCGACATAATTGGGCCCAAGATTCAAATCGAAATATCTCAGTTCCGATGAAGTGGACGCTGCAATGACAGAAATAATATCTTTTTTGACGGAGCATAACGACGATCCTGTATCGTCAGGCATTGGAAAAAATGTTCCCTCAGATTTTACAGAACTGATATTGTCAGCTTCCAACATACAGCAAGTAAAGAAAAGTCTTTGGGATACGCACGATGGCGATGATAATTCTAATCATAAAGAGATAACTGGATATGAAGATCAAGAGAAAATTCAGTCTTACCTAGCGGAGCTTTTATTGCAACGTAACGCCGACATATATTGTTATTGGAACAGCAGTCCATACCTTATCCTATAAATACGCTCTCAAAGTATCTTCCTGCTCCGCCCACTTGTCTTCCAAGCGAGCTGCTTTTTAGTGCTGCTGGACAAATATACGCAGATCGTCGGAGTAACATGCTTGGTGAAAATGTAGAAACACTGCTCCTTTTTAATTACGCAAACTAAAGTTAATTAGTAATCTAATAATAGTATTTTGTTTTTATTTAAGAACCTATTTTTGCAATGATGATGATTTTGTACCTAAGTACTTAATTGTTGAGACTGATTAATTTATCAGAAGAACGGCATTTGCCTCCCTTTTCTTTCTTTGTAGAGACGTAAATAATTATGTTAGTTGATTTTTATAATTTTTGTTTGTTTTATAACAGAAATAAAAAAAAATTGCTTTTTTACATACTTCCATCGTGTTTTTTATTTCATTTACCACGTATAAATAGTATTAGTGTCAAAAATAAGCTAAATTTCATTAAAAAATAAATTTTAAACATAATAAAGTTTCGATTTCGGCTGAAACTGAGACAGATACCGAAGATTCGGTTTTGGTAGAAAATCCTGTTTCGGTCAGACACTAGTCATTAACTTCAGCAAGTAGTACGTAAATCTCTAGCAAGTACGAAAAAAGATAAATTTACCTATAACGAAATTATCGCTTACGTTCGAAAAACACCGTTCGCCTGATTTTGAACAAATATGATCTTCAGAAAGCATTTTCTCTGAATATTAAAAAAAAATACAACGACGAGTGCAAGGCGGCAAAACAAGTGTTTTGTACTGCAAGATTGCATAATCTAAAGCCTGACTACCACACCTGGCAATTACGTATTTTAAGAGGTGGCACTACTCTAGAGTTTCAAAAAATCGTTTTTTTTATTGGTTTAAATTGTAATCTAGGGTCATAAAAATGAGATGTCGGTAGTTTTATAGCCTGGAAAAATTTCTAAAGGGCTAATTGAGCGACTTTGCTTCACCGCGTCCCAGAGCCCCGCGCATGTTGTCGGTGAAACACGTGCCACAGCTGCTCCGATATACCTCTCGGAATAATCAAAAGTCTTCTTACCTACATCCCGTGAGGTATTTATAGTTCAAAGAAGGCCAATAGATGTCGCTCATAAGACTTCTTAACAGCTATAAAAACTTTAAACGCGTTTTTCTCAAAATCACTTTTTTCAATCTTACAGGTAAGATTATTTTGGAACGGGTGTATGGATCCTTGTGAAATTTTGACAGTAACTTTGAAATACTAAAATCTAGTGAAGTACTTAGGGATTTTTTGAATTATTGTCTATTTTTAACTTCCCAGTATATGGGAAGTTCTTGTAATCGCCTCGAAAATCGAAATTGAAATTTTCAACTTTTCTTTACGTTTTGAGGTCTATAGAGTATATATCAAGTGTTTTTAGAAAGAAGTATGTGTGTGTGTGTGTGTTTGTACGTACGTACGTATGTGCGTTCGCGGGCAGTTTTTCTACGAGCATAACTCACGTAAACAAAGTTGTATCGACTTCGTTAAGGTGTCAATCGAAGCGTCTTTGCAATCTTAAGAGCTGATTAGTTTTTGGAAAACTTCGGTCGGGGGGGGGGGTTTGCTGTTTTCACCCCTTGAAGGCCAACCATGTAATGCGCAACGTGCTAACACTATTTTTGCACATTAATGGAGGTTCTTTTGTTCCAGATTAATGGTTGGTGCCATAATTAGATAGGGAGCTTGGTTTCAAAACAAAACAAAAACAAAAAAAGCATACTAGTAGGCGATTTGTCTCGACTAGAAACGGAGGTTCAAATCCAAAAATAAGAATCAATTGTATGATGTTTTTATATTTTAAAAAAATTGTTTAAGCGGTTTTTCCAATTTATTAAAAAAAATTGTAAAAGGTGTGTTTTTTTCATAAAAAAATTCATTTTTAACTTGATTTCCACATCGTAATAATAAATGTTCATAGAATTTATAAACTTTTATCAATTTTTGTAGAGAAACCAGCAAAAACTTTTCTCACGATTAAAAAAAAAAATTTAAATTAAAAATAAAAACTCATTCAAAGTCACCATGTGAAAACGGTTCATTCAAATCATTATACCTTAAATCTCTTATTCTAAAGATATTGTTGCATAGTCAATCAAAGCTTATAATATTTGCAAAATTTGAGCAGATTTTCCATAGTCTTCGCAGCACCATGTTTTAACTTTAATGAAAAAACTGCTTTGAAACCTGCCCCCTCCCTCCGATTGATCCGCGTGAATAATCAATCAAACCAACTCACCAAAATCCTTACGTAATCAATTGACGCTCGCGTAGATGTTACGATTAATATTAAGTCATTCCAATAACTTTTATGAGAGGTACATTTTTATTATTTGAAGTAGTATTATTTAATAACTATTATTGTGTTTAATATTTTTAGTATCTATGTAGATATTACTGGGAAGTTGACCGTGTGGTCCTCATGGATCGCGCCGCACGGCTTGTTAATTTTATAAACAATTTACGGCTAATTTGATTTTCAAAAATTGATTTTTTTTCAAAACAGTGCCGTTTTGTTAAAAATTAGTTTTAAGAAAATTTCTTACGTACTTTTCTAGTTATTAGTATGCACTTCAAAAAAATTCAGTTTTTTGTTCAAGTAGCTACCGTTTAAGAGAAAACATACCGGTAATTTTTAAAGGTGGATCACACAACTGCCGAATGCGGGGTTCGGTGGCCGCCATTTTGGGAAAACAATATTTTTTTTTGTACTTTTCGAGTTTTGCAATATACTATCATAAGCGAATTTGGTGTTTTTTAATTTATATATCTACGAAAAATCATGAAAAAAGGGGGTCTCTAGAGTAGTGTTACCTCTTAAACAAATGCAAAGCACCAGAGAATGTGATCACGGAATCAATGAAACCAAATACAATTCACAACACAATTCGCTATCTAAATAGACAGCCGAGAAAATTGACTATGGATAGTATATCCTTCCATAGCGTTTTGCTAGTATTCTAAACAGATGGGTCCAAAATAGCAAACGGCAGCACATATGCATAAGTATAAGGTGCAGTAACGAAATAGCTGACTGCCACGCAACGGAAGGAGGTTCAATTCCATTCATAGGACCTGAACATTGACCTTAAGTTGCTCAATTTTTGTTCGAAACAAAATTTGGGAGCGCCACCCGGCTATAGCTTTTTGGGCTACCTGGTGTGACAAATAATCCATCATCAGGCAGTTGTCCGTGTCTTTTACCACGGTACGATACCGACGGCCCTATGATCTTCTCGCCGTGTACTCATGGGGTAGTCAAAATTTCGAAATTATATTTGGAGGCATGATTGATTCTAAATTTATGGAAAACATTTAAAAGTCGATTCTTTTTGACTCTAACGCGAAAAGTACGAGACATAAAACAAATTCTTATATGTACATAAACTCTAAGCTTAATGTCACCGTGCTAATCTTGGACACATATTATATTACGGCTTCAAATACACTCTGAGTTTTATTCAATTGCTACATTCATACTTGGTTTTCCACTGGGAAAATTTTCATCTGGTGATAAAGTGACAAACCGTTAATAATTTTAATGAATATTTGTAAGAATTTACATTTCTAGAATTGTTTACTGCCGTGCCCCGATCTCCGGAACAGTGGAAACGAAAATCATGAAAATATGTGGATAATTCGTGTTGAACTCTTTGGATCTGATCAGAACATTTATTCCTAAGGCACTATAAGCAAAACTACCACTCGAGATACAAAACATTCATTCCTTTCTTTGTGCCGTCCATAAAGCCCAAAAACTAAAACCTTATCAGAAGCGATTGGATGCCGAGGCTGAGAATAAAGTCGTTCACATGTTTATCTAAATGTTTATTTCAACCAGTCGTCTTCGGTAATACATATGTGAGACGGAAGATAGACTGCTTCTGCGAGGATAATACGATTGTATCCCCAGGAAAGCATGCTTTGAGATTCTTTTGTTGAAATTCGTTCGGGTATCGTTTGGTGCTGTCTTTCATCAGATTGCTACCATAAGGCCGGATTTCCTATAAAATATAAGTAAAGACAGCTTCCTTTCGCATCTCATATGATTTACGCACCGTACTCTACGATGAGTGAGTTTACCGCAATCCAATTATACATTCACTTAAAGCTGAGCAGGCTTAGAATGGAAGCGAGTACTTTGATAGGGAAGTATTTCATGGGAAGCAATGTATTTCATCAGGACTAAAGATTGGTCGAAACAAACATACATTGCTCTTGGCAGAGCTCCGTAAATTAAATTGAACTCAAGATGGATTTGTGTATTACTTACGACAGCCAAAACGCGTTTACTTTAATTTTCTCGTCCAAATATAGCTGCTTTGCACAATGTGGTGTTCGACGTTAACATAAAAAGCGACTTATCTAAGGAAGCATCTCAGTTATATTTCTTGTGTCGTAAAAGTTTATGAGCAAAAATGTCCGGAGGGAGATGTGTCTTCTTTCTCTATGTTATGCGATACTTTCACTAATGAGGAATAGTATTTGCAGTTACAATTCCGACTAACAATCTCCTATTCCCTACCATATGAGGCAAAACCCGGAGGGAATCTACCTCAAATGATAGCTCAGAACACAGCTCATGTTTATTTTAATTAATTAGGGGAAGGGATTTGCTTTTATTTAAAATTCAATTTTCTACATGGCACAATTGAAATATTTTGTCTAATAGTTTGGTAAACGGATAGGGGCCACACGCTTCTAGTCCTTGATTACAAGAATATTTGAAACCAACTGTGAATTCTTGCTTCATGCTTTCTTATTTAACGGAAATAATTATCGGTAGCTAACATACTTAAGATCAAAAAGCTGTATTTTGTTGAATAAGCACTCTTTAAAACATCTAGTCTTCGGAGGTGTTGATTACCACAGGTGAAAAAAAAATTAAGTTTTTTAACTTCCCAGTATATGGGAAGTTCTTGTAATCGCCCCGAAAATCGAAATTGAAATTTTCAACATTTCTTTACGTTTTGAGGTCTTTAGAGTATATATAAAGTGTTTTTAGAAAGGGAGATGTATGTGTTTGTGTGTGTACGTACGTACGTACGTACGTTCGTGGACACTTTTTTCTACGAGCATAACTCACGTAAACAAAATCGTATCGACTTTGTTGAGGTGTCAATCGAAGCGTCTTTGCAATTTTAAGAGCTGATTAGTTTTTCGGATACTTCGGTCGGGGGGGTTTGTTGTTTTGCCCCTTTGAAAGTCATTTCTGTCATGCGTTATATCTCGCGAACGAAACATATGATTTCCTTGATCAAGGTGTCAATCGACGCGTATTGACATTTATGTGATTCTATCAAGTTTTTAAAAAAATCGTTACAACCATTTTTTAATTTATTAAAAAAAGTGCTAAAAAATAGGTGTTTTTTAATAAACAATAAATTTTTAACCTGATTTACGGAAGATAGTATTCAATTTTTATAAAATTTATTTACTTCAAGCAATGTTTGTAAAAACAACATCAAAACTTTTTCTCATTACTATGTAAAAAAGTAAATAAAAAATAAAAAATCATTAACAGGCATCATGATCTTCAAGGTCATTTCTGTTATGCGTTATATCTCGCGAACCAAACATACGATTTACATTGTCAAGGTGTCAATCAACGCGTATTGAAATTTTCGTGAATTCCTCAAATTTTGAAAAAAAAGATCGTTGGAGTCGTTTTTTAATTTAAGAAAAAAAAAATTCCAAAAAATTAGGTTTTTTTTAATAAACAATAATTTTTTAACCTGATTTACGGAAGACAGTATTCAATTTTTATAAAATTTATATACTTCAAGCAATGTTTGAAAAAACGTCATCAAAACTTTTTCTCATGAAAGCAAGAAACATTAAATAAAAAATAAAAAATCATTAACAGTCATCATGATCTTCAAGGTCATTTCTTCCATTCACTATATCTCACGAACCAGATATAATATTTGCATTATTAGGGAGTCAATCGACGTGTTTTAACATGTTTTTGATTATTTTAACATTGTAAAAATCCGTTTCAGCGGTTGTTTTAATTTAATAGAAGAAAGTGCAAAAACTAAGGGTTTTTTTCATCAAAAATATTTTTGAAACCTGATTTGCACAACACAGTAATAAATGTTTATAAATTTATACATTGTTATCAGTTTTTGAAGAGAAACCAGCAAAACTTTTTGATGACTCTGAAAAAAATTCAATTAAAAATAAAAAAATCATTCAAAGTTACCATATGAAAAGGGTTCTTCCGAATGATATTACCTTATATGTTTTATTCTAAAGACTTTGTTGTAAAGTCAATCAAAGTTTTAAAATGTTTGGATAATTTGAGCAAATTTTTAATAGTTTAGCAGTCTTTTAATTAGAAAAAGCGGCTTAAATTTTGAAAACCATCAAAATTTTAATCAAATTTGCATTTGTGGTAATCAATCATCATCACTCATCCACTAAAAGCCTTGCGTAATCAATGGATGCTCCCGTAGATGATATGATTAATATTAACTCATTCCTGTTACTGTTATGAATAACTTTCATTATTATAATTTAAAGTAGTACTATTTTCAAAATTATTATTGTGTTTAATATTTTTAATGTTTATCTAGATATTACTGGGAAGTTGACCATGTGGACCTCAAGGGTCGCACTTCGCGGCTTGTTTTAAAATGTACTCAAATCATTGAAAATCCGATCAAATCATATGTTTTAATTGACACCTCAACAAGGCCATTAGAATACCTTGAAAAATTATCCCCTATTTTTCCGAGTGGAATTTATTTCACAAGTTGATTATTATCTCAGCTACGAAAGAAGACTGTATCTACAGGCTGTGGCAAATTTTATGTTCTACAAGTATTTTTTTCGCAAAATAGGGAGGTTAAATTTTCGTTTTTCTCTACAAGATTGTGGCCAAAGGATGAAGTCTGCGACCACAGAAACAAGGACTTATTATGAGAGCTTCTAATTACCATGAAAGAAAACTTCGGTCACCTGAATTTCAGGGCGGGTTTTTGCTCTGGGAGCTTTGCCTTCGCGAGCTGTATACTTGGCTGAAAAAACTTGTTTAAATATATTATATATATATATATATATATATATATATATATATATATATATATATATTTCATTATAACTCCAGCAAATATGCAGCAAACAATACTTCAACCAAAGCATAAAAAATTATCTTAGCGCAATTATCGAATGCTTTTTATAGCAGAAGCGAAAACATAACACACAAGTTATGTGGCTCCTTTTTTCGCATGGTTTTGGGCTCTTAATTTTTTGTCATTACCACCATATTAAAACTGTATGTGAATCAATTGCTGGGTATTCAATTTTTCAGTAGTGATTCGAAATGTAACATTTCTGTGCAAGTCTAGTCACTCGAAATACGTAGAAATTTACTTTTCGCCTTATTTTCAAAATGGCGGACTTCACTAATACTGATTTAGATATATTTTACTGTTGCGACCCTGTTGTTGTTAAAGCCTATTAGCATCTTCGTTACTTTGTCTTCTCAAAAGATATGGAGGTTGCAATGCCTTATGAATAAAGAATGAAGTTTCCATATGAAAGGACTAAACAAGAACTCATGTAGGAATAGTTGCTATGGCTTTTACTTTTGTGTTATTCACCTCGTAGAAGTTGAGGTGTACATGGTAGCCATCCTGGTTTCCATGGGTTTCGGTAACGGACCGTATTGTGTGATTTTCGTGAAATTAGATTTTTTTGTTGTACGCCACTTTGCAAGAGTGTTAAACTTCATCTATTTGTATCGTTTTCAGCCAGAAGCTCTTCTATTGAGGGACAGGAGGCGAAAATCCGTTTTACATTATTGCAGTGGGCAGCACGATCTCGTGGCGGCCGCAAGTGTTACTGTGGCAGCTCCAGAACTTCTGGAGTCTGCAGACGAAGATGGTTTCACCCCCTTGCATCTGGCCGTCATCCAGGGCAATATTGCTATGGTCAACCTGCTGCTGGCAAATAAAGCCGAAGTGAATGCCCTTGATAACGAAGGACACTCTGTTGTGCACTGGGCGACAGGTAAGGAACGTTTCTGTTTTAAATGTATATAACTTTTCTAGCTTTACCTACCCGTAACCCTTTCGCCACGGCGGCCCTCGCGGCGGACCAAAAGAGTTGAGATTATTCGCACGCAAAGTACCACGGCCAGGTATTTCGTTATAAAGATACTATTTAAGGAGTTATCCACAACATGCGCCAATTTTTTGATGGGTGACTATACTTACTGGTCGTAGCGAAAAAGTTGCAAGTCTCCACCATCAGAGCTATTCGAAGTTTACCTTAACACAAGATGTTTGTAGCAAAGCATGTTTTAAACCAATTTCATATCTTGTATTTTAGCAGAATCGTCACCCAGCAAAAATAAACAGAATGTATATTTTATATGTTTAAGGAATCATTAGTCACTCATCTTTGTTTAGACTATCAGAACAGAAGAGATGATTTCATAGGAGCCGCAAAATTACACGACTTTTCATATTGGTCTAGTTGAAATATTTATGATTTAGAAGCGTAAACACGATTGGACCATTTAACCTGATGGTGCATTTATTTCGGAATTGCCCTATTAGTTTAACATAGTCACTATACACAACAATTTTCATGACGATTTTTTTTTGTGAAAACTAGATGGTTAACCTTAATACAATCTTATTAAAAATGATCATCAAAGACATCTCGTTTTTTTCGTAGGTCTCCGTTGGAGCATAATTCCAACAATGTGAATTTTGCGTCTCTTTAAAGTTGTAAAACTAATTGCATACTATGCATAAGTTCGCTAAGAAAACTGCAGACTCCACAAAATAAAGCTACATCCCCATTAAATGTAAAGTGGTTGTGTCGGAAGAAGTTATAATCCATTCAAATAATCTTATTAAATTGAAAAGTGTCCTTTTTCCAATAAGCTTATAAACCTAATAACTGATTTTATTACTTCATAACTGTAAATACAAAAAACTACTTATTTGCATTTCCAGTATGTGGGGAAGCAGATGCACTGCGAGCTGTTTTAGCTGCAGGAGCAAAGGTCACCACACCAGACATAAATGGCGGGAGCCCATTACACTATGCTGCTCAAATGTGCGGATCGAATTACGAAGGAAAACTGGGAAAGACTTCCACAAAGCTGGCGTTAGAAATTCTAGACATTTTGATCGGACATCCTAATTCGTCGGTTGATGTGACAGACAAAGATGGGCGTCAGCCCCTACTTTGGGCAGCGTCGGCTGGCTCAGCGGAAGCTATTGTAAGCCTGGTGAAAGCTGGGGCACGAGTTGAAAGTTCAGACAAGTAGGTGACGTGATGTCTTAGGGTTTTCAAATAAGAAAAAAATATTTAATTTGCAGAGACGGATTGACTGCACTTCACTGTGCAGCTTCTCGTGGTCACACTGAATGTATTGATACGTTGATAGGCTTATGTGGTGCGCCCACCGACTTGATTGATTCAAATGGGTGTACCGCTTTGCACTATGCAGTGACACTAGGACACGCTGATGCGACCGCTCGCTTGCTGGAACTCGAAGCAGACCCGAATCGGCAGGACAGAAAAGGCAGAACGCCCGCTCATTGTGGATGCGCCAAGGGTCAGTTTGAAACGGTGAAGCTACTGAAAGACAGGGGCGCGAACTTATGGCTCCGAAATGCAAAAGGAGACCTTCCTGTCCACGAAGCAGCTTCTTCTGGACGAAGAGAGCTTGTAGAGTGGCTCTTGGAGCAGAAACCTAAACAAGTGAATACAACTTGTAATGATGGAAGGACGTTATTACACATTGCTGCTAGTTATGATTACACGGACATGTGCAAAATGCTTTTAGATTTCGGAGCAGACGTTAATTGCATTCACAGGAGCTGTAGGGGTCAAGTTTTCACTCCGCTTGACTGCGCATTGCAAAAGGGACATCGATCTACCGCTAAGTTCTTGCAAGCTCAAGAAGGACTTCCGTCTGGAAAATTACATTTATCTGCACGCCGACCAAACGCGTTTGTTCATCAAGAGCTCGTGAAGCCTTTGAAGTACGAAAAGAAGGACGTGCAGGAGGTAACATCAGGCAAAAAATATATAATATATGTTCGACAATCTGATTCTGATTGTAGCTGCTCTGAATATGTCTTGCATAGACAACAAAAACATCGTAATGAATGCAGGCAACACAGAAAACGAGCTCGAAGAAGAACAAGCAGTTGCGGCGAAGCTGAGGATTTCACTAAAGAAGACAGTTGCAGTGATATTTCTAGATCAAAAAGTAACATAGAAATTAGGCGAAAACGTTCGAAAGATCGCAGTTGCAGTAGTAGTGAAGAAGACTCATGTGAGAATTGTTGTCGACACAAACGAAAGCTGAAAAGGATCAAAAAACGTGGGAAATATGCAACAAGATCAAAAGATCGTTTAATGTCACCTGGTGTTTATGAAAGCAAACAATCTTTGGATAACATTAAAACTAATGGAACAGTTTTCAAAGTGGAAATTCCGAAAGAGTTATCACACAGCCCAGTCCCTCAAGCGCGGAATGAAAGCTTAATACATAATATTAAAAATAAGCCTGAAAGTCCTAGCGAACAAGTCCAGTGTAAAGTTCTTGAAGTTGCCGAGCAAAAAGAAGAAAACGCAAAGCTCGCTATCAGCGAAGAACTAAAGCAGGAAAGAAAAACAGAGAACCCGAAAGAAAATACGACACTCATTGAGGCAGAAGTTCATGCTGTTGATGTTCCACTTCTGCAAAACGAGGATGCAAACAAAGAAAATGTCGCTGAAACTGAAAAAGTTCCAAGCCCGGTCGGTGAAGTCGTTAAAGAAAAATTAACAGAAGAAATTGATTTGGTGTTGAAAGATGCAGCTTCCGTTGTGGAAATCATTGAAGAGTCGTCTACAGAGCCTGTTGCAATCAAAGACGATCAATCAAGTGAAACACTGCCACCGCAAATTCAACCAGCTAGTGAGGGAAAATTCAAAACGGAGAGTGAATCCGGTCTTCAACCGAATGACAAGATTGTCGAAGATAAAATTTTAGAAGAGAAGAAGAAAGATGACATAGTTGTTGCATCGAATGAAAAACTAATTGAAGCAGATTCTGAACAGCTCACTGGAATAATCAATAACCAAACCACTTCTATTATGGAAACTAAAGAAACTTCCAAAGCGGTTGAATTAGCCTCTGAGCTGTCAGTGCAGGTACCGTTGGAAGAAAAAGCGAGCGAAGAGGCCAAAACAGTAGTACCAAACGAATTTGAAAAAGATCCTGTCAAGAATGAGCAAGAAAGCCTCGTGCCTGACAAAATCGTCAGCCCGAAGAAAGAATCACCTCAGAAATCTGATAAAATAGACCAAGAAAACGAGATTTCACCTTTGCCAGGAAGAGAACCTCGTCGTTCTTTCACGGTTATATCCTCTCCGTCCAATGATGAGAAAACGCCACGAAAAAGTAGTTTTACTGTTTTGAAAAGTGATGAGTCTGTAGATGTTGAAGAAGCTGTAGCACTTCTTGAACAAGAAAACGAACAAAGTTTCCAGTATTTGCACGATGAGCGGCCAAAAGCTCACTCTGATAACGAATATACAACTGATGAGGGCGAAGCGGCTGTATATGCTGCACCTATCCCTAGTCAGCTTCGTAGAGTTGCTGACTCTACCACACGTTTTGGGAAGACATCCAGTGATGTGGCATCTCAGGATTTCAACAGCCGCAAACGCAGGTTGAAAAAACGAATCAAAGTGTCGGAGAAACCACGGGCATGGTCAAGTATTGGTGCGCCCATTCATCAAGGCAGCAAGGACCAAGACTCTGGTTTTGAGCCGAGTCCTCGTAATTTGAAAACGAAAATTCCATCGCCGCGAATTGTCCACACGGCGATACCGCCACGTCGCCCTATTTACGCAACTCTAGACCACAGATCGTGCAGCAGTAGATTGGAAAATAGGAAGCTAGGTGATAAAAACGCATGCAATATGACGGCTGTTACGAAATCAATCCAGAAGAATATGCGCAGGTATGTGTAAACATTTTAAAATTAATTTTTAAGGCTTTGGATGCTATTTAGTTTCAAAGAAAATATTATAAAAAATATCGTTATCAGTGAAATGGCCGCAAAACTAAGATCAACCGTGTATTTCACGTATTCGGGCGAATCTTTCTACGATGTGTAGGGAGCAGTGGCGCGGCGTTCATATAAGCAGATTCCCATCGGCTTCCCTTTCCAAATATGTTCCAGAAATGTCTAACACTTCACTTTTATAAGGGAATGAAGTGTTTATTTACTTGCATGCATCACTGTAAACATGCACAATCGTTCCTCTTGATCTCAATGTTTATTCCATCATACTCCATTCTCTTCATTCTACACATCCTCATAGTTCCATAATAGCCAGCAAAGCGATCAACATCTGTAAGAGTTGCAGCAAAGCTTTGCAAGTCTCGAATTAATCAATAAATTTAATGTGCCGTGGGCATTCAACTTTTGTTGGAATGGCAGGTCGGTTTTCCTCAATAGGATATGAAAACAAATCAAAAAGCCGGTAGCGTTCCCGGCTTTCGAATCAGCTGTGAAAATTGATGCTAGACAATCATCGAAAACTTCCAATTAGAAATACATACTGTTGCGATAGTCTATATGTCTATACCTTGATTGTTGCTGGGTATTCACGTAAGCTCTACTAGCAAGCTACAGAACGTGAAAAGAGCTTATTGTTAAATGGGGAATCGTGGTTCCGGGGTGACGGACGGCTTCCTCTTCAGGTGCTGTCATTTACCATCCGCCACCAGACAGCACGACCACGGTTAGGCTTATTGATGGATTAAGCTCATTATACTTCAACTCTTTTCTAAATTATTTGTATCCGCGCAGTATAACGACTGTCAATTTTACGTTAGCGAATATTATGTATACGTAGCAATTCTATATAATCATTATCAAACCACGCGTCCCTATTTAATTATGATGGTACCAGCTAGAAATATGGAAACAAAAAAGAACTTTCATTAATGTGCAAAAATAGTGTTAGCAAAGTTGCGAACCAAAAGCACACTAGTGGGCAGTGTTGTCGACTAGACACAGAGGTCCAAACCCCAAAATAAAAATGTTTATATAAATTATTGTTATATTATTGTTTTTGTGAAATTGTGAAAGTGGTAAAGTGTTACTTTCAACTTATTGCAAATGTTCTTGTGGGTGATTTTTTAAAATTTTAATATGTCTTTAAATGTAGATTGCTGCCTTACAGATTTTTTGACGAAAGAAGAAACACCATTTTTTAAATTAAGTTTTGATCCGAAACAGAGGGTAATTCAAATGGGGCGAGCGAAACCTGAGCTCAAAATTATTTACAAGCGGAAAGATGGGTTTTCGAAGAATTTTCATTGCTCTTTTTATGAGAAGTATTCATGGCTTACAGGACGCTGTAAACAGAAAGAATGATCACGGTAGTATTTCTCTATATGCTCATAATATACTGCTTTGTCTGTTAAGTGTCCATGTCTCTCAAATAATAAGCGGCTTATCCACAGTAATTTTTCACCCCTCGCCACTGGTAGGGAGGCCAATATCGAGGTTAAGTGCATGTATTACAATTTACCTAAAAGTAAAACTTTGAAAATAAAAGAAAACGTTTTATTATTAACTTCCCAGTATATGGGAAGTTTCAAAAACATAAATTGAAATTTTCAACATTTCTTTACGTTTTAAGGTCTATAGAGTATATATAAAGTGTTTTTAGAAAGAAGTATGTGTGTGTGTACGTACGTACGTGCGTTCGTGAACAGTTTTTTCTACGAGCATAAATACGTAAATAACGTCGTATCGACTTTGTTGAACGTATTTGCAATTTTAAGAGCTGATTAGTTTTTGGGACATGCGTTATATCTCGCGAACCCAACAAGCAAGGTGTCAATCGACGCGTATTGACAATTTTATGATTCTATAAAGTTTCTAAAAAAAATTTTAGGAGCCGTTTTTTAATTTTTTTAAAAAAAGGGCAAAAAATTGTGTTTTTTTTTCTTGAAAATCAATAAATTTTTAACCTGATTTTCAAACCTAAGTAATCAATGTTTATATAATTTATATACTCTAAATAGTTGTTGTAAAAAAACTAGCAAAATTTTTTTTCAAGATTACAAAAAAAAATTAAACAAGAACTTCCCATATACTGGGAAGTTAATAAAAAATAAAAAATCATTAAACGTTCAAGGTCATTTACGTCATTCATTATATCTCGAGAACTAAATATAATCTTTCCATCATCAAGATGTCAATCGACGCGTATTATCATTTTTATGATGTTTTTATATTATAAAAAAATCATTAAATCGGTTTTTTTAATTTATTAAAAAAAATTGGAAAGTTGTGTTTTTTTATTAAAAAAATTATTTTTAACTTGATTTGCACATCGTAATAATAAATGTTTATAGAATTTTTAAAATTTTATCAATTTTTGTAGAGAAACAAGCAAAAAATTTTCTCATGATTACAAAAAATTAAATAAAAAATCATTCAAAGACACCATGTAAAAAGGGTTCATTCGAATCATAATACCTTACTTAGTCAATCGAAGTTTATTAATATTTGCAAAATTTGAGCAGATTTTCAATAATCTTCACAGCACCATGTTTTAACTTTAATGAAAAAACTGCTTTGTAACCTCTCCCCACTCCGATTGATCCGCGTGAATAATCAATCAAACCAATGTACCAAAATCCTTACGTAATCAATTGACGCTCGCGTAGAAGTTATGATTAATATTAAGTCATTCCAATAACTTTTATGAGAGGTAAATTTTTAGTATTTGAAGTAGTATTATTTAATAACTATTATTGTGTTTAATATTTTTAATATTTATGTAGATATTACTGGGAAGTTGACCGTGTGGACCTCAAGGGTCGCACCTCGCGGCTTGTTTTTAAATAAAATCAATTCATCAAATTTACAAACGCCTTAACTTTAAATGAAACAACTTCTAAAAAATCCAATATTAATCATAAAAGCGTTGTAACAGTGAATTTTGAATATATTGTGCCGTAAATGGACAATTTTCCAAACTTAATATTGTATTCAGAATCAAAGGATATCGAAAATGAATGTTTTGAATTAAGGAGAATAGATTCTACAGATGAAGACTGTGGATTTAAGTACTATTACTCCTTTTTAAGAAATGTAAGCGATTTTTTCTTGGAATTTTATTTAAGTTCATATCTGAGGTTTCGTTTACCAATCTATAACAAATCTCTATTGTCAGTAATAATTTTATTTTGAATCTGCTAATTAATTTGATTATGATCGAAGTTGAAATTTTGAGAAAACTAATTGAATTGAAGTGCTGATTCGTTAAATGGATGAAAATTTTTTGTATAGTGTACATGATATTGAAATTAATTTAAAACTGTTATTTCCTTTCTTAATTTGATATATTTTGGCTGTATTCAACGAATATAAATAGACTTATCGTTTTACTTTATCATGTCACTGAAACTACTTTTTTCTTGACTATAATCACATGAAATTTATAATATAATATATATTATAAATTGTAAGTATAATCTGCACTAAGTAAATTGCAGTTGCTAAAAATTCGAGTACAGGTTTTGCAAGCGATGTAAAATGATGCTAAATTAAAATTTTCGACCTCTGAACTCAGGTTTTCTCAAAAGTTAGAGTAAAAATAAGATTTGGTTGAAGCCGAACTGAAATGAATACGACTGCTTATATCTGTGAAATAAGATACATGATTAAGGATATTATGGTTTGTGTGTGCAGAAATGAATGTATGGTTATATAAAATCGAACTTCAGAAAACTATATGCCAAAAACATAGCTAACGAACTAAATAGTCATGCAGATAAAAAGGAGCCTAAAAACTATTTAGACTGTAAATTGGCTCAAACATTGATCAACATATGCCTTTAAAGTCTTTTTTATGGCGAAGATTCACATATTGTGAGACTGTAATCCAGCTTATTACAGGCGATGAAAGGCTGCCACGAGCGTTGAATACAGACGCAGTGTCTTTGAATCTCTCACTTTGTTGATTTCAATCGTTATATCCATATACTATGGTTTACCATAAAATACCAATTGAAGAAAAATTGACTCTTTTGAAATGTTTTGTTGTCCTTTTCCAAAAAAATACGTAAGTATATGTATCAAGTAAATTAGATTGTCAGTGACTTATCTGAATACAGCGAGATGTAAGTCCTGCATAAAACACTTCTGTCACTCATAAAACCATTGCCATGTCGAAATGTGTTTATTGAATTTAATATGCTGTTGAGTTGTATGTATAGGTTCTCCTAATATGCGTTTGTCTTACAAACTTTGTTCGCTACTGCTTTTGTACGACGAGTAAAAGTCGTAACTTTGAGTAAACAGAGTTACAAGGACAGTTTGTACTTTATCTCTTGTTTGCCTTTCATCTGGTCTACAGTACGTGTACGTGTGTCTCTGGTGCCATTTCTCCTTATTTTATCAGGAAATTTATGTTATGACTATAGAACAAATATGCGTTAAAACAACCTCTTCATTTTGTCTGACGCGTGTATGTTTAATGTGAGAGAAATGGGAGAGTGAAATATTCAATGGACTAGAAACGAGGCTTTGATATATTCACTCGGCTACTATCATTAATGATAACGGCACTGCCTTGAAGGCAGTGAATATTTGCTTTTACTATTGAAGTAAATTTTTAAATAAACATTGAGTTTATTTTAAGTGAACATTACGTTCTTGTTTTCTTCTTCTAAATGATAGGTTTATACAAGAAAAAGCGTCAATAATTATAAACTATGAGGCAGATCGTTTATAGAACAAGCCATGAGGTTCGACCCATGAGGTCCACACGGTCAACTTCCCAGCAATATCTACACAGATATTAAAAATATTAAAAACAATAATAATTATGGAAATAATACTACTTTAAATAATAAAAATGTACCTCTCATAAAAGTTATTGGAATGACTTAATATTAATCATAATATCCACGCGAGCGTCAATTGATTACGTAAGGATTTTGGTGGATTGGTTTGATTGAATATTCACGTGGATCAATCGGTGGGGGCCTTTTTGGTCTTGAAAATTTTTGTATATGCAGTCAAAAATTGGTTCAATTGCATGTAAGAAGTAAAATGTATGTATTACAAATGATGAAAGAAGTAATTGAAATCTTACGAATACTAAAGAACGAAACTACTAAAAACTGCAATTTTTTATTCAATGAAAGCTTTTTAAAGCATTTGATCTTGGAAAGTGTTGACTACAAAACATTTTACCATTCAAAACGTTTATTACCACAATTGCAAATTTGATTTGCATTGGTTTTCAAAATTTAAGCAGTTTTTTCATTAAAGTTAAAACATGGTGCTGTGAAGACTATTGAAAATCTGCTCAAATTTTGCAAATATTAATAAACTAAGGTATAATAATTTTACATGGTGACTGTTCTGTATTGACTAAACTTCATCATAGTAGTCTACTATAGCTGTCGAAAAACAAACAACAAAAAAACAAAATCATAAATTGTTCTGCCTTCAGAATGAATAAACATAATCGGTTCTGAATTGCTTTGGTTTCTGCATCAAAATAAAAGTACATTTTTGAAAAATAAAAATAAAAATAAATGAACTGCTTATTATTCGATTAGCTCCGCAAACCCGGGAATAAATTCGATACTGGGTTTTGCCAAAGAACACGAAAAAATACAATGACTTTGAATGATTTTTTATTTTTAATTTTTTTTGTAAATATGCGAAAAGTTTTTGCTGGTGTCTTCACAAAAATTGATAAAAATTTATAAATTCTATATTTATTTAATATTACGATGTGTAAATCATGTTAAAAATGAATTTGTTTATGAAAAAAACACAACTTTTCCACATTTTTTACTAACCCCTCTATATCACGGTGTGACATTACTGTAACATACCAAATAGTTCCTTACAAATTCCAAACCTTACATTTCATTCCATTTTAAGTCGCTGTAACACGGCGGTAACCCACTACTCTATGGATTATTTATGCAGTTCTTGTGAGCTGTATGGCGTTACGTGTATTAAAATTCGTGCAAAATTCACTTTGCGCCATTTTGTGGCTTTTGTTCGTGGGTGAATTTGATAAAATACGTAAAAAATACATAAACGACACAAAATTTGTGAAAAGTGTGGCTTTGCACTATGCTACAATAAACTTTACAATTGTTTTGAAGCATTCCATTCATCTTAGAGGAACAGTTTAAGGCAGTGTAACACACACCCTTTTTGTGCCATTTCTTAATAAAAAAAATTCAAAACTCAAAAATATATATAATAATGTATTTTTTTATTTATTAAAACCTACCACAAAACAAACTACAGTGAAACCTGGCTAATTGGGACCTCGAGGGACCAAGAATTTTGTATCATTTAAAGAGGTTTTCATTTATCCAGTTTTCCAATTAGACAGGTTTAAAATTTTAGTTGTCTCATTTACAGAGGCCTTCGCTTATAGAGGTCGAAATGTACCGTTATTCCATTTATTGAGGTGGAAATGTTAATAAAAATGCGTATGTTTTACGAATTAAGTGTAGGTATTTATTTTGTATAAAAAAATATAATTAAGTAAAGTTTATGACTTAAAGTAATCGGTTATGTTTGTTTGTATTTGATCCATAGTTGCTGAAACCTGTTTCTCGATCGAATAAATTTGATCAAAAATACTAGAATCATCAATATTTGACGAAATACTTATGTAAAGTTTCTAAAGCTTCCATCGCCTCACGCTTTGAAATTTTTACTGAAGTCTCTTCACAATCTTCTTCTCCTTCTGTGTTCAAAAAAGAATACTTAGAAACGATGACTTCATCATTGAGCTCTTCTAAAATGAGTACATCATCGTCCATAGAAACGTAATCCTGAAAAGTCGGCTGCTGGTCATTTTGGTCGTTCCCACAGGAGGTAATTATTTTGTTCCATTCTGGAAACGCTGCACAGATCTCTAGCTCCTCTTGTGGGTTCTTAGGTTCAGATACATTCGTCACTTTGAATCCAGCTTTTTTGTAGCAATTGCTACTTGTGGTTTTGCTAACAGAAAACCAAGCTTTTCTTACAAATCTCATAGCCTGGAGGATGTTGATTTCAGGGCATTCTTACGCTTTCTCTTTAATCATTGGTCCGTTTATTGGAATGTTATTATTCCGTACCTGCTTTATCCATGTCGAGAGACATTTTTCAAGTTCAGGATACTCTGCCGATCGTATTTGTTTTATTTTTCCTTTTCCATCAATACACAGACCGAATTTTCTTGTTGTTTTGAATAATTCTACTCAGCGTTGACTTTGGTATCTTATTCTCCATACATAGTTGATCACGCGACTTTCCACAATCATAATCTGATAGAAGCTTCAATTTTTCAGATGCTGATAATGTGATGCTGTAACGTTTGGACATTTTGTACACTTTTATTCCCTTGTTTGTATGTCAAAACCTGAGTACTGAGAAACAAAGCACGTGCGAAAGAAATTCAAATGTTTGTAAATAAACGTGTCGAAATATGTCCCAAACTGATAAAATGTCTCACTTATACATGGGATTGAGGTACAGAGTCCCAATTATAGAGGTGAACATCGAATAAATCCTAGAAATCAAATATCATTTAACCAGGTTCCAAAAGTCCCATTAACAGAGGTAATTCGATGAAAAAGTGCCGGGACTTCATTGGAATTCTCAATAATAGAGGTTTCTCACTTACCCAGGTCCCATTTAATCAGGTTTCACTGTATTTGATAAAATATATTCAGTTAAGTTAAAAAGGGTTAAATTACAAAACTGGTTTAACGATTTTATTTTTAAATCTAAAAACATCATAAAAATGTTAATACGGGTCGATTGACACTTTCATGATGCAAAGATTATATTTGATTCTCGAGATATAATGAATGACGTAAATGACCCTGAAGGACATGATGACTTTTAATGATTTTTTATTTTTAATTCAATTTTTTTTGCTGTCATGGAAAACAATTTCGCTGGTTTTTTCAAAAGAACTGTTGGGAGTATATAAATTATACAATGTTATATAAACATTGATAGCTTCGGCTTGAAAATCAGGTTAAAAATTTATTGTTTATGAAAAAAACTCAATTTTTTGCACTTTTTTTGTAAAAAATTAAAGAACGGGCGAAAGACTTTTTTAAAAACTTTAATTGAATCACATAAATGTTAATACGCCTCGATTGACACTTTGATCAAGCAAATCATACGTTTGGTTCGCGAGATATGGCGGACGACAAAAATGACCTTCAAAGGGTAAAAACAACACCCCCCCCCTCCGACCAAAGTGTCCCAAAAACTAATCAGCGCTTCGATTGACACCTGAACGAAGTCGATACGACTTTGTTTACGTGAGTTATGCTCGTAGAAAAAACTATCCGAGATTGTACGTACGTACATAGGTACGTACACACACACATACATCTCTTTTCCTAAAAACTATTTAAATATACTCTGAATACCTCACGTAAAGAAAATTCGAAAATTTCAATTTCGATTTTCGAGGCGATTACAAGAACTTCCAATAGACTGGGAAGTTAAAAACTTGCACTGGAACTACTTTTAAAGCAAGAAATTAGGCTAGAGCTTGAATTTAGACACGATTGATATAACCCAGGAATGTTAAAAGTGTAATAATAAATACAGTAAATACAGACCGACTGCATTTTTGGAATACACACGCACATAATTTTACAAAAGTGCTTTGTACAACATCAAACCACGATGCCAATTTAACCAGTTGAAAGGATACCAATTTAGCTCTTTAAGAGTCAGATTTAGTCGTCAAAAGATAATTCTACTCTGTCTTTAAATCTCTATGGGGCTTATCTCTTTTAAGCCTCCAACAACTAGTTTTGCAGTCAATAATTCAAAATCGGTTATGCAACCACTTTGTGGTTTAAAATTTCTGCAACCAATTAGAAATAAGATGTCAATGAAAATACAAAAAGCCATTTCAACAATACTTTTCCGTACACAAGCCAATGGCATATTTTGCAACGATTTCCCGTTACGCAGTTATGTATTATTTGGGAACCGTTTAAAATGAATAGGTGTATTTTTTTCCAAAAAAATACTCCATTTTGTCTACGATCATATATTAGATAAGATAATTTTTCATTAACTATTGATGGTACTTTTTTGGGTTTGTTTTTATGAATACTAAAACAAAGCGTGAGTGAATTTTAAAATATTTGTTATATAGTAAACAAAAAATAAATAACAAACTTTAAATATCGATCATATATAAAGGTTTGCAAATATGCAGGTGTGTATCTGTGCATCTATCTATCATAAATTAAGTGGCTAGAAACTTTCACTTTAATATTCGTAAGATTTAATTTATTGCAAAGTAAATTCCATAACTAAGTTGGCTGGCTATGAAATATTGAGTGAGTGATGTATAGCTTCTTGAGAGGTACTTACTGAGAAGACGATGATCCCCATCACTTATATGGTTTTCCATTAACGACAAATTTTCATTTTACAACACTTCATTAAACACCGCATAGCTAAATAGTTCCAGGATGGCACTGGATTCGCTTCCGGTGAGTCGGTAATAATCTTCCTAGAATCGTATGGGGTTATTAGAAGACGACGTATGTATCTCGCAGATTCCCATTGCGGGAGCTACTTTGCTGAATCTGTGCCTCAATTCAGACACACCTTGTAGAGTTTAATTACTTGCGATGAGTGAGCTTCAACCTCGAATGAAGAATTTCTCGCGTACTTACGTATCATGAAGAATTATGTATTTTTGCTTAGGTAGATGTGTGTTAGTGTGTACGTATCGACGTATGTCAATATGTCGCCTGCATTTATCGTCACCTAAACCACGCTTGCCGTATTTCAAATGTTTTCAAAATTCAACGACGCCACCAAGTTAAAACTAATCAAGCATAATTTTTTGGAATACATATTTATGACAGTTGTATATCTGCGATAAGATATTGTAAAGAAGCTGGATCGCCATGTAAAGATACGGGATCGCCAAGTAATATGTCAGGATCGCCGAGTGAAGATACGCGCTGTCTAAGTGTGGACTCACGTTGTCTTCTGAGTCGATACTCCTCTAAGGTGATGGTCTTCACTCTTCCAAAGATATGATCTTGTCAACAGAGAGAAGTAAAAGAAAAAGATTCGTTTCACCTACAGGCATCCCTTGTGTTGCCACATATTTGGCGCAGTCCAAGTGGACAGGCAGCCGATATTTCTAAAAAAAGAATTGCCAATGTATCAGGCAATTTACTGTCTGCCAAATTGTATAGGCAGTCGAGTTGCCGAATAGTGGGCAACGTTTACTAAATAACAACCAACTTGATGTACTAGGAGAACACTAATTCTTCTGAGCCTCAGCTCAGTCAGTTCTTTTAGTGTAAAATTTCGCTTACTGTTATGTACATTAAATTGCTTATCATATAAAAATCCCTACTCTAGTCTTAAATCTATTTACCCTAACCAATCGGTGGCGATTCAAATTAATTCTCATGGAATTCGTTTACTTGCAATATTGCAATATTGCTTACACTAATGCACTTTGCGTTGTCCCAATTATGTTTTTGTTTACTCTAGGTTCAGTGATCCTCTAGAGTTTCACACGGTTATGAGAAAGGGAATTTTGAAACTACCATATCGATCATGGAGGTTGAGATCTTTGCTAAAAGATAATTGGGACTTTTTGGGAGCTTGGAAGCTTAGTTGTGTATAGGCTAGTCCCAGGTTTGGAACTAGGAATTCACTACAATATCTTGAAGGGTCGTCACTTCAACCCATGTTGAGAGGCAGTCTGCCAACTCATTTAAGAAACAGGCCTGTTTTTGATAATGAACCGAACCGGTGTCTGGTTTCAGATTACTTCGATCAGATCGAGCACAATCACCTTAAGCTGTCCTCATGCTTTAGATCAGTAAAACCTTATCACAAGTTTGCATATTTTTCTCTCCTTGAGTACAGCACAACTTCTACATAAGTCGAGACTGAGCAGCAAAGCTTTTCTTGTTAGTAGTATCAATTCCAGAATCAATTCCTCGATAATCCGACCAATCCTAAAAACAAGCCGCGATGTGTCACCCTTCAAGTTACGCGGTCATCTTTGCAGTAGTATAATAACACTACTTTAAATAATAATAATTTACCTCTCATAACAGTAATTAGAATGACTAAATATCATTTACGGGAGCGTCCATTGATTACGTAAGGATTTTGGTGGATGAAGTGTTGATTGAATATTCACGCGGATCAATCGTATATTATATTTGGTTCGCGAGATGTAGTGAATAGAGGTGAGGCGAAAAAAACGCAACGGTTGTTGCGCAACGGTTGTTTAAAGACAACGGTTGTCTTACACAACGGTTGTGCAAAATAGGCAGTTGTGTGTCTACTGTAAACAATTGAAAACTGATACAGTAGACAGTGCGTTAGGCGTTGCACAGCGCAACGACAACGATCGAGTTAACTAAACGCATTCGTCGGACAACGGTTGTGTAGCGCAACAGTTGTGCAAAACAGGCAGCGGACAATGTCAATGTCTAATTTATAGCTGTGGTACTGTCAGCATTCCCGCAATTATAGCCAGTTTTTTGATTGTGATTTGTGAGTGAGCTATATTCTGTGTGTGACAATGAGCAAGCGTGTTAGAAATAGTTCCATGTGGAGGTATTTTAAAATAACGGACAGTAAGGAAAAGATTGCAAAGTGTGATATGTGCGGATTGAGCATGTCATTTAGGTCGACGGTAACAAACCTCAAAACCCATATTATTAAAAAACATCCTACAGTAAATCTCGATACTTCGACAACGGTTCCTACTTTTTCTAGTGTCCCCGAACCGGTTGATAACGAACTAGAAAGTGTATTATCACAAGGCAGCTCTACATTTATTTCTGGCGCTCATTATAAGTGATCGCCGCACACGATTAAAAGCGTCCAAAGTAAGGCAATTGATATTTTTAAACGCAAACGACAAGTACTGGGTGAAATGCTAATCGAAGCTGCGGACTTTGAAAGACGTAATATAATAATTGTGGCCAATTACTATCATTTTCTAATTAATAATAATTATAATTATAGCAGCTAGATATAGTTATTTCATTGGCATGATGTACAATTTCCGAAGTAAGTTAATTAATTACCTTCGAAAAGTTTGGTTTTCTACACTTGTCTTAAAACTTATTATTATTATGTTTTATAACGACTTAAGTTGCGAATGGCGGAAAATTAATTATATTTTGAGAATTTGGTTTTAGTTTTTAGCTTAGATATATTTTTGTAAATATTATCAATATGATGTTTTCCATAATAATATTAAACTTCTTTGAATATCGCTGCAGTTTGAAGAACTGAAACATTAAGTACCAGAAGTTGTACTTAGCATAAAAAATTTCATGAGATTAAAATTAAATTTGTATTAATGAAACTTAACACAGACTATCAATATAACCATTTCACACATCTTAGCACAACCGTTTAGAACAACCGTTTAACACAACCGTTGTGTAAGCACAGACGTTGTGACACAACCGGTTGTGCATTTTCAGCAGTTTTACCCATCTCTAGTAGTGAATGACATAAATGACCTTGATGACTTTCAATGATTTTTTGTTTTTGTTTTAATTTTTTTTGTAATCATGAGAAAACTTTCCTGGTTTTTCTACAAAAACTGTTTTGAGTATATAAGTTTTATAAACATTAATTACTTACTTTCGCAATTCAGGTTAAAAATTTATTGTTCATGAAAAAAACCCAATTTTTGCACTTGTTTTAATAAATTTAAAAACGGCTACTGCATTTTTTTAAAAATTCGATAGAATCACACCAATGTCAATACGCGTCGATTAACATCTTAACGATGTCTATCCTATGTTTGGTTCGCGAGATATAGCGCATGCCAGAAATGACCTTCAAATGATCAAAACAACCAATCCCCCGACCGAAGAATCCCAACAACTAATCAGCGCTTAAGATTGCAAAGACGCTTCGATTGACACCTCAACAAAGTCGATACGACTTTGTTTACGTGAGTTGTGCTCGTAGAAACAACTATCCACGAACGCACGTACGTACGTACGTACACACACACACACACATACATTCATCTCTCTTTCTAAAAACACTTTAAAAATACTCTATAGACCTTAAAACGTAAAGAAAAGTTGAAAATTTCACTATACTGGGAAGTTAATAAGTGTCGCTTCTTTTCCTGCAAACCATTTTCATTTAAAGAAAAGGTGAAAAGCATAGTCGTACTTTCCAACACATGTGGATGTCGAGCGGGTAGGCAGTTTTTGTGTTATCAGGAGTGTCAACAGGAGCTTAAATTCAAGTTTCTGTGGTAACAGGAGAAGGAGAAAAGTGGAATGCTTTCACATCTCTTGAACTATGACTCTCACAATGGTGTAGTGTGTAGAATTGAAATTGCAGGTACTAATTCATACATCATAACGACGTATCGTCAATAATAAAAGACAAACACCAAAAGCGACGTCAAAAATGGGTGAATCATTTCTCTAGCATCATAACTTACTTATTTCACGTTTAACCTGAAACAAATTCGTAAAGGACTTTTCATTCATTGTTCTTTTAATTGTTGCTTTTTCTACTTTAAGCAACTAGGACCGCGTTCAACAATCTTTTAAATTTTGGAATTCTGACAATTTGTTAACGTTGTAAACACCCGCACATTTTTCAAATTTTTGAGGATGGAAAACAATATTTGGAAATGTTCCTCAGTTTTTCAAAAATCAATAAACAATATAATGGCAGGTTTAATATATTTTGTTAAATACACCCATGCAAAAATTATTTACCGTAGCGTATTTTCGACGTGCTGAATATACTTCACTACCTAAAATTTTGTAAAACGTCGTTTGTGGCAATTCAGAACGGGAGAAAGTTATGCAAATGTGGTGTGAATGAAATGCCATCTGTTAATTTGTAATTTTAATTGACAACCTGTTTTAACTTGAAAGGTACAATCGGGCAGCAAATCTTTGGTATGCTTTTCAGTGCAATATTATATAGCTAATATAATCTTCACTATTTTCAAGTCATTTCCAAAGCATTTATATTAAATCTTCTTCATAACTTTTTTTGAAACATGCTGTTATTCGAAATGCATTAGTATATTCTTTTACTTTCTGTGTCCAAGCAATGGTTATAAAATCTTAACGTTTGACATAGTCCAAGAGTTGAAAAATTGAAATGAAGATACAAACGATACTCATACAGAATATGCTATGATTAAGAGGAGAATCGAAAAATTTTGAAGGTTTCAAAAAAACTTATTTCAATACTATTTGCCTCGTTACTTTGCTATAAGTGACCACGAGTGATAAAAAAGAATTGCAAACAGTTTTTGATTTCTCCTCACCTAACTCAAAATCGGCAAAATGACACACCAGAAAAAATTTGCTCAATGAAATATTCCAATCATCTTAGAGAGTCGCGATAAAAACAGATACCATCTTCATTGACAGTGTTGAATTTTTGTACACTAGTCTATTTTTTCTATTTGTTTCCTAGTCACCAATTTCATATAAAATTCATGAATTTACTAAACGAGACGAAATAATCTTTTAAAATGATTTTTATCTATTCCGAAAGATATTACATGGAACGTAAAATCTTCCAACATCTTCTCGAGCTTAAAAGCTTGCAGATCCGGTCGAGCAAATTGAACGAGGCCGTACTGGTGAAACGCGCCGTAGATGATTACCACAAATCGTGTATGGCCTTGGGGGCGGAGGTGGGTGGCACATTGCGACGCTATCCCTACTCGGAGTACACTTTTAAAAATTTCGAAATGTTCCTTTACGATACACTCAAGAGTCTGCAGAAAAATGGCTCTAACAATTTTCAGAACATCGAAGAAGTCTACCAAGAGGTTTGTGTGACGTGTCGAGATCTGAGGGTAGAAGGCAAACATTTTAAAATATTTTTCTATTTTCCAGGCTGAAAGGCGTTTAAGCCCTGATTATAGTGTCTACGAGAAGGCGCTTCGCTGTACAACAAAAACACATAGATGCTTCCATGCAGCTCACGCTTATACGGGAATCCCCTGTGCTGCTTACAGTAAGTGCGTTTTTGTGTGTTGCCATTATTGAATTTATTTGTAAGAGACATGGAGACAGCTGATAAGATTAGAAGAGTTTTGTTTAATGGAAAAGAGACAAGTTCCAAGCTCAGGTGCCTTCACTCTCCAAAAATGGGCTGAAAGTGTTTATTTTTCTAATTTTTCTTTAAACAGCTTTAACAATAAATGATTTTCTTCCATTCCAGCAATATTTGAATAATATCTTTTAAAAATAAAAATCTCCAGTAATTATTTAAGCTTTAATAGGGAGACAGGGTCCCAATCTTTGATGAGATCACATCATTATTATCATCTCCTTTGAAACGATATGACGCAATTTTATTTCGTCTTGTCAAATTCAAAATGATCACCAAACTATTCACATGTTTAAATTTAGCATGGAAATTTTCGGTATAAACTTTCATTTATTCCAGTGACAGCCAAACCTTAACCAATTTTTTTTGCAAAACGCATAAAATTACTGTGCAGTCTAAATTATAAAACGCAAGCATATAGATTTGACAGCAAGTGTGTACGTTGGAAATTTCGAACTTAACTGCTGGTACAATACTATGCCACGCACCCCACTACCATCGTTAAGTGGATATCCAGAGAGCGTTTAATTACGTGGCTTTCTTGTCAGCCAACTTGTATAATAAGGCGGGAAATCCGTGACCAGCATCAGCAACTGCATCAACATCTGCCATAGGGTCTTTAAAAATTTCAATGTTTTTGGTTAATGCACGGTTTTTTTCATCGTTGGGAGGTGGAAATCTTCAAAAGATACCAATCGGCTCGTGCCACTCGGCATGCCGGATTTCTACCGACTAAAACCACCTCCGTTTCGTGCAATCACTTTCTCCATAAAATTTAGCAATTCTCCGTATTTAAAAATTTCAGTACATAGTACTTCCCAGACGATAAGAATCGGTATAAAGGATAGTACCATATTTGTAAGTTTTAGTGTTCTTTTAGTTGATTTATAGTTCAGACCATATCTTTATGAATTATTTCATGTTGATTACATGTTTGGCTTTGATTTGAGTGGAGCTGATTGTACTTGTAACTTACTTCGAAAGTTGGTCCTGAAGGAGATATTTTTAACTTCCCAGTATATGAGAAGTTCTTGTATTCGCCTCGAAAATCGTTGAGGTGTCAATCTTAGAGTCTTTGCATTCATAAGAGCTGATGAATTTTTGGGACATTTCGGTCGGAGGGGTTTGTTGTTTTGACCCTTTGAAGGTCATTTCTGTCATGCGTTATATCTCGCGAATCAAACATACGATTTGCATTGTTAAGGTGTCAATCGACGCGTATTAATAATTTCGTGAATCTATCAAACCGTTTTTCTAATTTAAGGAAAAAAGTGCAAAAAATTAGGTTTTCTTCATGTCTATGAATGTTTATAAAATTTATATACTTCAAACAGTGTTTGTAAGAACATCATCAAAACTTTTTCTCGTGATTACAAAAAAAATTAAATAAAAAATCATTAACTGTCATCATGGCCATGGTCATTTCTGTTATTCACTATATTTAACGAAGCAGATATAATATTTGCATCATTAAGGTGTCAATAGACTTTTTTAACATTTTTGTGATGCTTTTAACATTGTAGAAAAATTAATTCAGCCGATTTTTAATTAAAAATTAGGGCTTTTTCATAAAAAAAGTTTTTTAACCTGATTTGCACAGCACAGTAATAAATGTTTATAAAATTTATATATTCTTATCAAATTGTGAAGCGAAACCAGCAAAACCATTTTCCATGATTATGAAAAAACTAAATTAAAATTAAAAAATCCCTGAAAGTTATAATGTATAGAGGGTTCATACGAATGATATTACTTTATTTATTTTATTCTAAAGAAATTGTTGTAAATTCAATAAAAGCTTTATAATATTTGCATAATTTGAGCAGAGTTTTTATAGTTTTACAGTGTTTTAGTTTTAATAAAAAAACTGCTTAAATTTAGAAAAACAAAAAAAATTCAATCAAATTTGCATTTGTGGTAATAAACGCTTGGAATAGTGAAATATTTTGTAGTCAATACTTTGCAAAATCATATGTTTTAGAAAGCTTTAATCAAATAAAAAATTGTATTTTTGAGTAGATTCATTCTTTAGTAATCGTAAGATTTCAATTACTTCCTGCATCATCATTCATAATGCTTTTTACTTTTTACATGCAATTGAACCTATTTTTGACTGCATATTCAAAATTGTTCAAGACCAACAAGGCCCCCACCGATTGATCCGCGTGAATATTCAATCTGTCCTCATCGACCAAAAACCTTACGTAATCAATGGACCCTCCCGTAGACGATATGATTCATATTATCATTCAAAATTCGTATACGCGCACAGTGTCATCTGCGTACATAACCACTTTTGTCTGCTTTTTTTATGGAGTTGATATAAAGTAGAAATAGCGTTGGTCCTAGGATCGAGCCCTGCGGAGCACCTATGCTAAATTCAGCAGTTTTGCTTTTGACACCTCCAATTATTGTATTTTGAAATCTATCCGTCAAGTAACTGTGTACAAATTTATTTGCTTTTCCAACAATTCCATATTCACCGAGCCTAGTGATTAAAGTTTCATGTGTAACTGTGTCGAAGGCTTTCTTTAGATCCACGAAAACTGCTGCAACGTAGTGGCCTTTGTCCAAGTACTTATTTACAAATCTAATTACATCAGAAATGGCATCTGTTGAACCTTTGCCCGCCTAGCATCCGTACTGGTTCCCATCCAAGATTTCGTTTTGCAATAAGAATTCTTTGATTCGAGAATCTACAATTTTTTCGAGGATTTTACTTAAGGAATTCAAAAGTGAGATTGGTCTGTAATTGTTAACTTCCCAGTATATGGGAAGTTCTTGTAATCGCCATGAAAGTCGAAATTGAAATTTTCAACACTTCTTTACGTTTTGAGGTCTATAGAGTATATATAAAGTGTTTTTAGGAAGGGGTATGTATATTTGTGTGTGTGTACGTACGTACGTACGGCTGTATGTTCGTAGACACTTTTTTCTACGAGCATAACTCACGTAAACAAAGTCTTATCGACTTCGTTCGCTGATTAGTTTTTGGGACACTTCGGTCGGGGGGGTTGTTGTTTTGCCCCTTTGAAGGTCATTTATGTGGGCTTTATCTCGCGAACCAAACATACGATTTGCTTGATCAAAGTATCAGTCGACGCGTATTACCATTGATGTGATTCTATCAAGTTTTTCAAAAATTTCTTGGAGCCGTTTTTTTAATTTTTTGAAAAAAAGTGCAAAAAATTAAGGTTTTTTGAAAACAATAAATTTTTAACCTTATTTTCAAGCCTAAATAATCAATTTTTATATAATTTATATACTCCAAACAGTTCTTGTAAAAACGTCATCAAAATTTTTTCTCATGATTACAAAAAAAATTAAATAAAAAATTAAAAATCACTAACAGTCATCATGATCGTCAAGGTCATTCACTATATCTCACGAGCCAGATTTAATATTTCCATAATTAAGGTGTCAATAGACGTGTACTAACATTTTTATTATTTTTTTAACATCATAAAAATTTCGTTTCAGCCGGTTTCTTTTCAATTTAATAGAAGAAAATGCGAAAAATTCAGGTTTTTTCATAAAAAATATTTTTTAGCTTGATTTGCACAGCTCAGTAATAAATGTTTATAAAATTTATACATTCTTATCAGTTTTTGAAGAGAAACCGGAAAAACTTTTTTCGATGATTATGAAAAAAACTAGATAAAAAATAAAAAATCATTCAAAGCTGCCATGTAAAGAGGGTTCATACGAATGATTATTACTCAATATCTTTTATTCTAAATAAATTGTTGTAAATTCAATCAAAATTCTAAGATATTTGCATAATTTGAACAGATTTTTAATAGTTTTTACAGTCTTTTAATTTAAAAAAATTGCTTACATTTTCAAAACCATCAAAATTTTAATCGAATTTGCATTTATGGAAATCAACGCTTTTAAAGGTAAAATGATTTGTAGTCAATACTTTGCAACATCATATGTTTTAAAAAGCTTTCATCAAATAAAAAATTGTAGTTTTTAGTAGATCCATTTTTTAGTAGTCGTAAGATTTCAATTACTTCCTCCATCATAATTTTTAAAACATTTTACTTTTTACATGCAATTGAACCTATTTTTGACTGCATATACAAAATTTTTCAAGACCAAAAAGACCCCCACCGATTGATCCGCGTGAATATTATACTTATAACTGGTTTCAATCCAAGATTTCGTTTTGCAATAAGAACTCTTTGATTCGGGAATCTACATTTTTTTCGAGGATTTTACTTAAGGAATTCAGGGGTGAGATTGGTCTGTGATTGTTTGGGTCAGTTTCATCACCCCCTTAAAAAATCGGTATAACTGCAGAGATTTTTAAGTATTCAGTAAATCTTTCCTGCTTAATTCATTTATTTATTAATTTCATGAGAGTATCAGCAATATTTTCTTTGATTAATTTGAGGTCATCAACGGAGATACCATCAGGACCTGATGCAGTATGGTTTCGTAGAGAATCAATAGTTTTAATTATTACTTTTTTATTGGTTGTTCTTAAATGAAAAGAAGTGATTGGGAATGTGTTTTGGGAAAATGATGTCCGTATCGGTGGTAATTTTGCTACTATTTCATTTTGGAGAAATGATGATTAAGGCAGTTGCCGATTTCCTTCGGTTCACTGATCATTTTGGTTGAGAAAGATAGTTTGTCGATATTGTGTGTCTTATTTTTTTGCCTTTCCTTAGAACACCGTCAACTAGATCCCAGAACTGGGTATGGTTTTTTGAGCTTTGCTCACGCTTTATGGTATGAAAGTGTTGCTTTAATTGAGAATCAAGAAGAATTTTATCTTTCCTAGTTTAAACGAGACTAGAGTAACATCATTGCCTTCCCTGGCATGCACAAACAATATGTTGTTAGCAATCGGTTTATAAAATTTTCAGTCAAGAGGAAAATGAGGTGTGAAATGGTCGCTTCACCTGACTTTAGAAACTTTGTATTTGAATATTGATTTTACAGCGAACAATTACGATCACCACTACCCGCGATATCTATTAAGCTAGGTTGTGCAGTATGTGTCTGCTGCTGTGAAATTGTCCTTAAACTTTAAAATCAGACTCTCTTTGTTTGTCTTATTGCCTAGGAATCGTTTTTTTGATACTGAAGGCACCATTGTTCGAGCATCGAATCTACTGAGGTTTGTTTATGAGATTTTTTTATCGCTCAGTTAGTTTAAGACCTCTGCAACTATCTTCTGTCACCATCGAACACAGCTACTGCACTGTCCTTAGACTTGGTTTTAACGAATGAGATGCAACTTTCACGAATTGATGGAGTTTTGCCTGTTCAGTTGGTGGAAGAAACAAAATCAAGCAAGTGCTTTGCTTGAAGCAGATTTTGTTTCTTTTCGCATACCAAAGTCATCGAGAAGAGACAAGGTATACGGTCACAACTTGTATCTTAGAAACTCTTTAATTTCTTCTTTCGTCATAAGACACTATGCATTGTGTATTTTGCAATGAAAATCAGGAATCTTTCACATGAAATTTCATTGATGTTTCCGAATGTCGTGATGCAAAATTGTGGTACATAATGGGGTGGGTGTTTATAAGTTGGCTATAAGTTGACTAAGGGATATCTGCTAGTTTGAAATTGGCCGCATTGACATTGGTACCAAATTGATTTGACTTTGCCAATGTGAAGCTGCTATGCACTTTTATGATAGAAATATGCTTACGGATAACTTAATACAATGCCAACGTAGATCTTTTCCAAAACTTGCGTAATCTATAGTTTGCGTCGATTTTGCTAACATTGATGTCTTGTGGAGCCCACAAAGTATATAATTTAATTTAAATGGTTCTCAATTTGATCAGATTAAGAACTGTATCTGTTCTAGCCAGCTTTTAATTTGATTCAGAAAACTTACGATTTCAAAGAGACATGTTATACATTACTTTGAAACTCTATTTAGGTTTAAAATGAGTTAATGAAATTTGTCAGAAGACTATCAACGAGGTGCAGCTTTCAAATAAAGTTTGACATCACTTTGATGAAAACAAGAAACAAAATTTAGAGGCAGTGGGACCATTAATTATTTTTGCTTGAAACATAATTCTCTTGGCTTTAGAAAAGTGAAAAGATTTCGTCTGTATCCGACTTTCATCAAAATGAACCAAATTCAACGGAGCGTAGGTTATTATTTCATTTCGAGAAACATTATCGAAACATCTGCAAACATATTTCTGGGTTTTATTTTGAATTTATGGATGAACTAAAATTACTGGAAAGACTTTAATGTATAGTGTAGAGTTACAGCTTGAAATCATACACATGGTTTCCCAATTTTAAAGAAATTTTAGTATTGGAAAAAATGACCACCGTTAAAATTTTGGAAATCTAATAAAAGTCAGTAAATAATCAATTAGACTATTTCACAAAACTATCGAGAATTGAGTTTCTGTAGTACAAGCTTTTGTAAAGCAGCTAAACAAATATACGGAAGTTGTGTCATAAAACATATTTATTCTTCTCTTTAGTCTTGCACAGCATCCTAATGGTTAGTATGAAGGAAAAGTTTTCAGCGTTTTTAAAATTTTGATATGGTAGGGTTTCGAATAGAAAATCAATTGCAAAATATAAGTTTTCGTCCTAAAAATCTGGCAGCCCAGTAAATTTCATTGCCTCAAACTGTTGACCTGCTAAAAACTTTCAAGCAGTTTTCCTCACACGTGAAATCAAAAAGTTTCACAACTGTCCAAAAGTAGAAAGCGACAGGTTGCTTTCAACGCTAGAAGAAGGAACACTAATTAGAAGCAACTTGAGGAGCTTTGCAAGGGATGCAAGTGCTGATTAAAAGTTGTGAGACTTGAAAAACGACTGCAAGGACGAAGTCGGCTGGAAGATGTGACGTGTGCGAAGATTAAAAGCATAATCAGGATTTATTCGCAGCTCATTCCTTAAGTAGCTGTTTGCCTGTAGAAAGATAATAGTCCATTCAGACCATCGTCTTATGAATATTTATGTTCAAGTATCCTCATCAACACAATGGCATTGGTCCCGTAATGGTGGAATATATCACGTTCACATTTGATGGTAGTATGTTGTGCGCTCAGCTTACCAACTTTTTCCTTCGTATAATAATTATCAGAAGAGTTAAAGAAGACGTGCAGTGAAAAGCCATTTACAATAACGCAGGCAAATAATTGCAGGCCTCTTTTGCGGGCTAAATTGATATGATTTAGTAACAGTGGTTCTTCATAAGTTAAATTAAGTAATATTATCCATATCAAATTTTCCATAGTAATTATCGATTGTTTTTTTGGATTGATATTGATTTCCTTTTGTGATTTAACTATTTGTTTGACGGCTACTGTTCAGAGCATCTCATTTTCATGAGCATTAGTTGTTAAAGAAGCAAATCCGGTTTATAAGTTTTTGTTAACTCAAAATTTAATAGAATTATAAACGACTCTTGAGGTCCACACGGTCAACTTCCCAGTAATATCTACATAATTATTAGAAACATCAAACACAGCAATAATTATGAAAATGATACTACTTCAAATAACAATAATCTACCTTTCATAAAATTTTTCGCAATGACTTAATATTAATCGTATCATCTAGAGGAGCCTCTGATGATTACGTAAGGATTTTGATGTATTGAATATTCATGCGGATCAATCGGAAGGGGGATAGGTTACAAAGCCTTTTCTACGTTATTTGTTATTTTCATATCGATTTTGAAGGACACAAGTTCGCTAGCAAAAATTAATGCAGTTTTCCTTGTTACGCCCATTGAAGAGATTTTGTCGCATGATGGCCATTTTGAATAGTTGCGTTCAAAATTGCCAGCACTTCGGCATAATAACTGAATTTGTATTTTTCACGATTTGACATCAATGAGACTAAAAACTATTTCTTATTTTCTGTTGGTTTTGAGAAACATTAAAAATGTAGTCAAAAATAGGTTCAATTAAATGTAAAAAGTAAAATGTATTAGAAATGACGAAGGAAGTGACTGAAATCCTACGAACATTGAAGAATAAAACTACTACAAACACTATTTTTTTAGTTGATGTAAGCTTTTAAGGGGGATAGCCACTGTGACGGCCAAAAAATTAGTGATTTTTAAAGTTTTTTTGACCTAGTAAGTAGAGGAATTTTTCGATCGGGTTTTTTTATTTTATTAAGTACACATCTAACAATTTTTCCACAAATTTGCATTAAAAAATATTAAATAGTTTTAACAATATAAACGATGCCGTAGCGCCTGAAAAAAAAATTTCCCCTCCATGGTCGCATCGATTTTTTAAAAGCCGGTACTCTAAAAAACAAACAAAAAATCTGTATGAATGTAGTTATCGTTGTACGTAGCCGTTATTTTTGATTTTGATTTTTCACAAAATGGTGACCGATTGACAATATTTTAATTTTTTCGACTGTTATTTTTGGTTTTCAAATAGTTTAAAAAATAGTAAAAAACAAAACTTTTCAAATCGGCTACGCTTAACCTTAACCACTATCAAGACGAAGAAAACAAAAACAAAAAATTAGACATCGGTTGATAATTGTTCGAGTTATTGATGCGACCAGTTCAAAAAAAGTCGTTACGAGAAAAATGCGTTTAAAAACTTTAGTCCATTTCTCTCGTAATGAAATCATGTATAAAAAAATTTAAAACTTTCATACCTATATCAAACTATCGAGACCTGGACCATATGACGGTTCTTCCTCTTCATCTCCAGGGGTCTTGTTGACTTTCTTAATTTTTTTATTAACTTTTTCGATGCGATACTGAGCAGCTGATCGGCCTACCTGCTCTCACTACAATCATTGTAACTTAGTCAATTTTTGAAATTTTGACTTGAAATTTTGTACACATATTTTTGAACATATAAACTTTGATTTAGAACAAAAAAAATTTTATTTGTTTTGACCCATCACAGTGGCTATCTCTTTTAAAGCGTATGATCTTGCAAATTAGTAGTAGTAGTAGTCAACAAACCATTTTACCATTCGAAGCGTTGATTACGACAAATGCAAATTTGATTTGATTTTTTTTGGTTTTCAAAATTTAAGCAGTTTTTTTTATTAAAATTAAAACAATATGACAAAAATGTTAATACACGTCGATTGACGACTTAATTATGCAAATATAATATTTGGTTCACGAGATATAGTGAATGTCATAAATGACCTTGTTGTAATTTAAAGAAAAACAGTTAATTTTTAATCAATAAACCACAACTTTATTAATTTTGATTATTAGCAAATATATATTTCGGGTCAGTTTTAACAACACTGAAGAAGGGACTAAAATGTCCCGATATATATATATTTTAATAATCAAAATTAATAAAGTTGTGGTTTATTGGTTAAAAAGTAAATGTTTTTCTTTAAATTAATTGAGATACATAACGAGAAACTCAGATGATTCTTTGACCTTGAAGGTCATGATGACTTTCAATGATTTTTAATTAAAATTTTTTTTAATCATAAGAACAATTTTAGCAGGTTTTTTACTCAAAATTTGTTTGGAGTATATAAATGCTATAAATATTGATTACTGTGTTTCGCAAATAAGTTTAAAAATTTCTTGTTTATGAAATAACCAATTTTTTCCACTATCTCTAATAAATGAAAAAAACGGCCAGAACAAATTTCTTAAAAATGTGGTCTAAAAGCGACCCTTGAGGCCCACACCATTCAATTCCCAGGGTGAATCAAAAAGCTGTAATTTGTTAACTTTTATTAATAATCACTATTATTAATACATATTTTTCTAGATTATTATAACTACTTTTATTATTTTTATTTATTTTTTATCTAACCATAAAAACTTTGGTAGAGGAAGACGCCTCCCCCACCTGGTCTTCCTCTACTAAAGCCTCGGCAACCTCGTCCTCCTCCTTGTCCACCTCCTTGTCATCCTTATTGTCTTCCTCCTCGTCCTCCATGTCGGCCCAGGAGTCCACAACCATTATTGAGGGAATTTAATTATTATTAATAACAATCATTCGTTATTAAGAATGTTTGATCGTTACTGAATAGTTATAATTGTGTTCATATTTACAATGTTAGATTACAACTAATGATATTTGACTGTTATTAACAATATTAAATTATTTAAAACACTATCCAATTATTATATCCATTAGCGTCACACATATCAAATCTCATAATATAAGTTTGGAATTCTTTCAATAAATCTTGATTTGTTTTTAAGTAACATTTTTACAACATTGATCACAATTTTGCTAAAACACACAATATAAATAATATTACTATGAACGTATTTGGGATCTGCACGAATTGATAGTGCGTTTCAGCAGTTTCAAAATAAGCAAGTGTCAGTCGTTTTCTCAGTTTTTTCATCCTAAATAAAAAACGGCCTAACTGATTTCGCTGAAATTCAGTTTTAAGTCACGTAATTACGCGTCAAATGAAACTGGTCTCACGTCAATACGATTTTTAGCTCTTGAGATAATCGAGACGAAAAATAATTCTTACCGCACATGCGCATATACGTACATACACACTCACAGACATCTCTCTAAAAACGATGGATTTGGATTATAGAGACCTTACACGTGGAGATATGTCAAAATTGAGAAGTTAAAAATTTGATAGAATCACAATGGTTCGCGAGATATAGTGAATGACCGGAATGACCTTGAAGGTCATGATGACTTAATGATTTCTTATTTTGAATTAGCCATTTTATAACATGTGTTAGAACCTCCTACTCTAGTCAACAACACTGTTTTCTAGTGTGCAATTCTGGTTCGCAACTCTGCTAACACTATTTAATGCACATTTTGCTAAGTATAGGCATATATGGGAACCAATTGACGGTCGTTATAACTCGCAGATGTAAATTAAAAAATAGTTGAAATATAACGAGCTTAATCCACCAACAAGCCAGCCGTGTTTGTGCTGTCCGGTGACGGATGGCAAGTGACAGCATCTGAAGAGGATGCCATCCGACACGCCGAAACCACACTTCCTACTAAAATAAATTAGGAACCAGCCTATAATCTGGGAACAATAAAGAACCTCCATTAATGTGCATTAAATAGTGTTAGCAGAGTTGCGAATCAGAATTGCACACTAGAAACCAGTGTTGTTGACTAGAGTTGGAGGTTCTAACACATGTTATATATTTGAATATACTCTATAGACGTCAAGACGTAAAGAAATTTTGAAAATTTCACCTTCGATTTTCGAGTCGATTACAAGAAGTTTCCATATACTGGGAAGTTTTTACGAGATGTTTCCATACGAATGCTGAATGATTTCGGTGGAAGAAGATGTGAATATAAAAATGGACTTATTATCATCAGCTGATGATATTCATTTTCAAAAGATTTAAATGATATTACTTTAAACAATTGAACACACCAACAAATATAACGCATTTAGTTGATCAATTGTATGGACCTATTTCCAAATATAGTAAAAACTGAAAATGTAGAAGAATTGTTTCGCGAACAGTGAAGTTACAATTTTTTTTACTATGATTTCTTACATAACATCACAAACTCCTTTAATGTTGCCAGGCAATGATAGTTTTCCTCCTTTTATTTAAAGTAGACTCCAGACTGAACAGTTAAAAGATGCTTTTGCTAAATAGGAGTTAATTATTAAAGGACAACTAATATTGCAGCTGGGTGCCTTTCTTCAATAAAAAAATATCTTCACACAAGTCAATGAAAGCAACGAGAATGGAAAACTTTTCCATCTAAAAGAGAAGCAATAAAGATATAAAAGGAGCTTTTATGTAGTCAAAAAATCGCCACTTAATTAGAATAGTGTTTCATCAAAGGTTCGTTTTCATTGGTGTAGCTTACAAGAGCAGAAGCGTTTCAAAGCCACAAAAATGTTGTTTGTGGCGAAAATAATTCTCAAACGACTAGCTTTATGGCGATGCTTTATTATTCGGGATAAAGCAAAGCGAAATCTGCTCTGCGGCGAAAGCTGAAAACTTTGAATGAAGCGTTTTCTATTCTATAGTATTTTTGTTGGAATTGTCGAGAAAATTTAAATGATTTTGTGTGGCTTTGTCGTATTT
This sequence comes from Oxycera nigricornis, assembly GCA_963942545.1. Classification (NCBI taxonomy): domain Eukaryota; kingdom Metazoa; phylum Arthropoda; class Insecta; order Diptera; family Stratiomyidae; genus Oxycera; species Oxycera nigricornis. The sequence goes on along the minus strand of OZ012660.1, from coordinate 85,839,579 downwards.
CATTGTTTTTATTCTTGAATGCTGGGATAAATATCACTATCACACTTTGACTATGGCTCTTCATTTTTGATTTTTACAATAAAACATGATAGTCTGATGATTTTAACATAATATTAAAATTTTAAATGCTAGAAACATATGCACGATCCCGCTAGACTAGCATCAACCCCGCAAATGTCCTGCGAGATTGCAATCGCTAGTATCAATGCGTTCGTGCACCGAAGGGCGACATATGTCGCGCTGTGAGTTGAAAACTATTTATTGAAGAGTAAAACATCTCAAATAAGATTGATAGATCATTTTGTGTTCGTAACTTTCGATACATCACGAAAAATAATTTAATTAAGTGCTCTTTAATCACGAAACTAATGATTTCATAGAAGAAAATTCAGTAATAACAGATAGGAACTTCACATTATGTCAAAAACTCAAACAGACAGTTTTACAATAATTAGTCTATATTTTTTATGTGTCTTCTACAGTTCCTTTTATGAATCACCACACGATACCCAAGCTCGGATTTGGAGCCTACAAAAAAACAGGAGTCGGAAGTTTCTATTTGCCAAAAATTTTAACTGACCATTCAAAGGGCGGAAGCAAAGTCTCGTTAGAGCTCTCTCATGGGAAGAGTAAACAATTGATACCACTGCCATCAGGCAAACTAGATAGTAATAAGCGATACTACGTGACGTTCACAGTCAAAGGATCGGAAGCAAGTGAAAAAGGATGCCGCACGAATGCGGAAGGCGCACCAAACGATGAGAAATAGACAGGCTTCGAAAGCAATTGCTTCGTTCACTTTGTGCATTTGAAAGATAATTGACTAGTCGACAAATTTATTGGATTGCCTGTAGCTAGAACTGTGTCCAGTGTATAAATTTCCGTATGTGAAGTAGATAAAAGTTCAGCACTCATTATGAAAGCAAAAATTGAAATTTTTTCAGTGGACTGCTTCCTTTCCACCAAAATAAAATATGTTCAAAATGAGTAAATAGCACTTTGATTTGTTTTTTCAGACGATATTATATGGAGCAATGAAAGTAAGTTTATTTTGAAATTAAGCAGCCTATAAGCACTTGGCACTTATGAAATAAGTTATCTCATTTTCGCGTTGGTTCATCAAAGGAATTTGCTCAACTCTTGGCTGCATTCTGGCATCTATAATCCAGAATTGTTGCATAATTACAACGTTTATCGGAAAGTCCGTGATCGCGTGCTCTCTAATAAATCGGACGGTGGTGGAGCCTTTATAGCTGTTAGGATTTCTTTCCACAGATTTCTTTGTGAAGACTTTCACCCTTCTTCTCCTATCAAATGTGTGCTCGTCAAAGTCTATGCTTCGATATCTGCCTCTTTATATGTATCCTCTACTTATGTTCCTTGTAACTCTCCCACCGAGCTCTATGAGTCTTTCTTTTTCTCTCTCAGCTCATTTCGCCTATCTGTTAATCCTTCTTCTCGAATAATTATTTGTGGTGACTTCAATCTTCCATTTCTTGATTGGCAGTTTTCCCCTTGTATTCATATTATTTCTTCTAATAGACAATCTAACCTTCTTTCCAACTTTCTATCTTTATCTTCTTTCTCTCAATTCAATTCTGTCCTGAACTCTGAAGGTCGACTTTTTGACCTTGTTCTGTCTAACATAGAGCATGATAATTTGTCACTGATGCCTGCACCCCACTCCTATGTTCCTCCTCATCATCCACCTATTTATTTAATCTTTGTTTTCGCCTCTCTAAGCCTCAAAAAGCGCGCAAGCAATTTAAATTCAATTTTTGGAAGGCGAATTACGTTGCTATTTCGGAAGAACTCAGTTCGATGAATTGGGCTTCATTTTTCTTAAATATTGGTTGTGAAGATGCACTATCTAAATTTTACTATGTCCTCTATGACCTTATTACGCGCTTCACTCCTTCCCATAGTCGTACTACGACCATTGATCCTCCATGGATGACCAGAAACGTCTTAGCTGCCCTCAGATTGAAAGATCGAGCTTATCGTCTTTTTAAATCTAGCAGAACTCTGAGACGCTATGCTGCCTTTTCTAGACTTCGTACTTCAGGTAAATCGGAAATTAAAAGAGCTATGCGTATTTATTTCGCTAACATAGAAAATTCGCTGCACTCAAGCCAAACCAAGCCTTTTTGGTTCTATATCAATTCCCTGGAATCTTCGTTCAGGATTCCTAATACTGTTTCCTGGAACGACCAACAAGGATGCTGTTTTCTTTTCCTGAATTTATCTTGCTCTCTCAGACCAAAATACTACTATTGATATCCTTTTTCACTTTCCGCTTATTCTTAAATTTATTTCCACTAACGCAGCTGAAATTCAATCATTGATTGATTCGTTGGATTCTAGTGTTGGCCCAGGGCCTGATGGACTTCCTAATATATTCATCAAATCTTTATCTTCCGCCCTATGCATTTCACTTTCCTACATTTTTAACGCTAGTTTGTCTTCCGGTATCTTTCAGTGGCGAGGCGTTCATATAAACCGATTCCCATCGGCTTCCCTTTTCAAATATGTTCCAAATATGTCTAACACTTCAGTTTTATAAGGAAATGAATCCCGTTTGTTGGAATGGCAGTTCGAATTTCCTCAATAGGATATGGAAACAAATTAAAAAGCCGGTAGCGTTCCCGGCTTGCGAATCAGCTGTGAAAATTGATGCTAGAAAATCATCGAAAACTCCCAATTAGAAATACATACTGTTGCAATAGTCTATATGTCTATACCTTGATTGTTGTAGCAGGAAATTCACGCTCTACTTGTAAGCTACAGAACGTGAAAAGAGTTTATTGTTATTTGATTGTTTTTGTGAAGTTGTGAAAGTGGTAAAGTTTTATTTTCAACTTATTGCAGATTTTCTTGTGGGTGAGTTTTTGAAATTTTGATATGTCTTTAAATGTAGATTGCTGCCTTAAAGATTTTTCGACGACAGAAGAAACACCATTTTTTATCAGAAACAGAGGATAATTCAAGTGGGGCGAGCGAAACCTGCGCTCAAAATTATTTATAAGCGGAAAGATGGGTTTTCGAAGCATTTTCATTGCTTCTTCGCATTGCTTATTTTCGTATTTGCTTAATATATACATTCTTTGCCAATAACGTCAAAAATGATACACAAAACATAAAAATTTAAATATTTCATAACTGATCGTTATTTAAAATGTATGCAATAGAAAGAATGATTACGGTAGTATTTCTCTATATGCTCATAATATACTGATTTGTCTGTTACGGGTCCATGTCTCTCAAATAGTAAGCGGCTTACCCTCAGTAATTTTTCACGCCTCGCCACTTGTATCTGTCCTAATTTTTGGAAACTGGCTAACATTTTCCCTATACTCAAATCTGGTTCTCCATCTAATGCTTCCAATTATCGTCCTATTTCACTACTATCATGCCTTCCCAAACTACTTGAGCGCATTGTCTACAATAAAATCTACCAAGCTCTTTGTCGTAGACAATCCCCGTTCCAACATGGTTTTCTTCCTAATCGATCAACCAACACTAATCTCCTTATGCTTACCCACGTTGTCGCTAAGGCTCTCGACAATCGTTTACAAGTTGACGATATCTACTGTTGACTTCAGTAAGGCATTTGACACTGTCAACCTTAGTGTTTTACTTCAAAAGTTTGTACACTTTGGCTTGTCAGGTCCAGTACTCTCTTGGCTTGAGTCTTACATCAGTTCTCGCTCATGTCGTGTTACTCTATCTGGAGCGATCTCCTCGCTCTTCTATCCTACCACTGGTGTTCCTCAGGGATCTATCCCTGGTCCTCTTCTCTTCCTTCTTTACATCAATGATCTCCCCTCTGTCTTAACATGGCAGTGCCTTCTGTAAGCTGATGACTTGAAAATTTTCAGAGTTATTTGCTCAGAAGACGACTGTATCGCTCTCCCTTTATGTCCAGAAATGCTACAAAATGTCCTTCTCTCTAAAGCCTAGTACATTGATCACATTTATATGTTACATGATCTTCCACTCGTGGCTGTTTTCCAAATAAAAGATCTGGGAGTGATCTTCGACCCCAAACTTACATTTTAACTTCACATTGCGGCTATATCCGCGCGCGCTTCTCGAGTCTCTCGGTTTATTTTAAGGAACTCTCATTTGTTTACCGACATTTCTTCCTCTGTTAACCTATACAATAGACCTGTCAGACCCATCCTAAAATATTGCTCGCAACTATGGTCACCATATTTTCAATACTTAGACTCCCTGATTGAATCTGTACAGCACAAATTCACTCGTTTTCTTTTCTTTAAATATAATATTGCTTACATGCCCTATACTGAGCGCCTTTCCATGCTTCAACTTCCTACTTTGGATTCCCGTAGACTCCTCTTAGATGAATGTTTTCTGTTTCGGCTTCACCATCGCCAATTAAGCTCTACCCTCCGCGACTGCTTAAATTATCGTTTTTCTGAACCCCCCCTCCAGATCTGATATTTTATTTGCCGTTCCATATGCTAGGACTGAAACTTACTTCCATTCGCCTATGTTGCGGCTCCCCAGAAATCACGATATTCTGCATCTTGGTCCATTTCCTCACTCTCTTTATATTTTTAAACAGAATCTGAAGCGCATTTTATTTAATTAATCTTGTATATTCTTGATTTCTTATTTGTCTTGTAACTGGACTTCTAGTCTGTAAGATAATATCTGAATAAATAAATAAACAAGCCGCGAAGTGCGACCCTTGAGGTCCACACGGTCAACTTCCCAGTAATATCTAGATAGACATTAAAAATATTAAACACAATAATAATTTTGAAAAAAAATACTACTTTAAATAATAATAATGAACGGTATTCATAGCAGTAACAGGAATGAGTTAATATTAATCATATCATATACGGGAGCATCCATCGATTACGCAAGGCTTTTGGTGAATGGATGATGAAGATTGATTACCACAAATGCAAATTTAATTGCAATTTTGATGGTTTTCAAAATTTAAGCCGCTTATCTTAATTAAAAGACTGCAAAAACTATTAAAAGTCTGCTCAAATAATCCAAACATTTTAAAACTTTGAATGACTTTACAACAAAGTCTGTAGAATAAAAGATATAAAGTAATATCAATCGGAAGAACCCCTTTCATATGGTAACTTTGAATGATTTTTTATTTTTAATTGAATTTTTTTCAGAATCATGAAAAAAGTTTTGCTGGTTTCTCCTCAAAAACTGATAGGAATGTATAAATTTTATAAACATTTATTACTGTGTGGTGCAAATCAGGTTAAAAAAACATTTTTTATGGAAAAAACCTAAGTTTTCGCATTTTCTTTTATTAAATTAAAAAACCCGCTGAAACGGATCTTTATAATGTTAAAATAATCAAAAAGACTTTAAAACACGTCGATTAATGATGCAAATATTATATCTGGTTCGTGAGATATAGTGAATGGAAGAAATGACCTTGAAGATCATGATGCCTGTTAATGATTTTTTATTTTTTATTTAATTTTTTACGTAATCATGTGAAAAAACTTTGATTTTGTTTTTACAAGCACCGCTTGAAGTATATAAATTTTATAAAAAGTGAATATTGTCTTCCGTAAATCAGGTTAAAAATTTATTGTTTATAAAAAAACCTAATTTTTTGCACTTTTTTTCTTAAATTAAAAAAACGACTCAAACGAATTTTTTGAAAATTTGATAGATTCACAAAAATGCTAATACGCGTCGATTGACACCTTAACCATGCAAATCGTATGTTTTGTTCCGAAAAGCTCTTAAGATTGCAAAGACGCTTCGATTGACACCTCAGTAAAGTCGATACGACTTTGTTTACGTGAGTTATGCTCGTAGAAAAAAGTGTCCACGAACTACGTACCTACGTACGTACACACACACACATACATCTCCCTTTCTAAAAACACTTTTTATATACTCTACTGACCTCAAAACGTAAAGAAATGTTGAAAATTTCAATTTCGATTTTGGAGGCGATTACAAGAACTTCCCATATACTAGGAAGTTAATAAATGAATTACATATCGTTGGTGTCAATGCAAGACCTCTTAAATGCAAAAAAAAATAACAAATGGCAATGAAAACGTGTTTAAAAGCAATGCAAACTTTAAAATTGACCAAAAACCATTTTCATCAAAAATTGTAGTTACAAGGTCCTGCATTAACGAGGACGATATGTACATCTGTGTGTAAAAGATTGGTGCAGAAGTGCGTTAAGATATCTTAAATGCTTCAAACAAAGACAAGAAGATTAATTTAAGGTACATTACATTACCATATCATTGCGTCTCCTACCTTGAAATGATTACACAGTCCTACAAATTTGAATTTTTTTTGCTTTTTTGATGTGAGTGCTCATTTATTAGGTTTTGGGACCTCCTAATGACGAATCTGAAGTCGGTTTCTTTCTATCACATCAGTATTTTTCACAAAACACATATATAAATCATGTGAAAATTGAGGTATTCAAGAAAAAAAAACAATCAGAAGTAAACAAGCAGCTGAATAATGAGAATTATTTTTATTAAACGAATATGTGGTGTTACAATGAACATTAAAAAGTATTACAGAGGTTTGTGGAACCTTTTCTTTTTTTCTGAAAAGCTTCTGTTGAGCGATTTTCTCTTGTGAACCCGCTTTGGATCATCACGCTTCATCATCCAGCAGTAATCGGCCATCATGCTAATATTACACTTTCCTTGGTACCTTCGCTCCATTTCCTTAATATCGCCTTGTTCTTCACTAACTGCTTTTAAGTCTTCAGAAAAGTAGCCCAAATGTGAATGAAGAAAATGGACTTTGAGACTCATGAGGCAACCTAGTCTTTGGAAATTTTGAAGCAAGTTTTCGATAATATTTTCATAATCGGGGCTTTTGTGATTTCCTAAGAAATTTCAATAACTTCTTTTAACGATACTCACGCTGCTAATTCTATAGGAGTCAGTTTTCCATCGAATTTTGCATCTTTCATCAGTTTTCGTATATCAGGCCCTACAAAAGTACTTTCCTTTAGTTCAGCTTCAGACAAAGATGGAAATACTATAAGTAAATACTTGAGCCCATCCCCTTATCTAAAGCCTTCACAAGTTGCTTCATAAGACCAAACTTTGTATGCAAAGGTGGTAGGAAGATTTTTTCTGGTGGTACTAAATTCTGTAGAACTATATTTTTATTCCTTGGATCTAAATTAATTCTTGCCGGCCATTCTTTCCGAGTATAATGTTCTGCTCTATTTCTGCTATCCCATTCGCATAAAAAACATGGATATTTTGTATAACCACTTTGCTGTCCTAATAACATAGAAAGTATTTTCAAATCTCCACAAACAATCCATCCATGCTGCTCGTAATTAACTTTAGTCAAAATTGTAACCAAATTTTCGTAACACTCCTTCAAATGTACAGAGTAGGCAACAGGCAAAGAAGAGTATTTGTTTCCATTATGAAGTAGAACTGCCTTTAAACTTCTTTTTGACGAATCGGTGAAGAGTCTCCAGTTTTTCACATCGTATTCTACGTAGTACATGTTCACTAATCCGGGAGTGTCTTTGCAATAGACAAGATCGTCATGCTCAGCAAAATATTGAGAAAAGTCGTTTTCTCTATTACGATAGCAGCAGAATGAAGTTCCAGGAGAAAGTAAATTTTTCTCCTGTAGTCTCGAACCGAGAAGTTCCGCGGCATCTTTTGGTAGTCCTAAATCTCTGGTCAAATCGTTCAATTCTGTTTGGTTAAATGGTTGCGGTTGAGAAGAGGTCTCAAAACTTGGACCTAGATTTTCCTTTTCTTCTGGGCTACAACTTTCAGACGATTCGTTAGTATGCATAGTATTGGAAGAAGATGGAAGCAACGGCTGATCTTCATTCGGTTCTCTTAGTACTGGATAAGTCACTAATTGAATTTGCGGGAAAATGATCCCTTTTTAACTTCCCAGTATATGGGAAGTTCTTGTAATCGCCTCGAAAATCGAAATTGAAATTTTCAACATTTCTTTACGTTTTGAGGTCTTTAGAGTATATATAAAGTATTTTTAGAAAGGGAGATGTATGTGTGTGTGTGTGTGTACGTACGTACGTACGAACGTACGTTCGTGGACACTTTTTTCTACGAGCATAACTCACGTAAACAAAATCGTATCGACTTTGTTGAGGTGTCAATCGAAGCGTCTTTGCAATTTTAAGAGCTGATTAGTTTTTGGGATACTTCGGTCGGGGGAGTTTGTTGTTTTGCCCCTTTGAAGGTCATTTCTGTCATGCGTTATATCTCGCGAACGAAACATACGATTTCCTTGATCAAGGTGTCAATCGACGCATATTGACATTTATGTGATTCTATCAAGTTTTTAAAAAATTTCTTGAAGCCGTTTTTTAATTTTTGAAAAAAAAGTGCAAAAAATTAGGTTTTTTTTAATAAACAATAAATTTTTAACCTGATTTACGGAAGATAGTATTCAATTTTTATAAAATTTATTTACTTCAAGCAATGCTTGTAAAAACAACATCAAAACTTTTTCTCATTATCATGTAAAAAATTAAATAAAAAATAAAAAATCATTAACAGGCATCATGATCTTCAAGGTCATTTCTGTCATGCGTTATATCTCGCGAACCAAACATACGATTTACATTGTCAAGGTGTCAATCAACGCGTATTGAAATTTTCGTGAATTCCTCAAATTTTGAAAAAAAAAGATCCTTGGAGTCGTTTTGAATTTAAGAAAAAAAAGTGCAAAATATTAGGTTTTTTTTAATAAACAATAAATTTTTAACCTGATTTACGGAAGACAGTATTCAATTTTTATAAAATTTATATACTTCAAGCAATTTTTGAAAAAACGTCATCAAAACTTTTTCTCATGAAAGCAAGAAACATTAAATAAAAAATAAAAAATCATTAACAGTCATCATGATCTTCAAGGTCATTTCTTCCATTCACTATATCTCACGAACCAGATATAATATTTGCATTATTAGGGAGTCAATCGACGTTTTTTAACATGTTTTTGATTATTTTAATATTGTAAAAATCCGTTTCAGCGGTTGTTTTAATTTAATAGAAGAAAGTGCAAAAACTAAGGGTTTTTTTCATCAAAAATATTTTTGAAACCTGATTTGCACAACACAGTAATAAATGTTTATAAAATTTATACATTGCTATCAGTTTTTGAAGAGAAACCAGCAAAACTTTTTGATGACTCTGAAAAAAATTCAATTAAAAATAAAAAAAATCATTCAAAGTTACCATATGAAAAGGGTTCTTCCGAATGATATTACCTTATATGTTTTATTCTAAAAACTTTGTTGTAAAGTCAATCAAAGTTTTAAAATGTTTGGATAATTTGAGCAGATTTTTAATAGTTTTTGCAGTCTTTTCATAAAAATAAGTGGCTTAAATTTTAAAAACCATCAAAATTTCAATCAAATTTGCATTTGTGGTAATCAATCATCATCACTCATCCACTAAAAGCCTTGCGTAATCAATGGATGCTCCCTTAGATGATATGATTAATATTAACTCATTCCTGTTACTGCTATGAATACCGTTCATTATTATAATTTAAAGTAGTACTATTTTCAAAATTATTATTGTGTTTAATATTTTTAATGTTTATCTAGATATTACTGGGAAGTTGACCGTGTGAACCTCAAGGGTCGCACTTCGCGGTTTGTTTGTTTTTGCGTTGTACCCTTTCACATTGCAGCAACAGAAGTAACAATCTTGGTAGTGGTTTTGAGGTTTCCTCCATTCCATGGGCTTAGCAATGTTAAAACAGTTCTCCTTGCCCAGTGACCACTTGCAAAGTTCTGATACGCAGTCCGAAGTAACGTTCGTATATGTTTTCCACAAAGTGCGTAATGGTGTTTTGTTGTTTTAACAAATACTCACCACAAATGTAACAAAAACGTTGACGGGAGTTAGCACATTTAAGCGAAGTCATGGTAAAAAACTTTCTATTTATATATAATATATAATATAATTTTACAGTACATTTAACGACTGATTTATTACATCCATATGATGAGTCTTTATACTATATACCACATAAGATTAATGTTTAAATATTGACGTACTAACTATCCTTTTAAGAATGAGGACCCTAGATAATTTTACTTTTATGACGATTGGCAGGTAAATTTCCTTTCCATCGCCCTCAAGCTAAATTCCCATAGAAAAATTATGCAAAAATTCAAAAAAATCCACAAAATTCTGATGTGATGGAAACTTTTGACTATTAGTTACGTAATAAGCATACAAAAAGCTAGTAGAAACACTACTTGACCTTCAAAAAGGAAATTCGTTGTAGGACAGTGTTATTATTATTATATGTTTAAATCATATATTAGTAACATGTAGTTCATTGTTTGATAGTTAAAGGCACAATTGAAAGGTTTTAAGGTGCATTTGAAAGTAAACGTTTCATAGATGTTATTTGGAGCAACAGTGGTAGGTTTATTACTAACAAGACTAACTTAGCTTTCACTTGGAATGTTAAAAAACTTAAACAATATAACTTTCAGACATTTGATTTGTGGTATTCAAGTATACGCAGATTTTTAAAGTAACACACATATGAGATAAATCAATTAAAAACAGGCTGCATAATTGGGTAATTAGCTTCTTCGGAACTGAAGGCTGGGATTTTCAATTATTAATAAATTTTGAGTGTTTGACCTGTTCAAATATAAATACCCATATAAAAATTAGACACTTACTCATGAAGAGTCTATTTCATACGTACAATTTTAAATCAACTAATGGCAAAAAAACTGAATAGAAGCTCCATTTAGTGGCTTTTACATTGGTACCGTAACGAATTGGCATGCATGCTTTTTACCATAACACACGAATCCACAGCTAATTAAAAAAATTCCATGATACATTCAATTAGCAGGAACACGAAAAATTGATTCAATCTGCTCCGAAAAAAAACAGATTGATGGAAAGTAACTTATGACACTACCCTTTAAAATCCGCGCATGATTACAGCCAGACATGTGGAAATAAAATAACCCTTGTGGCCTGGCATTTATGCAAATTATTTCCTTTGGCCATATTACTCATTAATGAGGAGTTGCGAAAACTTCATTGAGGCACTCCACTTTTGTGACGAAGGTTCCAATTAAAATATCAATGAATTGAGTTGAATGGAATTTTCTGTGTAGGTAGAATCCATTCAAAAATAAAATGGATATGTTGGCGAAGTTAACATTAGCCAGATGTACGTATGCCGAGTAAATACACCCAAAAGGTTTTGCGAAAGTGGATGTAATGACATCAAGGATCGAAAGTAGATGAGTACATACATATAGGTATGATTATGTGGTTTCGAAAACTTGACAATTTGTTTTTCAAGTTGCTATGAACCTCTTGGCACAATCAGTTTGCAGAATATATGGATTGTAGGTATGTTATACTAAGACTTGAAGATTTTTAAAGATTGTATTCGAGATGCGCTAACGAAATGGAATGAATGTATTCACAACCTGTATAAAATAACGATTTTTGTTTCCTTTGACTTCTTTTAAAGAAAATTCATCCTATCATAAACACTTGATATGAAGTGCAATGACTTTAAAATACCAAAAACAGCACGTTATTGTCTCTTTTATCTTAGAAGTTTAAAATCGAAAATTGTGTATTTATTCCCAAGTATAAGCTTCACTTGGTTCCATGCCAAGTTTAAGATTTTATTCTTCATCATTTTGTTAGTCGTGTGGTTCATGAATATTTTCAATAAACAAAAGTATTGTCAACAAATAAAAAATACTTTCAGTTCATACATAAGATTCTTTGATTTACTGTGATGAGGACAAAAAAGTGTGTTGCAAATATTCCATTCGATGCTTTTATATCACCATACACACTATTTTTCAACCTTACATGCTTTAAAGGAGCTATTGGCTGGTTGGTTGTAGTGGCAGCCCCTTTTGTCAAAAGGCGGCTCACTTAGGCCAAGATAGGCCCATTGTGATAACACATTGAGATAGGGCGCGGCACTGAAAGCTGTTGGGTGACGAAAACCATTTAAATTCTCGTATGAAGCCGACTACGCAGCTAATATTTAAACTGGCTACTTCCGTGAGTCTGTCCAGGATAGGTGAGCCTAAAGTTTGCATGCGTTTCCTGGATAGTGCTGTGCATTCACACAGAAAGTGTTGGATCGTTTTCTCTTCTTATTACGATCTGCAGCTGCGGCAGAAATCCTGGAAAGGGGCACACAGTTTTTTTGCGTATCTGCCAATCAGACAATGCCCCGTGAGTACGGATACGATGAAGCTTAATGTTTCACGGCTCGTGTTGAGGAGCTGCTTGGTGCGCTTTGAGCTAAGTTCGTGCCAAGGTCGCCTGGTTGTCCTGCAGGTTTCTTCCAGCAGCCAGGCACTATTTGCAGCCTCTATAAAATACTGCTTGAAACTTAGCTTGATGGAAGCCAACGGATGGCCGACTTGGGGTATTAGTGTATAATCCTGGAGCTCAGTGCCAGCTCTAGCTAGGGCATCAGCTTCGCAGTTCTCAGGTATATCACTGTGACCCGGCACCCAGAAAAGAATCACTTCACAGTGAAGGGACATCGCGTTCAGTAGTGTGCGACATTCCATTACAATTTTGGATGAGGTATACACGTTGGATAATGATTGGATAGCAGCTTGACTGTCAGAGAAAATGTTGAGATTTCTTATGGAAATTTTCTGATTTTTCAGCCAGTCCACCGCCTTATGTATTGCGATGACTTCTGCCTGAAGACTGCAGTGATATGTAGTCGGAAGGATACTCTCAGGCCTAGCTGTTTGGAGAAAACGCCACAGCCAACTTTTCCATCAATCTTTGATTCATCAGTGAAGATATCGACGAATTCCTGTATCCTATTTCCTTCCATGATCCTGTCATCTCTGTTAGGGATGACGGACTTGAAACTGTGGTAGAAGCAGGGAGTCGGAGGAGTGAGGTCTACTTTCTCTGGCGCTGGTCCATCCCTCCGTAATATAGTGGAGTGGCCGATATTCCCATCACGCCAGAGATTTAGAGCTTTAATCGAATAGCAGAGCACTTGGCCTGCTGTTTCGTTAGGAGATCCGTCGGGAGCCAATTTAATAGCATAAACAATGCCTTTGTCGGGGTAGTGCGCATAGCCTCGGTGATTGCAATAGCTGCAGTCCTCTTGACCAGTAGCGTACGCAGGATTTTGATAAGGGGGTCATATTTTTGAAGTCTTGACTTGGTATGTTTGCTAGTGTTTCGGTGTAGATATGAAGATATAATTATGTAATCAAACTTAATCATACTTTTTCACCGGTCAAAGTTTGAGTCCTCCAAAAATACTTCTGACAGACTTTAGCCCGATTGAATGTCTCTTTTCATTTACTTGAATCATTCATTATATTGTCATTCAAATTATAAAATTATGCGATTGACGTGTGAAAGAATTTACACTGTATTTGTAGACTTCCTTGGAACCGTAAAGTGTATATGCATGTTTGCCAGTACATATGTATATTGAAACGCCTTCAATACCTACAGGCTAGAAAAGAAAGCAACTAATGAAGTAAATGCCGTGGGAAAGTGATACTGTCACTCAGCATAGACATAATATTATCGTAATCAGGGCTGGCTAAGCTTGTTTGCAGCCCATGCAGGGAAGCAACTCTGCGCTCTCAAGCAAATTTGTCGTCATTTCCATGAGGTAGACTTTGGTACGCGTTTTTTTAAAGAGGTGTCCCCAATAGGCCTAATCCTCAGATTACAAATCATATGAAAAAATAAAAACAATCCATTTTTTGAGCGTTCTGATCAAAGATAGAAAGAAACATTCAAAAATATAACTGTTGCTACTAAGTTATGGGTGCAAATTAAATAAATTACACTTTTCTGGAATTTTACTTCGAAGACTTTCAATCAAGTAACCATATTCTAATATTCCTACCAACTCTTTATCTATATATAAAATTGCATACAATAAGTAAAAGATAACGGCACACACGGATCCAATTTGTGCGAACTATGGCCGTATCACCCCTAGGTGAGATCTCTAAAGCACCATAGGCCGTAAATCAGGCCAATATGGGTTTTACTGTGAAATAGATGAAAGATCTAATTGCGTAGAGATACTGAATCTCACTCAACTCCCACGTTCCAGAGTATCTCGGCGAATGATTGTTAAAGTGGGTGACTTAGTGGTAAACGCTAGTTGAAGGTTCCTTGTCGACAAATAGTTTTCGGGAATGAGATTTGATGCCGCACTATCATTTCACTCAGCTGTGTATGAGAACCTGAATCAAATCAGGGTAATAATCACGGATGAGCGTGTTCGTGACCACTTCACATCCTAATATTCCGTTGGTCAAGTAAATGAAATAACTCTAATATTGCCTGAAGGCCCAATTTTGGCGGTTGTGCCATCGATTATTATTTTTTCCAACCTCTTCCCAGGCAATGACGAAGCCTTATGTAAATATGCTTGAGACATATAATCCATAACATTCGAATCTTCGAATTTTTAAATCTACGCGAGGTGATCAAAGTTTTAAAATGCCGATAATGATACAAACTTAGTTTTCAAATCTCATCTAAAGTAACGGTGAGAAACAGTGTAAAATGGGATTTAAATTTTATGTCCAGGCATAAAACAGAACCCTTCGCCGGATAAAATTATAGTGAAATATCTAAACGACGATTTTTTTTCATTAGCTCATTCAATACATCTTCTGTAGATGGAGTGAGATTTCTATGAATATTTAGAAGTGCCAATCCATTTAGCCGTTCATTTCTGGTGGAATTTCGCAAGTATGTTTTTAGTCGTCGTAATGTTGAAAATGATCGTTCGTTTGTACAGGAAGATACTAGGAGAACAGCCAATATTTCTAGCAGTTTCGATATATTCGGCAAAATGTTTGAATTACACATGCTTAACCTATCTGTGGTTACTTTTGGGCGGTTTACTATATCAAGATGCCCTATCTTTCTGTACCACAGAGTCAACTAAGCATTCATTTCTCCTTAAAGGGGGGGGGGGTTACGAGTTCAACCACCCCCCCTTGGGTACGGCACTGCTCCTGACCCTGTTAACCAGGTTCGCGTTTGATGTTTTTGCCATCGCTGGCCACCAAATAACCATGCCATACAGAAGGGTTGCTTCCACTATCGCTGTATAGAGCCATGATACAGTTTTGGGTTTCAGTCCCTTCCTTTATCCAATAGCTCTTTTGCAGCAGTAGGTTGCACATGCCGTTTTTCGCGCTCTTTCTGCTATGTTCGCTTTCCACGCGAAATTGGAGCCCAGAAGTAGACTTAAATATTTGAGCCGATGAGATGGATTGAGACTTATCAAATTTAGGTGGGATAAATCGTGGAATTTTGTACCTTTTCGTGAAGAGCATAAATTCCGTCTTTTGCGGATTTGTCTGTAGACCGCACTTTTTGCCCCATTTGGTAAGAATACCTAAGGCAAAGTTTTATCTTTCAGATAAGGTGTTGACGAATTTATCCAATATTGCTATTGCATCATCGGCGGCGTAGGCTACGACTTTGCAGCCAGTCGTTTCTATTGTTGACAGGAGTTTGTCCACCACTAAGTTCCATAGAAGGGGTGATATCACTCCACCTTACGGGGTGCGGCCGCACGTCCGCCTTCTTAGGATGCTGTCTCATAGTGTAGAGTTGATGCTCCTGCTGGTTAGCAGTTGCACGATAAACCTAATCAGGCTATCATCCACATTGTTATTCTCGAGTACTTTGGCAATAGCCTTGTGGCTGATGTTGTTGAATGCACCTTCGATGTCTAGAAAAACCGCCTGCGTATATTCTTTGACGCTTAGCGATTTTTCGATGTGAACTACTATTAGTACTATTTTCAAAATTATTATTGTGTTTAATATTTTTAATGTTTATCTAGATATTACTGGGAAGTTGACCGTGTGGACCTTAAGGGTCGCACTTCGCGGCTTGTTGTAAAAAATGTGTTGCATAAACTAAGCGTGCGCAGCACAGCGCTGAGAAAAATCCAATCAACCGATTCATTTCAAATTTTGTGCACATATTAATCAACTAATTAACGACTGTAATAGCTTGAAACTAGACATGAGTCATATTTAAGACTAATTGTTCGTATTTTTCGTCCCACTCATTGTTATATTTTTTAAAAGAAAGTCGTCACCACTAATTGTAAAGTAAAAAAATTTATAAACTATAAAAGTGAAGCATATCAAAAATAAACCCGTGTTTCATTTATGCCTTTACTCTTTTTGCAGCGCACCTATGCATGACATGTTTAGGCCTAATATTCCGTTTTCAAAACGATGATATCTCGCAAACCAAACAATGAGTTTGCATCGTTAAGGTGTCAATTAAAGCATATTCATGTTTGTATGATACTTTAAAAATATAAACGCATTCAGTGAATAAATATTCCAAAACTTTCTCAAAATCCCCATTACTCTAGGAATTATCTTCTGATTGCACTCTTAATTTAAAATGCCTCGTTTAATCTAAGCCCCATTGTGAAATTTCTTCAATTGCTCAACTTCACACCTTCATAAAATCCTAGACCATTACTCGGGATTAATTTAAAGCTCCTTGAATCTCTGATGAAACTATTTACATTCGTTGGCAGCGAAACGGATTCAAAGGTGATTTTCTTAAATTTAATTGCTTTCAGCAAAGATATAAATGACAGTGAGCTCGTTTTGGCTGGCATCATTTACATGTCTGTTTATATTACTATGAAGCAAGTAGAATTAGATTCATATCTATATATCTTGTCTTTAGTGTTTCGAAGATTGTACGGCGAAAGCAATTTTAAGTTAGATGTGGCTGCCATGATGTTTTTTAATATAATAAACCGAATTTATTCAATTTTGGCTGGTATTTTTAATTTTGCGAACCTTTTGCTTTGTTAGGTTTAGATTTCAATTAACTATGATAATAAAACAATATTTCTTCATCTTTTTTTGTTAGCTAGTGCATTTTGATTTAAACTCTGAGAAACGTCACGATTCGACATTTTCAACTTGATTTCGTACGCAAATAAGTAACAATTGCTTCGCTACTTAAACCTAGAAAGTGCAAGAAATAGAGCAGGGCTTAAATATTCATCTTATGTAATATTTATATAGGAATTTAATGTTATATTAAAGTATAAAAGAAAACCATTGAATTGATAAGTATTTGACCGTTTCACTGAAGAACGACAGGAGATATCATTTAAATTTAGCAATTGCCCCCATAATGCAAGATTTTTCATTTGCTGCACTGCTGAAATGTTTTGATGTTTTCAATTTCTAAGCAAAATTGTACGTACAGTGCGCACAAAACAGATAGTACATCTGAAAAATGACTTCTTATTCCTTGAACAACGGGATGCAGGTAAATAAAATGTTCTACAAATTAGATGCGTAGACTGAAATACACATTTTTCCTGAAAATAATTAAGGGTTTCTCAAAATTTAAGATTTTATGGCGAATTTAATGGCTTTTAAGTGCGTAAAAAAGATACCACGTCTGAACGAAATAATGAAATAAACAAGCTGCGAGGTGCGACCCATGAGGTCCACACGGTCAACTTCCCAGTCATATCTACATAAATATTAAAAATATTAAATACATTTATGAAAATAATACTACTTTAAATAACAATAATTAGAGGTACTCATAACAGTAATTGGAATAAGTTAATATTAATCGTATCATCTACCGGAGCGTCCATTAAATACGTAGTGGTTTTGTGGATGGCGGGTGGATTGGTTTGATTGAATATTCACGTGGATCAATCGGTGGGTGATGGGGGACGGTTACAAAGCATTTTCCACGTTATTTGTTATTTTCATATCGATGCTTGAAGGACAAAAGAGCGCTAGCAAAAATGAATGGAGTTTTTGTTATTACGCCCACTGAAGAGATTTTGTCGCGTGGTGGCCATTTTGAATAGTGTTCAAAATCGCCATGACTTCGTCGTAATCATTGAGTTTACTACAATCAGGCTAATACATATTTCTTATTAACTTCCCAGTATATGGGAAGTTCTTGTAATTGCCTCGAAAATCGAAATTGAAATATTCAACATTTCTTTACGTTTTAAGGTCTATAGAGTATATATAAAGTGTTTTTAGAAAGAAGTATGTATGTGTGTGTGTGTACGTACGTACGTGCGTTCGTGGACAGTTTTTTCTACGAGCATAACTCACGTAAAAAACGTCGTATCGACTTTGTTGAGGTGTCAATCGAAGCGTCTTTGCCATCTTAAGAGCTGATTAGTTTTTGGAAAACTTCGGTCGGGGGGGTGGGGGGGTTTGCTGTTTTCACCCCTTGAAGGTCAACCATGTTATGCGCTATAACTCACGAACCAAACATGCGATTTTCATTGTTAAGGTGTCAATCGACGCGTATTTACAATTTTATGAATCTGTCAAATTTTTAAAACAATCATTACAACCATTTTTTAATTTATTAAAAAAAGGTCTAAAAATTAGGTTTTTTTCATAAACAATAAGTTTTTAACCTGATTCGCAGCACCCAGTAACTAATGTTTATAAAATTTATGTAGTACAAATAGTTTTTGTAAGAAAACAGCAAAACTTTTTTCATGATTACGTAAAAAATGAAATTAAAAATAAAAAATCATTAAAAGTCATCATGATTTTCAAGGTAATTCTTATCATTCATTATATTTCACGAACCATATATGATATTTGCATCATTGAGGTGTCATTCGACGTGTGTTAGCTTTTTTGTTATGTTTTTAACTTTATAAAAAAATCCTTTCTGCTGCTTTCTCCATTTAACTTCTATTAAATGGAAAAAACGGCAGATGGGAAAAATTAAAGTTTTTTTCATAAAAAATAAAATTTTAAGCTGATTTGCACAGCTCAGTAATAAATGTTTATATAATTTATACATTCCTAATAGTTTTCGAAGAGAAACTGGCCAAATTTGTTTGCATGATTCAAAAAAAAACTAGTGAAAAAACACAAATTCAATGATTATGCCAAAGTCATGGCAATTTTGAAAAAATTATTTAAAATGGACACCTCGCGAAAGCAGGTAAAGGACTACCGAAAAATGGATGTTTATGAGAGTCTATGGATTATTAGACAACCCAAAAACCTGAGACTCAATGAAGACGCAGGCAACGGGTATTCAAAACTGTTAGATCTAATTAAGTAAAACTGGATGATAGATATGTGTATGAGTGGCTAAACGTTGAGGACTTATAATTAAGGCAAAAAATGTATACCATAGTAAAATAGCACTGAAGAAGAGGAAACTCTCACCCTTGAAATATATATATGTTATTATAATATAAAATATTTGCGTTTGGAAAAGTTTTACTTAAAACAAGCCGCGAGGTGCGACCCTTGAGGTCCACACGGTCAACTTCCCAGTAATATCTACATAAACATCAACAACATTAAAACAATGAGAAGTAATAGTCACAGGAATGAGTTAATATGAATCATATCGTCTACGGGAGGGTCCATTGATTATGTAAGGTTTTTGGTCGATGAGGACAGATTGAATATTCACGCGGATCAATCGGTGGGGGCCTTTTTGGTGTTGAAAAATTTTGTTGGTTTTTAAAATTTAAGCAATTTGTTTTAATTAAAAGACTATAAAAACTATTAAAAATCTGCTCAAATTATGCAAATATCTTAAAACTTTTAATGGATTTACAATTTTTTTAGAATAAAAGATATAAAGTAATAGCACTCGTATGAACCCTCTTTACATGGTAACTTTGAATGATTTTTTTATTTTTAATTTAGTTTTTTCATAATCATGGAATAAAATTTTGGCGGTTTCTCTCCAAAAACTGATAAGAATGTATACATTTTATAAACTGGATCACTGTGCTGTGCAAATCAAGTTAAAAAATATTTTCTATGAAAAAAACCATAATTTTTCGCATTTTCTTCTATTAAATTAAAAAACGGCTAAAACGAATTTTGATAATGTTAAAAACTTCACAAATATGTTAATACACGTCAACTGACACATTAATGATGCAAATATTATATCTGGTTCGTGAGATATAGTGAATGATAAAAATGACCTTGAAAATCATGATGACTTTTAATGATTTTTTATTTTTAATTTATTAACTTTTTTTTTACGTTATCATGAGAAAAAGTTTTGATGACGTTTTTGCGAAAATTGTTTGGAATACATAAATTTTATAAACATTGATTACTAAAACTGGACAATAAGGTTAAAAATTTATTGTTTTTGAAAAAAAACCTAATTTTTTGCACTTTTTTTTAAAAAAATTGAAAACAGCTCCAAGAATTTTTTTATAATTTGATAGAATCACACAAACTTTAATACGCGTTGATTGACACCTTGTTTAAAAAAATCGTATGTTTGGTTCGCGAGATATAGCGCATGACAAAAATGACCTTCAAACGAGCAAAACAGCAAACATCCCCGACCGAAGCTTTCCAAAAACTGATCAGCTCTTAATATTGCAAAGACGCTTCGATTGACACCTCAACCAAGTCGATCGGACTTTGTTTACGTGAGTTATGCTCGTAGAAAAAACTGTCCACGAACGTACGTACGTACGAACGTACGTTCACACACACACACATACGTCTCCCTTTCTAAAAACACTTTATATATACTCTATAGACCTCAAAACGTAAAGAAAAGTTGAAAATTTCAATTTCGATTTTCGAGGCTAACTTCCCATATACTGGGAAGCTAATAAATTATCATTAAAATGTTCAGACGCGTCGATGGACATCTCAGTGATGCAAATACTATATTTAGTTCGCGAGATATAGTGAATGAATTTAATGAACTTGAAGGTAATGATGACTTAATATGTTTTTATTTTCAATTTCTTTTTCATAATCTTAGAAAAATGTTACTGATTTTTTTAAAGTACTTTTTGAAACATATAAATTTTATAAACAATGATCACTGCATTTTGAAAATCAGCCACAAAAATTATTGTTTATGAAAAAACGTAGTTTTTTGCATTGTTTTTCTAATAAATTAAAAAACGGTTGTATCATTTTTTCAAATTTGATAAAATTACACTCATGTTAATACACGTCGATTGACACCTTAACAAACGAAATTTCATGTTTGGTTCGTGAGATATAGCGCATGACAACAATGACCTTCAAGGGGTCAAAACAGCAAACCTACCGCGACCGAAGTTTCTTAAGAACTAATCATCTCTTGGGATTGCAAAGCCGCTTCGATTGACACCTTATCGAAGTCGATACGACTTTGTTTACGTCAGCTATGCTCGTAGAAAAAAGTGTCCACGAACGTACATACGTACATACACATACATACATCTCCCTTTCTAAAAACACTTTATATATACTCTAAAGACCTCTAAACGTAAAAATATGTTCAAAATTTCAATTTCGATTTTCGAGGCGATTACAAGAACTTCATACATATACTGGGAAGTTAAAAAACCGAAAATTAGATAGCATTATCTTTATTTAAACACTAATACTTAGTTGAACCTCCACTATTTTTAATTACTTCAAACATTTTTTGTGGAAGGCTTTTGTATAATTTGTTATGTATTTTTGGAAAATTTCCCCTCAACATAAAATTATTACATTTTTCAGGTCATCTGTAGTTGCGTATTGTTTTCCTCTGACGAAAACAAGCCGAGCCAGCTGTCCCCAACAATTTTCGATTATGTTGAGATCGGGTGATCTTGCTGGCCAATCGAGAAGTTCGATTTCTTTCTCTTCGAAAAAAGATTTCACTATCATCATCTTCATTCTGTTGAAAAATCGGCGAGGCATCTGCAATGGTCATTGGACCGTCAGACATTTGCTGTTTCAACAGCCGTACATACATACTTATCAGCGTTCATTTTGCCACTGATGAACACTAATTCCGATCGGCCGTTAGGTTCGATAGCACCCCATATCACCACCGATCATCCACCATGCTGCCGCTTACTTAAAATTATTTTTTCCTTCCGAATGTCGTAGAAATAATATCTTCAGCCATCTGGACCATCTAAATTAAATCTTTTTTCATCGGAAAATGTCACGCGTCTCCACTTTTTTCCACTGAATACGGCGCGTGCAACGCCAAGCGGTGCTTCTTGTGAAGAAGGGTTAATGGTGGTTTCCGCTTTAGTTTTTGGCGTTGATTGAGGGACGACTTTTTAATGACGTTTTGTTTGTTACGTACCTTCGTTTCAACTCCATCTCATCTGCCGATTTCCCTTTAGTACAGTCAATTGGGAGTTCAGCGTGCATTTTCAAAAAGCAGAAATTTTTTTATTGCAATGCGTGTGGAATGCTATAGTTTTGGTTGGTTTTTGGATTGTGTCTTTTTTATTATTGACACCACGTAAAAGTGATCTATGAATGACTTGCTAAACATTATACTCTACGCAAGTTTGCCATACACAACTTTCTTGTGGAAGCCACCGTTTGGGAGATATGGGGGTGTCCCACTTTCTTTTGTTTTCAAGATGGAGCCCAAACGCCATCATGGGGGATCCCAGGAAATTGAACTTAAGCTAATTATAGCATTCCACACGCATTGCAATAAAAAAAATTCTGCCTTTTGAAAATGTACGCTGAACTTCCAATTGACTGTACGTACTACTTGCAGTGAGAGAAGAATTCGAAGCCTCCTTCAAAATTCGACGCTCCTCGCGTTGTGATATTGCTCGCGGTCGACCAGGTGACTTTTTTCCCCGTAATTCTCCGGATCCGCAATCAAGTTTATTACAGTTTTTCGAGTACCGCCAATACTTTGTGCAATTTCCGCAATACTTTTCTTCTGTTGCCATAATTCCAAAATCGTATGAATTTCCAAGTGATTATTACTTTACCTCGTCCCATTTTCCTAAATATTTGAACCCGTTTTTCTAAATGTGGCTATACACTTTGTCCTAAATGTCTATATTGTGAAGGTCACAGTTTGAAAGTCGAAACTAAAGTGGCTTGATGGAGGAAACCAAGATAATTTAAGAGGCAAGCATTATGTGCTATCTTTTATACGCACCTAGAAGTCATTAAATTCGCCATAAAATCTTTAAATTTTGAGACACCCTTAATTATTTTCAGGTATAAATGTGTATTTCAGTCTACGCGTCTAATTTGTAGAACATCTGATTGACCTACATCCCGTTGGTCAGGAAATAATAAGAAATTTTTCAGGTGTGCTATCTTTTTTTTGCGCGCACTGTAGTTTTAAAATATTAGTAAGACTGAAAAAGAAACATATCTTTCGCAGAATCATTTTGATGTTTAACCATCTATACAGCTTGATGAACTATTATTGAAAGTACGAAAAGAAATCAAAACTATATTTTCGACCGGTGATTTTAAATATTTTAACACATTAATCCATTCAAAACTCATTTGATCGCATAGGTTAATAAAAGTCACCTTGTTTTATTGTCGCGAAGCTATCAAAATCACATGCCATTAAGGGGTTATCCTACCTATAGCCCGGAAAAAGTGACCTTTTTTCAAACTGCTATATATACAAAACTACATCGTTTTGAAATTTCGTATGCTTTGTTATTGAAGCCAGAAAATTATATTTATATATATAAAAAAATTATGAAAAGAAAATGGCGGTTGCCAAGCCCCACGATGAAGTGCAGGTAAATCAAAAAAAGTTTTGCGCCTGGTAAAATTCTGGCAAAAATATTCATCTAAAATCATACAAAAGAAAAGAAGTTATTAGTTTAGAGTATAAACTACTGCACTAACCTCAA
The DNA here is from genome assembly GCA_963942545.1 of Oxycera nigricornis. NCBI lineage: Eukaryota > Metazoa > Arthropoda > Insecta > Diptera > Stratiomyidae > Oxycera > Oxycera nigricornis. Next base: position 85,815,879 of record OZ012660.1, on the reverse strand, counting down.
TTTATGTCAAAAAATTATTTTTTTGTGCCATTTGGCACAAGTTTGAAAAAAGTGTCAATTTTCGACATTTTTTCAATTAAATAATGTTATACCATATTGCCAAAAAAAATTATTGCTTTAAACTGTGCTCAGTGCAGTAGATAAATAGTAGGAAAGTATATGCTCAAAGTTTGAAATAAATCGGTCGAATAGTGTTTTCGCATTTTTACCACGCGCATAAAAAAGTACGTTTAGAGAAAATCGTGTTTGTTATATCAAGAAAATTCTAACTTACGCCTAATCTGCGAATCCTGGCTGATAGAAGGTACCCTCTTTTTGCTTTAAAGTCTGAGCTTCGTTAAATTTTTTCTTATTTTTGCTATGTGACCTTCTTTTGAGGCGGCGGTGCACCTTTGCTCCGCGATGAACAATTTGCTTCTGTCATACTCAGATGCGAGATTCAGTGTATGTCGTCCAATGGTTAAGCCCATCACTTCCATAACTTGCAGTAGTGGAAGATAACCGTCATTATATACTAGAACAGCCAACATACTGGTGATTTCAGTGATTGTCGAATCGTTAAAAGTGTGCTTCGGTGCGATGCGCCAAACAGTCTGGTGTAGAGACTCATTATTATTTTGCGTGTTCGAACCCAAACATCTTTTTAAGAGATCTGCTCTTGTTAAATCCCTATAAATGGGTTCCAACAGGTTAAACGTATCTTCATCAAATGCTGCAGGATGTATGTATGTAGTTTTATTTTCCTTTGCTTTTTGCCAAGCGCACCAGGAGTCAGGTCCAACCGGGCAATACTCGTGCTGGGGATTGGAATCCGTCCAACGATTATGATATAATGCAGCAAGCGCTTCCTTGGTCATGCTTTCCACAGTATCGGGGTATCGGAGGTATAGCCAATCCGTAATAAACCGATAAGTTTTTGATTTCCTTGTGAGTAAGCTTTTTTACGGGGAGCGGTGAAGCTTTGGTTTCAAATTTTGCCCATCTCATGACTCTTGTTTTTTTCACAGGCAAACTGGTGTGGTGTGGTGTGGTATTTTTTTCTCTTCTCCGGCAGCTTTTTTTCGTGTTCTTTGATATCCTTATCTTGCATAGTTTTACGTTTTTTTGCCTCAGTCAGCCTGTGAAACATCCTTTTAGTCACTGTCAAGTCTTCGTTGGGTTGGTTGGTTGGTTGTAGTGGCAGCCCTCTTTGTCAAAAAGATGGCTCACTTAGGCCAAGATAGGCCCATTGTGATACCACAAAAAGACGAGGGCGGCACTAGAACCTGTGAGATGACGAGAACCATTTCGATTCTCGTATGAAGCCGGCTATGCAGCCGATATTCAAATCAGCTACTTCCGTGAGGCTGTCCAGGAATGGTGAGCCTAAGGTTTTCATGCGTTTCCTGGACAGTGCCGGGCATTCACACAGAAAGTGTTGGACTGTCTCTTCCTCTTCTTTCGATCTGCAACTCCGGCAGAAATCGTTGAAGGGAACGCCCAACCTCTCTGCGTGTCTGCCAATCAGACAGTGCCCCGTCAGTATGGACACGATAGAACTCAAGGTTTCACGACTCGTGTTCAGGAGATGCTTGGTGCGTCTGGAACTCAATGCACGCCAAGTTTGCCTGGTTGTCCTGCAAGTTTCCTCCAATAACCAGGCTCTATTTGCAGCCTTGATGTAATGCTGCTTAAATCCTAGCTTTATAGAAGCTAGAGGTTGACCGACTTGGGGTGTGGTGTGAGTGTATACTCCTGGAGCACAGTGCCAGCTCTCGCTAAGGCATCCGCTTCGCAATTTATCGGTATATCACTATGTCCCGGTACCCAGTGTAGAGTCACTTCACAGTGAAGTGACATCAAGTTCAGCTGTGTACGGCATTCCATTACCATCATGGATGAGGTGTACACGTTGGACAGTGCTTGGATAGCAGCTTGACTGTCAGAGAAAATATTCAGGTTTCTTACGGAAGTTTTCTGATTACTCAGCCAGTCTACTGCATTGTATATTGCAATGACCTCTGCCTGAAAAACACTGCAGTGGTCTGGAAGCCGAAAGGATAGTTTCAGGCCTAGCTGTTCTGAGAAAACGCCACAGCCAACTTTTCCGTCCATTTTAGAGCCATCAGTGTAGATGTCGACCGATTCCTGCATCCCGCCTCTTTCTATTGCCCAGTCCCCCCTGCTTAGGATGACTGACCTGAAGCTATGATGAAAGCAGGGAATTGGAGGCGCAAGGTCTACTTCCCCTGGCGTTGGTCCATCAATCCGAAGTATGGTGGAGTGGCCAACATTTCCATCTTGCCAGAGATGTAGTGCTTTTAATCGAATAGCAGTACACTTGGCCTGCTGTCTCGTAAGGAGCTCCGTCGGGAGCCAATTCAATAGCATAAACAGTGCCTTTGTCGGGGTAGTGCGTAAGGCCCCGGTGATTGCAATAGCTGCAATCCTTCTGACCCTGTTTAGCAGGTTTGCATTGGATGTTTTTGCAATAGCTGGCCACCAAACAACTGCGCCATACAGAATAATTGGTTCCACTATCGCCGTATAGAGCCATGATACGATTTTGGGTTTCAATCCCCACTTTTTCCCAATGGCTCTTTTGCAGCAGTAGATTGCGCATGCCGCTTTTCGCGTTCTTTCTTCTATGTTCGCTTTCCACGCGAGCTTGGAGTCCAGAATTGGACCCAAATACTTAACTTGATGAGACGGTATGAGGTTTATCTCATCGAGTTTGGGTGGGAGAAATCGTGGAATTTTGTGCCTTTTTGTGAACAGCACAAATTCCGTTTTCTGCGGATTAATTTTCAGACCGCATTCTTTGCCCCACTTGGTAAGAATACTCAGGGCAAAGTTAAGTCTTTCAGATAGGGTGTTTACAAATTTGCCCGATATTGCTATTGCAATATCGTCGGCGTAGGCTACGACTTTGCAGCCAGTCGTTTCTATTTTTGACAGGAGTTTGTCCACCACTAAGTTCCATAGAAGGGATGATGGCACCCCACCTTGCGGGGTGCCACTGCACGTACGCCTTCTTAGGATGATGTCTCCTAGTGAGGAGTTGATGCTCCTGCTGCTTAGTAGTTGCACGATGAACCTAATCAGGTTATCATCCACATTATTATTCTCGATTGCCTTTTCAATAGCCTTGTGGGTGAAGTTGTTGACTGCACTATCGATGTCTAGAAAAACCGCCTGCGTATATTCTTTGACGCTTAGCAATTTTTCGAAGTAGCTGGTGAGCGAGTGAAGAGCTGTTTCAACCGATCTCCCTTTTGTGTATGCGTGCTGCACATTAGAGAGTGGTTGCAGGGTAGCTCTCAGATGGATCTCTATCAGCCGTTCCAGAGTTTTCAGCAAAAAATAGGTGTGGCTGATAGGTCTATAGTCCTTAGGTGAGGAATGGGATGTCTTGCCCGCTTTGAGTATGAAGACTGTTTTAGCTTCTTTCCACCGCTGTGGAATATAATCCATCCGTAGACACGCCTTAAAGATGGCTTTGAGCCACGGTAGCGCTGTATAGATTCCCTGCTGGATCCCAACAAGAGAGATGTTGTACATTCCAGGGGATTTAAATGGTTGAAATGAGCTGATTGCCCAGCGTAGGAGCCTGGCGTCTACAGGCACAGCGGCTGACAGGCAGTTCGGGGCCGTATGTGGATCAGCTTCATCAGCCGCATCCTCACTGCCCGGGAAGTGCGTGTCCATGAGAATGACTAGCGTCTCAGAGCTGGATTTAGTCCAGATCCCATTCGCATCTTTGACAGACCCCAAAAATAAGGGGGAGCTCGTCATAACTTTACGCAGACGACTGACATCCTTGGAGTGTTCTATTTCTGCACAGAAACTTCTCCACGAGGAGCGTTTAGCTTTTCTGATGGAGCATTTGAACTCCTTCAGTTTCAGTTTATAGGAAGACCAGTCATTGGATTCTTTAGCCCGATTGATGGACTTCCTACATTCCTTCCGCAGCTCCGCAATGTCACTATTCCACCATGGGGGCTTATATTTCCCTCTAGGCTTCGTTAGACTACATGCAGATCTTGCTGCTTCATTGAAGTAGGGTTGACTGTCTTAAAGATTTGTGAACGTTTAAGAGTCCCCGTCTCCTATGTAGAAAGCATACTTTGCATCATATTTTTCTTCAGAGCGTTTAAAAAGTTCAATTATAACGTCGACCTCCATTTTCCTTGCACTACCAGAGTGATTAATTGTGCAGTCATTTTGATGATCTTCGTACCAAGCATCATATTCAAGCGTACCTTTATTTGAAGCCCAATAGTCACACGATTTACATACGTTACTTTTCACTATGGTATCTATAACTTTATCACAATGGTTACCAATTATGGAAACAAATCCTATAAGGGAACTAAAACCTCATTTAGCCCACGACCCATCTCCTGACACCGATAAATGATTACGCTCATTTCCTTGCGCCTCATTTGCATCTTTTTCGTCTTGGACAGCCTTTCAGGTAGAAGTGTTGTATATTTCTTGAGATGCATTGTGATTAACGTCCACACAATCATAACAATGTTTAATATTGAACTTGGTTCCAAAATCCATGAGTCCACAAAAAGTATTTAGTCCGTGTAATCCCAGGCCCAAAAATCGGAAAACAAAAGCCATGCGCCTATTTATTTCATATGATGTGTTTTTTTCACCAATCACAAAGGAAGAATTTACTGTTTTTTTCAGAACACGAACAAATGACTACAAGTTTGAATCCAAAAGCATGCTGCACGCTTTTTTTAAACGTTATGACACTGCCACAAGCCTTACACTTCAAAATATTTTGGAGCATACCGATCACAAGAGCAAAGTTTATGATGCAATACGATAATGTTGGATCTGTATTTATGTCATGTGCTGTACTATTGTTTAATTTTCTCTATATACTCTATATTTCCTGAAGAAATAGTGAATTGATTGCCTTTAAAACTGCAACTTTTTCGTTTCCGAGAATTATTTTTTCTTTTACGAGATTGAAACATTTCCAACACTGCCTATGATGCTTACACACTGAAATTTGAATGTAGACTGATGAATTTACATTTTGTGTTATATATTGAAGTTTGTTTTGTGACCTATTTGTACTTAGAAACTATCTAATACATATGGTACCGTTATTTTCGAGCAGATGTTCGAGTGCTTCAAGGCCGCTTAAGCTACACAAATTTTCGAAATACCGAGAGGAGCCAAAAGTGCTACAGAATCAAAACAAAGAAAGACATCGATGTGAAATTTAAAACATTCTTGAGAAATTTTTCATTCAAAATATCCAAAAAACATTTATAAGTAGAATAACCCCTTAAGTTGAAGAGGCGAGAAATTTCAAATCGATTTAGTTAGTTCGCAAGACGTTTGAAACATTTTTTAACAATAATAGTAGGATTGTAATTGTTTGCTGTTTCTAAGCAAGTGCACTTATTCATTTGGTAGCAGAAAATCAGTCGCAGCAATTTAGCAATAGATAAACAGAATTTTCCCTGACGATGTCATATTCGCAAGAACTCCATTCCCAGTCGGAAAAAGGAAAAAATACCTTCATTCAAAATGTGAACGAAATTTACTTGGGTATGTTTGGCCACGTCCACTGCTGTGGATGACATAATTAAAGATCATGCAAGGGTAGTTTATATACCTTGAATCGTGCTACCAAAATCAAATACATGAGAGATAATCATAGTCCTTAATCCATTGATTACCACAAAAGCATGCAACAACGGCGAGTACCAGAAATATATTATATGTTTTTGATTTTGGTTTATTATCGGCGAATGATAAAGTATAAAAGCCAGTGGATTTATCAATTATTATTAAACTTCATTTAAACGGTACAACTAATTTATTTTCAGATATTCCAAACTTACCATTGCTTATTGGCCCATTTTTTCAATAAAAGTTCTAAACATTTTCAAATATTAATTTTGAACAATTGCCAAATAACAAGCAAACTAGATTTCACTCCTGCTTCAAATATGAATATCCTTAAAAATATTCAACATAGTTTTCTTCTTTTTAAATTCAAACAAATTTCAATTCTGGTATGTCTCATTATATTATTATATCTATCAACACACAATAAAATGTAACAGAACGTTATGTTATTAGAAACACTCTTCAAATGTGAATAAAAAATTATTTTATATCTCTCACAATTTCACCTATATCCTAATTTGCTGCGCCTTCAATTATTTATGTTACTTAACTTAAACACTACCTACAACTATAATTATTTGATTTACAACTCTGTTATCTGGCTTTTGTGTACGTTGAGCATTTTAGTTGGGTGTTGAATTCAACCCCACTTGCGACGCAATACCCTTTTGAGATTCGGTCCTTTCCTACAATCAGGGTGCTAGTCGGATCTGGATAACATTTTGTTTCGGCAATGGCTTAGGCTCTGGCGAAGCACCAACAATACAGGTAATTATCTTTTAAGCTCCTCCACTAGTCACTGTTGTCGTGAATTCCTCACCCCTCGGCAGGATCAGGTCCGGATCTGTAACATACACTGTGAATTAAACAAGCAAAGAAGAGGAGCGAATTTGAGTAAGGAGTTAGTGGGTCGTTCTTGGCTAACTGGAGCTTGGCAAACGCTGAATAGTAATTTTGCATAAAAGTAGTAGGGATTTCTGCATGCAGGATAGTGACAAAATGGAATAGATGAACATAAATCATAAACGCACATAAGGACATAATAAAATTTCGGTCACTGGGAAAACTGTCTCATTTACAATTTATAATCGAGAGTAGTTTAGTTTAATTAAGCAAGAACCAAGCAACAAAGTTGTGTTTGAGGATATCTAGAATAATTAGAATAACTGTAGTATGCACAAACATTTATATGGTCAATGAGCAGAGTGTGTTTTCGTTGTGAGAGCAGGTGTTCTAATCTAGATTTAAACATGTAAAGAATGCCAATTCGCTGAAAGCTAGAGATTTGGATGCAAGATACCCAGCAGCTCGGCAAACGTGAAAGTTTGCTATCTAGTATTTGTAGCCCAGTTGGGTTCTTCATGAGCTCTTTTTCAGTAACGAGGAGACGAGATTTTCGGTGAAAACTTTTTTTTTTGGCAGAAAGCGTATCGATGTTGTGTTGAGAAAAATGCGCTATTACTTTTCTCATTGAATTTCAAAGTACTAAAACAATGCCTAGGACTCACAAAGAATCGCACAAAAAACATTAAGCAAGACTACATCATGATAACGTGCATCTAATGTAGCAGTTCATTATAAAAATTAACCAATTATAGCTTTTTTTCAATATCTAGGATGTTCTGAAATTCACATAGCATCTAGTTTGAACTGAGCTCGGAAGTTGATAAATTTTGATATTATATCAAAAATAGCGGCATTTATGTCGCAAACCATGAATAAATTATTATACAAAAATATCTTAGATAGTAAAATAAACATAATGAAAATCACATGGGACCACGTTTCAACAAAGTATTATACACCGTGACTAGTATGTGTTGTCCCGTAAATGTAAAGCCATAGTTTTTTTCCTGAAAATTATTTTCATTGTAACCAAAGTTAAAAATGTAGGAAAACAATAATTATTTTCGATTCAAGTCACTTTCGTTCGATATGACCACCATTTGCCTTAATTATGGCCTTCAAACGGTCTTTGAACGAGTTGCATGCGGCCCGCACGTGATCTTCTGGTATTTTGGCCCATTCTCGAACAATGGTTTTCTTGAATGCATCCATACTATGGTATTTATTTGCGCCGACCTTGGTCTCCAAAATGGACCAAAGAGAGAAATCTAGCGGGTTTGCATCGGGAGATTTTGATGGCCATTCTGTATGCGAAATGAAATGTAGAACATTGTTTTTTAACCATTCTTGGGTCACACGCGCTTTATGTGCTGGCGCCGAGTCTTGTTGAAACGTCCAAGGTCTTAAACCAAATTGTTTACGTGCCCACGTTATTAGAGCAGCTTCCAGGACTTTTTCCCGATAGTATGTCGCAAGCACTTTGCGCCAGGCTCGATGAAAGTGATTGGGAGAGCGCCCATTTTCGGTAACAGCTGCCCACACCATAACTTGTGGTGGATGTTGGTTCCGGCCGACCGTGCGCAGGTCCAAATTATCGCTCGACCTTTCTTTTAACCAAACACGATCATTTTGTTTGTTCAAATATTGCTCTACTGGGAAACTTTTTTCATCGGAGAAAACAATGTTCGGAAAATCACCACGTTCGGCCCGACGAAGCAACAATTTTGATCGGTCCAGTCTAGCTTTTTTTTTGCTTAGCTGTAAGTTCATGCACTTTTTGGCGCTTGTACGGCTTCAGTCCAAGGTCTTTTTTCAATATACTACGCAACGATTCGGGTGATACTTCCATATCTTTTGCCATGTCACGTGCACTTCGGCGCGGCTTTCGTTGAATTCGTTTCTTCACTTCTTGACGGTATTTTTTGATGTTGCACTCTTTGGACGGCCACTTTTTGGTCTGTCTTTCATACTACCGGTCTCATTCCATCTTTTTATGGTGCGATACACATACTTTCGATTGATATTCAGGTGTTTTAGGTCCCGAACAATTTGCATCACCGATTTGTGGCCCAAATGAAGAGCAATTACAGCATTTCGTTCCATTTCCATCGCGTAAAACTTTTTTATGTACAAATGTAAACAAACCGACTTGTGCCGTTAGTGCACAATTGTTTGACGTTTCTTCAGAAACAATCGATTTACAGATATCACTGTTGGTATTGCAGATTTGGCGGCTTGTTTGAACGGGACAACACATACTAGTCACAGTGTATTACCGCAAAATACAGATAAAAGCATCAGTCAGGATTCTAAATTATTTACACTAAATTGTTATTTATTATTTATTTTTCATTAGAAACCTTATTTTCGATTTTACATATCCAAGATAGTAAAGAGGAAATAAATGCGAATAAGCGTTCAAACAAGGATAGCTTCAAATGATTTTTCTGAGTATATCTTGAATCTTGTGTGACCAAAATAACCAGTCCCAAAAACGGTGGCAAATTATTCATATTATTGGATGAATTCGGCAATATGCTCAGTAATTTTTGTCTCATAAGTAGGTACTACTTTTATGTATATATATATGTATATAGTAAAGTTTAGATAAACAGAAAAGAAACTGTAATTTCTGAGCATTTGCAGCGGAGGATTTTGAAGTAAATTTCCCAAAATCTTCCTATACTGCTGGCGAAATCGGTAGAAATTGGCGTCACTGCAAATTTATGGATAATGCAAAGACCTATCGAGGATCAAGCTTCGATTTTGGCAGAAAGCATACAAACTGGTTGAGAGAATGTTTGTAATTCGTTACAAATGGAAAGTAGTCCTCGTAATAAGAGGACAAGTTTTCTTACTATTTATGATATTTGGAAAGAATATTTTTCACGTCGTCATTCACAAATTGACACCTTGATGGTATGGGAAGCAATACAGTTCTACGGAGAAGTTAGTTTGGCGGTATCATTAGTAATCTATACAGCAAAAGAAGCTAAATCCATTTCTGAAGAAAACTGTGAAAATTTGGTTCAAAATAATATTTCGTTATGCGTGTGATTTAATCATCAATGTTTTATAAGCATATGTTAAGACGCGTACCATTCTATTATCCTACAAACGTAACAGCTTTGAAAATAGAAAATGGTGATAATGATGTCTGAAGATTTTGGTATGATTGAAAGATTTCTAATTATTGTTTGTATAGTTGACTTTATCCAACCGAAAGAAATAAGATGATAGCCAAATGGGATCAATGAACGATATTTATTTCTCGTTCCAGGCAAAACGACATTTTCCTCCGAGAACAATGAACGTATACATGTAGGTATCAATGGTAGTATTCAGAAGGAGTCTACTAGCAACGTAATTGAATGAAAACAAGCCAGATATTGGGTTTTTTGTGCAAACAAAGAAGCATTTCCATGAGAACAGTGCGCGTTGAAATGCTTTGATGTCGTTACCAGAGAGAGAAAAAATGTATTTATCTTGCACAGTGGAAGAGCATCAGAAAGTGAATTCCATTCATAATCATCGCATTTGTTACATGTAATAATGGAAATCTCAGAAAACAATGGAATATTTCTGTTCCTTGTATTATTGAGAGGAAAATATAAATTTCCTCTTGCGTGCGGAAAAGTAAATAGTACCAACATTATCCTCGCTTGGACAAAAGACGAGTAAATAGCATTCACTCTTCAGCTTTTACGAAAGGCATGAAGCATTTTTAAAACGTTTCGAAACTTTTCACTACGTGTATCCACGTGGAAGATGTCCTTCCAAGATATCACCAAGATGTCAGCGCCACTACAGTTTTCACGCATTTTCAACCATTGCACTTGGTTTTCTGTTGTTGGGACACAAATGCTTTTGGATCGCTACAAGGGCTTTTCTATGCCATTTGAAAAATATAATTTTTCTGGTGGATGGTAAAAAAGACGACATCAAGGAATTGCAAAAACAAATGGCACTATAAGCTCAGTCTTACTGTACGATCTTCAACGTAGCTCGGAAGAGCTGTTCTATTTCAGGTACATATTTAAATTTAATCTCATGAGTTTGTGACTATAATATACAGAACTGTTGCTTGTCTTCCCATGTAGAACGTGTACAGGAATATTCGTGGATGCATTTAAAGCATTTTTTTGGGTATAAAACACACCAAGTTGAAAGCCATGCAAGTCGTAACTGTCACAAAAAAAAGAGAATGGATTTAAAAAGTAAAAAACTTTAAAAGATCCATCACGATTTCGAAACTGGGATATTTTAGTTTCATAATATTCAAAATAAGTCCCATCTTTTCAATCAAGACCCCAAGAGTTCTGCCTACTTTCTTCATAAATTCAGATCGCGAACTCAGACATTCAAGTCTCATTACAAAATGTGGCTTTGTTTAAATTTGATCAGATTCAGAGTCGTCAGGTTAGCGAGCCCAGCAATCGACAGCGAGAGTCCCTCATAATCCTCAACGAGGAGGCGTTAGCTCCATTGGAGTCAAAAGGCGGGGTGATAAGCTACGGTTTCTCAGCTATCACCCTGCGAGTATTTTGCAAGGACCGTACTGGGAAGGCAGTACGGGAACCGTATAAAGAGAGTGGGAGCGAGGTGATTGTAGAGGCATCAGTAGACCTCTGAGTCAGATCTTCTCTCCGATGACGGAAGAAGCACCACCTCCACCACGGAGTTGGCTGGGGACTTTCTCCAAACCCTCGACCTGTTCGAGGAGCAGATGTCCTTATCTGAAGAGGAGGCGGACAAAAACATTGTGACGTGATGCTAAGGTTTCTACAGATAAACCTCCGCCGCACCGCTCCTCCACCTGGCCCAAATAGGAGAGGAGCTAATACTGGCCCAGGAACCTTGGGTTGTTGGCAACCAGGTTTGCGGGCTCAATACGAGTTCAAGTGCTCCATCAGAAAAGCAAAACGCACCTCGTGGAGAAGTTTCTGTGCAGAAATAGACCACTCCAAGAATGTCAGTCGTCTGCGAAAAGTTATGACGACCACCCCCTTATTTTTGGGGTCTATCAAGGATGCGAATGGGATCTGGACCAAATCCAGCTCCGAGACGCTAGCCATTCTCATGGACACGCACTTCCCGGGCAGTGAGGATGTGGCTGACAAAGCTGATCCACATACGCCCCTGAACTGCCAGTCAACCGATGTGCCTGTAGACGACAGGCTCCTACGCTGGGCAATCAGCTCATTTCAACCATTTAAATCCCCTGGAAAAATCGCTTAGCGTCAAAGAATATACGCAGGCGGTTTTTCTAGACATCGAAGGTGTATTTAACAACATCAGCCACAAGGCTATTGAGAAGGCACTCGAGAATAATAATGTGGATGATAACCTGATTAGGTTTATCGAGCAACTACTAAGCAGCAGAAGCTACAATTCCTCACTAGGAGACAGCATCCTAAGATGGCGGCCGAAAAGTGGCACCCCGCAAGGTGGGGTGATATCACCCCTTCTATGGAACTTAGTGGTGGGCAAACTCCTGTCAAAAATAGAAACGACTGGCTGCAATGTCGTAGCCTACGCCGACGATGTTGCAATGAAATATCGGGCAAATTCGTAAACACACTATCTGAAAGACTAAACTTTGCCCTAGGTATTCTTACCAAATGGAGCAAATAGTGCAGTCTAAAGATAAATCCGCAGAAAACGGAATTTGTGCTCTTCACGAGAAGACCCAAAATTCCACGATTTGTTCCACCTAAACTTGGTGAGACAAGTCTCAATCCATCTCATCAGGTCAAATATTTAGGTCTGATTTTAGACTCCAAACTCGCATGGAAAGCAAACATAGCGTAAAGAGCGCGTAAAGCGGCATGCGCAATCTACTGCTGAAAAAGAGCTATTGGAAAAAGATGGGACTGAAACCCAAAACTGTATCATGGCTCTATACAGCGATAGTGGAACCAATCCTTCTGAATGGCGTGGTTACTTGATAGCCAGCGATGGCAAAAACATCAAACGCAAACCTGGTTAACACGGTCAGAAGTACTGCAGCTATTGCAATCACCGAGGCTATACGCACTACCCCGACAAAGGCATTGTTTATGCTATTAAATTGGCTCCCGACGGATCTCCTAACGAAACAGCAGGCCAAGTGCTCTGCTATTCGATTAAAGCTCTAAATCTCTGGCGTGATGGGAATATCGGCCACTCCACTATATTACGAAGGGATGGACCAGCGCCAGAGAAAGTAGACCTCACTCCTCCGATTCCCTGCTTCCACAACAGTTTCAAGTCCGTCATCCCTAACAGAGATGATCGGATCATGGAAGGAAATAGGATACAGGAATCGGTCGACATCTACACTGATGGATCAAATATGGATAGAAACGTTGGTTGTGGCGTTTTCTCCGAGCAGCTAGGCCTGAGACTATTCTTCCGGCTACCAGATCACTGTTGTGTTTTTCAGGCAGGGATCATGGCAATACATAAGGCAGTGGACTGGCTGAGAAATCAGAAAATTTCCATAAGAAATCTCAACATTTTCTCTGACAGTCAAGCTGCTATCCAATCATTATCCAACGTGTATAACTCATCCAAAATTGTAATGGAGTGCCGCACACTACTGAACGCGATGTCCCTTCACTGTGAAGTGATTCTTTGCTGGGTGCCGGGTCACAGTGATATACTTGGGAACTGCGAAGCTGATGTCCTAGCTAGAGCTGGCACCGAGCTCCAGGATTAAACACTAATACCCCATCCAACCGTCGGCCATCCATTGGCCTCCGGCAAGCTAAGTTTCAAGCAGTATTATATAGAGGCTGCAAACAGGACCTGGCTGCTGGAAGAAACCTGCAGGACAACCAGGCAAACTTGGCACACACTAAGCTCAAAGCGCACCAAGCAGCTCCTCAACACGAGCCGTGAAACATTAAGGGGGGGGGGGGTAAGGTTTGTTTCGTCTAAAAAATACCTTTTTTCATGAATTTTTTTTGGAAAAAATGATTACTGTAGGTTTACTTTACATATTATTATCTAAAAGTACAACATGTGAAGAATATTTAAAAAAAAAATTGTCCAAAAATAGATAGAAATAACGGATTAATTGCAGATCTCCGCAGGCGCCTAGAAAAAAAGTTTTTGTACGGTGACCAGCCTACAGCATCACTGGATCATTTGAAACCAAAAAATCAAAATGCTTTCTTTACTTTATTACTTTGTCTCTCCAGTGACGTCAAGTTTTTTTTAATTATTCAATTTTTTAATTTTGGCACCATTTTGAAGCCAAAATAACGATTTTTGACGAAAAAAATCGACCTATTTGTTATTGTAAAATTGTTAGGAATTTATTTTTTAAAAAACACTCAACGTCACTAGAGAGCTTTATATATGTAGAATATGTGTACAAACTTTTAAAACGATCGGTTCAGGAGTTTTTCCTGTAGGCTGGTCACCGACTTTAAAAATTACATGTTTGGGAAAATCGATTTAGAGTTTTGTACACTGAAAAATGAAAACATCCTGAGAAAAGTTGGATTTTCTTATAAAATACGTACATGTCATCATTGATGCCGGGTCCATACAGTACATCACTATTATCAACATTATCTTAACCATCTTTTTGCTCCTGTCGATAAAAGTAATACAATAGAGACCGAAAAAGTTGCCGCTTGCCGCCGCTCAGCGCAGGTAGCTAAAAGGCGCGCAAACCTAAGAGGTACGGTTATTCAACCTACTGTAACTTCGTTGGTTTTACTCCGAATGACCTACAAATTTAATACAATATTCTTCAGATGTTGTACTTTCAGGAAAAAAATAAACAAAATGGAAGAAAAAAAAGTTGTCAAACCTTACCCCCCCTTAAGTTTCATCGTATCCGTACTAACGGGGCATTGTCTCATTGGCAGACACGCAGAAAGACTGGGTGCCTCTTTCCATGATTTCTGCCGCAGCTGCAGATCGGAGTAGGAGGAGGAGGAAACGATCCAACATTATGTGTGTGAATACCCAGCACTGTCCAGGAAACGCATGAAAACTTTAGGCTCACCCTTCCTGGACAGCCTCACGGAAGTAGCTGATTTGAACATCAGCCGCATGAATTAGGATAATAAACTGTATGTTTTATCTTTGGATTTATGAATATTATGTTAGTAAGAAAAAAATTGTAGTCTGTAACATAATCTTTTAGAATAGTAGTTGTATTTTACGCACACGAACCGGAGACTGTCAATTATTCAAAAAGAAACATTTATTATATTATTGGCTTTCAGAGAATTGAAATGTAAAATTTTCTCACTGAGAACAGGTTAATGTTTTTGTACACAGCTTAAGCTAAAACATGGTATTTTGAGACCAACGTTGAAAAAATTATAAAATAATCTAAGCATATGAGTTTGTTTTTGTTATGTGCACATATAAATTTCATTTTATCCCAGTGTGACATTTTGATAGCTTAGCTCTTTTATTATTCATCACGTAGAAGCAAAAATTGCAAATTTTTCAGCTAACACCACCCAAATTCGTATATTGACTTGCCTTGTATTGAGTGTACAACGTCGTCCCTATTGTCGACGGCATGAAATATGACGGCACTATTTACAATATGAAGTTTACAATACGCTCTCTCGGATAATATATTGGATTGTTTTGATAAAACTCTGACGAAAAGTTCCATCGAAGTATGTTACCCGTTCTTATGTACACATGTCTTGTATACGGAAACGGAAGATTCCACGGAAGCCTTGGATGATTTTTCTTGTTTGGTTCTAGTCGGAAAGGGTATTTTATGGCAATTGTTGTGTGTCTATTGAATCTACTGGCATCGGTCTTAAAATACGTATGTGGGTGATGTAGCCTTGCATAACAGGGTGTATCATAAAAAATCGAAAATGATGTATGTGGAACACTTGCACGGAAAAAATCCACAGCAAAACCTTCTGCTACTTCTGTTGAGGAATAAACAGATAAGTTGGAAAGGAGACGTTGTAAGAACTTCCATTTATTATCATGGAATGTTGAAATGCCAAGAAAATAATGACAATGCGAGCCTGGTTAAATAATGTGTAAAGTGTATGAAACTTTTCTGTATTAATGCATTGATCGACATTTGTTCAGACTTAGCTTTCGAGGATTTGGGTTTAAGACAATCATCACCGTAAATTTCATTCGTTCGAAGTAATTACAAAACTTCTTTTCCACAATCCAATAGTCTCTTGATTTCTCGAATCTACTCCTACGAAGGGATTGGCTTATATTACGTTTCTAATTAACTAACAACTACTCCGATTTATTGCAAAAGTCTAATTAGTTACGTTAATAAGTTTAACATTGTACACGAAGAGGTTTTTCGTAGTAAAAAGTTCCCAGATAATACACTTTCGCATGTTTCGCCTTCGAATGAGAAGACTTTCACACATTTCTCTAGAGTATTTGAAGTCGTAAGTATTATAAATGATTATTCCCTTCGGGATATTCAGTTTTATATCTAATGTGGGACACAAAAAGATTTGAGGCACTGAACAGGATATTATTGTTTTCGAGTAGGCGTTCTATCCGAAGGCACGCAAACATTGTGGGAGACCTTTGAGAAAAACATATAAGAAAAAAAGCAACGACACCCGAAGATCGTAAAAGTATTTATATTTAGAGATATTCAATTTGCTTACACCACCTGTCAAAAACCAGCAAAAATAAACATAATGATCCTAAAAATGGTGACTTTTGTCTTAAATCTATCCTCAATCAAAATTTATCCCCCAACCTTAGACAGAAAATGTAAACATTACAAAAGTGTAGCGAATGGTCATCGCAATTCATAAAATGTTTGCTGATTAAAGCAACTAGAAAAGATGAAAGACGCTGGCAAAACTCATCGTCACTGCTGCCCTATCGAAAGGAATAAGAGGCTCTAAAGTTCGATTAGAAAAATTATGAAAATAAAAACAATTACAGAATAATTATGGTATTTCGAAATTGTTTTTGGCGAAATTGTTTCGTAGGCTTTAAGCTAAGCTGTGATTTAAATTAAATCTGTTTATTATTGCTCAAAGGGGTATTCGAGAAACGTTACAATTTTAAATATTTCAATAATTTCCTTTTACGTTAACGAGCAAACATCCTGAGCTTATTATGCTTAAGCCACTTCTACTAAGCGAGCGAATTAGTAGTAGAGTAACCATAGAAACGATGATTTATTTTGCATTAGCTAATAATTCCCTTCTATCTGACTTCGAATTCTTTTAAATTACATTGAATTGGTTACTTCTACTGAACCGAATACCAAATAAATTTTGAAGAGAAACATATGCTTTCTATAGAGTAGCAACAACAAGATGCTCTTCATCAAGCAAGGGGATCATCAATCAAGTTTCATGACATTTTACATGCATGTATGCAAGTATGTGGTTGCCAAGGACTATCTAAGGATTAAAAACATCAGAAACCCAAATACTGACATTTATTGATCACTAGGCATGCAACGAATAGCAAACGATACACTTCAAAAGCACGCGAAATTACTTACCACTCAAACTAGGCTGCGAATACTGAACAAATCCTTCTGAAACGTAACGAGTAGTCCGTACACCTGACGCAGCTCGGCTATGGTGTCGAATTTCTGCTGGCCTGCCGAGGTCTTCGTCATTAAATCCGTCTTCCTCTATGTACATTGACGGAACATCCTTTCGTGCTGGCCTATTTTCCAAGAGAAAAAATACTTTGTTATACATAATGATTAAACAAAAACGACTTCAGATTAAGTTTTAAGAGCCTCAGATTATTCCGCAGTAATCTTCTCAAATATCGTTTTTACGAACACGTTAACACGAAATGAATTATCCTCTCATTATTTTAGGATCAGAATTATCCTGTAGCGGGTTAGTTAAATTTTCCGAGGAAAAAATGTAGCAAACGTTCGAACACTTTTTCTTTTTGAGTAGATGGGAGAAGAAGCTCTAGGAACTACAAACGAATGGCAATTACTTTTATATGTTGACGCACGAACGGACCGCATTAATGGCTTCTTGTTTTGCGTGGATTTGTTATTTAATGTATCTTTATGATTTGGAAAAAGGCCAGTTCGGTTCTTTGCTCGAATTAAACTGTAACTCTGCCTGGGCTTGCTTGATAAGCTGAATGCTCTGAGTTTAAGCTCCCTGAATCTTTCCGCCTCTTACTGTGTGCTGCATAGCTGTTTTTATTGATTTTCCTAATGAAAGTAAACTGGTATGTCCCTGCCAAAATCTCTTCAGGCTATATATTGGTGTAATATACTTTGCATTACAAGAAGATCTGCTGTGCTTTGTGCCATTATCTCCTAACAAAATTGCATTATAGTCCAGTCAATTGGGAATTTGACCGTGCATTTTGGGTAGGCAGAAATTTTTTTAATGCAATGTGTGGGCTATGGTATAGATAGCTTAAGATCAAGTTTCTAGGGTCGCAGCTCCTGTTCTTTGGGCTCCATCTTCAAAACAAAAGAAGTTGGGGCGCCCTCATATCTCCGAAACCGTGGCTCCCACAAGAAAGTTGTGTATGGTAAACTTGCGTAGAATAAAATGTTTAGAAAATCGTTCCTACATCGATTTTACGTTGGGTCAATAATAAAAAAGTTACAAGCCAAAAACCACACACAACAAGCCGTGAGGTGCGACCCATGAGGTCCACACGGTCAACTTCCCAGTAATATCTAAAAAGATATTGAAAATATTAAACACAATAATAATTATGGAAATAATACTACTTCAAATAATAAAAATGTACTTCTCGTAAAAGTTATTGGAATGACTTAATATTAATCGTTTCATCTACGGGAGCGTCCATTGATTGAGTATTCATCGGAGTGGGGACAGGTTACAAAGCAGTTTTTCAATGTCTTTAGAATAAGAGATTTAAGGTATTATAATTCGAATGAACCCTTTTTACATGGTGACAGAATGATTTTTTATGTTTAATTTAATTTTTTTTGTAATCATGAGAAAAGTTATTGCTGGTTTCTCTACAAAAATTGATAAAATTTTATAAATTCTACAAACATTTATTATTACGATGTGCAAATCAAGTGAAAAATGAATTTTTCTATGAAAAAAACACTACTTTTCCAATTTTTTTCAATAAATTTAAAAAACCACTTTAAAGATTTTTTTAACATGTAAAAACATCATTAAAATGATAATACGCGTCGATTGACACCTTAATGATGGAAATATTATATTTAGTTCTCGAGATATAATGAATGACGTAAATGACCTTGAACGTTTAATGATTTTTTATTTTTTATTTTATTTTTTTCATAATCATGAAAAAAACTTTTGCTGGTTTTTTCACAAAAACTATTTGGAGTATATAAATTATATAAACATTGATTACTTAGGTTTGAAAATTAGGTTAAAAATTTTGTGTTTTTGAAAAAAACCCTAATTTTTTGTACTTTTTTAAAAAAAATTAAAAAACGGCTCCAAGAATGTTTTTAAAAATTTGATAGAATCATATCAATGTTAAAACGCGTCGATTGACACCTTAATCATGAAAATCGCATGTTTGGTTCGTGAGATATAGCGCATAACATGGTTGACCTTCAAGGGGCGAAAACAGCAAACCCCCCCGACCGAAGTATCCCAAAAACTAATCAGCTCTTGAGATTGCAAAGACGCTTCGATTCACACCTCAACGAACTCGATATGACTTTGTTTACGTGAGTTATGCTCGTAGAAAAAAGTGTCCCGAACGTACATACACACACACACATACATCTCCCTTTCTAAAAACACTTTATATATACTCTATACACCTCAAAACGTAAAGAAATGTTGAAAATTTCAATTTCGATTTTCGAGGCGATTACAAGAACTTCCCATATACTGGGAAGTTAAAAAGGGGGGAACTTCTTTCGGGCGCCACAACTTTTTTCATTTCACGTTTAACGCGAAACACGTTGGGATACTTTTCTAAGATAATTTTGTCACAAATTGTTTGCGGTATTGATTGTTGCAATCACTGCATATTAACGGGAGTTATTTAATCCCAAAGGGAAGAAAGTCGCGTGAAAAACCCGTTTTTAGGCCAAATAATCGGCTTTTGATGGCAAACCCCCGTTGCGAAACTCGCGGAGCATTGTGATAGGCAAGCAAATTTTTGGTGCACTGTGTGGTATGCCTTACTGGCAGCTAAAATCCAAGTTTCAGAGGTCGCAGCCCCTATCTTCTGCGCTCCATCTTAAAAACAAACAAAAAGTGGGGCACCCCTATATCTCCGGAACCATGACCCCCACAAGAAAAATGTGTATGGCAAACTTGCGTAGAATTAAATTTTTAGCAAGTCGTCCATACATCAATTTCACATGTCATCAATAATTAAAAAGTTATATGCCTAAAACGACATCAAAAACGGGGGGACAGCTTTCGAGCGCCACAAATTCATTGTTTTCACTTTAACCCCAAAACACATAGAGAATAACTTTAAGGCAATTTTGTCGCAAGTCGTTTGCGGTATTGATCGTTTTGATCGCTGTTTACTGGCGGGAGCTATTGCATCCCAAAAGGGGAAAACTCACGTGAAGAACGCATTTTTAGGCCAAATAATCGGATTCCGATGGCAAACCCCTCATCGCAAAACTCACCGAACAATTTAGTGGGCAGAAATTTTTTAATTGCAATGAGTAATATGTCTTTATGTGAGCTTAAATTGAAGTTTCTGGGGTGGTAGCTCCAATCCCCTTGGCGCCATCTTGAGAACAAAAAAAAGTGGGGCGGCCCCATATCTTGGAAAGCACTGCCCCCCAAAAAAGTTTAATATGACAAACTTGTGTAAAATTTAATTTGCAGTAAGTTGTGGATACATCATTTTCACGTGATGTCAATATTAAAAGAGTTACACGCCAAAAACGACGTTGAAAAGGGGGGATCATTTTTCGCGAGCCACAACTTCTTGGTTTCCCCTATTACGGCGAAATTCGTCCGAAAGTAACTTTTAGCCAGTTTTATCACCAAACGTTTGCGGTATTGCTTGTTTCGATTTAGTATAGTATAGATTTTAGTATACCCAACCGAAAATTACATGTCAAGAACTATGAAGGCAAGAACATGTTTGATTTAGTAAAACTTTCAATTCAAAAGCCTGATGGGATCTTGCCATATTATTAACTTCCCAGTATATGGGGAGTTCTTGTAATCGCCTCGAAAATCGAAATCGAAATTTTCAACATTTCTTTACGTTTTGAGGTCTATAGAGTATACATAAAGTGTTTTTTAGAAAGGGAGATGTATGTGTGTGTGTGTGTGTACGTACTTACGTACGTTCGTGGACACTTTTTTCTACGAGCATAGCTCACGTAAACAAAGTCGTATCGACTTAGTTGAGGTTGCAATCGAAGCGTCTTTGCAATCTTAAGAGCTGATTAGTTTTTGGGATACTTCGGTCGGGGGGGTTTGCGGTTTTTATCCTTTGAAGGTCATTTCTGTCATGCGTTATATCTCGCGAAGCAAACATACGATTTGCATGTGTAAGGTGTCAATCGACGCGTATTAGCATTTGCGTCAATCTAGAAAATTTTCAAAAAATCGTTGGAGCCGATTTTTATTTTAAGAAAAAAAGTGCAAAATATTAGGGTTTTTTTATAAACAATTAGTTTTTAACCTGATTCACGAAATACAGTATACAATTTTTATAAAATTTATACATTTCAAGCAATGCGTGTAAACACAACATCAAAACTTTTTCTCATGATTACGTAAAAAATTAAATAAAAAATAAAAAATCATTAACATGCATCATGATTTTCATGGTCATTTCTGTCGTGCGTTTTACATATCTCGCGAACCAAACATACGATTTGCATGGTTAGGGTGTTAATCGACGCGTATTAGCATTTTTGTGAATCTATCAAAAAAAATTCGTTGGAGCCGTTTCTTTATTTAAGAAACAAAAGTGCAAAAAATTGGGTTTTTTATTTATTAACTATAAATTTATAACCTGATTTATGAAAGACAGTATTCAATTTTCATAAAATTTATATACTTCAAGCAGTGCTTGTAAAAGCATCATCAAAACTTTTTCTCATGATAACAAGAAACATTAAATAAAAAATTAAAAATTATTAACAGTCATCATGATCTTCAAGGTAATTTCTTCCATTCACTATATCTCACGAACCAGATATAATATTTGCATCATTAAGGTGTTAATCTACGTGTTTTAAAATCTCTTTGATTATTTTAACATTATAAAGATCCGTTTCAGCGTTTTTTTTAATTTAATAGAAAAAAATGCGAAAACTTAGGGTTTTTTTCATAAAAAATATTTTTTTAACTTGATTTGCACAACAAAGAAATAAATGCTTATAAAAGTTATACATTCCTATCAGTTTTTGAAGAGAAACCAGCAAAACTTTTTTCATGATTCTGAAAAAAATTCAATGAAAAATAAAAAATCGTTCAAAGTCACCATATGAAAGGGGTTCTTCCGATTGATATTACCTTATATCTTTTATTCTGAAGACTTTGTTGTAAAGTCAATCAAAGTTTTAAAATGTTTGGATAATTTGAGCAGATTTTCGATAGTTTTTGCAGTCTTTTAATTAAAAAAAGCGGCTTAAATTTTGAAAACTATCAAAATTTCAATCAAATTTGCATTTGTGGTAATCAATCATCATCACCCATCCACCAAAAGCCTTACGTAATCAATGGATGCTCCCGTAGATGATAAGATTAATATTAACTCATTCCTGTTACTGCTATGAATACCTCTCATTATTATTATTTAAAGTAGTATTATTTTCAAAATTATTATTGTGTTTAATATTTTTAATGTTTATCTAGATAATACTGGGACGTTGACCGTGTGGACCTCGAGGGTCGCACTTCGCGGCTTGTTATTTTTCAGTTTAACAAAACGAAGCTTTGCCGGATATAAAAAATTCACTGGAAAACAAAGGATATCAGAATAAATTCCAATAAAGTACCTCATGTTTACTCTGGAATAGGTAATTTTTTTACAAAAAAATATGCTTAAAAGAGTTGCACTCAATTAAAAATTGAAGTTACTTTCAAATGAAGCGACGTATGAATCATCTGCTAGATTTTCCGTAGGAATTGTAGTGCATTAAAATTGTCATTTAATCAAGATTATCTAGTTTTAAAAAGCCGATGTGAAAAACGAAATTTAAGACAGAAAAAAATGTATGCTCACTTTCTTCTGATAGTTTGCTTTCAAGTAATGATTAACATTTTAAGAATCCGAGTGATTGCAGGTCAATACATATTAAGCTTCTGTTATACCAGTGATACTTTGCGGAAAGTTCAAAACCAGGAATCGTCCTAATTGCTTGATGCAGAGACACATGTAAGCCAGAGTTGAATCCATTTCAAAGACATATCTCGTTGCTAAATTCGTGTTTGCTGGTACTGGTACTGGCCTAAATATATATGCATTTTTTTCAAAATCAACGTGATATCAATTTTCCCAGATACATTCTATGCTTGTCCCCCTGATACCTTCGACAGTAAAAATTAGCGAAGATTGTTCTAAATGTAAGACAGTTAGTCAGTAATATGTCTGAATTAATTGATAGGTGGTGTAGCAACAGCAATATCACCTGGATCATCGCTGAAACTTGACGAAAAGGAGGCTAGTTATTGTTATTGATATGAATTTCCAATTTAAGAAATATGAGAACCAATAGAAAGCTGCTAACTTTTTTCTTTAATGGTTAAACTTCATTTATATTTTGAACTAACGTTTTTGATGAAAAGGAGCTTTCCTGCTGAAAATCTGAATTGAAAACAAGGTACGCACAAAGACACACACATAGATGAAGACTTTTTTTAAAAAAAAATTTAAAACCTTCTTTGGAGTTTAAAATGTCAAGATATGTTAAAAATTTCAATTTGAATTTTTGGACAGAGTAAAAGAACTACTGGGAAACTTTTAAATCCACACCACCTCATTTTTGAAGACTTGAGGCTAATCGTTAAAATTTATGGAACGTTTAAAGTCTTGAATTAAGAGATAATAAATTGGTTTCCGTTCTGGAAAATCAGAGTTATCAAAATTAGAAAGGTAGCATTTTCTTGAGGTCATCTTTATTTATTGTGTTATGTCTTATGCTTTGTGATGTAAAAACGTGTTCATACTTTGAAGTCGAACATCAATACTATGTTAACTCGAGAAACACACTTGTAACCATCAATAACATCATCGCAACCTAAAATGTCGGTGAAGTGAGAGTCTTTTAAAAGTGCCATGAAGTGCCATTCGGTTGCAAGCCACCATACTAGTTACGTCTATCAAACAAAACATGAATAGCAGCTAGCAAGAAAATGTCTCTCCAAGGCTTATCATTTTCCAAGGCGAGCACCACAAGAGTCGCTATTTTCTCAATTTGCCGTACCTAAAGTACCATCAAACAAGAATGAATTTCTGGCATCTTGCTCAGAATGTTGTGTACATGGTTTACATCCTTTGACGTGGTGTCCTACTATTGCAAAAACTCTCCCTCTTGTAGCATCAAAAAGATTGACAATATCAAATGTGCTGTTGGATGTAATTTATTGCACAACTCTCTGTCAACTTGTTTTACGTCCTTTTTACGTCTTTTCACGTTGAGTGTCGACAACCAACCATAATTGCCGGCGCCGTCAAAAAACATTTTCTCGAAGAAACTTTACCACCGATTATTACAAATATTGCACTCAACATCAGGGGTAAAATAAAATAGAAAGCCCGAGAAGATCAGGTCCAACTTTTATGTTTTACGGATTTTTAATTCCCATACTAGACGTGAGAAGCATTTTCATAAGGAGTAAACGTTCTTTTCAGATCGCCACTCCTGCATTCTTTAAATGATATAAAGCGAGGAAATGAAATTCTACGAAAACTGTTACTCTCGTATTTTATCAATTATGTAAGTAATGCTATGAAGGGAATAGCCATGTACATTCAGGGTGTACATAAATCTTGGAAATCTTGCCAATAACGAAAAATACACGTAATCATCTTAAAAAGTTGGGAAAAGGAGTACTGATGTTAAAGGTCGACCAACTGATCAAACAATAAGTTGCAGGTGTCGGTTTTCATTTATGCTATAGGAACAAACTACATATTTACCAAATAAGGATGTTTTAACTTCAACATATTAAAATACACAGGTAATATTTATAATATTTTAAAATAGGTTCTGTGAAACATGAAACAAAGAGAAAAGCAAAGAGAAAGAAATGAAATCTAAACAATGAATGACCTCAACTATTTCACAAATGATCCTTACTTAATGAATGGCCGCTTCATTATTCAATTCATAACTCCACTTTGTGTTGTTTTTCCATCAATACTTTTTGAATGTTGTTTATAAAAAACCATTTTTCTTTGATGAGAATTTTTTAGCATCTGATTTTGAAAAGCATTGATTGCCAGAAGTGCAAATTGGATACGAAGTTTCAAAATAATAAATAATTAACAAAATATAACATTTACAAGTTAAATGTATCAGAAAGCACCCTTTCTTTCAATTCCTTTTTAAGTATTGTTGGAATTTTCTCAGTAAAATAATTTTTGCGATGACTGAATGAAACTATGGAAGACGAGCATTTTCCTGATTCATCCTCGAATATTTTGGAATTTCTCTTCTAACGGAAAGATTAATTATGAGAATAATTCATTGCTTTTGTTAAATACTAAAATTCCTAAACTGAAATATTCAGTCGAAATGTGGCACAAATCTAATTAAAATAACTGCCTTAAATCTCCAAAGATTATCATTTATATTTCTGCCTTTTCAAGTATCGTTTGCCACCCCCACAAATGGAATAAAACGTCCACAAAACCTACTATTTTAAAAGACCTGGCAACTGCACACGTGGACCGCTTGCAAGGCTAGAATATCAAATAAATTTACAGGGGATAAGCCCTTTTGCTACAAACTACACGACTACTGCTGAAATATGGCTGGGACCAATTATTTCTAAGACTAGTTGAGCTCCTTTCAGGCATATCGTCAAGCAAAAGGCTCCCAAATCCTTCCAAATGCTACTCCTTTGGTGAGATAGAGTAAATTACTTGATTACCTCATTCTCTTCCTGACTTCCTGGGGCTCAGGTGGCTTAGGCCGATGCTTGCAAACGACTACTATTCCGGCCACAATAATTGACGTCACGATTACGGCAGCGCTAGCGATTACAGCTGCCAGGATGACCATCGTTGATTGTTTCTCATTGTTCTGATGCGTTGTTTCAGCTGGTGTCGGGTCCTCCGATAAGATGGTTTCATCTAATAAAGAAAATAGAAAAGCGGAAATTACGTTAGAGCATTTCATTTCAGACTCAGTTGAAAAAATCAATGATAAATGCCTTTGGCTCCCAGCGATTTGTACTTGTCCTTTGCTAAAACCGAAGAAATGTAAAAGAATGATAACGACTGCTTGGTTTTTCGTTAAACAACAATTCTAAGAAATAGGTTTTATCGAGATCAACTTGAAAGTACCATCAATGAAATGACGATGTTGTTTGACTTTGGTATTTGTTTGAAATAAAAGTTGAAATAAAAGGATTTCATTTCTATTTGATGAAATTTATGATGCTTTGAGTATAAAACTGATGTGTAATCAATTTGTTTAGATTACCAGAGACGAGGTTAAAGCCTCCTAAACGAGGATAAAATGTTGGAAACATGTTAACAAACTTTGAGGTTTTCTTTTGAATAGTTTTGATAATCGAAGAGAAAGATTTGTTTTTGCAGTTTAAGTTAAGTTTTCATTGACTTGACAAAATAGTAATAACATTAATTGGTGTGCTTCATTTTACAGTATTCACTAGTGTATCAAAAAATTTAAAGTTTTGATTTGGAAATTATGTATATATCTAATGGACAGCAGTGAAACTTGTCGAAGATGCACCAATAAACGCAAAGGTTTGAATCATTGGTGCTTATTTTGCAGATGTACGTATGTAGATCCTTTAATAGCCAGATTAATTTTTAGGCAGTTTACTTGAAAACTTTTAAACAGAAATAAGTGCCCTGTGACATAAGAATTGTATAATTAACACAATAAATACATGAGTGGCAGTCAAACAATTTAAACAAGGCTATTATATCTACAATCAGGACAATTTAAAGATGATATAACCTACATTTTGAGTGAATCGCGTGACATGGGCTTAACATTTACTAGTATAAATCTCTAGATACCCCGTAGTAATTATTTTCAGTTGTAACTATGTTATTTGGATCTTCTAGTTGAACCAATATACAATAAAACACAAACATATTTAGGTTTTTCAATTAGTACGTAAAAATGTCAAAAAAAGATTTGAAAGTTTAGCTATTTGCTCAATCATGATATCAGGCAAGTCACAACTTCCTGACACTTTTTATTAGGTAATCATTTCACTCACCGTAAGGTCCTATTTGCGGAGACACTCGCACTTTATCTATCACCACTGGAGGATTGCTTCTTCCTTTTGCATTAACGGCGTATACAAACAATTGATATTCTCGTCCCGGCTCTAAACTATTTAAGCGGAACTGCGGCTGAGCCTCTTGCATGCGATGTAGTGGAGCAAGTGTAGCCTATGAGTACACACTTTGCAATAAACTGGCTAACTAGAACACCCTCTATTGTATTTACCTGATCGTTCATCGTAGAAAGTTCATTTTCAACGTCCAGCTCCTGAATCTTGTTTTTAGAGTTTTCGGACCCATCCAGGATACCAGTTCCAACTGCTTCTAATAAAAAGTGTTGCGTCAAACCGCCATCTCCGCCGGGAGTGCAAATTACTTCAAGTGTGGTATCATTGTGCAGTTCGCAAAATCTTGGAGTCTCTGGTATCTCTGCATTGGGGGAAACAAGTTTGATAAACATGAAATTACAAAAGCACTAAATATGTGTTGAAACTTACTAGCTGGCAGGACATGCACCAAACAAGGAGTCATTTGGCGTCCCACACTGTTGCTGGCCCAACACGCGAGCGTTATGAACTCGGAGTCAGTAGGAGGTAAGTACGTCATAGTGCTGACAAGTCCTTCCGACTGCACCCGTGAATTAAGCACCTGTAGAATTACACTTTTTTTATAAGATCCACTTCAACAGAATACGAAAAGGTTCAATTTTAGTTTTAGTCTTTCACTAACGGAATTGAGTCCTTCTTTTTTACATAAACAACAAGAAGAAAGAAGAGACAGAAGAAAAGACAAGAGCTTTGTAAAGCAAAAGGCCCAAAAACAATTGCCAAATTAGAAAGCATGACAGGAAGATGGAGACAAACTACAGCTTGGCCCTGCAAATTATAGAACTCACGCGTAGGAACAGGAACACGAAGAAATATTTCTTCAACAATTTCTGAAATATGATTCCAATTGTGCAGCAAAAGCACCTTAGAATGAAGGACAGCATTGAAGGTCTGGTCTACTTGTTCTACTGCACAAAGCATTTTAATAGGTGGTTTAGCAACGATTTCTATTTTCAGTTTTTAAACACTTTGAACAAACTACAATCTGAAATTATATATCCAAGATCCACAATAGTTCAAATATCATAAAAACTATATTTCAAACAACAGAACTTGTAAAATTTCAAACTTTTACAAAACCGTCAAGTCTTTCGTATTGAAATTAAGAAATGATATAGCTCTGCATTAAATCCTTCAAAGGTTATTGGTTCTCCACAAAAAAAATTAGCTTTTTAATGAATATCATCCTGATCACATCCCAAAGTGTAGAAACAAGGATTATGAATATAAACAGCCTGCTCCCACTAAATAAAACATACTATAGTATAAAGAAAGTTGGCAAGTGAAATGGAAAGGATGATTTTAAACCAAATACATTTTTTTTAATAAAGTGCTGCATAGAAAAACTCTATACGAACGGAGAAATTGCCTTAGAGTAATATAAAACATGTCCAACAAATCCAATCAGATTTTAGCTACGCTCCGTTAAAGCTATCCTTCATCTGGCAATATGTTGTAATCATCTCATATATCATCCTATGCCAGTATGTCTTCCTGCTCATATTATTGATTTTCCCGTAAGGAAATTGAAACCTTACGTCTGCTTTCCACTTCGAAGCCTTTTTGATTGCTACTACGTTATCCTTTTCTGCTTTAATGGCAAATCTTTCATGTGATGAAATAAGTAAGCTAGTATACATCAAATACCTTATGAAGTTCATAGATCTATAATCTGAAATGAGTTATCATTTGTAAATAAAGCTTCATAGTCTATCAGCATGATTCAGACAAACTGTTCAATGTAATAAATGCAAACATTCTAATTGGGTTCTTCTTAAAAACTATGAGAGAAGAAAAATTCTGTCTTGGTTTTTTCCCATGAAATGCAGACCCGTGAAGGCCCCTTGTGAAAAGGAAACAAACGAGCTACAGAATCTCATGAATAAATTGGGCGTGTTAATAGTTTGAAAGCAACGTTCTCCCATAGACGATAACACATGTCGTCCCATTAGGGATACCGGCAGTTCTGAGCGTGCAGCAGACCGAAATTAGATAGTGAGGCCAATCTGTTTCGATACGACTAGGTTACCCTATTATTCCTGTCCGACTGGACAAATTAACTAAATGGAAGTGATAATAGACTCATTAACGTGCATTTTGAACTCACCGGTGATACATTCCTGGTATTGTTGTAGGTCCAACTGAAGCGAACGGAGTCTGGTGGATCTGCATCCACTTCACACCTAACCGAAATGGTGCTAGAGTCGACTGCTCCCACGGATGTTTGCTCCGTTCCTGGCTTGCAACGTGGCGCATCTGAAAGAAAGAAGCAGCTATGAGTTCAAATCCAATAAAAGTTTGAAACACCAGCAATTAGCCACTCATTAGCAGAGTATTTTGCAAGAATTACGATTCAGATTAAAGTGTCAATTTATAACAGCTTTTTCTCACTAAAGTTTTCGCTTGAAAAAAATAATACTTCTTGAGTAATTGAGCAAAAAGGAGCCGAGGAAGGAAATATAAATTCAAAAAACTTGATATTTATATATGCCATGAAGCGCTACAAAGACAATTATGATGTTGGCGGTAGAAGCTACAGAAAGCAAATTATCAACATCCTTTTTTATCTTTGTGGTAAATCATTCATTGCAGAAATACACAATTTTGTGATAGTTTGACGAAATATTTTCGACTTAATTCTATTCGCCTGCCAAATTTATCGTAAATGCATGAACTCAGGAGAGACAGGATCTGTTTTTTATTTTAGAAATCTAAAGATATTTCAAGTAAACAAATAAATAAACATTGGGCCAGTAAAAATACATACATATAATAATCATATTATAGTTATGCTCCGGAGATTAGATGCTAGTATTCCTGAAAAGACAACATACAAACACTTCTATCACGTACAATTAGATTTAAGGACGGCAATATTAAAGGTCCTATAACACCACATGGCTTCAAGCGAATTTGGATGTCACATTAGTACTTCGACTTTATGAGGTTTAGCGACTGCCCTTGCCTCCCACTTCTTAGCGCCAGCAAAGAGTGAATACGAGCATGCGCACTTTTCAATTTTCGTGGGAAGCTGGAATTCATTAATGGGAAGTGGAGTCCAGCTTGACGGCCACGAACATACATATGTGGAACACAAAAACAAACAAAAAACAGGCTCTCATTGTCTGGGATTCCTTGAATGGAACACTGAGCAGATCAGCATGTGGTGGCGGCCACTAAATTGTCCTTATAAAAACTGGGAAGAAATATACTATGCACAAAGCCGACACAAATGAGAATTAAGTGTAATACTACTCGTAATTAGTGGTAGAAGCAAACAGAAAAATGAGCCTTGACTTGAATGCCATGATTGTAAGTGTGGAATGGTTGGATAATTATGTTGTTTTTGTGACACAGCGACATACGAAGAATTCAATTGGAATTTTTACACCGGAGTGGAAAGATCGTTGATTTCAGTTGCTAGCGACACTAGGCACCTTTAGGCTTTCTCATGCAACCATTTGCAGCCCCTGAATGGTTGCTTATCTATCATTGTTTGTTTACAAATCTAACCAATGTGAGTGCTAATGCCCCATAATCGCCTTAATGAGACTGAATATTAAAAGGACAGTTTCTGTAAACATGTTATTAGTCTGTAGTTTAGATTTACTGAAATCAACATTGCCGGTTTTGATACAATATAAAAATGAATATGTCGACGTATACATATGTATATGTAGCTAAAATGCAATGCATGAACGACACTGTACGATAACGGAATTTGCTTGGTTATCTTTTATTGCTCGGTTAAATTATTTTGGAAGGAAAACTGAAGATCAACACTCCCTCAAACGAAAATCATTGTCATTTTATCATGAAATATTATTTACTTTTACTATTGAAAGAGAAGTTACCGACACTGATTCTTGTTTTCGCCTATTTCTTCATACATTTTTTATCTGGTAACAATTTTGAATTTCCAAGGAAATGTTACACCTCGTACGAGTCATAAAATGATTACATATAGGCTTCACACTAAACTAAAACATTTCAATAGTAAGAGAGGGTTGGATAGATCCGGTTTTGAACCAGTCACTATTTATGATTCTCTACTTGTCGTCATATAATTTACATCTTTTTTAACTCCTCCAAAAAGCCATGGGAACTGAGCTATTCAAAAAAGGCCGCCTAGTAAGGGAATTTCTTTTTGAGTGGCCACGTGAACACCCAATTAGTTTCCACGATGAAAGGATTGAAAATCTTTCAAACCGTTCAGAAAAATTATTTTCTAAGGTATGAGAATGCCTAAAATATTCGTTTCTGAGTATTTTCTTTAATATAGATATGAATTTTTCACGTTATGAGTTGAACGTATTAAATTGGAGATATTGTTCATGTTTTATCACAACTAGCGATTCCATTAATCAATCAAAATGAAACCCCAATTGTCTTTCCATCCAATCTTCGATACGACAAGATGTACAACTTGCTATTTACACGGTCTGTTTTACTTGATACGATTAAACGAATCTCATCAAACGGACGATGAGTCTTAGCGTGTAAATTTAATTTTTACTCCAACATAATTCAAAGGAAATGAATCGTTTTGCAGGTGCAGTGTTCCTGGAATCATCTTACTAGGAGAGGCTCCGACTTTGTAGTCTCAGATTTGGATGAAATTTGGCACACAAGTAGAAGACTTCAAGGATATTCGATCCTTAAAATACTAGACCGCAACACTCCCCCCTTTTTGAGAAAAACGCCCCTAAAGTTTTTAGCGCCGCTTATCGATTAGTAAGTTTTTACATCTGACAGAAGCGGTGCAGTGTAGGTAGCAGCGCTAATAGCTGGCGGGGTCGTGTGTTCGATCCCCGGCCGGGGTATTGTTTTTCTTTTTGAATAATTGTCGTCGTCGCGTGTTCGATTAACGGTGAGTATTGTTTTTATTTGAACAATTGTGGATTTAATTAGTTTAAGGTAAATCAGCAATTTTCAACTACATATACATTTATTCATAGAAATCAGCAAATTTTGCGGTGCAGTCCATCTGATGCTGCGAAGGAAACAAAAGTGAATCAAAACTGACTCCTTCAATATGTCCACATGAAAGATCTGAATAAAGTTCAGATTAGGATACTTTGTAAAAGTTCAAGGAAAAGATTCCGGTGCTATCATCATTGGACAGGATTTGATGGTATAATAAAACGATGAACACGGAAATATGAAAGGGATCAGGGTAGAATGAACAAAAGATGACAGGGTATCGCTGGCCTCTATGATCGACGATTCTGAGGATGATTTGAGTGTACCGATTAGTAGTGGGAGTAGACATATGGAATATTTAGTGCACGAAAAAATCGCACATTAACAATTGTGCAATCGGGTTTGTATAAAGATTTAAAGTTATCTTTTCTTCACAATTAACCCTCAACTACAAGTCACAAAGGGTTCAAGTGGTGTTTTCCAATGGAAACACAGCACCAGTAAACAAAACTTGCTAAAGGACTATGAAACAACTTGAGGGCCAACTGTTGTCACTTCCACAATTTTAATATCGGAAAGCATAACTGCTGAATGTCAGTTATGCTTTGCGGCATCCTTGAAAGTGAATAAACGTATAATAGCAGAGTTACTGGAAATATAGCATGCCGTCCTCCAAGCAGTGCAATCAAAACATTTACGATTTTTAAAATAGTTCCAGTACGGCTTCAGGCAAAACAGCGTTTTGTAATTAATAATTTGGTTTTCAGTGACAACATGGAAAGGCCAAAGGCCACAGTTTACAAAACCACTTCGCTAAACAATGTGACCTGGATCGCACGTTGTATAGCTCGAAAGTCTGAGTGTCGCCCAGTACTTTCAGTGTTACTAGAGAGGCAAAAGCAAATATGTACATATACGAAATAGCAGTGTATACCTACATTGTACTTTGAGTGTGAGTCCTGAACTTCTTGTCTCGCCCTCCGTGTTCATTGCGCCGCAAGCGTATGACCCTGCACTCTCCCGTTCTAGCGAAGTTAGATGCAACGTCTCCGTGCTCTCTCCAGACATCCGCATTCCCTGCAAAATAACAACAAAGCCGACATATAAATAACCAAGAAACGAAACTGTGTAATGTTTGCCTGAAACAAATATACAAGAGTTAGTTGTAAGGACGAGGTTTGGGATACGACCCAAAAGCTTCACGTCATCCCCATTAAAGTGCTCTGTACTAGGGACAGCGGTCGAGTTGCTAAAAGATATTTTGTTCACTTTAGGTGAAATGATGTTGGTGTTATCCTTACATCAAATATGGGCAAATATATTGTGTACCCGTGTACATATTTCACATGCTAATAGAAATATATTCATGGCAAAGGTAGGTCAAAGGAAACGAGTTTTAGAGATGAAGTTGCCCAAGTAAGCGATATCAATTGCTTGAAACCAGAAATGATCACAAAATTAAAACTTACGATGAAGTAACAAGGCTTCAAAATGTTCTATTAGGAAATTAAGTTTTGCAATCAGGTAACGCATTACACTAATTAACAATTACTTGAAGATGAGAAAAAATATGAGCCATAAGCAAGTGTCACTATAAATAACAGCAAATAGTTTGCGTGGAAGGACTTGTGAGTTAATAATAATCACATGTTCCACATTATTTAAAATTCTAACTTTCAGGGCACCGAGTTTTGAACTGTTATTTTCAGTTTGGAGCAATGAAACTGAAAGCCAAACAATGTGAATAACGGCACTTAATTTTCGTTTCACTCTAAAAATATACGTCATTACACACGTGGCTCCTCAACTCTGTTGAAAGTTTTCAGTTATTTCTTTAGGAAATATAGAAACGAATTTTAGACTACGAACACAAATGTTGAACTTGTTTCCGTGCCACCAGTGAAATTGATCCACACACTCGACACCTTAAGAAGGAGATACGCATTTAAAAAAATATTCAATTAAACTGGCTTTCATTCTACAGTGCTCTTAGTCCTATACTGTACCTATTAGAGCGCAGACGGTATTTAAGTACCCGTAAATATGCCGATATGTAACCACTCGAATATTATACTCTCTAATACAATACATGCAAATTATTTTACTCAACCTGAATAAGTGCATCTTGGAATTTCACAGTGTAAACATCAAAAATTTTGATTCAAAATGCTTTCAAGTCGAAAATGACGATATATTTCTCGTAAATCAAAGAAACATTAAACGCTTGTTTGTCAAAACATACTTTTTGTATGTGCATCGTAGATTTGTAAAAACATTCATCCGATTTACTTGAAATTTTCCACACATTCTCATTAACTATTTAACTACTGCACGGGTCTAAGGTTAGAGCAAAAAAAACTTTGACGATTCTAGAACACCTTTCTCAATCGAAAAAAGGCAAAAATCGTTACACGTATATTGAAACGTGCACCAAATCGCGAAAAACTTACTTATTGCTCTACTGCACGGGCAGAAGTTTATACTTAATAGAAGTAGATTTTTTTAGAATATGGTAACATATGGATGTTTTTCTCAGGGGTTGTAATATAGTGCTTAGTTTTTTTTAAAAAAAAATATATTTTTAACTTCCCAGTATATGGGAAGTTCTTGTAATGGCCTTGAAAATCGAAATTAAAATTTTCAACTTTTCTTTACGTTTTGAGGTCTATAGAGTATATATAAAGTGTTTTAAGAATGGGAGATGTATATGTGTGTGTGTACGTACGTACGTCTGTACGTTCGCGGACAGTTTTTTCTACGAGCATAACTCACGTAAAAAATGTCGTATCGACTCTGTAAAGGTGGCAATAGAAGCGTGTTTGCAATCTTAAGAGCTGATTAGTTTTTGGGAAACTTCGGTTCGGGGGGTTTGCTGTTTTACCCGTTTGAAGGTCATTTCTAATATGCGTTATATCTCGCGAACCAAATGTACGATTTTCTTGAGCAAGATGTCAATCGACGCGCATTGACATTTATGTAATTCTATCAAGTTTTTAAAAAAATTCTTGTCGCCGTTTTTCAATTTTTAAAAAAACAGTTAAAAAAATTGTGCTTTTTTCAAAAACAATAAATTTTTAACCTTATTTTCAAGTCCAAGTAATCAATGTTTATATATTTTATATACTGCAAACAGTTTTTTTAAAAATCCCATCAAAAACTTTTTCTCATGATACTAAAAAAAAAAAAAATTATTAACAGTCATCATGATCTTCAATGTCATTTCTGTCATGCGTTATATCTCGCGAACCAAACATACGATTTGCAATGTTTAGGTGTCAATGAACGCGTATTAACATTTTTGTGAGTCTGTCGAATTTTGAAAAAAATCTTTAGAGCCGTTATTTCATTTAGGAAAAAAAACGTGCAAAAAATTAGATTTTTTCCATAAACAATAAATTTTTAAGCTGATTTGCGAAATATGGTAATCAATGTTTATAAAATTTATATATTGCAAACAATATTTCCAAAAACCATCAAAACTTTTTGTGATAATTACGTAAAAAATTAAATTAAAAATAACAAATCATTAAAAGTCATCATGATTTTCAACGTCATTTTTATAATTCACTATATCTCACGAGCCAGATATATTATTTGCATCATTTTAGTGTCAATCGACATGCTTTAACATCTTTTTGAATATTTTAACATTATAAAAATTCTTTTTAGCCGGTTTTTTCAATTTAATAGAAAAAATGCGAAAAATCATGGTTTTTTTCATAAAAAATATTTTTTAACCTGATTTGCACAGCACAGTGCTACCCGTTTATAAAATTTATACATTCTTATCAGTTTTTGAAGAGAAACCAGCAAAAAAATTTACCATAATTATGAAACAAACTAACTTAAAAATAAAAAAATTGCTCAAAGTTACCATGTAAAGAGGGTTCAATACTATTATTTAAATTTTTTATTTTAAGAAAATTGTTGTAAATTCAATCAAAGTTTTAAAATATTTGAATAATTTGAGCAGATCTTTAATAATTTTTATAGTCTTTTAATTAGAAAAAACTGCTTAAATTTTGAAAACCAACAAAATTTCAATCAAATTTGCATTTGCGGTAATCAACGCTTTGCATGGTAAAATGATTTGTAGTCAATACTTCGCAAGATCATGTGCTTTTCATCGAATAAAAAATTGTAGTTTTTAGTAGATTCATTCTTTAGTAATCGTAAGATCCAACCATCATCATTTGTAATACATTTTACTTTTTACATGCAATTGAACCTATTTTTGACTGCATATACAAAATTTTCCAAGACCCAAAAGGCCCCCACCGATTGATCCGCGTGAATATTCAATCTGTCCTCATCGACCAAAAACCTTACGTAATCAATGGACCCTCCCGTAGACGATATGATTCATATTTACTCATTCCTGTTACTGCTATGAATACCTCTCATTGCTGTCATGTTGTTGATGTTTATGTAGATATTACTGGGAAGTTGACCGTGTGGACCTCAAGGGTCGCACCTCGCGGCTTGTTGTAATTTTTGGAGCACTCAGAAGCGGCAACCCCGCAAATCAAGCCAGTCTCGAAAAACAGCTTACAGCGATTGAACCAGGGAATCTGGTTTGGCAGCTACCCGACCGGTTCTTTGGAGAGAACCGTTAGCGGATCGAGAGTTGGATCGCTGGCGAGAGAAAAAAAAGGAGTCTGGTTCATGTCGAGCACCCGGACGGAGGTTTTTGAGTAACGGGTGGACTTTTCGGGGTTTTTCTGGATCGAGAGTGAATAAAGGTAATGGTGGGCATGACGTTATTTTTTTCTCGACAAAGTGCGCAGAGTGAATTAAAAATTCCCAACATCGATAAAATGACGAACGACAAGCTTCTGAAAATCTTCAATAGTTTCGTTGTCCCTATGGATAGACGTAGCGAGCGTCGTTTAAAATGTGGTCCTCAAAACGATCCAAATCATTTGATATCAACACTAAAAAGGGTATTACCTCCTCCAGTGAATTAGTGCGCCAAAAAATTGTCTAAAGTAACATTGAATGTGAATGTGACAGAAAGTTCTGTGATTAGAAGGGGCTTAGCGCGCTACACATGTCACCTTGGCAAGCGCTAAGCTAAGGCAGGTAAGGCCCGGCGCGCTTCCGGACTCGTTCAAGTCGATATCTGTAATAGCTTAATTTTTATTTACATTTTAAAAAAATATCCGTTTTCACCGTTTCAACAGAGTACTCCCCCTTAATCTGCGTGAGTTTTAGCGAATCGCAATCGTTTTGTGCAATTGGGGCTACTTTTTAGGAACCCTGTTACTAAATTCCTTTTTTTGCAGTAAAAATTAAATGGTTTCAAATTACATTGAAGATGCTTATGATTGACGAACTGTTTTATTATTAAATTACGTGCCATCAGTGTATGTTTGGTTTCTGCTCCCTACACATATTACGATGGGAAAGCTTAAATGAGCGTCCATTTACTAACCATGTTCACAAGCTGGAGAAAGCGCAAAACTAATCAAATAATATCGCTTAAACTCCTCCTCCCCCTATTTTTGCAAAAAGACTACATTTCAAGCAAAAAATGTTCGCTACTAAGTAAATATTTCCAGAATATACAAAGAAATGAAGAAACCTATCAAATAACTGAAGGTACGCACGCTTTACTTGTAATTTGTAGGGATTTGTGGACGTTTTTTGTTTAACTGTATTATTTACATGCAACAAATATGCAATGCCCTTATTGCATCTATTTATTGAAAGGAGTGCTCTTTAAATACAACAATAGCGAATAGCAAAATGAAACTTTTGCCATTTTTTAGTTTTTACACTGATTTCAAAAACAAACATAATTGAATGTGGAACCTTGGTGTTGGGGTGACGGACGGCATCCTCTTCAGGTGCTGTCATTTACCATCCGCCACTAGGCAGCACGACCACGGTTAGGCTTATTGATGGATTAAGCTCATTATACTTCAACTATTTTATAAATTATTTGTATCCGCGCAGTATAACGACTGTCAATTTTACGTTAGCGTATATTATGCATACTTAGCAATTCTATATAATCATACATAACATAAATGGTTTTCGATACTTTCGTCTCATGTGGTTTACGTTAAATTGTTGGACATATCCTTGAGTTACTAGCATCAAAATGCACAAAATGCAAAGAAGATTACCTTTTCCAGTCTATTTTCTTTTTTACACTAAATATCAACCTGATTTTTGAGTTACAAAAGTAATAATCATACAAAATTCATTCAATTAAGTAAGTGAATAATGTCTGTAGGTTCTCGGAATCCAAATCCTGTATTTGAGCCTATGAATTTTCGTCCCATTTAATGCGTTATTCTCAGAGTTACATGCAAACTAAAGGAATATGGTCTCAATACAGCAAACGATATCTACAAAGATATCCATTACTTATAATAATAAATTTTTCACTAAAAAAACTTCATGAAGTTTAGATTTTAAAAATACTTCACTTGTAAAAACCAGAGCAAAGCATATATTTTCGTCAAGCAGAATGTTAAACTAGATCTTAATACATTACTCACACACGATACGTATTCTTAAATTAAGTATGTAAGCTTGACGAGTCAGTAGCACAAAAGCAATCTTGTTCAGACTCAACGTAGCATATTTAAGCAGATATACATAAATTGAAAGCTAAAAATAGCATCCTTCGCGATAGCTACACCGAATTTTCGGTGTTTGCTTTAAACTTTTGTCCACTTTTGTGCCGACAAGAAATTAGAAATGTCTCTCATACAAATTCTTCTCTAACAAAATAACTTTATCTGGGTCGAAGCTCATCAACATCATCATCATCATCATCAACTTTTGTCTTCAGATGGTCTTTAGTCCTGACAAGGCGCATGGATACGAGTAACAAATGGTTTAGGCTACCCATCGAGACGCAAGGCTATAGCAAACAATATGGGCTAATTTATTTTAAGTAAAATAGCACTGAAGAAGAGGGAACTCTCACCCTTGAAATATATATATGTTATTATAATATAAAATATTTGCGTTTGGAAAAGTTTTACTTAAAATAAATTATTGAAATGGCGCAAAAACACCGAGAAAACGAACAATATGGGCTAAGTTTTCGTCAATTTGTTGAAGGTGGTTTTGAGTATCTTAACACAGCATAGAAAATTCTGTAAAACACTGGAGTGAAACAATTATTGTTTGTGACGGACATGAAACCAATCTCACTAATGGGAAAATATTGTTTTTGCATACCACTCCATCTTCTCTGCTCTATTCTTTCAATTTAAAAAGTGATGCATTTAGCTGAGAGATCATAAGGTGACTAAGTATAAATATCATTTTCTGATTAGATAAAAAAATGACAAGTTGAGCATAATATATTATTCTTTTTGGATAGAATTTTCTTTTATTTCGCGTCGGGAAAAATTATGCACATTAATCGAGAAACTTTCCTTACAATTCTTAATCGACCAGGGCGGATCTTTTAAAAAAATTATTACATTTGGCCGTATAACAACAATTGACTTATGCTCCCTCTCAAAAAAGTCGGGAACGTTAAAAAAATCGAAATGTTTAAATTTTTTTAAAAAAATCGTTTTTACTTCTTTTCTCACTTTAAAACGGTTCATTTTAGGTCAAAGTTATGCAGCAATAAAAGTTGCGTAATACAATTTTCTATAAGAAATGATTTGTTAAAAATCTTAAAACATTTAACCCTTGCCGCAAAATTGCAACAAATATAAAAAAAAACAGGGAGATATTTTCTTTTTGATTTTTTTAAATAAATTTAGATTTACAATATTTTGGGCAATCTACTGAATCGATTTGGATGATAATTTGTTTGTTATTTTATGATATTGTCAATTTTTTTAAACGAAATATGAATGTCCTAAGTGCGTTTTAAATCGTAAAAAAATTAAATAAAAAAGGCTTTATTCTGCCTGTTTTTTATATTTATTGCAATTTTGTGGCAAGGGTTAAATGTTTTAAGATTTTTAACCAATCCTTTCCTATAGACAATATAGATATAATGCAACTTTTATTTGTGTACAACTTTGACCTTAAATGAACCGTTTTACGGTAAGGAGTGAGAAAAGTAAGAAAAACGATTTTTTTCAAATTTTTAATCATTTCGATTTTTTTTAATGTTTCCGAATTTTTTGAGAGGGCGTATAAATCAATTATTATTATACGAGTTATTCCACAACCTTTCCTGCAAAAGTCAGTGTGGCCCCCTCAACGGTCAACTGAAAACAGATCCACCCTGGTCTACTATTTGTGTATTCCGCGAAAAAAATATCGACTTGGATCGTTTGGATGGTGAATATATAATCCTCTCCGAGTTTTCAAATCCATCAAATGCAACAAACGGTACTTCAAACGACGTGCAACAAAATTGAATTAAAACAAATGGGGTTAGGTGGGGTAAATGGAAACAAACAACAACAACCAAGACCTCTTGGTGATTATGATAAACTTAAATGCTGGCAATTGTCGACTTGGCAACACTCGAACAACATTAAGAGAGTGTCATCATTTTTTGAAGTTGACATTGTGAAAAAGTTGTTTTCGAAGTTTGGTGAGCTCAAGCTTTCCTCTGCAGCACATAAAAAAACGCAAAGAAAGTGATTACAACTATTTTAATTTGTTATGTGGGATATTATTGAAAGAATATACTTATTATTTTGATTCTCTCTATTTTAATTGATGTGTAAGTTTGATGTTTCCAATTATCCGATGGATATTTTTCCCTGGAATAATTGGAAATAACAAAACAACTGTCCTTTGCGTGACGAT
The DNA here is from genome assembly GCA_963942545.1 of Oxycera nigricornis. Lineage (NCBI taxonomy): Eukaryota > Metazoa > Arthropoda > Insecta > Diptera > Stratiomyidae > Oxycera > Oxycera nigricornis. The sequence continues at coordinate 85,775,272 of OZ012660.1, read as the reverse complement.
AAACCACTCATTTAGTTGTGGATTATAATTTTTGTATATACTTTACTCAAATTTGGTATGCCCAGTGGCGGCTCTACATTTGGGGCTAGTGGGGCTCAGCCCCACCACTTATTGATGAGCTTATATTAGTGCAAATGTAATGAAATATCATTATAGATTTCAATATAGTTTTCATAATTTCATTTCATGTAGCATTTTTTTCGCCCATGCTGTAGTTTACTTTCACATAGTCTTCTTGCCACGCACTGTAGAACAATTTGTTTTTCTCTTCGACTCGCTTCGTTGTGCCTGCACCGAGTAAAAGCTGAGAGTAAAATTCAAACTTATTTTCTCTTTGACTATTTTCCACCTTTACTATGAGGAAAGGGCTACATCAATCTAGCCCCGATTAAGAGTATTTCGATTTGAATGTGTGCGTGAATTCTATGCTGAAGCGGCGGGAGTGTGCGTGTTTGAAATAAAATGTGTATACACGTGGACGGGCTAATCATATACAGCCCGTTCAGTGCTTCGACAACGTTTAGTCTTGGCATGGTCTGGATAATACCTTTGAGCAGGCATGAGCAACATTTTTTTACGACGGGCCGAAGGAGTAGAAGGTGATGACTGTTAATGCAAAAGTAGTCTCATCAGTGTAGTGCATGGTATTAGTACTTAGTGTGCCTTCGTAGTGTTTGGTATTTTTTAAAGTTTTGTAGTGGTTAAAGTTTGTTTCAGATAAGGGCTTTTCAGGTTATGGTATTTATGATTTTGATTAAATAAATAATTAACAAGATTTTGCTTGCATGTGTTAAAACTGGCTAGAAGTTTGAATTTCAATTTTAGTAAATATATTTCGGTATTTTCAAAATATGAATTCGGTAGAAAATTTAATTAATATTAATATTACGCTATTCGTACGAAATGTTTCAAAATATGTCTGCCATTGTTCAGCTTTACAGTTTTTTTAAAGATAATAACCTTTGTTCGTCTTGCCAAGAAGCAAGTAAGTTAATAGGAATAGTTTTAACAATGCCGCTTACTACTGCAGAGTCGGAAAGATGCTTTAATACCCTAAAAAATATCAAAAGTTACACATCGAGCACCATGGACCAAAGTTGTTCCAATGAGCTTGCAGTACTCTTTGTTTGTAATAAATTTATTAAATAAATACCCAAAATGAATTAAAGGGTGATTGACTTGTTTGCTCAAAAAAAAAATCGACGTGCGGAATATTTATACAAATAAAACGTCTAGATAAAAGAAATTGCTTTTGTTGTTGATGTCGATTGAAGAACTATATACAATGTAAAACTGTTTTTGCTGAATTTATTTATTGATGGTTTTTGCTCTTGTTATTGTTGCTTTAGTTGAATTTATTTATTACTAGTTTTTTCGATTGTTATTGTTGTTTTTGTTGCATTTATTTTAGTAGAGAAATTATTTATTTTGAATAGTGCGATAGGCGTAAAAGTTGTTTCGTTGGAAGAATTCAAATGTTTTTAAGCAATTTTTATTATTCAGAGTGCACTGAACTTTTATTAAAGCTTTAAATGTTATTCAAAACACGATACTAGGAATATATCTTTGATTGCCAGTGAATCTACTTTTGGGGAAACCGATCACTCAAAATCGGTTAACGCTCCACATGTGGTACCTCTTGGGTGGAGTGGAAACTCACATAAGAACTTATATTGGTGATAGAAAAATTCGTACCAGCAGCCCCACCATACTCAACTCCCACGAGCCGCCACTGGGTATGCCTTAGTGCGATTTATCTCAGTAAATATTCTTAGATAACGTTTGGATGATAGTTGATTTTCATGGTCTTTGTAGAATGTCCAAGACGCATCAGAAGAAAAGACCACCACCACCTTACACAACAGAGAGGTAAGAGGAAGCTGTGTTCGATATGCTAAACGGGAAGAAGACATACAGGGAAGCATACGCCACCTATAGCATTTCTATCACCGTTATATATAGTCGAATTAAAGGTAGAAAGACTTATATCAATAGAATTGAAACAGGCCGTTCAATTGACTTATCGAAGGAAGTCGAGGAATGTCTTGTTCCCTTGCGACAAGGAAGAACTAAATAATTTAATCCAAGAATTTATCAAGAGTAACGACCTTCAAACAACGTTTCGAGATGTTCGCTCTGGTGAAGATGGGTATCTTGCCTTTATGCGCAGGAATGCTTCGATTTCTTTGAAGCAGCTTTAACACTTGAAAAGGTAAGTAAACATGCACGATATCCATTTATAGTGTATAGCTTTTTTGAAACCGTCAAGAAGGTCCATCATACCTACGAAATATATGAAAAAGCTAAATAAGTCTAATATTCAATGTAGACGAGACAGGTTTTGCAAGTGATCCTTCACGCCTTAGAGCCATAAGAGAAAAGGGAAAAACACTTCAACGTGTCTCGGACGGTGCAGGTCGTGTATCAACTACGGTGCTAGCATGTGTGTCAGCCAGTGATGCAACCCTTCCTCTTCTAATAGTGTACAAAGGTGCGGCAGTTCAGCCCAGTTGGATTTCTGAAAAAGCATATCCTAGGACCATGTATGCTGCAACAACAAATCGCTGGATGGAAGAAGCTTCATTTTTTAACTGGTTCAACAAGATGTTTGTACTTTTCGTCAATGAAATTTGAATCATAAATGACATGGTGTGCAAAACAGCCGTATTATTCTACGATGGACATGGTAGTCATATAAGCATAAGAAATTTAGAGCTACCCATTAGCAACGATATACAACTTATGAAATTTCGTAGCCACTTTACTGATCGTCTTCAATCTCTAGATAAATGCGTCTTTGGACCCGTCAAAACAGCCTGGGAGAGAGTTTTAGTCAACCATGGGAAAACCAATATGAGTAACGTCCCCTTCCCTCTTGCTAAACGAAAGTTTGCTGAGTTATTGGGAACGGTTTGATCATCGATAAAGTGTATGAATATTGTGAGTGGTTTCAGCTCTACAGACTAGTTCCTTTTAGATGAGACCAAAGTCCCAGAAGATATTTTTGAGCCGCAACATTTGGCTCTTTACCGAATGCGAAGAGATGCTCAGCACACTTTAAGATCCGAAAAATTTGATAAACAAAATTGTATTTCAGCTTTGAATGAAATGATTGTAGACAACGGATTTTCCAGAGTTGGTGAGATTATTCCTTCTGATAATGATTATATCGATGTTGTCCAAGATTTGAGTCTTAAGAAAACGAGGGATTTAGAAGGAACATTTGGCCAAGGCAAGAAGCTGATAGAGATTTTTTCACGAAGCATATCAAAGAACACAGTTGCTTCTGAAAGCCTTGTGGAAAAAGCAGGAACAGGAACGCACTTGAAACACCACACATACGGAGAAGTGTTAACTATCGATGTAGTTGTTTAAAGATTGAAGCAAGCTGTGGAAAATAAGAAGACAAAAAAGCCATCAAAAAGGAGAAATGCCCAGAAAAGCGAAAATCTAGAAAAGAATGATGTGCAAAAGAGAAGAAGCCGACCGAGAAAGAAAAGAAAACGGGAAATGATAGTGACAGCAAAGAAAAAATACTAAATCCAAGAAAACTGGCATCGGATGATGATGAAGACCTTGAAGATCTTAAAAGCCAACAGTTGGAAGAAGTTACCTATACGGATCTCGCTAACGCTAATATCCAACCTGAATGTACCTTTTGGTTGAATTTTTTGGAGCCGCCCGACAAAAAATTCGGTTCCATTATGTGTGTCAGGTTGATGAAGTATCCGAATTGAATGAGATTGAAGTAACCGGCCTGGAAAGCGTAAACATAGGAAAATCTAAATTGATTATTGTGAAGAACAACCAATTTTCAATTAACGTGAAGCAGGTCAAATTCCACTCTACCAAGACCAAATATAGAAAAAGATGGACGCAAAACAGTCTTAAATTTTCAAGGAAGCGTGAATGCGAAAAAAGTTTTGCTATTTTCATTTGATAATTTGATTGACATTGTGATTTGAATTCTATTTGTCTTTTTATTTCACTAGAAAGTTAAATTAAAAGTCAAAGATGAGAGTTCAACGTTTGTGAAATATGAGCTGGGGTAATTGGGAACTGCCACTTGGTTTAAATGAAAACATGCCGCGAACGCCACAAAAGTCTGTCGAGGACTTTTAGTGCCTCCAAAATGAATGTGCCTGCCACGCGTTGTCCTCTCAATCAAGAAAGAGATGAAATCGCTGTTTCCATTTACCAACTTGTCTCTGAGGTAAACATAAACAAGCATTTTCTCATTTGAAAATGGAAATAAAGTCAAAATTTTCAATCCATAGCATTCAGGCGGAGAGTAGTTTTGAACACAAATGACAAAATTCCATTTCGAAAATCAACCAATGGGTACTGAATAATATAAATGCAAAACATTCGAATTTTGTTTTTAATTACCCCGTCTGACCCTATTAATGTTGTTGAGGTAAAAGTGAAAAAGAAAGAACCTGTAATCTGGGGAAGATGATCCCAAAATGAAAATCATCTTTTTGGCTTAATTTTTAACTTCCCAGTATATGGAAGTTCTTGTTATCGCCTCGAAAATCGAAATTGAAATTTTCAACATTTCTTTACGTTTTCGGGTCTATAGAGTATATATAAAGTGTTTTTAGAAAGGGAGATGTATGTGTGTGTGTACGTACTTACGTACGTACGTACGTTCGTGGACACTTTTTTCTACGAGCATAACTCACGTAAACAAAGTCCGATCGACTTCGTTAAGGTGTCAATCGAAGCGTCTTTGCAATTTTAAGAGCTGATTAGTTTTTGGAAAACTTCGGTCAGAGGGGTTGTTTGTTTTGCCCCTTTGAAGGTCATTTCTGTCATGCGTTATATCTCGCGAACTAAACATACGATTTGCATCGTTTAGGTGTCAATCGAGGCGTTTTAACATTTTTGTGAACCTTTCGAATTTTAAAAAAAGTCGTTGGAGTCGTTTTTTAATTTAAGAACAAAAAGTGCAAAAAATTAGGTTTTTTTTCATAAACAATAAACTTTTAACCTGATTTGCGACATATAGTAATCAATGTTTATAACATTTATATACTACAAACGATTTTTGTAAAAACACCATCAAAACTTTTTCTCATGATAACGTAAAAAATTAAATTAAAAATAAAAAATCATTAAAAGTCATCATGATTTTCAAGGTCATTTTTATCATTCACTATATCTCACGAACCAGATATAATATTTGCATCATTATGGTGTCAGTTGACGTGTATGAACATCTTTGTGAAGTTTTTAATATTATAAAAATTCGTTTCAGCCGTTTTTTTAATTTAATAGAAGAAAATGCGAAAAATTATGGTTTTTTCCATAAAAAATATTTTTTTAACTTGATTTGCACAGCACAGTCATACCAGTTTATAAAATTTATTCATTCTTATCAGTTTTTGAAGAGAAACCAGCAAAATTTTCTTCCATGATTATGAAAAAAAACTAAATTAAAAATAAAACATTATTCAAAGTTACCATGTAAAGATGGTGCATACGAATGAAATTACTTTATATCTTTTATTCTAAAAAAATGCTGTAAATTCAATCAAAGTTTTAAAATATTTGCATAATTTGAGCAGATTTTTAATAGTTTTTATAGTCTTTTAATTAAAAAAACCAACAAAATTTCAATCAAATGTGCATTTGCGGTACGAACGTTTAGAATGGTAAAATGCTTTGTAGTCAATACTTTGCAAGATCATATGCTTTGAAAAGCTTTCATCGAATAAAAAAGTGTGGTTTTTAGTAGATTCATTCTTTAGTAATCGTAAGATTTCAATAACCATCATCATTTGTAAGACATTTTACTTTTTACATGCAATTCAACCTATTTTTGACTGCATATACAAAAATTTTCAAGACGAAAAAGGCGCCCACCGATTGATCCGCGTGAATATTCAATCTGTCCTCATCGACCAAAAACGTTACGTAATCAATGGAACCTCCCGTAGATGATATGATTCATATAAACTCATTCCTGTTACTGCTATGAATACCTCTCATTGTTATTACTTAAAGAAGTATTATTTTCAAAATTATTATTGTGTTTAATGTTGTTGATGTCACGCGACAAAATCTCTACATTGGGCGTAATAACAAAAACTGCTTTAATTTTTGCTAGCGCTCTTGTGTGTGTAGAAAAGGCTTTGTAGCCTGTGCCCCCTCCGATTGATCCGCGTGAATATTCAATCAAATCAATCTACCCCCATTAACCAAAAACCTTATGTAATCAATGGACGCTCCCGTAGATGATATGATTAATATTAATTCATTACAATTACTGTTAAGAGTACTATCAATATTATTATTCAAAGTAATATTATTTTCAAAATTATTAGTGTGTTTAATTTTTTTAATGTTTATGTAGATATTACTGGGAAGTTTACCGTGTGGACCTCAAGGGTCGCACCTCTTGGCTTGTTTTTTATTGGCGTCACGTGCGAATAAAGCCCCAACGTTATGATGCATATTTTACACAAGTTGCAAATGCACAACATTTTTAAGGCATTCACGGCTACCGAGATATCGAGAGATCCAGTCGAAAGTCTTCCCTGGTGTTTAGGCAATTACCAATTCCAGTACTTTAGTATTCTCCATGCATATTTAACCAATCCGCAAATGTACGTAGCAAACAAGTAGTATTTAAGAACATGATTCAAGAATTTGGTCGGTTTCTAGAATTCGATCAACTCGTAAACATCTTTAATGGAAACAACAAGTCGCTAAGTGCGACCCTTGAGATCCACATGAACAACTCTCCTCCAATATCTACATAAGCATCAATAATAATGATGAAAACATTAACACTCTCAACAAAAATTATTATATATCCTGACAGTGAATGGAATAAGTAAATATCAATCGTATCTCTTAGGGAGCATCCATTAACAACGTAACACTTTTGAAAGGAGGAGGTCTGATTGAATCCTTACACGGAGCTTTTGAAGAAAAATGAAAATTTCAGAAATGCTTAGCTATCTATTTGGGAAAACCTACAGTTTATAATAAACGACATTTTGGAAAAAGAATTTTAAGGAACCATGTGCATGAAGCATGACTTGACTTCTACGTCATTAATTTTCGAAATATTTTAATCTGTATCAAATCAAATATTATAAATTCTTCTATTTGGTGATTTTCATTACTATTCCCTATTTAAAATAGTTTATAATCCAGATCCTTTTCAATATTATAATTTATTTATACGTAGTTAATAAATAAAGAATACATACAATCAGGTGAAAACTTTGTTCTCATTGAATATTTATAATAAAGTCATAAGTTTAAATTGCAATCAAGCAACTTTTTCATACGTTGGTGCATATTAGACGGTATGTGGCTTTATTCATAATACCTTTACCAATATTTATCTACTGTTTGAGTCCAATTAAAAATTATCTCCATAACTCGCTCGTTAAGCGTACGCTTAGTACATATCTACCATTTTGTTTGAACATTCCGTTTTGGCTGTAGTGAGTTTTTCCTCGACTCGAGTGATATACCAAGCACTAAGAACATAAACACCCAACATAATTTAGAGATGTTGAACAACAAACAGCAATGCTCGCTTCTATTTTCCGCAATAATTAACTTTGACTTTAAATTGTAGCCAATAATATCAGATATTTATCACCCTCCAATTATTGTCGTTATGGAGTCCGAAGCCTGCGAGTCCTTACTTAATGGTTGGAACGGAACGGGACCCAAGTTGACTCGATCCGAAATTATTGTCTCCCAAGTGGAATCGTTGCCTTTTCAATTGAGCAGTTAAACAACTTGGTCAAAGTTATTACAAGAGCCATTAATGGTATCAGAAGTGTTTTTATTACGTTGGCCAGTTCCCATGGCGACATCGGCATCATTCTTGCGCAACGACCAGTGGCACGGAATACCCGTGAATCTAGCTCGAAAGGAAGGTCTGCAACTAAGGAACGCTATCTATTATTTTAAATACTCTTTAGAAACGATAATTGATCTTAATCTCATAAAAGAGAAAGGAATCCAATTACCGCTTGTGCACAAGTTAGATCGGAGCGGAGAATACTCGATGTCTAGCAATATGCTGGAAGCATATGCTAGAAACACAAATCTTCTTACACAGGATTTAGCTCAAGGACCCCTTCAACCGTCCTCGGCTTTTGCATCCTAAATTTATAATATTTGGTTGAAAACTCTGGGATTAAAGCTCGGGATACCTGAGTCGCTCACTTTTCAACATTAAGTACAGATGAAAATTTACTGGGATTCAAGAAATAAAAGGAATTCTGCATCGTACAAGTTTGAGAAAGTTCTCAATAAAAAACAATTACAGAGTAAGAGCGGAAGCAAACGTCTAAAACTCATGGAGTCGATTAAAACTTTTGTGTTTACACTATGATTCGGAATTCAGTAATTTTCAATGGAATTTTCCCATTACCCTAGTCAATCGCCCATCTTGAATCTGATTTCAAGTAGACTATGTAAGCAAAACGACTTATTGCTCCGAAAACTTTCGTCTTCTCTGCATTCCACAAGGTCCTGCCGTCCAGAGAAGGAAGTGCAAAGGATGCTAGGGTTGGTTTTGGTTGTCTCTGGTTTAATCTTATACATTCCTCAGTTACCGAAAATAAATCTTTCCGACACAGATTGCTTTATAAAGAGACCGAGAATTAAGGGAACGACTGAACAGAAAATACTCTGGTGCAGTTAAAAAGGGAAATTATCTGCAAAAATGAATGCAAAGGTTTTGGGAATATTATTGTTCTGATTGGAAGTAAAAATAATGACGCATTTTCGTGACTTTAACTACAATTTTTGTCAATATTTGTATTTCATTTCAATTGCTTCCGTAGTACATTGAAGTCAAATAAAGAAATAAGTAAATAAAATAATTGGAGAATATCTTTTGTTTTAGATTAACAATTCCCAACATTCTGTAGCACTTCCATTTGTATAGAAATTTAATTGTTGCGTGCAGAATAAAACCATATGTGGATAAACGAAGATGAAGAAATAACATTTTAAATAGCAAAGCAAATATACGCACGAATTCAACGAAACCTGATTAGATAATAAATAAGTGAGGAATATATTTTCTTTGTTTTTAATTTTTAACTTCCCAGTATATGGGAAGTTCTTGTAATCGCCTCGAAAATCGAAATTGAAATTTTCAACATTTCTTTACGTTTTGAGGTCTATAGAGTATATATAAAGTGTTTTAAGAAAGGGAGATGTATGTGTGTGTGTGTACGTACGTACGTACGTCTGTACGTTCATGGACAGTTTTTTCTACGAGCATAACTCACGTAAACAAAGTCCGATCGACTTCGTTAAGGTGTCAATCGAAGCGTCTTTGCAATTTTAAGAGCTGATTAGTTTTTGGGACACTTCTGTCGGGGGAATTGTTGTATTGCCTCTTTGAAGGACATTTCTGTCATGCCTCATATCTCACGAACTAAACATACGATTTGCATTATTGAGAAGTCAATCGACGCGTATTAACATTTGCGCGAATCTATCGAATTTTTACAAAAATTGTTGGAGCCATTTTGTAATTTTAGAGAGAAAAAGTGCAAAAAAATTGGTTTTTTTCATAAACAATAAACTTTTAACCTGATTTGCAAAATATAGTAATGTTTTAACCTAATTTGCACAGCACAGTAATAAATGTTTATAAAATTTATACATTCTTATCAGTTTTTGAAGAGAAACCATCAAAACCATATTCCATGATTATAAAAAAAAACTAAATTAAAAATAAAAAATTATTTAAAGTTATCATGTATAGAGGGTTCATACGAATAATATTACTTTATATCTTTTATTCTAAGGAAATTGTTGTAAATTCAATCTAAGTTTCATAATATTTGCATAATTTGAGTAAATTTTTAATAGTTTTTACAGTGTTTTAGTGTTAATAAAAAAACTGCTTGAATGTTGGAAATTCAAAAAAAAAATCCGTAGATGATATGATTAATATTAACTCATTCCTGTTGCTGCTATGAATACCTCTCATTATTATTAGTAGTAGTAGTAGTTTTATTTTCAAAATTATTATTGTGTTTAATGTTTTTGATGTTTATGTAGACATTACTGGGAAGTTGACCGTGTGGACCTGAAGGGTCGCACCTCGCGGCTTGTTCTTTATAAATCAAGCTTGCATTTTAGTCCTTTTTTGAAAAGACAAATAAATCTGTCTGTTCATCATTTTTAGTTATGTTTCAATTAGTGAAGATCTGATTGAAATATCATAATAAGTGATGGATTTGAAAACAGTGGATTTTTAGGCTGATGTTAGTTGTGCCAGTTCTTACAAACTTATCTTTTTTTTTCTTGTTGAATAATGATAGTTGTGGTCTTAGCGGTGAAAATTAGAACGATTTCAACAATTTTCGAATAAAAGATTTTGAAATGATATCCAAACCACTAAACGTGAATATTGGTTTCATGTAGTCGATTCGAATATGTTTCAAATGCATAGCTTTTTAGCCTAGTAACAATTAAGGGTTCGGATAGATATTTTTTTTGTACGAAATACGATGAACAAATATGTGTAGTTTTCTTGAAACTATTTTTTGCAATATTTCTGGGTATCTTTAGATTTTGTACAATTGCTGAACAGGTTCAAAAGGTATTGTTCCTTTGCATTCCCTGATATCGATAGGCTGACCTACTATCACTTTACATTAAACAACATAAAAACCGATTTAAATGTTAGCAAGAATCCTTTTGAATTTTTCTTTGAACTGATGCTTTCTTCTTCTACCTGAAATATTTTTTTCATATATATCACAAAGTAAAATTGCAATATAGGAAATCTTGAAATAAGCCTGGGAGTGTCTCCTCTCATGTACCAACATTCAAAAATTCAAATTATACAAGCATCCCCGAAAGAATCATAATCGGGGCGGGGGAGGGGGAGGTTGAGGCCGCACGCATTTCACTCTCCAACGCATGTATGTATATATTTTTGCGGAATTAGATGATAGGTACCTATAAACTCAGATTAGCTGTTCGTTATATACAGGCAATGAATCAGGTAGATTGCTCAAGAGCGATATGTATGAAATAAAATCTTATTTACAGGATAAAATGCGCCAGCGGCGTTCTATATTCAACTCTGAAGCTCTCGACGAATGATTGAAATGCCTCTGAAAGAAAGATGTCGTCTAGTCGTAATATTATCTCCATCAGGGGACTAAGGTAAATTTAATGAAGATATCATCACTCCTCGTTGATGCTTTGAATCGCGCTCATGAATGTTGACAGCAACAATTTGGAGAGATATTGTCGCCAGCGCTCCTTGCCTTCAACTTTCACCACCCTAAGCACATTCATGCTGTTCGACGGCGTCTCAATGGTATCTCGCACATACCACCCCTATTAAGAGTGGAGGACGGGCTGAAGTCTATCATCTAAGGAAAAAGTAAGAAATATAATATGACTTCACTTACATTTTTGAACCACGAGTAGGATGTTACGGGTGGTCTGGCGTCCGCCCTGCACTTCAGCGTCACATTGTGCCCTTCAGCTCTGGTCACCACGCGACTCGGATCCTCGTTCGCCAAATGCACCGACACCGTCGGTGGATCTGCAATGGAGTAAAATAAATCAAGGAGGGCATGAGACAGGCATCGGTGGTATCACCCAAAGTGCACTGAAATGACTCCAGTGCAGCTATTCTTAGCAAAAGATGGATTTCCAACAAGAGGCGTTTATGAAGGCAAAGGGCTTGAACCGGTTGAATAGCTAATATACAGTCGTGCACAGCAATTATGAGTTAAGTCTAGTCTGCCGCGCTGTGCACCACCTGTGCTGTTTGGCTTCGGATTTTCCTTAAATACATTTCTGCAGACTTTTGGCATGGGAAAGCTTAGGGTGATTGGCCTGCATTGTGAAGAAACACTGATGCAATGGATGAACTACAAAGATGGAGCAGCTTTTAATCTTGAGCTGAATTCATTTTGCAGATTAAAAAAGAAGTTATAATCCATGCTAGACAGAAATATGATAAGGCTTCTACGTTGCTGCAGGTCATATCACTCATAAATGTGTGCTCCAGATATCTATTTTTGTTGTCGAGCCCCGATTTTATCACGTGCTTTATTGAGCCTGCAAACTTATTTTTTGGGAAATTCGCTACAGAAAATGAAAAATTCTGAGGTAAGAACAGCTTAATGTATGATATTGGTCCGTTAAAACGGATTGGTGTTGTTTTAAAATATTTGTGTCGTTAGTGATGACATTAGTTAATTTGAAACATTCAGCCAAACTCAGGAAAATAGAGGAAAAAACAATAATTTAAACAATATTGGACCTTGAACGAGATCATCTGCGTTTTTCCCTTAATTTGCCGTCTCGGTTTTTCCATTTGATATAGTTTTGGTGATACCAAGAATAATGCGGTATGAACACGGTTCAGCAGGGAAGCTGTTACTTAAACAGAAAGAACTTGAAGAACCCACCAAAGTATTGTAATTCTAACAGAAATCGGATGTAGGAAAATTGTGTTATACTTTATAGCAATGTTTTGGAAAAGTAGTAAACAAACAATTTTTGTTGTTGAATAAATAAGAAAAAAATTGGATTCAACTTTTTTTTAAATTTAACTACTCAATTAATAAACAAAAAAATCAATTGAATAAATTGTAAATATTTCTGGTATTAAAAATAAGTAATATTATAAAAAAACGAAAAAAAGACGTCAAAACTCATTCGCAGATAATTTCATTTTCTCTTACTGTACTAGTACACTAATAATTTTTCGAAAAATCAATTATTTTTTATATAGATTTTGAATCCTCATACACTCAATAATTACCTCCTAAAATTTTGTAAAGAAATTCGAAAAAGTAAGAAAGTTGTAGCACTTCGTACGCGCGCATATTTCCGACTTTTACTACGCAACGGCACGCTCTCGAAGCTGTCGGCGCGTGTTCATCTCCCCTCTCCAAAATACCGTTATTATACATCTATACTAATATATTTGGCTGTTTGCTCGGCTTTGTTTTTCATATTTAGTATATAAGTAGACGTGTACAATATCGCTTCATATTAATATGGGCAAAAATTCGTTTGGAAAAGGTGCAAAAAAATCTTATCCGAAAAAGAGAAAAACTCAGCGAAGATCTCACGAATTTCATGGAAATCAGTATGCTTCCGAGTAAAGTACGGAGTACACAAGTGCTTCAGCAAAAAAATTGAGTACCAGTAGTTTCAATATAAAACTTGAAGATGGTTTTTTCTACTGTATTTTGTCGTTTTCCCTCGTTTTTTCGGCATTGGCGATCCGGACTGGTGTGCATTTTTGAAGGCAAAAAAGAAGGCATTCCATACAACCATAAACCAGCTCTAAGTGAAGAGGTCCAAGAGCTCGTGACAGCCGTATTTACAAAATTGACTGACGAAAATCTTTTAGAACGATGTGTGGGAAAAAACACGCAAAATAATAACGAGTGTTTTAATAAAACGCTTTGAGCTATAATTCCCAAACATACTTTCGTCAGGAAGGATGTGACGAAATAAGCAACAAATATTGCATTAGCAATTTTTAATGAGGGTCGTATGACACTTTTGAAGATATTAGAGGTTATGGGGTGCATTATTGAACGATCAGCCTTCACTTATGACCAAATAAAAGACGACGAGTGGATCGCAATGGCTGAAAAGGTCTGTACAGCAGCGTCAAAGGAAGCCCGTTTGGTTAAGCAAAATAAAGAGGAGGCTTTTATTGAATCGGGACTTCTTTAATATGGACCAGGGATAGCAGATTGATCTCTTGCAAGTGATCAAACTTGTTTTTTTTTAAATTATATAAGAAATAAACCGAAGAAAATTATTTTTCGCGTTTTTCTCGAAACTAAATTTTTCAAATCGGCACAGACTTATTCTCAGCAACTACGAATCCGATTGTTCTCATTTTTTGTATGTAGGTTTGTTTATCTATTCGACTGCGTAATCCACCAGAAAATTGCAAAAATATGTTAAAATTTTTTTTGGCTTGATAATAAAGTCGAAAAAAAAACATTAAAAAAATGTTTTTTTTCCATACTGCCACCATTTTTTCTAAATAATTTTTTTATAAAATTGTGGTGGATTACGGTGTAATCAACCTTACCTTTTAACATCCCATTTTTAGTTTGTGCTTCAGACCCGTTTTCAAGAATAACTCTGTGCCATGAAACAATACAATTTTGAAGTAGAGAACTTTGGTGCCCTCTCTAAAATTATCATCATAAAAATAAATTTAAAATTTTTTTTTAAGTTCTTCAGTTATATATGTATATCTATAAAATAAAATTTATAAAATAAAATGGCAAAATAAGCGGAAAAAAATTATTGAAAGAAGTGTTCAATTTAGCTATTTATTAGTGTACTAGCACCTTTAGGAAACTCAAAAATTAATTTCTATCTACAATATCTTAACATTAAGTTGACTGATTAAGATACTTGGTAAAAAATAAAACAGAAACCCTGTATTTTCTAATACCTTTCATGAGGCTATCAAAACGAACGCTAATCTACCAAAATTAAACCACGGCAAATTATAAAATATTTGCAACAATAATTCGCTAGTAACTCAATTAGGGGGTTGCCGTGCGAAACAAAATATTCCAGAATAAGTTGCCGGTGATAATCATGAAGTGACGCCCATGAACCTAACAATGAAGAAGCCATATCACACATCATTATGACATGTTGTGATTCTCTCATGAGAAACCTCCACATAAGCCTACATTTCGTTCCTGTAAACAAGGGATGGAGTTCCTATTTTCAAGTCTGATCCCAGCTGAGAGTGTTAAAGTCTAGTGAATTTTTTTTGCACTTCAAGTTACGAAGCCGCAGGATACATTTCATCTTTTTGTGAAGCTTTAGACTTCTCCTTCCAAGGTACCTAGCTAGAAATGTATGACTGCATACATATATGGGTACGTTAACGCCAGGATATACAGCCATCGTCGATGCCTACATGTAATAGTATATACTTACATGCTACACTAATAACTCTTGTGTCTTCGACGGATTCTCCTGAGAACCAGGGGTTGGAGGCGCGACACGTAAGCTCTGCTCCATCATTCTCGGGAGTCACCCTTAGTGTAACGATGCTCACTGTGATGTTAGCGTCCTGAAAAAGACGAGAAAACAAACAAAGCCATAAGCTGAAACTTTCCCAATTTCGTGTTTGTAATGTTGAGTGGAAATAGGGCACGTTTATGTGAAAATGGGAATTTGAACTTCCCCCGTTGGCGAAGCAAATATACAAATGGCTTCTTTAACTTTCATGCAGATATCACACCAAATGTGCACGCTTTTTCACTCGCACGATATCTTTTCTCGACGGATTAACCACAAATGAACGGAGCGGAAACAACGAAATTGAAGCTAAAAGTTTCCTTCATATTCGAGTTTGGGTACTTTGACTTCAAAACGAAGGAAAGCATGTTTTAAAAATAATATGAGGACTACGCTTTCATTTAAGTTTGCCGAAATTTTAGGACTAACCATTGCGAGATGAGGCGTTCATTGACGACTTTAATTTTCAGAACGATATTATTTTTGGCCTCTTATTTTTAATTGATTTTGGAATATGTATACTACACGCCTAACATTTTTCAATATTTCTTCCCTTCGTATGAACGTTTTAATTTAAGGTGTTTCACGATTATTAACAAACTAATCAATCATTGAATATGTTTGCACAGTTTCACATAGTATTGAAATGGATTTGCGGTTTATATGAAAAAAATTGAAAGTTGGCGAAACGAGCAAAATTGCAGGCGCTTATCTCATTTCTCTTCAAAATTGAATACATATCCACAGTGCCAAGAAAGTCAAATAAATTTTTTTTTGACGCACCAGATTTTGTTCTTAATTTAAAGCGAGCATATTATAATTGACATTTCATATGCACCATCTTTACGATTCAATCAGCTTTTTTATGACTGACTGTTGCTGCCTTCGCAAATAAGATTTACGTTGAAAAAAATGAGAATTGAATAATTTAACTTCGCTACATTTCAGTCAGATTTTCAGGATTATCTGAGTAAATTATTTATCAGCAACAATGTAGAGCAAATGCAACTTTTGAACGACTTGAACGTGTTTGCAACACGACCGGAAACTGAACTGAATCGACTTGAAGCCAACCGTAATTTCATCAAAGTTTTAACACTTTGAAAGCACATCATAACATCTTACCTCCTTATTTGTGTACACTGTAACGTCCGGATCTCGCATTGACTCCCCATCCAAAAGCCAAAGGACTTTGGCTGGCGGATAGGAGCCCCACGTCTCGCATCGAACAGGAGCTGCCTGGCCGGCGGTTAGCAGGTCATTTGGCGAAACTATTTTCACTCGAAGTGGTTTCACTAGAAATAGTAAACTCGATACATTCTTGCCATCTATCCTTACCCAGCTTTGGATATACATACAATGAACCTGCAACGTGACCGCTTTCGTAACAGCCGGAATTAATTTTGATCCCTGAGCTCTGCACTCTAGCTTCGAGCCGAAATATTCACGTGTTACGGTGCCAATGAAAAGAGGACTCACAACCGCCGCAATTCCCTCCTCAATTGAATGCTGGCTTTTTCCGAAAATTTCGATTCCATCTCGCCACCAGGTCACCTTTGGAAGTGGTCTGCCTAATAAGGATAACAAACAGAAAGATGGTAAATAATAAACAATTTCCATTGGCATCTACAAGGCTGCGTGCCTTTAAAAACCCTAAGGATATAAATAGATTGATTTGAAAACTGTTTTTAAATTAAAATAGAATGCAACCCTTAATGATTTTCTAAGAACATACAAATTATTGTTACTACTTTGTCAGAACTTGAACGCCGTTCAACCGTTTCAAACGCGTTAGTATTTTCGCACTCCAATGATTTGCAAGCGTTATTCGAAGCAATTGCTTTGCAGTCAGTTTTTCTTCTGAAAAGCTTCTGTGGAAAGTCACATAACTGCTCCATTGTATGTTAGTTGATTTTGCCAAAAGCGAAAAACGAACAAAAATTGATTACACTTTCACAAAAGATGAAAAAAGCAATTTTCAAGTGTATCTAGTGAGTCGACACTAACGTGAATCATCGAATCACATTATATATTGATATAAATTTTTCCGGAGATAATTTCAGGAAAATTTGACTGAACGACGAGTGAAAATTACACGAGTCAGGTCAGTTCTTTCATTAAAATGTTGATGAATAAGATGATCAAATTCAATTGATTGGAGTTACGAATGTGAGCGTTTTGAAATTAGGAGAATTTGTTGCAAACATAAATTATGAATTCTCAGTTTGCATTTTTGTACCATTGAGATGAATTTTGGCGTTAATATGTTCTCAATTATTTATTCATTCAGAATTCATCTTACAGACAAATATTATGAGTTACTTGATTCACGAATTTCAAAACACCTTGAAGCATTTTCATTGCGTGGAAATGGTTTTGTTTGTCAGTAACAAACGTTGGACGTTTTCTGCGTTGAAAAATGGATACGTACAGTAGTACCTCGTAGGTAGTTGTTATCAAATTTGTTGAAATTTTTATCTGCTTAGTATATGTACGAGTATATTCTAATCGTTTCAATAATCGAAATTGTAATTTTCAAACATATGTTGAAAATTACAATTTCGATTTTCGTTTTGTCTTTAGAGTATATTTAAAGTGTGTTCAGAAATTTTTCTACGAGCATAACTCACGTACAAAAAGTCGTACAGACTTCGTTCAGGTGTCAATCAAAGTGTCTTTGCAATCTTAAGAGCTGATCAGTTTTTGGGACACTTCCTTTGGAGGGTTTTTTGTTTTGACCCTTTGAAGGTCATTTCTGTCATGCGCTATATCCTGCGAACCAGGCAAAGGATTTGCATTGTTATTCATGACATTCATGTGATTTTATCAAGTTTTCAAAAAAAATATTTGGAGCCGTTTATTAAATTATTCAGAAAAAGTGGAAAAAATTAGGTATTTTTCATAAACAATAAATTTTTAACCTGACTTGCGAAACACAGTAATCAACGTTTATAAAATTCATAAAATTTATATAATATTGGCATCATAAAAGTGTCCATCTACGCATGTTTACATTTTTGTGATGTCTTTTAATTTATAAAAACATTCGTTGGAGCCGCTTTTTAATTTAAAAAAAATGCGAAAAATTAACGTTTTTTCATTAAAAATAAATTTTTAACCTGATTTGCACAACACAGTAATAAATGTAGAGAAATCATTGAAAGTTTTTTGCATGATTATGAAACAAAATTGAAAATAAAAAACCATTCAAAGTTACCATGTAAAAAGGGTTCATACGAATGATATTACCTGATAATTTCTATTCCAATGTTGAAAAAAATATTATTTAAAAAACAGTTGCAAACAAACCAAGATTAATTTATAAAATTCCAAACTCACTCCACAAGGTGGAGTGTTATCACTCCTTCTATGGAACTTAGTGGTGGATTAACTCCTGTCAAAACTAGAAGCGACTGGCTGCAAAGTCGTAGCCTATGCAGACGATGTTGCATAGCAATATCGGAAAAATTTGTTAACACCCTATCTGAAAGACAAAACTTTGCCCTAGGTATTCTTACCAAATGGAGCAAAGAGTGCGGCCTAAAGATTAATCCGCAGAAGACAAAATTCATGCTTTTCATAAGAGCGTACAAAATTCCACGATTTGTCCCACCTAAACTTGATGAGATGAGTCTCAACCCATCTCATCAGGTCAAATGTTTGAGTCTAATTCTGGACTCTAAACTCGCATGGAAAGCGAACACAGCCGAAAGAGCACGCAAAACTGCATGCGCAATCTACTGCTGCAAACGAGCTATTGGGAAAAGGTGGGGATTGAAACCCAAAATTGTATCATGGCTCTACACGGCGAAAGGAGAACCAATCCTTCTGTATGGCGCAGTTATTTGGTGACCTGCTATGGTGAAATCATCAAATGTAAACCTGCTTAACAAGGTTAGAAGGATTGCAGCTAATGCAATTATCGGGGCTCTACGGACTACTCCGACAAAGGCATTATTTATGCTATTAAATTGGCTTCCGACAGCAGGCTAAGTGCACTGCTGCTCGATTAAAAGCTCTGCGACGCTGGCATGAGGAGAACATTGGTCACTCCACAATACTACGGAGAGATGGGCCAACGTCAGGGAAAGTGGTCCTTGCATCTCCGATTCCCTGTTTCCACCATGGTTTCAGGTCAGTCATCCCGAGTAGGGAGGACTGGACCACAGAGAGAGGTGGGATACAGGAATCGGTCAACATTCACACTGATGGATCAAAAATGGATGGAAAAGTATGCTGTGGTATGTTCTCAGAAGAACTAGGCCTGAAACTATCCTTCTGATTACCATACCACTGCAACGTTTTTCAGGTAGAGGTCATTGCGATTTATAAGGCAGTAGACTGGCTGCGAAATCAGAAAATTTTCAAAAGAAATTTAAACATCTTATCTGACAGTCAAGCTGCTATCCAATCAATATCCAGCGTTCATATCTCATCTAAAATTGCGATGGAATGCCGCTCACAACTGAAAGTGATGTCTCTTCACTGTGAAGTAATTTTCTGCTGGGGCATAGTGATATACCTGGAAACTGCGAACCAGATGCCCTAGCGAGAGCTGGCACCGAGCTTCATGAGTATACATTTACCCCCGAAGTCGGCCAACCTCTAGCTTCCGTAAAGGAAGGATTTAAGCAGAACTACGTTTAGACTGCGAATAGGGATTGGCTGCTCAAAAAAGCTGTAGCAAAACCAGGCAAACTTGTCACGCACTGTACTCCAAACGCACCAAGCGGCTCCTCAATATAAGCCGTGAAACCCTGAGTTCTGTCGTTTCCGTATTGACGGGACACTGTCTGATCGGCAGACACGCGGAAAGATTGAGGGTCCATTCCAATAATTTCTGCCGAGGTTGCAGATCAGATGAAGAGGAGGAAACAATCAAACACTTTCGCCCTTCCTGGACAACCTCACGAAAGTAGCTGATTTAGACATTGGCAACATAGCCGGCTTTATTCAAGAATCTGGATAGTTCTCGTCATCCCGCAGGTTCTAGTGCCGCCCTTATCTTCTGTGGTACCACAATGGGCCTATCGTGGCCTAAGTGAGACATCTTTGGAAAAAAGGGGCTGCCACTACAACTAACCAACCAACCAGCTATGAACATGTTTGATCCTTCGAAATAGTACACAAATTTTTTGATGTAGAGTACCAACCGAAAAATATCTAACACAATCAATATGTTAATGCTGACTTGGATATTGTGATGGTCAAAGAAGTTCCTGTTTTTGCTAATTCGTCAACGGCTTGTAACACACATGTAAGTATTGCGTGGAAATATCGTTGGTTTCATTGCTGGACATTAATTTAGAAATAAGGAGCAGATTAAAATAGACACTTCTAGAATAAATAATTGTATTGTAGTTGACGAAACTGGAACCAGACCACGATGCTATACATGAACGCTTGATTGATAGAGCGTATAGACTGTTGTATGCAAAATAATAAACTTCTGAAATTAAATCCTCTTGAATACAAAAAAACAAGCCGTAAGGTGCGACCCTTGAGGTCCACACGTACAACTTCCCAGTAATATTTACATGAATATTAAAAATATTAAACACAATAATAATTATGGAAATAATACTACTTTTAATAATAACAATGTACTTCTCATAAAAGTTATTGGAATGACTTAATATTAATCGTAACATCTACGCGAGCGTCAATTGATTAAGTAAGAATTTTGGTGGATTTGTTTGATTTAATATTCACGTGGATCAATCGGAGGGGGACAGGTTACAAAGCCTTTTCTACGTTATTTGTTATTTTCATATCGATGCTTGAAGGACAAAACAGCGCTAGCAAAAATGAATGCAGTTTTTGTTATTACGATAACTGAAGAGATTTTGTCGCGTGATGGCCATTTTGAATAATTGCGGTCAAAACTGCTAGCACTTCGGCATAATCACTGAATTTGTATTTTTTCATGATTTTACATCAATGAAACTCATAATTATTTCTTATTTTCTGTTGATTTTGAGAAACATTAATTATGCAGTCAAAAATAGGTTCAATTGCATGTAAAAAGTAAAATATATGTATTACAAATGATGATGGAGGAAGTAACTGAAATCGTACGAATACCAAAGAACAAAACTCCTATAAACTACAATTTTTTATTTGATGAAAGCTTTTCAAAGCATATGATCTTAAAAAGTGTTGACTACAAAACATTTTACCATTGATTATCACAATTGCAAATTTGATTTGATTTGATTTGTATTGGTTTTCAAAATTTAAGCAGTTTTTTTATTAAAGTTAAAACACGGTTCTGTGAAGACTATTGAAAATCTCCGCAAATTATGCAAATAAAAAAACTTTGATTGACTTTACAACAATGTCTTTAGAATAAGAGATTTAAGGCATAAAAATTCGTATGAATCCTTTTTACATGGGGACTTTGAATGATTTTTTTTATTTTTTATTCAAATTGTTTTGAAATCATGAGAAAATATTTTGCTAGTCTCTGCAGAAAATGATAAAAGTTTTAAATTTTATAAACATTTATTATTACGATGTTAATTTTACTAATTATTAATTAATTTTTTTATGAAAAAAAAACACTAATTTTCAATATTTTTTTTATTAAATTAAAAAAATGGCTTTAAAGATTTTTTTTTAAATTTAAAAACATCATTAAAATGTTAATACGCATTGATTGACTTCTTAATGATGCAAAGATTATATTTGGTTCTCGAGATATAATGATTGACATAAATGACCATGAAGGACATGATGACTTTTAATGATTTTTTATTTTTAATTTAATTTTTTTTGGAATCATGAAAAAAAAATTTGAAGGGATTTTTTACAACTATTTTGAGTAAATAAATTTTATAAATATTGATTACTGCGACTTGAAAATAAAGTTAAAAATTTGATGTTTTTGAAAAAAACTCCAATATTTTGCACTTTTTTCAAAAAATTAAAAAACCGTTCCAACGATTTTTTTTTAAAATTTGATAGAACCACGAAAATGTTAATACGCGTTGATTGACATCTTGATAAAGCAAATCGTATGTTTGGTTCGCGAGATATAGCGCGTGACAGGGTTGACCTTCAAGGGGTGAAAACAGCAACCCCTCCCCCGACCGAAGTGTCCCAAAAACTGATCAGCTCTTAAGATTGCAAAGACGCTCCGATTGACACCTTAACAAAGTCGATACGACTTTGTTTACGTGAGTAATGCTCGTAGAAAAACTGCCCGCGAACGCACATACGTACGTACGTACATACACACACACGCATACATACTTCTTTCTAAAAACACTTAAAATATACTCGTAAGACCTCAAAACGTAAAGATATGTTGAAAATTTCAATTTCGATTTTCGAGGCGATCACAAGAACTTCCCATATACTGGGAAGTTAACAATTTTGTTTTAGCACATTCTTCAAATGTTTCCTTCGTTGATATTACAGAGGTGTTTGTGTGAAAGACATAAGAATACGTAAAACTCAAACGCTAATTTGTAGACTTTAATCAGAATCCATACAAAATTTTAAGTTTTCAAGGCTTTTTCGAACACAATTAAGTTTTTTAAATGTAAATTTTACTAGTTCTATGCAAATAGTTTCAAATGTAGTCAGTTTTGAGAATGACAATTAGTTGAAACTGATTTTTGTAGCACAATTTAAAAGGCCAATTTTGAGTGGTGGTGATTTTTTTTCACTAACTTTTTGAGCAAATGAAAATGGAAAAAAATCTGACCGGATCACTAAGTGTGAAAAAACTTCCTTGGCAGTGATTCCTCCCTCTCTTATTTTTCCCATTACGATATTGTGCTTATCAAACTCACAAATAATTAATTATTATCAGTTAACAAACTCTTTGACTGATGAGTTTCATACGTATTGAATTTTGATGTTCATGATGGACTCTGTGAATTGTAATGTCTTCTTCTCAGTTCTAGCCTGTTTCAAGATATGGTAACATAATGGGTGAATGCTCTGCAAATTTGACTTCTACACTCATCTCAATAGTCATCACCCTCATTTTTCGTGCAGACTCTTTTCCAATGTTTCCCAACAGCTATCATTAAGGGCGTTTCCAGATAATTAAATTTCGCCGGAAAAATATGGAGTAGAAGCACTTCACAAATTTCTTGCGAGTGCCAAGCACACTATTAGAGACAGTCATGACAAGACCCAACTTTTCCCACGCTAAAAGTGGTTGCTGGACGAAGAAAAAACTTTTTCGACTTAGAAGCCGTGGAATTTAGCAAACCTTCCAACATCCACCGAGCCATCTTAGCTGAATGGGACGTGACACTTTGGGTCGGTTGCGCTCTTACCAAAGGACGAAACATGATGCAAGACATAAATGAGAAAATTAAACACATATCGAGCACTTACCTCCGTTGACCTGACACGAAAGAAACAGCTCGTATCCTTCCCGGAACGGTCCAGCTACAGCTGATATCTCCTTGCCTTGAGTGTCGAATATCCGAGGCTCCTCAGGAGGAACTGGAAGTAGAATAAGATATATGAATAAGAATGAATAGGAATGAATTACTAATCGTCTGCTTCGTCAGCTCAAATCTGGGCTTAGGCTGTTGTTACACTTAATGCTCGATTTGTTCTAGAGTCTATTTCCACGGAAATAGTGAATATCCTCGTAAAAAAGAGCCCAGGTGAGTTTTTTGAAATAATAAATTGTAATATGGTACGATTGTAAGCATACACAATGACTTCTTGGAAGCTTCCGCCACATTTTCGTTACACCTGAAAACATATTTGGAAAAGTTAACTTGTAACTTGGCAACTTTTCAAACTTCTTTTCTAGCCTCAGACCAAATGCTTTGCTTTGTTGTTCGGTTAAAAACGCTTGGCGCTTTTGCGAATCATGAGTAGAAGGACTATTAGGGAGATAACGTTTTATACCCAAATAGCTCTAGTAACAATTGAAATGTACAAGTCATGTTTCATCATGTTATGGGAAACTCTGAAGCTCGCTCGTGACACTCCCAAAAGCATATTCATATGTGGTAAAATGTTTTTCACATCGCAGGATAATGTGTTTGAATCGCCCCAGGCATATCAATTGGATTGTTGAAAGCATATTTGATTTCACTGTGAAACGTTATATGGGCTGTTCCTGTGGCTCTGTGGAACATTTTTGAATATTAAGTATTCAGTTTTATAAGCTGTTTCCCCATGTATTTTCCAGAATGTGCAAACAATGAGCATTGATTTGGAAAGCAGGATACACATTTGGCCTGAATAACATTCAAATTTATCTAGACTGAGATTCCTGGCATAATTTCTATAGTCAATCAACTATAAACACCAATGTGTTACCTTATTTGGGCACCAGGTCAGTTTAGAGTATTAAGTTTGAGAATAAGGTATTATTATACCAATGTATGGTAGCAAAATTTATTTTATAAATCGGTTAAAATGAAGTTACGAAGCTTACTTTTAAGTAACGTTTATTTAATGATTTTGACACAGCCCAATTTTTTATGCGGAAATATGTCGAATTATTTTCTCGAACTTGCAAGGAGAAGCAACAGTCTCGCCCTCTCAGATTTAGATTAAATTTGAAACATGAGTGGAATACAACAAGGATATTCGATCCGTCAAATATTATTTATTTATATCGCCAAAGCAAGGCAATCACATGTCAACATATAAAAATATAAAATATAAATTACAACAAATATTCAACCATAAAATACGTGCTACGTTCAACGTTAATTTATACTGTTGTATATAATTTAGGGACGGATAATGGAAGGTCTTTAGAAATGCTGGATTTAAAATTGAACTTGGAGATGGTAGGTGAGTAGTGTTTGCTCAAAGTGCTAAAGATTCTACAGCACCTATTAACTGGTTCATTATCTGCATACCTAGTAAGATGTTCATATTCAGTTAGTAAACGTGTATTACGCGTATTTCTTAAGCTGGGTCTCCTGCGCGTGTTTTATTCTACACAATAAATAAAACATCTACACAAAACATTGTTCCCCTCATTTTTCGCTTCACATTTTTAATGGTATCAGCAGTGTTTTTGCTTTCCATGTCCGATGGAAAACATCTACACATTTGTCCCCCGCGGCTTAAGAAGGGGACGGTATAATCATTTCTCGACAACTCCCGTGGGCCACGCATGTGTTTTTATGTTGAGTTGCAGATAAAAATGGACTGAAGTAGTAATTTGCAATTGATAGCTTTTATTAGAGAAAGGCCCGCGACCTGGGATTCTCAATCATCGGCCTATAAAATAAAAAAAGGAATGACGCCGTGGAAGAAATTCCACTGCTGATGGGTGTTACAGCCAAAGAAATAACCAAAAATGGAATGTTTTAAGAAATCCTGTACCGAATCGATCCTCTATCTTTAGCTCCATATAAATAATAAAATTTCGAGACAGTAAGCAGGGCCTTACACGCACTTTAGGCTTTCTTCTCTTAGGAATCAAGCCGATCACAGCTAACACTGATAGTACGTCGTCTTCGTCCGAACACATTTCCACAATGATTTGTTTTAGAAAACAATATGTGAGCAGGATACACTTTGTGTATATACACAAAAAAAATTGTAGACGTTTTTGTGTAGTGTGTAGAACAAAACACGCGCAGGAGACACGGCCTTACAGGCACATTAAGCTTTATTTTATTCGTCAAATACTCCACATTAATGTGGTGCCTAATCACGTCAAAGGCGAAACAAGAGGACAACACTGTTCTTCTGGTTTTAAGAGTAGACAAATTCAGAAGCTCCAATCTAACTTCATAAGGAGGCAAGATTTGATAGTCATCAGGGCTATAAAGGTCTCTCAGAGCAAACAACAAGAATTGTTTTTGAACTGATTCTATTCTCGTATCATGAACTCCGAAATGTGGGTTCCATACATTACAGGCATATTCAAGTAATGGGCGAACCAGTGAGGTAAATAATGATTTAGTTACCCACAGATTTTTAAACTCTTTTGCTCGTCTTTTAATAAAGCCAAGCTGTTTATGAGCTTTGGAGAGAATAGTATCGTTGTGCAAATTGAAGCATAGTTCCTTGTCTAGGACAACTTCAAGGTCAACAATGTTTTCTTTCCTATCCAATAACGTATTGTTGAGAACGTATGCATTGTTCAATATTGTGGTTTTACGGAAAAATGTCATTACAAAACATTTCCCAACGTTTAGATGAAGTTTGTTTACATCACACCATTGTTGGAGTTTTGATTGGGGGAACACAATATCAGATTGAAACTTAATGGTGTGATATATCTTCAGATCGTCAGCGTAAAGAAGATGTGATACGTCCGAGAGTTTTTCAGATAAATCTGATATAAAAACATTAAACAGAAGAGGGCCGAGGCGACTGCCTTGAGGTACACCAGGAATGTACGACAATCGGCTTGGACAAATATCCCTGAAATTTAACTAATTGACTTCGGTCTCTTAAGTAGGAACTAAGCCAATTAAGCATAGAGCCGGTGATTCCTATTTTCTGCAATTTGGAAATAAGTATGGAGTGATCAATCCGGTCAAATACTATACTAAAAGCTGTGTAGATTGCGTTAATTTGGTAACCAATCTCCATTTTACATAGGACATCAGAAACTAAAACCATGAGATTGGTTGTAGTTGATCTGCCCATGCGGAAACCATGTTGTTGTTCATTTAAAAGAGGCTCAATAATAGCTGAGAGTTTATGGCAAACGATTTCTTCAAATAGTTTAGGGATTATAGATAGAATGGCAATACCTCTATAGTTCAGGACAGAACGCTTCCCGTATAGAATTTTAAAGTACTGAATTATCAGTACTGAAAATCGGATTTTATTACGCACTGCGAATCAATTATAAATCTCGGCTAAGTTACTCAATACGATACTGATTTTCATTATAAAACTAGAACTTAGGTGATACTGAAAACTCAAAATAATTTGTTACCGATATTCATATCTTAATCAAAACTGAAGCGGTATTGAATGTTTGCATCACTGCAATACTGGAATTCTGGATTTCACCGGAACTTAATCAATACCTGAAATTTAGATAATCCAATACTGAAATTATGGAGTTCAAAGGAACCTTAGCAGTACTCAAAATTCAAGGCAATGCGATACTAAAATCCTGGACTTCATCGGAACTTAAGCAGTACTCAAATGGTTTACCGGAGACCTTGAATATTCCTATCGGAAAAACTGAATTACATTGATTGTTAACGCATCCGGAAATTATCCAAAAACTGTGACCACTACTTTTTGAAGAAGGTGTTCCATCAATGTTGAATGAAATTTCAATCTTTAATGAATATCAATCTTTAAAATTGTGCGCATGTTGGCCTCAATGCATGAGTTCAACGAGTCCTTCATCTCAAAGTGAGTATATTGACCATTGTCTTTGTTTTCAATGTAATGCTTTCCAGTATTTTTGGAGTCTGCAGCATAGATCTGACAGTAATAAAAGGAAAATACACTCTTTTGAGACAATTTTTAGCAGCTTATTGATGTCACTATGACTAAGTGACACGAGACATGCCGAGCTTCTGATCCTATCTACGAATGATACAGGACTCCCTTCAATTGCGTCTTCTGCGACATCCACTACTTGTTTTTCGTGCTCATTCCTTAGAATGCCACTCCCGTTTATATAATCAGCTAAATTGGGGTACTTTAGTCTTACAACTGCCTTAAAATGTTGTTAAATTACCGTGAGGGTGGCTTCCTTTTGAATCTGTAGTCGGTATTTTGTGATACATATGTTCGGATCAATTCTCACGTGGGTTCACTTTGACTTTTGAATCAAAATTGATTTTTCACAAAATTCACCAGTACCAGTGATGCAGTACTGACGCAGTATAGAACCCAGTTCCTAATGCAATACTGTATCTGTGTCGATATTAGAAACTTATCCAGTATCCAAAATGTTCCGCTACAGTTCTGCATGTATCAGTACTGCCCCATAAATAGGGAATACCGATTTAATTCCGTAGGAGTACTGATGTGTTATGCGGGTTGTCACCACTCTTAAAGATAGGAATTGTATGGGAAGGTTTCCAATAAGTTGGGAAACTCCCATTTGTCAAAGATTTATTAAAAAGAAAGTGAAGAGGTACTTCAAGTTGGTCCATACACTGTACCACAAAAAATTTAGAAAGTAAATCTGGGCCAGGATATCCACAATTATTCAAAAAAAAATATTGTCGACCGGGGATCGAACACACGACTTCATGATCGCGAGCTAGTCGCGCTGCTTCCTACACTACACCGCTTCTGTCAGACGCGAAAATGTACTAATCTATAAGCGATGCTAAAAACTTTAGAGTCGTTTTTCTGAAGAACGAGGGGCGGGGGTTTCCTTGACGTCTTCTACTTATGTGCCAAATTTCATCGAAATCTGAGAGGGCAAGACCGTGGCCGATAAATCTTACCTCAAAGAGTGACAGCTTTGTTCATTTTTTATTATTAACACTTTTTCGAAAGGTTTAGCAGCTTTGGATCGTTATTTATCATCTTTCCCACTTGCATTGCGAGAATAGTAATGCATAAAATAAACCCGGGCTTATGATAATATATCACCTCACGGCCAGAATTTCTGAGAAGAAACTGAAGAAATAAAATACCAATTTCCAATGTTTCACGCAAGTACACTTTAATGTGTAAGTACATGAGTGAATTCTAGCTAAATAAACTCAAGCTGTCTTTCAAAGGATATTTACACAGAATTTCCAATATGATGACATTTTTGCTTGCTTCAAGTGTATCGAGAGAATTATTTGACAAAATGAAATTGGCCAACGTTTTTTTCATTTTTGCTTGAATGAATTCCAGCTTAGTAACATTTAAAAGCAGCTCCCGATGCAAAAACTCCAGACGAAAAATTTCTGCTTTCTGATGAATTCTATGAAACAAGACAAAATTCTATGAAAATTGAAGTTGATTTTTCTACAAGGTGGGAAATCCGTTGCTTAGCATTTTAAATCCAGTTGGTACATGACTTCAATCGTGTTTATCTATATGCATGATACAACACTAAAGAAATTATAAATTTCTTCGTTTGAATGAAATTGACTCATAAAATTAATGTAGCCATGGGGGGTCATGGGCTATTTCGATAGATAATTGTCTTTTTAACAGTTTCCATTTCAATTTTAAAGTCATTTATAGCATTTTCGCACATAAGCCTTGTGTTTACTTGAGGAAAATACACATAGAAGGAATAATTTGTACACGGTACAGTTTAAATTCGTCTTCTTAACTTTTTTATCCGTTCAGTCACAAATGTGCAAAGATAGAAAACAAACCAGAACATATCGTTCATATATTTCTCTCTCTCTATGTAATCAAATCCCAGTCTCACAAACGTATTTTTCAAGGCAATCTTCCCTGATAATTAGATAATCCGACATAAAGGTTTTAAAGTGGTTCTATATTCATTTTTAAATCCCACTAATGAGTTCATGTGCTACAGTAATGAGGTGCTTAAGCACCAGATACTTACCTACTAACGTTAAATTTATCCTAAAGTTTCTAGTTGGCGAATTAAAAAAATCTACTCTACATCGATACACTCCGCCGTCAGTTGTCTTTACATTTCGGATTTGTAGACGAGAGTCCTTGGGATTATCCGAGATGGAGAAGAACAACCGTTGACCCAAGTCGCTAGCTATGGCAGAGTGTGTAGCAAGTTTTAAGTCTCCTTTCCGGGAATCCAGACTGAAAAACATAATAATGAGGAAATCAAAAAGACTGAACATTCCCGAAATTCGGTCAATGTTTACCTGTATAGTGGTATTCCTGTTGTGTCCTTGAACCATAGAAGAAGTTTTACCGAGTCTTGTGGTGTTGGTGGAGTAAGGTCGCACGGAAGGTCTGCATTTCGGCTCAGCGCCGTCCACACAACGCGAACTGGAACTGCAATTAAAAAAGAAAGCATTAAGTGGTAGAAAATTTGCTGGAGATTCTTTAATTGGCGAAAGTACGCATTTGAATGCACTTCACACTTCCAATCGTTTTTATGGAGAAGCAATTGCTACTTGAAAAGATAATTTAATATCAAAAGTGGTAGTACTCTCTACCGCAATGATGAAAACTGAAACAAAATAATTTTCAATTGAGATATTGTTGACTTCACTAGTGGATTTACAATGTGAATCTCATACGTTTTTATATTAATTTCAATTTACTTGCTATGCAATTCAATGAGCTTTCTAGACATTGTAAAAATTTAAATGAGCATTTCAACAGAATTTTCTACATTTTATTGTCGACTGTGGCGAATTGCTTTTGTGTTTACATTTTGGAAATATTTATAATTATGATACAATGATATTACGGAAGTCGAACATGGTAAATTGGCACCACTAATTTTCCTTTTTTTTTGTTTAAATAATCGAAAATGAAATTGATAGATCCTTTATAAAGATAAAAAACAATATTACCACCAGACCAACATAGATGTAAAGACTGCTCAACCATCTTGGATTTTTATGAGAAAGTGAATTTAAATTTGAAACAATTTAATTCAAGTTTCCTTTTATTTTATCTATAATGCGCATGTTAACTTATTGAGAACAATTTTAGTCAAACTGCTCTGTCTTTAAGTCATTTCAAATTCGAGCGGACATAAATCACACAACTTTTCTAGTAAGAAGCCCTGGAAGATACATTGACAAGCTGGCATATGCGATACCACACTTTTGTCCTGATAAAAGCGATGATGTGTCATTTTTTCAAGGCAAACAATTTATATGAAATGATTCCTGGTAAAAATTGCTCCAGTCTACCATCGTTCACAGCATTTCACGACCACATTCTTCAAGGAAGTTATTGGCTTAATGTGTCCTTGTCGTCTTCCATTGTCAACGAAATGAAAACTAGCACAGCACGACGCAGCAGAACCCAAGGTAGACAAAGGCATTCCTCGGCTTCCGATTCGAATTCTACTAGGGAAAAAACGTTCATCCTTTGGAGAAAAATATTTCTGCAGCGTAGACGGTTTGCATTCCAGATTCCATGCATCTGTAAGAAAAGTGTCAAAGTGCCAAATTTCCGAGGAATAAAATATAAATAAATGATAGGAATCGCTGAACCGTTCTATACTTGCATTGCAGTTCATTGATTTTTTGCCGATTGCCAAGTCCTTGAGCCACGTTCGGATGGAAATAAGTAGACAAACACATGGAGTCACACAGAGCCGGCAACTGGTGCCATAGAGAAGGAACAGCTACTTGGGATTCATGTCGCTTCCAATTTTAGAAATGGCAACTACAACAGAAAATACTGCGACTGTGGTTCGTCGACATAACATATGAGCCAGGAATGCATGCAATCTCCAGATATCGCAACTCCTTGAACATAATATTAACACCGGTCAGCAATGCAACTTCAGCACACTGAAGGCGCATGAAACGCTCTTGTGCTAGTACACCCTGGCAAAGGATATGAATTTTCAGACACTGCAATATCAGAATAATTCACAGCAATGAGGTTCGTCTATCGGTCGAGCGATTTTATTTTATTATCGAAAATGACCACTATAATCGTTTTTTCTGAATGATTTCCCTAAAAATGCTTTTAAAGTCCAAAAATTATTCTGTACACGTGCTAACTGTAAATTTCTATAACAAAATTGAGAAAAAACTGAAAATCACTAAAGGGCCAACAAGAAAGCAGCACATGTCATCAAAGTTTGCTTTGATTTTGCTAAAACGATGGTTCAATAGGTGGGAATAAGTTGTTATTATTTGTAAGAACTAATTAAGTTCACTTTACTAATTAACATTGTTTGACACATTTAAAGTTTAATCTAATTCCACTCTTTGCAATGTGGCGTTATATTGTAAGAGCACTTGCTAAGTTTTCTGTTATCGGATACTTTCTTAACATAAAAAAATGCTTCAGTAATTTCCATCTGAAAATCATGCAAAACTTCTAAAACCCCAAGTAGCTACCGCCCTTACTGTGAACAAATTTATTGAAATGACAAGCCTATTTCAGCTTTAGCAAACAGCTGAACACTTCTGCAGGATTTCTTTTTAACTTCTCAGTATATGGGAAGTTATTATATTTGGTCCAACAGTTCAAATTGAAATTTCCAACATATCTTTACGTGTCGATTGACACCATAATGATGAAAATCGCATGTTTGGTTCGTGAGATATAGCGCATAACATGGTTGACCTTCAAGGGGTGAAAACAGCAAACCCCCCCGAACGAAGTTTCCCAAAAACTAATCAGCTCTTAAAATTACAAAGGCGCTTCGATTGACACCTCAACGAAGTCGATACGCCTTTGTTTACGTGAGTTATGCTCGTAGAAAAACTGCCCGCGAACGCACGTACGTACGTACGTACGTACTTACGTACATACACACACACACATACATACTTCTTTCTAAAAACACTTTATATATACTCTATAGACCTCAAAACGTAATGAAAAGTTGAAAATTTCAATTTCGATTTTCGAGGCGATTACAAGAACTTCCCATATACTAGGAAGTTAACAAGCCGTGAGGTGCGACCCATGAGATCCACACGGTCAACTTCCCAGTAATATCTACATAGATATTAAAAATACTACTTCAAATAATAAAAATGTACCTCTCATAAAAATTATTGGAATGATTTAATATTAATCGTAACATCTACGCGAGCGTCAATTGATTACGTAAGGATTTTGGTGCATTGGTTTGATTGATTATTCACGCGGATCAATTGGAGGGGGGACAGGTTACAAAGCAGTTTTTTCATTAAAGTTAAACATGGTGCTGTGAAGACTATTGAAAATCTGCTCAAATTTTGCAAATATTATAAACTTTGATTGACTATACAACAATGTCTTTAGAATAAGAGATTTAAGGTATAATGATTCGAATGAACCCTTTTCACATGGTGACTTTGAATGATTTTTTATTTTTAATTTAATTTGTGTGTAATCATGAGAAAAGTTTTTGCTGGTTTCTCTACGAAAATTGATATAAAAACATCATAAAGATGTTGATACGCGTAGATTGACAGCTTAATGATGGAAAGATTATATTTGGTTCTCGAGATATAATGAATGACGTAAATGACCTTGAACGTTTAATGATTTTTTATTTTTTATTTAATTTTTTTTGTAAACATGAAAAAAAATTTGCTGATTTTTACACAAAAACTATTTGAAGTATATAAATAATATAAACATTGATTACTTAGGATTGAAAATCAGCTTAAAAATTTTGAGTTTTTGAAAAAAAAACCTAATTTTTTGCACTTTTTTTAAAGAAATTAAAAAACGGCTCCAACGATTTTTTTAAAAATTTCACAGATTTATAAAAATATTAATACCCGTCTATTGACACCTTAATGATGAGAATCGCATGTTTGGTTCGTGAGATATAGCGCATAACATGGTTGACCTTCAAGGGGTGAAAACATCAAACCCCCCCGACCGAAGTTTCCCAAAAACTAATCAGCTCTTAAGATTACAAAGACGCTTCGATTGACACTATAACAAAGTCGATACGACTTTGTTTACATGAGTTATGGTCGTAGAAAAACTGCCCGCGAACGCACATACACATACACATACATACACATACATTTTTTTATGCTTTAAGCTTTAATATTGACTACAGTCTTTGTGATGCCATATGCGCCGTCTACGATTTGCTCCTTTGGCAACCCAAATTTCATTGAATCCATAACGAATAGTACGTGAAATGTGCGAGCGAAATAAGATGACGATTTAAAAATGAGACTACTTCTATTTCTATTTACCATGTTTGGAACTCATGCTACCAAACATCTCTTCGGACTCAGTGTTCCAAATGATGCATATCACTAATTCGAATCTTTTTTCTGAGTCAGATGCAAATGTTCCAATCTCAGCAAAGACACCCTCCTCTACTTCAGAAACTAAAGACCATGTCTCTGAAGAATCCGAGAGTTCGGAAAATTCTACAGATGAAGCATCTGATGATGAGATGGCGGAAGACTTGGAGAATGCGTCTACTGCAAAAGAATGTTTGTATGAAATTTCTATGCACCTTATCGAGCCCTTCTTGAAACTACGCTTGATGCAAGAATCACTTCGCTCATACTTTTAACTTCAATTTCGGGCTTGAACACTGTAGTACCAGGAGAATGAATTGAGTTGGCACGCAGACAAAGATGCACAATTTGTAAACGATTAAGGGATAAAAATACCAGAATGGAGTGTCCTTCATGTCAACGGCCAATGTGCGATGATCATCGGTTCTACTTATGCATTAAATGTGGTAGTGAAGGTTAAATATCCGCTTTTTTCATAAAATTATGTAGTTTTTTTCATTTTTATATACACAACATATGAAATATATTTTCTCATGTGAAAATACTGATATTTTTCTTTATTTAGCTTGTTCAATCTTCCAAATTAATTTTTCAATTTTTCCGAAAATCTTAAACAGCAGAATTCAAAATAAATATACTTTTTGAAAATTTCAGTAAAATTAGAAGTTTTTTTATGAAAACATACTATTTCAATAATATAACTTTATAAGTTTTTTTTAGCCATATTGCAAAAATTAAATTTTTATGAATTTTTTTGTTGAAAAAAGTCAAATTTTACTCAATTCATGCTATCACCATTTAAAAATGCTTATAAAAATTTAAAAAAAAACTGAATTAAAGTTTCTTTTGATATTGAACATATGCCCGTAAATGGTATCAAATACAAATTGCAACTATTTATTAACTTCCCAGTATATGAGAAGTTCTTGTAATCGCCTCGAAAATCGAAATTGAAATTTGCAACATATCTTTACGTTTTGAGGTCTATAGAGTATATATAAAGTGTTTTTAGAAAGGGAGACGTGTGTGTGTGTGTACGTACGTACGTCTGTACGTTCGTGGACAGTTTTTTCTACGAGCATAACTCACGTAAAAAAAGTCCGATCGTGTCAATCGAAGCGTCTTTGTAATCTTAAGAGCTGATTTTTGGAAAACTTCGGTCGCGGGCGTTTGCTGTTTTGCCCGTTTGAAGGTCATTTCTGTCATGCGCTATATCTCGCGAACCAAACATATGATTTTTTTAAAAAAGGTGTCAATCGACGCGTATTGACGTTTGTGTAATTCTATCAAATTTTGAAAAAAATTCTTCGAGCGGTTTTCAAATTTTTTAAATAAAAAATTGCAAAAATTAGGTTTTTTTCAAAAACAATAAATTTTTAACATTAATGTCAAGTCTTCGTAATCAATGTTTATAAAATTTATGTACTCCAAACAATGTTCGCAAAATCTTCATCAAAGCTGTTTCTCATGATTACGTAAAAACATAAATTAAAAATAAAAAATCATTAAAAGTCATCATGATTTTCAAGGTCATTTTTATCATTCACTATACCTCACCAACCAGATATAATATTCGCATCATTAAGGTGTCAGTTGACGTGTATTAACATCTTTGTGAAGTTTTAAACATTATAAAAATTCGTTTTAGCCGTTTTTTAATTTAATAGAAGAAAATGCGAAAAATTATAGTTTTTTTCATAGAAAATATTTTTTAACTTGATTTGCACAGCACAGTGATCCAGTTTATAAAATGTATACATTCTTATCAGTTTTTGGAGAGAAAGCAGCAAAATTTTATTCCATGATTATGAAAAAACTAAATTAAAAATAAAAAAATCATTCAAAGTTACAATGTAAAGAGGGTTCATACGAGCGCTATTACTTTATATCTTTTATTCTAAAAAAATTGTAAATCCATTAAAAGTTTTAAGATATTTGCATAATTTGAGCAGATTTTTAATAGTTTTTATAGTCTTTTAATTAAAAAAACTGCTTAAATTTTGAAAACCAACAAAATTTTTCGACGCAAAAAAGGCCCCCACCGATTGATCCGCGTGAATATTCAATCTGTCCTCATCGACCAAAAACCTTACATAATCAATGGACCCTCCCGTAGACGATATGATTCATATTAACTCATTCCTGTTACTAGGAATACCTCTCATTGTTGTAATGTTGTTGATGTTTATGTAGATATTACTGGGAATTTGACCGTGTGGACCTCAAGGGTCGCACCTCGCGGCTTGTTTTTTATGGGGTCACTGTGACCCCATATGACTAATACGTTATTATTTGGAGGTATGACCATTACGGGTTAGCTAAAACTGATAATTCAGTGCAGGTAGCAAGATCTTTTAGAAACTGAATAAATTATGGCCCCACTTGCAATGTTGTTGAAATTTTGAAAACATCAAAAACATCATTCCATTTCTTGAGTTTGTTAACAAATGCGGTAGTTGTTTCGCGTTTACCTTATAATTTCGAATTGTAAACTGCACGCGGCGGTCCCACAAAAAACAATACTTGTTAATGCAATTGCATGTTCGTGATGATTCATTTCGCATTTCTTTTATTTCTTTATTTGCAGACAATGCTTCTACTGCATGGTAGCACCAATGGGTAAATTTTTTGTTTTATACCCATTATCAGAAGCGACAGCCCTGATTTTCATGAAATTTAAGGGACGGTTCGGCATCAGTTTCGTCATTTTTAGACCGAGATAGGATGAGAGAATGCGCATGATCATACCAGCAGTCTATGTATATGCCTTGAGGTTTGTGCTCATTACACGTTGTCTTTGCAACACCGAACCAGCTTCAATTGGTTAAGTTTGAATGATAACTTTGTTACGTACCATAAACTAAATTCAAATTATCTTCGCGCCTTTTCTGCACGAAATAAACAAATCCGATAAATATCTACCTGGCAATGATTATTTGAAAGTGTAAAGCTCGCTAAGTTCCGAAAAAGCCATTCAAGCGCGTCATCTCGCTCCAACCCTCGGATCGTGTTCAAGCTTTCGCGAATACGAGTGATCGATCACGCCACGCTACGCGAAAAGTAGCTTTTCGATGTTCGACATGCCGGAAATAAATAGTGAGTGTGGGGAGTTGAATGGTAGAGCTGAGAAAGAACGGTCACAGAGTGGCTCCGCGCGATTGAACCCAAAAACGATTTTGCTGGTTTTTTTATCGTAGACGAAGTGCAATGCAATGGAAAAAAAATTCGATTCGCGTTTCAGTCGTTCAACGTGAATTGATGCAGAGTTCTGCAAAAAGGCAGAAAGCACCGGGTTCTCGGTGAACTGTTAGACAAATTGCATCGAGGCGTTGTTATAATCTGTGTTGACGTCACGATTTTCGGAACGGGCCTGTTAGGAATGCGTGTCTACAGGGTTTTCACTGTTGTGCGGCCAGCGATCAAGGAGTCCGAACTAAGGAAGCTCGAGGAGAAAGCGGCTCTGGAGAAAGCAATGGATTTTAGTGCTCAAATTGTGCGCCCAATGTTGTATTCGTCTTGTTAGGTTTGTTAAGGTGCACTAATTTAAGTTTCATAAAATACATTGAATTTTAGCAAAAAAATTAATAAATAATGGAAAAATTATAGCAAAAAGGTGATGTGATTGTTTTTTTTTTGCAATGGCGACGCGGGTAGTGTTGCGTTTCGGTGTTTCTCTTTGTTCATAAAACCCACGACTCGGTGAGCTAGTCGGAGAAACAAAAAAATGCTAAATCGGGACCGCCACTAAGCGGTCGACTTTATACCGGTCACGAGGCATCCGGGATCGAGGAGTGTGCAAAATGGTGGAACACTCGATCTCGGATCCTCGCGTTTGTGCGCAAAGTCGGGACCGTGACACTTGATTGGATAATTTCATTATGTTTTGCCGGGTAATACACAGCTGGCCGATAGCAATTTATAAAAACAAGCTGACAGAACCAACCAACCAATTCATGTGACTTGGTTCGAAATTAAATCGCAAAAATCTTCACTTGAAATGCTGAAATTTATTTCCTGACAACTTCCAAAGTCAATGCTCAGGAGACAACTTTCTATGAAATTATTCTAAGAGATACACCAAATTTCTTGAGAGGAACTTTCATTACAAAACTTCTTAAGTAAGTTTTGGTTTTTTGAGTTGTCGCATGAGATTTATTGAAGCGGCTCGGATTCCAACATTTTACGACGAGCAGGTGCCAAGACGCCAACATCAAACAGAACGTCCAATAATAAAACGAAATGATCTCTAAGAAAATGACTTCCCATCGTCGTCAATCAACCGGATAAGATTTCCTTCTGAGGTCATGAGATGTTTTCTCGTTACATGTCTATTTTCCGGCTGACGTAAACATCACTTGGTTTATGTGTTCGGTGAAGGACGATTTCTTGGGGTAGCGGCACTAATTTCCGTCAGCAAAAACGTGCCTTGACGCTGTGGGGCCTCACCAACTATGTTTATACACTTCATGTGGATGTAGCAGCTCATAACTAAAAGTATTTATAGAGTCCCAATATGCAGTCTGTCCCTTCGCATTACATAGGGGCTTAGAAACATAGAAGCTCTCAAGGCGCCACCCAGAACCATGCTAAGTAGCAAATACATTTTTGAGTTTCGAATACAGTAACAGATTTTCAAATCTAAACACTTGATAAACTTCACTTAAAGCTGACCGTTTTCTTCGTTGGAAGCATTACATCAAACTATTATAATGTGTTCCGCATTATGTATTGAAGAGTGGCCAAACAGCATACCAAGAGCTCCCCAGTAACAATAAAGAACACTTCGTCAAGTTTACATGAATTGCACCACATACTAAATGCAAAATGCAGACCAGACGACTGATATGTTTATCGGCGAACTCCACATCAGAGAGTAAATAACTTAATGGAGGAAGAAAAACATTGTTTTGGACGACTGCCAGTACTGCGCTACAAAGGATAACTGGATGAAGGCTGACTCCTGCTGGTCGTGCCAGACAGCAAGTCTTTTCATGCATTTGCGGAACAATTTGATTCACTTACGCTGAAGAAGGAAGTAAAGTTAAAAAAAATATTCATCGCTACGAGAGAACAATTACAACGCGAAGAGAATGATGTTAAGCGTCCAATGTGGGAAAATTTACCAAGAACGAATTTTATTCAATCCAACCCTAGGTCATGGTTTGGCATTTTTTGTTAGTGAATTTTTGAAAAAAATATGAAAGTATTTTATTGTAATATGTCAACTTTCCCATGTGGTAAAAGTTCCACGCCAGCTACTTTAAATTAAAAATAAACAATGAAAAAATTGCTGGATATGTTGTGCAAAGTTTTCGAATTTTCGGTTTCAATATCTTTGATAAATCTGATACAAAACTACATATGTGACTGAGACAGTTCCAACACAGTTAGTTTGTTTCAAATAACGAGCTACCAACAAATGATTACTACAATTCACAACTCTAAGTTGTTTGCACTATTAACCTCCCAGTATATGGGAAGTTCTTGTAATCGCCTCGAAAATCGAAACTGAAATTTTCAACATTTCTTTACGTTTTGAGGTCTATAGAGTATATATAAAGTGTTTTTAGAAAGGGAGATGTGTGTGTGTGTGTACGTACGTTCGTGGACACTTTTTTCTACGAGCATAACTCACGTAAACGAAGTCGTATCGACTTCATTAAGGTGTCAATCGAAGCAATATTAAGAGCTGATTAGTTTTTGGGATCCTTCGGTCGGGGGGGGGGGGGGTAGTTGTTTTGCCCCTTTGAAGGTCATTTCTGTCATGCGTTATATCTCGCGAACCAAGCATAGATTTGCATGATTAAGGTGTCAATCGACGCCTACCAACTTTTTTGTGAATCTATAAAATTTTGAAAAAAATCGTTGAAGCCGTTTTTTAATTTAAGAAAAAAAGTACAAAAAATTAGGTTTTTTTTAAATAAACAATGAATTTGTAACCTAATTTGAGGTCGAGAGTATTCGATTTTTATAAAATTTAGTTACTTCAAGCAGTGCTTGTAAAAACAACATCAAAAATTTTCCTCGTGATTACGTAAAAAATTAAATAAACAAGCCGCGAGGTGCGACCCATGAGGTCCACACGGTCAACTTCCCAGTAATATCTACATAGATATTAAAAATATTAAACACAATAATAATTATGGAAATAATTTTACTTCAAATGATAAAAATATACTTCTCATAAAAGTTATTGGAATGACTTAATAATAATCGTAACATCTACGCGAGCGTCAATTGATTACGTAAGGATTTTGGTGCATTGGTTTGATTGATTATTCACGCAGATCAATTGGAGGGGGGACAGGTTACAAAGCAGTTTTTTCATTACAGTTTAAACATGGTGCTGCGGAGACTATTGAAAATCTACTCAAATGTTGCAAATATTAATAAACTTTGATTGAATTTACAACAATGTCTTTAGAATCAGAGATTTAAGGTATAATGATTCGAATGAACCCTTTTTACATGGTGACTTTGAATGATTTTTTATTTTTTATTTAATTAATTTAATTTATTTTGTAATCCGAAAATTTTTTTTGCTGCTTTCTCTACAAAGATTTACAAAAATTTATAAATGCTATAATTATTTATTATTACGATGTGCAAATCAGGTTCAAAATGATTTTTTTTATAAAAAACACTACTTTTACAAAAAAAAATTTATTAAATTAAGAAAAAACGCTTTAACGATTCTTTTCAAATATGAAAACATCATAAAAATGTTGATACGCATCGATTGACACCTTAATGATGCAAAGATTATATTTGGTTCTCGAGATATAATGAATGACGTAAATGACCTTGAACGTTTAATGAATTTTCATTTTTAATTTAATTTTTTTCGTAATCACGAAAAAAACTTTTGCTGTTTTTTTTACAAGAACTATTTGGAGTATATAAATTATATAAATATTGATTACTTCGATTCGAAAATCAAGTTAAAAATTTTGTGTTTTTGAAAAAAAAAACCTAATTTTTTGCACTTTTTTTTAAAAATTAAAAAACGGCTCCAAGAATTTTTTGAAAAACTTGATAGAATCACAAAAATGTTAATACGCGTCGATTGACACCTTAATCAAGCAAATCTTACGTTTGGTTCGCGAGATATAGCGCACGACAGAAATGACCTTCAAAGGGTCAAAACAACAAACCCCCCCGACCGAAGTGTACCAAAATCTGATTGCAAAGACGCTTCGATTGACACCTCAACGAAGTCGATACGAGTTTGTTTACGTGAGTTACGCTCTTTGAAAAAACTGTCCACGAACGCACATACGTACGTACGGACGTACGTACGTACGTACACACACACACACACATACATACTTCTTTCTAAAAACACTTAAAATATACTCTAAAGACCTCAAAACGTAAAGATATGTTGAAATTTTCAATTTCGATTTTCGAGGCGATTACAAGAACTTCCCATATACTGGGAAGTTAAAAATAAAAAATCTTTAACAGGCATCATGAACTTCAAGGTCATTTCTGTCCTGCGTTATATCTCGCGAACCAAACATACGATTTACATCTTCAATGTGTCAATCAACGCGTCTTAACATTTTTGTAAATCTGTCGAATTGTGAAAAAAATCGTTGAAGTAATTTTTTAATTTAAGAAAAAAAAGTGCAAAAAATTAGGTTTTTTTAATAAACAATAAATTATTAACCTGATTTACGGAAGACAGTATTCAATTTTTATAAAATTTATATACTTCAAGGAATGCTTGAAAAAACGTCATCAAAACCTTTTCTCATGATAACAAGAAACATTAAATAAAAAATAAATAAAAAATAAAAAATCATTAACAGTCACCATGATCTTCAAGGGCATTTCTTCCATTCACTATATCTCACGAGCCAGATATCATATTTGCATCATTAAGGTGTCAATTGACGTGTTTTAACATATTTGATCATGATTATTTTAACATTATAAAAAACCGTTTCAGCGGTTTTTTAATTTAATAGAAGAAAATGCGAAAACTTAGGGTTTTTTTCATAAAAAACTTTTTTTAACCTGATTTGCACAACACAGTAATAAATGTTTATAAAATTTATACATTCCTATCAGTTTTTGAGGAGTAACCAGCAAAACTTTTTTCATGATTCTGAAAAAAATTCAATTAAAAATAAAAAATCATTTGAAGTTACCATATGAAAAGGGTTCTTCCGAATGATATTACCTTATATCTTTTATTCTAAAGACTTTGTTGTAAAGTCAATCAAAGTTTTAAAATGTTTGGATAATTTCAGCAGATTTTTTATAGTTTTTGCAGTCTTTTCATTAAAATAAGCGGCTAAAATTTTGAAAACCATCAAAATTTCAATCAAATTTGCATTTGTGGTAATCAATCATCATCACCCATCTACCGAAAGCCTTGCGTAATCAATGGATGCTCCCGTAGATGATATGATTAATATTAACTCATTCCTGTTACTGCTATGAATACCTCTCATTATTATTATTTAAAGTCGTACTATTTTCAAAATTATTATGGTGTTTAATATTTTTAATGTTTATCTAGATATTACTGGGAAGTTGACCATGTGGACCTCAAGGGTCGCACTTCGCGGCTTGTTTGATAAACAAGCGATACCGATATTGAAATTCCGAAAATCATTTTTAATTTGAATATTAATTACGTGCATTTAGCATATTTTTTTATTTGAGTCAATGAACGTATTTACAAATGAGACAAATTTAAGTTAAAAGATTTTTCTCAATAAAGAGTGGTGCAATGTTCGTTGCTTTGGGATCAATTTTCAGATCTCGTACATTATGCACGCTATTCTGCTAGCGTTCCTATAATTTACTTTAGAATAGTTTCGCATTCATACCTTATTCAACCATGCCCAAATATTATGATTTCATTGATGCAAATGCTTGTCATGAGATAGGATATAACTGAATAGTACGTGTTATATTTTTATCTTCAGAAAACTACCCATGGTTGATTGCTATGCTTTCTACTTATCATATTTAGAATAACTGAAGCACATTTCAAGGAAGCATGCTTAACTTAAGAATAATCCTGAAATTGTTACTGTACATAGAGCTCATATTATTTTTATTGTTAGTAGTTTATGGCATGTGTTTCTCTTGAATTAAGTAATTTACAATGAGTTTGTTCATATTCGCAATATGTCCAAAAATGAAAACAGTTTGAGAGCATGATGATAGGACATCAAACGACATGGACGATTACAAAGTTATCCTTCTTATTCCCTGAGTGCTGTAGCTTATTTCAAGCAGAGTCATGACAATCCACTAAGCGATGTATAGTGATGAGCAGAATCGGTCTTGGTCTTGCATAAAAACAAGACCAAGACTCTACCTACCCTATCAAGACCACGACCAAGACTTGCTCTGCAAGACCAAGACTCGCCTTGCAAGACCAAGACCCAAAACCAAAACTATGCGAGACTCAACCATAATAAATTTTAAGTATTTTTATTGTTAACACGTGAAACTGTGTTTGGATTTTTTTTAAATTTCAACAAAATATTTATTGTTATTAATTGAACTTCTACTCCAAATTTAAAAGTGCACTGTTCTACGGTTTTTGAAACATTGCATTTTATCATTTGATTCTTATAAACGGGCTCTTATGATGCTCATTTGTGATAATTGCTAAACTGAGAAGATACCGTCAAAATGCATGCCAAATTTATTAAAAATTAACAATCTACATAATTATTAATATCTTTTTCAACGAAATACATCATATATTTTCGAAGATTCATGAAACTATTGACTTTTAATGGGCGGTGGTGTCAACTAGACACGGAAGTTCAAATCCCATAAATAGGTTTTACTACCTTGTTAAGCAATGCATCTGAGTTAACCGAATTTGAAATTAACAATAAAGAATGGAGCTCGTTGGAAAAATTCTCAAAAACTTTAAACTTCTGACGACGAAACTTAGTGGAGATAAATATGTCACGTTACCCCTTGCCACTGTTTCGTTTAATTTTTTAATCGAGAAGATAGAAACTACGGTTAAACAGCTAGATAATAAAGTTGATCGCAACGAAGAAGATGAAAAACTTATTACTAGTTTCCAAGCTTCACGAGATAAAATGTTGAAACATTATTGAAAAACCAACTGCATTTATTAACACAACATTAATCCTTGATCCGAAACACAAAGTAGAAACCTTTGATCTTGGTTGTAGTGGCAGCCTCTTTTCATCCAAAGGTAGCTCACTTAACCTTTTATCTTACACCAAACCAAAAAA
Source organism: Oxycera nigricornis (assembly GCA_963942545.1). Lineage (NCBI taxonomy): Eukaryota > Metazoa > Arthropoda > Insecta > Diptera > Stratiomyidae > Oxycera > Oxycera nigricornis. Next base: position 85,731,219 of record OZ012660.1, on the reverse strand, counting down.
AATTGTTTTTTTTTCTTTTACAAATAACTATCAATTGATTTCATCGTACAGATAAGGAAGATCAAAGTTACGCATTAAATTATTATCGATACTAATTTTTATGTTTGGGAAGCTAGATGGAAATCTTGATAGATTGGAGGAATTGAGAAATTCCTGTAGGTAGTAACCTGTATCTTCTTTGTTTAATAACGTATCAATTGATTTAGCCTTCTTACACTTCAACGTATAATCTGTTTCGAATATTTTTTCTATGCCAGAATATACATGTTACATTCATCTTACAGTAATAAAGAAACTTCTTAGAAAATTTTTCCTATATTAGCCCATTTTTTGGAATTGAGCAGACGGAATCCTATTGAAGAGCATTCAATGAATTTAAATGTTGAATGTATGGCATTTTTACCACTGAGAAGAGTGTCTGCTATTCCGTATGAAGCTACGGGTGTGGCAAATTGTCCTGTAAACCTGACTCGTGATACACATATTTATCATGTGTAACTAAACAAACGTATCAAAATGCTGTAATTTTTTAAATCAGAAACATGAAATTTGGTATATGAAATATATGTTTTTATCAAAAGGCCGTAATGGCCAGCGTACACAGCTTCGAATCTAAAAGTGCCAGCATCTCGTCGTCAACTCTAGGATGTTTCCAGGCATAATAAGTGAGCAGTTTCAACACATCCAAGGAAACAAGAAAATTACTTCGTTACCTAGTTCCGTCTAAAATACTTGGCATTTTTCTCTTTTATTATTTATTTTTCATTGCTGGCTACTTACTTAAACGGTGTAAGTGGTTACAAGTTATTTACTAGCTTTCTCTTTATCATCTATTAAACAAGCCGCGAGGTGCAACCCTTGAGGTCCACACGGTCAACTTCCCAGTAATATCTACATAAACATCAACAACATTACAACAATGAGAGGTAATAGTAACAGGAATGAGTTAATATGAATCATATCACCTACGGGAGGGTCCATTGATTACGGAAGGTTTTTGGTCGATGAGGACAGATTGAATATTCACGCGGATCAATCGGTGGGGGCCTTTTTGGTCTTGAAAAATTTTGTTGGTTTTCAAAATTTAAGCAATTTTTTTAATTAAAGGACTATAAAAACTATTAAAAATCTGCTCAAATTATGCAAATATTTTAAAACTTTGATTGAATTTACAACAATTTTTTTTAAATAATAGATATAAAGTAATATCATTCGTATGAATCCTCGTTACATGGTAACTTTGAATGATTTTTTTATTTTTAATTTAGTTTTTTCATCATCATGGAAGAAAATTTTGCCGGTTTCTCTTCAAAAACTGATAAGAATGTATAAATTTTATAAACTGGTATCACTGTGCTGTGCAAGTCAGATTAAATATTTATTGTTTATGGAAAAAACATAATCTTTTGCACTTTTTTTCGGAAATTAAAGAACGGCTCAAGCGATTTTTTTCAAAATGCTACAAATTTACAAAAATATTAATACGCGTTCATTGACACCTAAACGATGCAAATTCTATGTCTGGTTCGCGAGATATAACGCATGACAAAATTGACCTTCAAACAGGCAAAGCAGCAAACCCCCCCCCCGACCGAAGTTTTCCAAAAACTAATCAGCTCTTAAGATTGCAAAGACGCTTTGATTGATACCACAACGAAGTCGATCGGACTTTGTTTACGTGAGTTATGCTCGTAGAAAAAAGTGTCCACGAACGTACAGACGTACGTACGTACACACACACACACACATACGTCTCCCTTTCTAAAAACACTTTAAATATACTCTATAGACCTCAAAACGTAAAGAAAAGTTGAGAATTTCAATTTCAATTTTCGAGGCGATTACAAGAACTTCCCATATACTGGGAAGTTAATAAAAGTAAATAGGTCATTTAAAATATTTGTATGTGAAAACGCAAGACCAAGATTTGGTAGGCAAGACCAAGACCGAGACCAAGACTAGGTCTAAAGACGCAAGACCAATACCAAGACCAAGTGCGCAAGAACAAGACCAATACCAAGATTACCACAGTCTTGGTCTTGGTCTTGTTTTGCTCATCACTAGTGATATACTTGCTGCTAGAAAAGAGAATTTTTCCGGAAAATCTGAGCATATTCACTGAAAGCTAAGCAGTATTCAGTCTTTATCAAACGTGTTTACCACTTCTAAAATAGCTATGAAATGTAGAACACTCCTAAATGAGTTATACGTACTCTCTAAAGTGGCCCCATATTGGGTACCCGGGACACAGTGGTAAAATATAAAGCAGACTCTCTAGCGAGAACTGGCCATGAGCTTTTTTATTTTATTACAAATCCATATGTTAGCCGTCTTTAAAAGCCGTCATTAGAAATTCCTGAAAGATACAAACAGCTGTAGACTGCCAATCCTACTTTAAAACAACCAAGGCAGGTTTTGTAAATAATTGAACGATGTACAATTTTCCCGCAATATTTTTTCCGTAAAGTCAACGGTCGACATACAATGACAAATTACTACGAATACTACTAGATTTTACAAAGAAAAATATATATTAATAAAAGACAAGCCAATAAGTTTAAAACAAGAAACTGTGTTCCATATTTTTCATTGGGTCAACCGTTTTTGAAATATATGCATTTCCAGAATCTGATACCAAGACTTTTAACAAGCGGCAAAAAATGTAAAAAACATCATGAGATAAAATATGTTTACGCTAACCTTCTTTCCAATAGACCACGTTTGCCAATAAAGCGCGAATTTGCGCTATGAAATATCTTTATGGAGGAATTGTGCAGGCATGTGGCATTGAAGTGTCTAAGTGCACGTACACATATTACACACGAATTAATGTGCAAATATAATGTGTAACGATGCAGATACAGGTTAAAGCCTACGAAATTCCAACCAGTTAGATGTGTACCTTATGGATTTGTGGCCCTATTGCTCGACATGAGTGACAGTCCCTATCTACGCTATTGCGGGGCCGTCAGCAAGATAAGTTGACTTCACACGAGCTGCACTGATATCTGCACCTGCATCGATATTGGTCGCTTGTGAACGTAGAAGTGACTTAAGGGAACGAATCGCAGCTATGACCACAAGTCACTTGTCCGCATGCGAATTTCGATGGGTATATAGTACAGTCAATTGGGAGTTTAGCGTGCATTTTCAAAAGGCAGAAATTTTTTATTGCAATGTGTGTGGAATGCTATAATTAGCGTAAGTTCAATTTCCTGGGATCCCCAATGATGGCGTTTGGGCTCCATCTTGAAAACAATAGAAAGTAAGTAAGTATCTCCCAAACCGTGGCTTCCACAAGAAAGTTGTGTGTGGCAAACTTGCGTAGAATATAATTTTTAGCAAGTCGTCCATACATAACTTTTGCGTTGTGTCAACAATAAATAAAAAAGATAGAATCCAAAAACCGTTACCAAAAAGGGGGGAATAACTTTCGGACGCCACAACTTTTTTAATTTCACGTTTAACGCGAAACATGTTGGGATACATTTCTAAGATAATTTTGTCGCAAATCGTTCGCGGTATTGATTGTTCCAATCACTGCACATTAACGGGAGTTATTCCATACCAAAGGGGACAAGGTCACGTGAAAAACCCCAAAAACCTTTTATTACCTGCTTAAATGGTCCTAAAATGCTTTTTTCCTATGACTTATCCCCCTTCGAGACGCAATAACTCCCGACATGGTACAGTGATCGAAACAAGCAATACCGCAAACGTTTGGTGATAAAACTGCCTAAAAGTTATTTTCGGACGAATTTCGCCGTGATAGGGGAAAGAAAGAAGTTGTGGCGCGCGAAAATAATATAATAATATAATATAATAATATTGACAGCACGTGAAAATGATGTATCCACAACTTACTGCAAATTGAATTTCACACAAGTTTGTCATATTTAACTTTTTTGTGGGAGTGGTGCTTTCCAAGATATGGGCCCGTCCCCCTTTTTTTTGTTCTCAAGATGGCGCGAAGGGGATTGGAGCTGTCACCCCAGAAACCTCAATTTAAGCTCACATAAAGGCATTCCAATTAAAAAATTTCTACCCACTAAAATGCTCCGTGAGTTTTGCAATGGGGGGTTTGCCATCGGAAGCCGATTATTTGGCCTAAAAATGCGCTTTTCACGTGAGTTTCCCCCCTTTGGGATGCAATAGCTCCCGCCAGTGTACAGCGATCAAAACGATGAAAACCGCAAACGACTTGCGACAAAATTGCCTTAAAATTATTTTCAATGTGTTTTGGGGTTCCCTCGTTTTTGGATGTCGTTTTGAGCTTGTAACTCTTTTATGGTTAAAACCACGTAAAATTCATGTATGCATGAATTGCTGCAAATTAAATTCTTCACAAGTTTGCCATATTAAACTTTCTTGTGGGAGCCATGATTTTGGAGATATGGGAGATGTCCCACTATTTTTTGTTTCCAAGATGAAGCCCAGAGGATTGGGGCTGCGACTCCAGAAACATGGATTTAAGCTCACAGTAAGATATACTACACATTGCGCCAAAATTCCGGCTGCCTTCCAAAATGCTCCGCGAGTTTCGCAACAGGGGTTTGCCACCAAAAGTCGATTATTTATCCTAAAAACGGGTTTTTCACGCGACTTTCTCCCCTTTGGGATGGAATATCTCCCGTTAATGTGCAGTGATTGGAACAATCAATACTGTGAACGATTCGCGACAAAATTATCTTAGAAATGTATCCCAACGTGTTTCGCGTTAAACGTGAAATTAAAAAAAGTTGTGGCGCCCGAAAATTATTCCCCCCTTTTTGGTAACGGGTTTTGGATTCTATCTTTTCTATTATGGACGTGACGCAAAATTTATGTATGGACGACTTGCTAAAAATTATATTCTACGCAAGTTTGCCATACACAACTTTCTTGTGAAAGCCACGGCTTGGGAGATATGGGGGTGTCCCACTTTCTTTTGTTTTTAAGATGAAGCCCAAACGCCATCATTGGGGATCCTAGGAAATTGAACTTAAGCTTATTATTGCTTTCCACACACATTGCAATAAATTTTTTTTTGCCTTTTGCTTTTGGTTCAAAAATACATATTTCACGTTAAAGTTTAGTTAGTATGTGCAGACATTAGAGTCCTGCATTTCGCATGAACAAAAATTTAACGAGAATTTAGGGAGCCAAAAGTGACTGTCACTATATGATACTATGTACACTATGCCGTTCGTGACACGATGCTTGAGTACCACTCAAGGTCGATAAACATATATCGAAAAACTTCAAGTGGATCTCACTGAAAATGCAAAGCATTTTTTGCATTATCAATTAAATCTTATCAGATTCCCAACTCTACAATTTTTGGATGGCTAAGCTCATCTTGTAAACATTCCCTCACATCTCTACGCACAGTTTGTGAATCATTTCACTGCAAAAATATTTACATGGAAGAACAAGCCGCTTGTCATCGCATTTTGCCAGAAAAACACTTGCATGGCGCTTAATTATTTAATGCATATCGAACTAGTTAGGCTAATTGTGTAGAAACGCTCAAGTGGTCCAATTACGATGCACTCGCGCGTTCCATTGCATCAGTACAGAGCTGCATCTATCTTTGAACTGCAAGGAGGAGCGGAGTGCTATTGGAATTCGCAATAAATTGCATCTTTGTACTGGCGATTACAGTACACATAAGTGCTGCAGCAAAGTCGTTATTAATTATATTTCAAGCGTACTTTCTGCGACTTTTGTGTCAATAGACAAAAGTTTAACCAGGTTAAATCATGTGGTATTCAAATTAGAAATACCTACCTGAGATTTTATTGATTTTTTCTCATTTTGTAACTTTTGTTTCCCATAGCTCGATTGACTTTTAAGGCAAAAGTAGGTTTAATCTCCACAGATCTATGTGTTTGTCGAAACGACGAAAGGCTAGCTTGTGAGAGCCACTGAGCAACATTGTTTCGATTTCGACCAATGCGAAAAATGTTTATTCCTTCTGAATCATTGCTGTAGATTATCCGTATACCGCCCGTACTCACTCAAATAACGTTGTTCAAGGAGCCGATCGGAGAAAATCAAAGAAACTCTACATACAATATACTTTGTTTGCGAAGCAAAGCAAATGGCAAAACAAGTTCGTAGAAATGAACACGGAAACGCTTCTAAGACTTTTGTAGAAGCTCCTGATAGGGAGTTTTCACTAACAAAGTGAAAACTTCAAAATGAACGAACTTACGTAATTGCTTTGCTAGGCCGTGCCTTACAGCGAATCTAAATCCTCTGGAGCTCGTTTAACCTCAGCGCCGAGGAATTTATTGATTTAAGACTTGGAATTTCTAACAAGAGCTGAACATTTCGAGAAGGTGCCTGTTGGCCAACGAAAAAAGCCTTGTTGCTATCCCATGTTTCAACGCACGGTTTAAGAATCTAACGATAAAACAGATTATCTTAAGTTCTAGTCCCTGAATGTTTGTAGCGAGGAAAGAAACCATTAGAATTGGTTGCAGACGCGTAGCTTTTAAAAACAGTCTGCTTTGAATTGCTTCCGCTGGCATATGTCCTATGCGATGCTAGCAAAACTCTCCCTGCTAGTCCATTAACTTTGTGCCAATTCGTGGAACCTTAAAGGCACGTTTTACTTCATTTATTATTTAACGCAATGTATCGGAAGCAAGCAGGCTTTCATGGTCGTGTTCCCTCAGAGTTTATCGGAACTCGCAATAAAGTGCTTACACTCTCGGTCCACAGTCGATGGATTAACGCATCTTTGCTTCTGACAGAGTTCTGCAGAAGCATGGAAGTTCCCATGCAGATGGAATTCAACAATGCGATAAAAATACATGATGTATTTTGGAAGGTAGCTTCATACTGGAATATTAACAATTCGTTATGGTGATTGTGAGCAGTGATGGTGGTGGTTTGAGATCTACAAACAGATTTCACCGGAAAAATACTTAAATTTCCTAATAATATTGTTATAGCAATTTGTCCTTCGTTATAAAATTTTAGGATTTAGAACAAGGGAGAAAGCTCTCATTTCTGAAACAACGAAAAATAGACCAATCTATTTCAATCTAAATCTATCCTTGAGAAAGTATCATGTACATCATATTAAGAACAAGGCTGTCTGTATCTTCAAAGTAATATTAAAAAAATAAAAGTATCCTTTTTTCTAATGAAACGGTTTTTGAAGTCCCACTTAAGTGCAGTAAACTTGAGAAAATATATTGGACCAAGTCAACTTTTATCACAAAATCTTATTGTATTTTCGGAATAAAATGAAGATGCCTTGAAAAGCGATTGAGTATTTAAAAAACAAACAAAATAATTGAAATTATTTAATTTGCTCACTCGATGATAGTTATTTTAACTTAAGTTGTTAACAACTTTTTATAACTTGTCGTTTCTTTTACGGATGATTAAAACTAGAACAAGCCGGGAGGTGCGACCCTTGAGATTACCACAGTCAACTTTTCAGTAACATTTACATAGATATTAGAAATATTAATCACAAAAATAACAAGCCGTGAGGTGCGACCCTTGAGACCCACACGTACAACTTCCCAGTAATATTAACATAAATATTAAAAATATTAAACACAATTATAATTATGGAAATAATAATACTTTTAATAATAAAAATGTACCTCTCATAAAAGTTATTGGAATGACTTAATATTAATCGTAACAACTATGCGAGCGTCAATTGATTATGTAAAGATTTTCGTGGATTGGTTTGATTTAATATTCACGTGGATCAATCGGAGGGGGGACAGGTTACAAAGACTTTTCTACGTTATTTTTTATTTTCATATCGATGCTTGAAGGACAAAACAGCGCTAGCAAAAATGAATGCAGTTTTTGTTATTACGATAACTGAAGAGATTTTGTCGCGTGATGGTTATTTTGAATAGTTGCGATCAAAATTGCCATCACTCCGGTAAAATCGCCGAATTTATATTTTTTCACGATTTTACATCAAAGAGACTAATAATTAACTTCCCAGTATATGGGAAGTTCTTGTAAACGCCTCGAATATCGATATTGAAATTTTCAACATTTGTTTACGTTTTGAGGTCTTTAGAGTATATTTCAAGTATTTTTAGAAAGAAGTATGTAAGTGTACGTACGTACGTACGTATGTGCGTTCGTGGACACTTTTTTCTACAAGCATAGCTCACGTAAACAAAGTTATATCGACTTTATTGAAGTGTCAATCGAGGCGTCTTTGTAATCTTAAGAGCTGATTAGTTTTCGGAACACTTCGGTCGGGGAGGTATGCTGTTTTGCCTCGTTGAAGGTCATTTCTGTCATGCAATATATCTCGCGAAGCAAACATACGATTTGCATTGCTATGGTGTCAACCGACGCACATTGAAGTTTTTGTGATTTTATCAAAGTTTTGAAAAAAAAACATTTGGAACCGTTTTTTAATTTAAGGAAAAAAGTGAAAAAATTAGGTTTTTTTCATAAACAATAAATTTTTAATCTGATTTGCGAAAGACAGTAATCAATGTTTATAAAATTTATATACTCCAAACAGCTTTTGTGTAAAAACCAGCAAAACTTTTTTCTCATGATTACCAAAAAAAAGTTAAAAATGAAAAAAAGGCATCATGATTTCAAGGTCATTTCTGTCATTGTCCATATCTCATGAACCAGATGAAATATTTGCATCATTTTGGTGTCAATCGACGTGTATTAACATTTTTGTTATGTTTTTGCATTTATATTTTGGAGCGGTTTTTTTAATTTAGCAAAAAATGGAAAAAATTGGGGTTTTTCATAAAAAAATAATTTTTTAACCAGATTTGCACAACACGGTAATAAATATTTATAAAAATTTATAAATCCTTCTCAGTTTTTGGAGACAAAACAGCAAAACCTTTTTTCATGATTCCTAAAAAAACATTTAATTTAAAATAAAAACATCATTCAAAGTCGCCATGTAAAAAGTGATCATATGAATGATTTTACATGACTACTCTTATCCTAAAGACATTGTTGTTAAGCCAATCAAAGTTTATTAATATTTGCATAGTTTAAACAGTTTTTTAATAGTTTTTACAGTACCGTGTTTTAATTTTAATATAAAAACTGCTTAAATTTTGAAAATCAAAAAAAAAATTAATCAAATTTGCGTTACTAGAATTTCTTTTTTGATGAAAGCTTTTTAAAGCATATGATCTTGAAAATTAGTGACTACAAAACATTTTACCATTCAAAACTTTGATTACCAAAAATCCAAATTTGATTAATTTTTTTTTGGTTTTCAAAATTTAAGCAGTTTTTTATTTAAATTATAACACTGTAAAAACTATTCAAAATCTGTTCAAATTATGCGAATATTAATAAACTTTGAATGACTTTACAACAATGTCTTTAGAATAAAAAATATAAGGTAATATCATTTGTATGAACCCTGTTTACATAGTAACTTTGAATGAATTTTTATTTGTACTTTAGTTTTTGTTATAATCATGGATTTTTTTTGCTGATTTCTCTTCAAAACTGATAAGAATGTATAAATTTTATAAACATTCATAACTGTGTTTCGCAAATCAGGTTAGGAAAAACTTAATTTTCTGCACTTTTTTTCAATAATTTAAAAAACCACTCCAAAGATTTTTTAAAAAAATGTATAGAATCACACAAATGTCAATACGCGTCGATTTACATCTTGAACATGCAAATCCCCTGTTTTGCTCGCGAGATATAGCGCATGACAGAAATGACCTTCAAACGGGCAAAAAACCAAACTCCCCCGACCGAAGTGTCCCAAAAACTGATCAGCTCTTAAGATTGCAAAGGCGCTTCGATTGACACCTTAAAGGAGTCGATAGGATTTTGTTTACGTGAGTAATGCTCGTAGAAAAAACTATCCACGAACGTGCAGACGTACGTACGTACACACACAAATACATCTCCTTTTCTAAAAACACTTTATATATACTATATAGACCTCAGAAGGTAAAGATATGTTCAAAATTTCAATTACGCTTTTCGAGGCGATTACAAGAACTTTCCAAATACTGGGAAGTTTAAAATTTTGAAGTTTGATTTATGATTTTCGGAATACTTATAGCGTTCGGCTTTTATCAAATTTTATCAAGTACGGTCGGTGTCTTCAAGACAAGACTTGCGTGAGCCAGTTATTGAAAATTAGTAAGGAATACAAAAACATTCGTTCTGAATGGTAAACCCAGTAAAATAAGCTATATTGCAAAAAAATGGGTCAGCTCTTTCTTGACCATTGAATACTCGAGTTGATTATAAAAAAATGAAACATTCATATACCACAAAAGGCTTAAATATATTTTGTGGCAAAATTAATTTTCTATATTTCATTTTTCGTTAAAATTAACAGCATGATGTCAATTTGTAATCAAACACCACATAATAATGTGAAAAAATGTAATATAGAGGAACGAATGAGTCTTATCGTCATGAAAGTTCCGGAACGTGAAGACGTAACGTGCCCTTATTAATAACTTTCAATTAACAAAAATTATTAATTAGACGCAAGTTAAATTTTAGAAAAATTTCAAATTGGCAACATCGACAAGTTCTGTTTGTAAACAAGCAGCAAAAATAATCTCAATACTATATTGATTGTATTGAAAAATAAACTGCCTCGGCAATTTAAGCTTTACGGAGATTTGATCAGCGAATTTTTAATAAACCAAACAATTTGCCAGTGTCGTATTAATGGCTTTGCTGTGATGCTCGGGTGGGATGTACAATGTAAACGTGAGATAATTGAAATTTTCTAATTAGGCTTAATAGGGATGGATATATGAAACTCTGCCACTGATATTCACACATGTTATCCGGTGAGTCCGCAAGCCATTGAGATTGTTTGTATATCAACAGTTTAATATTTTATCAAGGACTTCAATCATTTTTTTTTGGTAAAATTGTCTGAGACCCAAAATTTAAAAGTGGAATCACGAGGAATGGTTGAGAGGAGAAACTTTTTTCACCGATTACGCTCTTTGAAATAACCTGGATCGTTTCAGCTTAATTTTGCCTTTGAAATAGTAATGGGCATCCTTCCGGCGCATAATATAAAATTTTGTTGAAACCAAACAGACATCGTTCATTCGTGTGCGCCATTAAGCAAAGTGCTGTAATGAGGTTCATAGCAGTCCCTTAACATAACCACGTCCTTGTTTACCGCCCACACATTCCAGCATTTCGACCCGGATCTTGGCAAGGATGGAATTGTTGTTCCGTTGGATTGCCCTCCGTCGACTTCCACGAATAGCATTCTATATCCCAAGTATGTAGAAGTGATGGCATACGATATATATTTCGTTGAACATGTTTGATATTACGCGCAATAAAATTAAATTAAATGAGAATTTTTATTCATGGCTTCCAAATGTTTGCTCACAGTGTCCGCAACCATAACCAGGTTAATAGAAGCTTGTAATAGATAAATGAGTAGCCTTTCATGGCACCTGAAGTTGAATGTATATGGATGTGGGCGGAATAGGATCATTTAATGGGATAAATACATGAAATGAGATGGTTTATGGCAACATGCTGAATTCAAATACTTTGCACAGATTTAGCAATATATAGACACAGATATTAGATTTATGTGCTTATTAAAAAAAACAATTAACTTGTAGGTGGACTGTTTATGCGAACTTCTTTTACTCCAAGCACCTTTCAAATCATTGATAATGTATAATGAATGAAGAAAAGTTCATCAAATACCTAAGGACCATTTGTTAAATTTTTCAGTTTATTCACTATAAGGGTTTGTGGTTTTCGTGAGGTGAGAGTCTCAACTGTTACCAAAGTTTTGATTGGGTAAACCACATTATTGCTAGTGCTTGTTATCCAAAAAAAACATTGATTTACCACAAACAATAGTTTCTCGTACTTTCTTCCATACTTTTTCGTTATTTTTCTATCTAAATATTCCTTTACAAGTTGGAAACGAACCATTGATTACAAACGACCGATTTTAAAACATATTAACCATTAGGTAAATTTCGTTTTCGCCATGCACTGTATGAATACATTATTTCCAATTTAGAGGCTCAATACTTTTAAATTTAAAAGGAATAACTGCTTCATAGAAACACCACAAAAGTCAAACAGCCACCAACCCGAATACCCAATTAAGAAAATTAAAAATGTTAGTTCTAATTTTTCCATTAATATGCTGCGACTTGTTCCCAGATCAACGATGGTGTTTTAATTTGAAAATATATCAATATTGCGAACCGTCATATAACGAAGCATCCAGTAATAGACGAAAGGAGTTTTTTTCGCATTATTGAACTCGTTCAAGTACCACAATGTAAAGTTACCCGTTCATTTTTCGCATGGCAATATGTTTGTACCATTTCAAGTAGAGCAGCGAACACATATCCGCGTACATGGAGCAAACTCAATTCAATTTTAAAATTTCATTACAGCATACTCTAGATAAATTGACAGGAGCCGTGCTTCATGCTCGTGATAAAGTCCTGCGAAATTTTATGGTTGATGTGCTTCTGAGATGTAGTGAGATGGAACGTGATGATCTTGTATGGCCACACGCTTAACAGCCCCAGGATAATGCGAAATACCCTATACGCGCTAGTCCTGGTGACCTTAACGTGGAGGCAGATTTTTTGATACGCGACTGACGTCCTGACCGGGTCTGATAGCTCGCTGAAGTGTGAATGCTGAGGTTCACACGCACACTGTTCACAAATGAAAATTTCATCTTTGATGGACACCCATAAAATGACATTAATCGCAAAAGTTGGGATCCACCAGCCAGCATCTAGCTTTGAAAAAGAACTTCGCGGCCAGCGGGTTGAGGTGGTTAAAAAAGAATAGCTTTAAATTGCTATGAAATTGAAATTTCTCGCTGACATCATTTGGAAGTGGATATCCCAAAAGCTAATGGAATACTGTCACACTTAGCGAGTATGCAGTTGACCTGAATAATTACTTTTAGGGATTATTGACCGATCGCGACAAAAACAAACCGAAATTATGATGAACAGACTAGAGGGATGCAATCAAAATGACTGATTTCTTCAGCACGATGAATTCTGGATGGAGAAAAGAGCAATCGCGTCGGACTAAATACTTTTTTAGGTAACACATCGGTACTCCTACAGAATTAAATCGGTATTCCCTATGTATGGGGCAGTACTCATACATGCAGAACTGTAGCGGAACATTTTGGATACTGGATAAGTTTCTAATTTCGACACAGATACAGTATTGCATTAGGAACTGGGTTCTATACTGCGTCGGTACTGCATCACTGGTACTGGTGAATTTTGTGAAAGTTCTGAATCAATTCAGTTTGCGGGTTCTGTTACAGTATTCGTCTCATAAATAAATAAATCAAAATATTTAGTCAAAACGTAATCATTTTTTCTTTTTAACTTCCCAGTATATGGGAAGTTCTTGTAATCGCCTCGAAAATCGAAATTGAAATTTTCAACTTTTCTTTACGTTTTGAGGTCTATAGAGTATATATAAAGTGTTTTTAGAAAGAAGTATGTATGTATGTGTGTGTGTGTGTATGTACGTACGTACGTGCGTTCGCAGGCAGTTTTTCTACGAGCATAACTCACGTAAACAAAGTCGTATCGACTTAGTTGAGGTGTCAATCGAAACGTCTTTGCAATCTTAAGAGTTGGTTGGTTTTTGGGACACTTCGGTCGGGGCGGTTTGCTGTTTTCACCCCTTGAAGGTCAACCATGTTATGCGCTATATCTCACGAACCAAACATGCGATTTTCATCATTAAGGTGGCAATCGACGGGTATTAACATTTTTATGAATCTTTCAAATTTTTTAAAAAAATCGTTGGATCCGTTTTTTATTTTTTGAAAAAAAGTGCCAAAAATTAGGTTTTTTCAAAAACACAAAAGTTTTAGCCTGATTTTCAAACCTAAGTAATCAATGTTTATATTATTTATATACTCCAAATAGTTCTTGTGAAAAAATCAGCAAATTTTTTTTTCATGTTTACAAAAAAAATTAAATAAAAAATAAAAAATCATTAAACGTTCAAGGTCATTTACGTCATTCATTATATCTCGAGAACCAAATATAATCTTTCCATCATTAAGGTGTCAATCGACGCGTATCAACATCTTTATGATGTTTTTATATTTTAAAAAAATTGGTAAAGCGTTTTTTACGATTTATTAAATTTTTTTAGAAAAGTAGTGTTTTTTTTTATAAAAAATTCCATTTTTAACCTGATTTGCACATCGTAATAATAAATGTTTATAGAACTTATAAACTTTTATCAATTTTTGTAGAGAAACCAGCAAAAACTTTTCTCATGATTAAAAAAAAATTAAATTAAAAATAAAAAATCATTCAAAGTCACCATGTAAAAACGGTTCATTCGAATCATTATACCTTAAATCTCTCATTCTAAAGACATTGTTGTAAAGTCAATCAAAGTTTATTAATATTTGCAAAATTTGAGCAGATTTTCAATAGTCTTCACAGCACCATGTTTAACTTTAATGAAAAAAACTGCTTTGTAACCTGTCCCCCCTCCGATTGATCCGCGTGAATAATCAATCAAACCAATGCACCAAAATCCTTACGTAATCAATTGACGCTTCCGTAGATGTTACGATTAATATTAAATCATTCCAATAATTTTTATGAGAGGTACATTTTTATTATTTGAAGTAGTATTATTTCCATAACTTTTATTGTGTTTAATATTTTTAATATCTATGTAGATATTACTGGGAAGTTGACCGTGTGGAGCTCATGGGTCGCACCTTACGGCTTGTTAGTTATTTACTTGGTCTTCTCTGTATCATATGTTTATACAACTTATCAAATCTATGTAGTTTGGTTTGGACATATGTTAAATTTCAATTACCTTTTTATATGAATTCAGCTGGGATTAAACACGTTGCCTTCGTTCCTTATTGTCAAGAAGTGAGTGCGCATCGATCTGAGCCACTGGCACTTACAATCATCTTATTAGTGAAAGATATATTTTAAAAATGCCCAAAAAAAACAATTTTGATACAAAAGTCAAAGCAAACCCACGTGAGAATTGCTCCGAACATATGTATCACAAAATACCGACTACAGATTCAGAATAAAGCCACCGTCACGGCAGTTGTAAGACTAAAGTACCGCAATTTAGGAAAGGTCAAAGATTCATCACATCTAATGGAGCGAGCAAAATATTATATCCAGATGTAACTGCACCCTTGCGAAATGATGAAAGTTTCAAGAGCAGGTCAACTTTTGACGGAGATTCCAATGTTAGCCATCATAAAGATTTCCGTTCCATTTTGGAAACGCTACCGATTGATATGATCAAGCAGTTTTCAATAGATAAAATGCATTTAGTTGATGAGGGTGTTTGCAAAAAGATTATTTGCATATTACTGGCAAAACCCCATAAGCAAAAATTAGCAAGAAGGCAAGTTTAGATAATCAACAATCAGTTGGAATTATTTAAAAAATATTCCTGCTCCGAATTTCAAAGAAAAATAATATCTTTCAAATACGCATCATTCTTCAAAGCATCCGAGTTTAGAACAGTTTTACTGTATTCAGGACCTGTAGTGCTGAGACGAATTATAAGCTCTGATGCCTCGCTATTAGAATTTTGTCATCCAAAATGTATTTCTATGATTTCAATGAATATGCAAATGATTTACTTTTATACTTCGTAAAACAGTTTTCAAAAGGATATGGCTTAGAACATATCACGTACAACGTTCACAATTTAGTGCGCATAGCGCTTCAGTTTTGATTAAGAGGGGGGGGTAAGGTTTGACAACTTTTTTCTTCTTCCATTTTTGTTTATTTTTCCTGAAAGTACAACATCTGAAGAATATTGTATTAAATTTGTAGGTCATTCGGAGTAAAACCAACGAAGTTACAGTAGGTTGAATAACCGTACCTCTTAGGTTTGTGTGCCTTTTAGCTACCTGCGCTGAGCGGCGGCAAGCGGCAACTGTTTCGGTCTCTATTGTATTACTTTTATCGACAGTAGCAAAAAGATGCCTTAGATAACGTGAATGATAGTGATGTACGGTATGGACGCGGCATCGATGATGACATGTACGTATTTTATAAGAAAATCCAGTTTTTCTCAAGATGTTTTCATTTTTCAGTGTACAAAACTCTAAATCGATTTTCCCAAACATGTAATTTTTAAAGTCGGTGACCAGCCTACAGAAAAAACTACTGAACCGATCGTTTTGAAATTTTGTACACATATTCTACATATATATAGCTCTCTAGTGACGTTAAGTTTTTTTTAAAAAATAAATTCCTAACAATTTTACAATAACAAATAGGTCGATTTTTTTCGTCAAAAATTGTTATTTTGGCTTCAAAATGGTGCCAAAAATTAAAAAATTTAATAATTAAAAAAAACTCGACGTCACTGGAGAGATGAAGTAATAAACTGAAGAAATCATTTTGATTTTTTGGTTGCAAATGATCCAGTGATGCTGTAGGCTGGTCACCGCACAAAAACTTTTTATCTAGGCGCCTGCGGAGATCTACAATAAATCCGTTATTTCTCTCTATTTTTGAACAAAAATTTTCCTAAATATTCTTCACATGTTGTACTTTCATATAATAATAAGTAAAATAAACCTACAGTAATAATTTTTTCTAAAACAAAATCATGAAAAAAGGTATTTTTTAGACGAAACAAACCTTACCCCCCCCCCCCCCCTCTTAAATTATGAATATCGGTAACAAATTATTTTGAGTTTTCAGTATCACCTAAGTTCTAGTTTTATAATGAATATCAGTATCGTATTGAGTAACTTAGTCGTGATTTATAATGGATTCGCAGTGCGTAATAAAATCCGATTTTCAGTACTGATCGTTCAGTACTTTAAAATTCTATACGGGTAGTGATAATAGTTAATGCAGATTACGGAGTATTTTTGGTTATTTTCAGCGCTTTATCCAGATTATAACACAAAATAAACAAAAATCATTACCAATGTGTATACAACTTACATTTTTGTAAATTCGGTGAAAAATTGAATGGATTAGAAAAAGTCGAATCTTGCGCATAATTCAACATTTAAACACTTTCTGTCACAAAGGCTCCAGGAATTTTGGTTTGGCTTTAACCGAAGCTCATTCGTTTTTTCCTGCGTGAATTTCCCGGACAGAAAACAGAAATTGAAATTCAATTTGGAAACAGCTTTAAGTTAGTCACTCTCCCGGTATCAATCACGTCACTCGTTTCTTTGCAACAGATAAAATCAAACGAATGCAAACAAAGAAATTGAAAAATCACCTTAGCTTATCCTTAGCTCATGCTGCTTCTGTCAATGGCTGTAGGAAATAGCACCTGAACAAAAATCTGAAAAGTTGAAAGGATTCTGGGCTACTTTCACGTCAAACATAAAAGCAAGTTCACTGATGGGAAATAAATCGAAGACCATTTTTCCTTTCCAATGAACTTTTTTAAGATGCCAAAGCGGATTCCGAATATTCTGGCTTCACTTTACCTTTGGCTTTACGATGTTCCGACAAAGCTTATGTGCACTTTTCCAAAAACTAGGTGTAATTCGAAAGTTTCCCTGAGAATGCCATGTATTGTGCGGTTAGTTGGCGAGATGCCAAGAACAAATAAATGTGACAATGGAAAGGAGGTGCTGTCGATATTGGAAGCTCAAATTTACTAACCATTAAATACGACTTCCTTCTGCAGAGTAACTTTATAGAGACATGCACTTCTAGAGGATAAATTAGTAATTGATTCCTCAGTACATTTTTTATTGCGACCTGTAATAGTTAATATGTATATCACGGATTCAAAATGTTTCTTAAAGCTACGAAAGGCAATTGAATTTAATGGTTGGTTGCTTTCAACCGCATAAACAAAAGTCAATAGCACACATGCATTCTACTTAGTGAAAAAATAAAGATTAATTCAATTTAATCCAGTTCAGATTACATAGTAAGCATGTGAATTGAACTTGCTTTAGCCGTAACAACTGATTATACTTTCAATAAACGATTGCTCCTAGCTCATAAATTCAGACTAGTTTACTTTATTTACTTATCATTAAAATAAATTCAAATAATACTTTGCAACCTTTTCGTCAAAAGCAAGACAATAAACGTCATTTGATCTGCTTAAAGAGCACCTTAAAAGAGATATAACAATTTTCCTCACAGTACTATCAGTACTTATGCAATCTGCAGAGCACTTGGCTTTAGATACGCTTGCATAAAATGTTGATTGGAAGTTATGAGTCTCAGCTACGGTTATGGCTACTAACCGTTTCATTTAGACTTCAATATTTTCAAAGTATAAGTGTAAAACGTCTTGCAGATTCAAGGGGGGAAGTACCTTTAGAGGCCGAAAAAAAGGTCTTTTTTGCATCTGATTTGTGGGGAAATGTAGACAGTTCCTATTAAATCAGTATAATATTTATTTTATGCGATGTTTGAGGTTGAAAAAAAATATTCTGCAAAAGAGAAATTTGAAAATTAACAAATTTTTCAAGGATCTTGAAAGCCATGTCGTCGCTGACGTCGTAAATTGCGTAAGCGATGCTGGCTGCAATTTTCATCTGAAATCAACAAGCCAAACATTTTTTTGCTCGAGCGGTTTTTTTAGTAGATAGACTAAAATATTTGCGAAATTCGAAAATCAACCCTTCAAAACAGGCTCAAAAAAATTACGATTTTGACGAAAAAATTTCGTTGTACTTCCAGTCAAAAATAGTCCCGAAATAATTTTGCTTTCATCTTTAGTCTATATATAACAGTTTTTATGCTCTTTAAAATGAATGCTAGATGTTGAAAATCGATTCACTAATTTTTTTATTATCACTTACGCAATTTTAAAAAACATGGTTTCGAGAAAAGGCTGTTTAAAGTTTGTGGTCAAGAGCTATGCGGGCTCGGCGCCAGGCACTTCCGGGATGCATCTCTTCCACAATTTTAAGAATTAGCTTTTGAAACTTTGACATGATATTCTTAGGCGATATATCTATCGATTAAACCAATTTAAAGAAATCGATTTTTTGAAGTGTCTAAAATTACTTCCCCCATTAAGATTTAAAATTATTATGTTCGTTCGTAGCAAAAATTGTTGCTTGTAAAGTTCATGTCGTTTCGCTTTAGAAAATTGTAAAGCAATTGTAAATTGTAAATGTTGAAATTTAACAAACAAGTTACTTCAATGCAAAATTCTTTGAAATATGAGAGGAGTTTGAATGGAATTACTGCTAAAAAGGAAAAATATTCCCAAGAAACAAGGCTACTTCAAAGAAGCAAAATGGGCGGAGTAAATAAAGTATGTATTTGTCATTTAGAACCAGGACTTGTCTTTTTTTAAATGAACCGTGATGCTAGAAGCAGTGTCGCCCTTGTTTAAAAACGTAATTTTGTCTAGTGCTTCATGGATTATGCTGGCTTCGTACTAAAAGACTGGGTTGTTTTTCGTTTATCTCCGATGGATTACATGTATTTTAGTCTTGTTCTACAGAGGCCTTTAAGGTTTTTGGGTAATTTAATTTGTTTAGTATGATATCAATCGTGTCATATCTGGCTGTATTGCCATCTTGCTCGTCAATAATTTGTCAATAGGATTTTCGCGGGCATGAAAAATTCATGTCATTCATTCATTTTCTCATTATTTGAAAATATAAGCAGTAAATTTAACTTTTGAAAGTGATACGTCTTACATATTATTTCTATGACTGCCTAGATATAAAAGACCAGCAGGTAGACATACCATGGATGGTAACAAGACAATATGTGGATGTTTTGTTTTTCTGGGCGTATTTTGGTAGTGTTTAAAATTATTATTATTAACTTCCCATTATATGGGAAGTTCTTGTAATCGCCTCGAAAATCGAAATTGAAATTTTCAACATTTCTTCACGTTTTGAGGTCTATAGAGTATATATAAAGTGTTTTTAAAAATGGAGATGTATGTATGTGTGTGTGTGTATGTACGTACGTACGTACGAACGTTCGGGGACACTTTTTCTACGAACATAACTCACGTAAACAAAATCGTATCGACTTCGTTAAGGTGTCAATCGAAGCGTTTTTGCAATTTTAAGAGCTGATTAGTTTTTGGGAAACTTCGGTCGAAGGAGGTTTGCTGTTTCGCCCCTTTGAAAGTCATTTCTTTCATGCGTTATATCTCACGAACCAAACGTACGATTTCCTTGACCAAATGGTCAATCGACGCGTATTGACATTTATGTAATTTTAATAAGATTTTAAAAAAATCTTCGAGCTGTTTTTTAATTTTAAAAAAAAAGTGCAAAAAATTTTTCTTCCAAAAACAATAAATTTTTAACCTTATTTCCACGTCCAAGTAACCAATGTTTATGTAATTTATATACTCCAAACAGGCCTTCTAAAAATGTCACCAAAATTTTTTCTCATGATTACTGAAAAAAATCAAATAAAAAATCATTAAACGATCTTCAAGGTCATATTTGTCATGCGTTATATCTCGTGAATCAATAATACGATTTGCATCGTTTAGATGTCAATGGATGCGTCTCAACATTTTTGTGAATCTATCAAATTTTTGAAAAAATATTTCGTGCCATTTTTTAATTTAAGAAAAAAAGTGCAAAAATAGGGTTTTCTTCATAAACAATACATTTTTAACCTGATTTACGGAACACAGTAATCAATTTTTATAAAATCTATATACTCTAAGCAGTGCTTGTAAAAACATCATCAACTTTTTTCTCATGATTACAAAAAACATTAAATAAAAAATAAAAACTCATTAACAGTCATCATGATCGTCAAGTTCATTTCTGTCATTCACTATATGTCACGAACCAGATATAATATTTGCATCATTTAGAGATCAATTGACGTGTAATAACATCTTAGTGATTTTTTTAACATCATAAAAATTCGTTTCAGCCGTTTGTTTTTCAATTTAATAGAAGAAAATGCGAAAAATTAGGGTTTTTCCCATCAAAAATATTTTTTTAACCTGATTTGCACAACACAGTAATAAATGATTATAAAATTTATACATTCTTGTCAGTTTCTAGAAAGAAACCGGCAAAGCTTTTCTGCATGATTATGAAAAAAAAGAAATTCAAAATAAAAAATCATTCAAAATTACCATGTAAAGGAGGTTCATAAGAATGATATTACTTTATATCTTTTATTCTCAATAAATTGTTTTAAATTCAATCGAAGTTTTGAATTATTTGCATAATATGAGCATAATGCATAATATAGTTTTTACAGTCTTTTAATTAAAAAAAACTGCCTCAATATTCAAAATCATAAAAATTTTAATCAAATTTCCATTTGTGGTAATAAACGCTTGGAATAGTGAAATATTTTGTAATCAATACTTTGCAAAATCATATGTTTTAGAAAGCTTTCATCAAATAAAAAATTGTATTTTTGAGTAGATTCATTCTTTAGTAATCGTGAGATTTCAATTACTTCCTCCATCATCATTTGTGAAACATTTTACTTTTTACATGCGACTGAACCTATTTTTGACTCCATATTCAAAATTTTTCAATAGAATGTATAGAATTATTATTTATCTTATTGATGTAAAATCTTGAAAAAATATAAATTCAGCGATTATGCTGAACTCATGGCAATTTTGAACGCAACTATTCAAAATGGTCATCACGCGACAAAATCTCTTCAATGAAAGTAATAACAAAAACTGCATTCATTTTTGCTAGCGCTCTTTTGTCCTTCAAGGATCGATGTGAAAATAACAAATAACGTAGAAAAGGTCCCAACCGATTGATTGATCAAATCAATCTACCCGCATCCACCAAAAGCCTTACGTAATCAATGGACGCTCCCGTAGATGATATGATTAATATTAACTCATTCCTGTTACTGCTATGAATACGTCTCATTATTATTATTTAAAGTAGTATTATTTTCAAAATTATTATATATTGTGTTGAATATTTTTAATATTTATCTAGATATTACTGGAAAGCTCACCGTGTGGACCTCAAGGGTCGCACCTCGCGGCTTGTTTTAATTATTTTCAATAATTTTAAGACAATATGCTTCCTTCAGTACTGATTTGTTGATTACTGATTGCAATATATATTCTAGAATACGATATGGATTTTTGCACATTTTAATTTGCGAATGAGGTTTCTATTCTATTCTTAGAATTTATTGGCTGATACATACAGAAGTAATGTACCTGCTAAGCTGTTGTTGAATTGAAGTGAAATTTATAGTGAAACACTCTTCTGAAAATTGTGTGATCGTGATCGACACTATGAAATAAAATATCCATAACGCTAGACGTTACTGAACATAACATTTCTCTAAAATTATTCCCATCCCCATGAAACTCTTCAGCCTTTCACCCACTTGAACAAGCACCAGTTTTATTCCATTTGCATATATTGCACAAAGAACGAAAACAAAATATGCCTGCAAAACTAGGACTAAGCCGAGCAAAACAAAGCTCTAAAAACAATCGTCGGAACAGTTCAAACACGAATGACTCTCTAAAACTTTGAAAAGATTATTCCCATAGTTGGAGTTCGTCTTGGCCCTCGAATGCGCGATAATAGTCAGGCAAATCAACTATTCCAGCTGATCCAGGTCTGTGCGCGATGTCGAGAATAGTTGTCGAATCCTTGCTGGCAATGCAAAAGATAGTCGTGACCTGGACGAAAAACTTTCTAGTAGATTGTTGGGATTCCAAGAGAAATGAGTTAAAAGTTCGACATGTTGTTTTTGTTGCATAGAGTCCTTTAAAAGTCGACGAAATAGCAAGAACCCAGTTGTAAATTTATTCTCCGGCAACAAGGAAACTATTTGCATAAAACTGCAAATTTGAATCTGTGTTCTCTGCTTCTGTGACTAGCTCTGATACTATTTATTAGCAATTGGAGACATTTTGGGTGGATACTGAATATTTAGCCGAAAGAGATAAATAACCTTTAATGTGAGAATAAAATGGAGAATTGCATTGGGTTTGAAAGTCTAACAAGTGTAGCGACTTTAAACGCATGTTTGTGGTTGGCGTTCCCATCATTAAAATGTATTCATAGAGAACTGTTATTATGTACCTAAAAACAGAAACTTTTGAACCAAAAAGTCTAAGAAATATCAAATCTAATTAAGTATATTACATTTTACAAAAAAACATTAGCAGCATATTAAGAATCTGCAAATTTGAAAAATATGTAAGAATTTTGAATAGCGAGGTATGAAAATTGAAATAAACGCATTTTGTATTTTTTTTATATTTTTTATGAAACAAAACCCCTAATTTTTCGCATTTTCTTTTATTAAATTAAAAAAACGATTGACATGATTTTTTCGTAAGGTTAAAACATCACAAAAATGTTAATAAACGTCGATTGCTACCTTAATGATGCAAATACCACATTTGTTTCGTGAGATATAGTGAATGATAAAAATAACCATGCAAATCATGATGACTTTTACTAATGTTTTATTTTATATTTAACTTTTTACGTAATCATGAGAAAAAATTTTGCCGGATTTTTATCAAAACCGATTAGAGTATATAAATTTTGTAAACATTGATTACTGCGTTTTGAAAATCAGGTTAACAATTTATTGTTTTTGAAAAACCCTAATTTTTTGCACTTTTTTTTTTAAGTTAAAAACCGGCTCCTACAATTTTTAAAAAATTTCATAGAATCACACAAATGTCAAAACGCGTCCATTGACACCTTAATCATGCAAATCCTATGTTTCCCCCACCGAGGTGTCCCAAAAACTAATCAGCTCTTAAGATTGCAAAGACACCTTAACGAAGTCAATACGACTTTGTTTGCATGGAATATGAACGTAGAAAATACCGTTCACGAACGCACGTACGTACGCACACACACAAATACATACGTACAGACGTACGTACGTATACACACACACACATCTCCCTTTCTAAAAACACTTAAAATATACTCGTAAGGCCTCAAAACGTAAAGAAATGTTGAAAATTTCAATTTCGATTTTCGAGGCGATTACAAGAACTTCCCATATACCCATATACTTTTGTTATGTTGAGTCTTTACAAAATTTTAAAACCTTTTCAATTGTAGCTGCTTTGAATAGGATGATTGATTTATTACAATTAATTTTATTATAATTTTTTTCAGTAAGAGGCAACCATGGCGGCGCCCATCACTCCACAGGGAAGAAAAAGAGAAAACTAGCAGAGAAAAAAAAGGGAAGAAAAAGGAAGATGGAGAGGAAAGGAGAATCGGAGACACGATAGGAACGTCAGAAAACATGGATGATGTGGATTTGGTGGAGATGATCGTGGATTCCGTGGCAAAGGATAAGGACGAGGAGGCCAAAGAGATTAAGCAGATGAAGGTTTCAATAAAGGACGAGGGCGGAGGCGTTTTCCTCCACCAAATGGCTTTTGTAGCTAAAAGAATATATTAATATATTATTTTCGAACAATAATAATAAAATATGTAAACATAAATAATAAAAACAAATCATTGTTTCTTTATTCACTCCACTGTGAAGTTATTCGTGCGTACATTTTTTAAAATTGTTGAAACCTTACTCATCGTAACGCCACATTCTATTTTTAATCCACTTTAATTTTTTTAGTTTAATTTTTTCTTCAATTGATAAATACTTAAGAACACGTTTATACTCGTATTACGTATATGTTGTTCATATTCGTTTACTTCGTTCGATCGCGACGTCAATTTGCACCAAGCAGCAACCTCATACGGCATTCCTTTATAACTACGGACTTTCCCAGCTAAAAAAACTCAAAACAAAAAGCAACTAACTATGATGCAAGCAATGACCAGACACCAATTTTTTTCGAAATCAGGGAATTGGCAGAATTATTCGACTTATTCATTGCAACTAACAGTTTTTTTGTTCGAGTTATGGAGAAATTCGAGGTGTGGAAGTTCAAGTTATAGAAGACAAATTGTATGCAATCTACACTCTAAACTCTCTTGACACTCAATTTAGTTCGAGTTAAAGAAAATTCGTGTTATAGACGTTCCACTTACAGGAGTTTGACTGTAGTTTGTGGTTTTTATACTGAGCTGCAATCATTTAAATTATTATTTTTTGTTGAATAACAAAAGAACATTCGATAATTCAATGCAGTGGCATAGCTCTGGCAGACACATGGAAAAAACATATTATTAATTATTTTACTCTGTTGTAGAAAAACGGCTGTATTGAAATTGTTGAAAATCTTCTCAAATCACACAAATATTAAAATGCTATGATTGAATCCGCAAGAACGTAATTAGAATAAGTGAAATTGAAAGTTAAATTCGTTTCAACTCCTGCTTCATGGTGATTGTTAACGGTTTATTTTTTAAGTGATATTTTTTTGTGTAAATTAAAAAATGGCTTTACTTAATTTATTCAAACTTTAATAGAATCATACAAATGATTTTACGCTTCAATTGACACGTAAAATCAACGTTGATGCATGACGGAAATAACATTAAATGGATCAAAACAAAAAATTTGGTCTATCTAATTCAAAAATTTAGAAATTACCACACAATACTGACGATAAGACAGAGCGTTGTCCAAAAGTAATTATCCTTTAATTTAACTCTCTCTGTAACTCTTTCTTGATGAAAAATGACCGTATGGTAATGTTTGACACTCCACATCAACAATAACATGTAATATAGCTTATAACATTCGATCTCAATAAAAATCACTCTTGAGTTCCTTAAGTAAAATCCTTGAAAAAATTGTAGATTCCCGAATCAAAGAATTCTTATTGCAAAACGAAATCTGGGATAGAAACCAATACGGGTTCCAGGCGGGCAAGGGCACAACAGATGCCATTCCTGATGTAATTAGATTTGTGAATGAGTACTTGGATAAGGGCCACTACGTTGCATCAGTTTTCGTGGACCTAAAGAAAGCCTTCGACACAGTGACGCATGGAACTTTAATCACCAGGCTCGGTGAATATGGAATTGTTGGAGAAGCAAATAAATTAATACGCAGTGCCTTGTCAAGATAGATCTCAAAACACACTAATAGGAGGTGTCAGAAGCAAAACTGCTGAAATTACCATAGGTGTTCCGCAGGGATCGATCCTAGAACCAACGGTATTTCTACTCTATATCACCTCCATGAAAAAAGCAGACCTTATTGCGAAAGTGGTTATGTACGCAGATGACACCGTGCTCGTATTCTCAGGTAAAACTAATTTCGAAATTGAGCAAAAAGTAAATACTGACTTGGACAAGTATTGGTATTGGCTTCTACAAAGTAGATTGGCAATAATCGCGCGGAAAACAAAATATATTCTTTTCAAACAAAAGAACAAGACTGACATACACCCACACGTAAAAATCAATGACACAAGCCTGCAGAGAGTAGAACAAATAAAATATCTAGGACTTCTAATAGACGAGAAACTAACAAAGACTCCACACATAAATGATCTAAGGAAAAAACTGGCTGTCTTCATTGGTCTTCTACGTCGCTTCTACTGCTTTCCAAAGAAAACAAAATCCAAATTATGTATGCGCACCTTCTTTCCAAAATTTCCTATGGCATCTTGAATTGGAACCAAATTTCTAAAGGTAACCTCATGATCATCTTCAGATTAGTAACCATTTTCAATCTCCCTATGCTGACTCAAACGAGCGAAGTTTCCAAAACAGCCCAAGAATTGAATTTGCAAGGCATGATTTGCATGGAAAGAGCTAAGTTCATACAAAAGAATTTACACCGTAATGAATACACCACTGTGAAATTAGATAGAATTGAGGGGAAAAACACTTACAGGAACATGAATAATATGGCTATCGCATTTGTCAGAACTTTCGGCTAAAAGAAGACCCCTTCAACAAAGCAGCTAACTTTTACAATACACTACCGAACAAAATTAAAAACATAGCGAACCCAACTTCTTTTAAAACGACACTAAAAAAATATCTCCTTCAGGACCAACTTTCGAAGTAAGATACAAGTACAATCAGCTCCACTAAACTCAAAACCAAACATGTAATCAACAGGAAGTAATTCATAAACATATGGTCTGAACTATTAATCTAACTAAAAGGACACTAAAATTTACAGATTTGGTACTATCCCTTATATCGATTCTTATCGTCTGGGAAGTACTATGTCCTAAAATTTTAAATACGGAGAACTACTAGATTTTGATGGAGAGAGTGATTGAAGGAAACGGAGGTGGTTTAAGTCGGTAGGAGTCCTCACCTAAGGATTACAGACCTATCAGTCTCACCTCTTTTCTGCTAAAAACGCTGGAGCGACTGATAGAGTTCCATCTGAGAGCTATTCTGAAACCACTCTCTAATGCGCAGCAAGCATACACAAACGGGAGATCGGTTGGAACAGCTCTTCACTCGCTCACCAGCTACATCGAAAAATCGCTAAGCGTCAAAGAATACACGCAAGCGATTTTTATAGACACCGAAGGGGCTTTCAACAATATCAGCCATAAGGCTATTGGCAAAGCACTCGGGGAAAGCAATGCCGATGACAACCTGATAGGGTTCATCGGTCAACAGCTTATCAGCAGGAACTCCACGCTAGGAAACAGTACCTTAAGAAGGAGGGTTTGCAGAGGCACACCACAAGGTGGAGCAAAGAGTGTGGTCTAAAGATTAATCCGCAGAAAACGTAATTTATGCTTTTCATAAGAAGGTACAGAATTCCTCGATTTGTCCCACCTAAACTTGATGAGATAAATCTCAACTCATCTCATCAGGTCAAATATTTAGGTCTTCTTGACTCTAAACTCGCATGGAAAGCGAACACAGCCGAAAGAGCACGCAAAACTGCATGCGCAATCTACTGCTGCAAACGAGCTATTGGAAATAGGTGGGGATTAAAACCCAAAATTGTATCATGGCCCTATACGGCGATAGTAGAACCAATATTTCTGTATGGCGCAGTTATTTGGTGGCCTGCTATGGCGAAAGCATCAAATGTAAACCTGCTAAACAAAGTCAGACGGAGTGCGGCTATGCAATCACCGGGGCTCTACGGACTACCCCGACAAAGGCATTATTTATGCTATTAAATTGGCTTCCGACAGAGCCACTTACGAGACAGCAGGCCAAGTGCATTGCTGTTCGATTGAAAGCTCTGCGACGCTGGCATGAGGAGAACATTGGTCACTCCACAATACTACGGAGAGATGGGCCAACGTCAGGGAAAGTGGACCTTGCATCTCCGATTCCCTGTTTCCACCATGGTTTCAGGTCAGTCATCCCGAGTAGGGAGGACTGGACCACAGAAAGAGGTGGGATACAGGAATCGGTCGACATCTACACCGATGGATCAAAAATAGAGGGAAGAGTTGGCTGTGGCGTGTTCTCAGAACAGCTAGACCTGAAACTATCCTTCCGATTACCAGACCACTGGAGCGTCCTTCAGGCAGAGGTCATTGCGATTTATAAGGCAGTTGACTGGCTGAGAAGTCAGAAAATTTCCATAAGAAATTTAAACATCTT
This sequence comes from Oxycera nigricornis, assembly GCA_963942545.1. Lineage (NCBI taxonomy): Eukaryota > Metazoa > Arthropoda > Insecta > Diptera > Stratiomyidae > Oxycera > Oxycera nigricornis. Next base: position 85,702,799 of record OZ012660.1, on the reverse strand, counting down.
TTCTGACAGTCAAGCTGCTATCCAATCACTATCCAGCGTTCATATCTCATCTAAAATTGCTACGGAATGCCGCTCACAACTGAACGTGATGTCGCTTCACTGTGAAGTGATTCTTTGCTGGGTACCGGGGCATTGTGATATACCTGGAAAGTGCGGAGCAGATGCCCTAGCGAGAGCTGGCACCGAGCTACAGAAATATACACTTACCCCCGAAGTTGGCCAACCTCTAGCTTCCATAAAGCTAGGATTTGAGCAGCACTACGTGGAGGCGGCGAATAGGGCCTGGCTGCTCGAAGAAAGCTGTAGCACAACCAGGCAAACTTGGCACGCACTGTGCTCCAAACGCACCAAGCGGCTCCTCAATATAAGCCGTGAAACCCTGAGTTCCGTCGTTTCCGTACTGACGGGACACTGTCTGATCGGCAGACACGTAGAAAGATTGGGTGTCCCTTTCAATGATTTCTGCCGAAGTTGCAGATCAAAGGAAGAGGAAGAAACTATTAAACTCTTTCTTTGCGAATGTCTGGCGCTGTCCAGGAATCGCATGCAAACCTTTGGCACGCCCTTCCTGGACAACCTGACGGAGGTAGCTGATTTATACATTGGCTGCATAGCCGGCTTTATTCGACAATCTGGATGGTTCTCGTCATCCCGCAGGTTCTAGTGCCGCCCTTATATTCTGTGGTATCGCAATGGGCCTCTCGTGGCCTAAGTGAGCCACCTTTTTATAAAAACGGGCTGCTACTACAACCAACCAACACAGCATGCCAAGAGACAGGAGCTGATCGGTATCTTTTGAAGATTTCCACCTCCCAACATTGAAAAAAATACATAAATTTTAATCAAAAAACCTTTGTGACCTTAATAGAAAAAAGCAGGTATTTTTATTTAAGTTTTAAGATTTCTAGGGCATTCCATGCTAAGTATAATGTGGGGATTCATCAATATACATTTTTATAGCAGAGCCTTCTGAGTAAGCGTGTGTTTTATCAACTAATACGCACCATTTGATCCACAATTTTTATTGTTTTTTAAATACTGTAAGTGACATCCAAAAAACAATCTTCCCATGATAATTTCAATCTACTAGTATTTCAACAATTACAACTGATGTGCTAAAACGCCAAAAATTTAATGCAATGCAAGCTTATATAAAAAATGTATTATAAGATCTAATGAACTCCTCTCTTGAAAATATGTTGAAATATGGCTTTCAGTTGACATTGACCATATTTCTTTACAAAAATCACAAGTTAAAATCAACTGAATATAATTCCCGGTATTTTAAGCAAATGCAGCGCCGATGAATTTATCAATAACAATTATTGTTGTATTTCTTTTTCTGGATTCCAGGCTTCAATTTTCGGGCAAGTTGTCGAATAAGGCATGTAAGTCTCATGCGTAGGCTGCAAGTTCGAAGTATGATCCGCCATCCACTTATATTCAGGACGACTGCTGCACTCACCAGGTGGAACATCCGTTTTGTGATGCATCCAGCCAAACCATTCAGCCGGAATTTCAGATGCATCGTAGTCTAGGTGGACATGGTTGGCGTATTCCACCCATCGGTTGCGGGTGAAGAAGTAGTAAGAATTTTCGTAGTATCTGTTTCCATATTTATCACAGCCCACCAAACGTCCTAGCTTCAGACCATCGAATCGATATAGCTTCATGTAACTTTTTGCCCATCCACCGTTCGCGTGAATCATTTTCCTTATTTTTCCTATTCGATCCAGACCAAGGTAACTTGCCATTTTAGAAATAACTTAATTGAATCCTGTAAGTGCTTCTGTCAAGTGTTCAAATGACACAACAAAACAAAACAATTGTGCATGTCATTACTTTTTTTCACATCCACTCTTCAAAAGCCTGCTTTGATGCAATGATACTGCCATTGATTTCTTCAAACATGACGACTAGATTGACGAATCGTGATTATCGCAGAGTCTTGTAGGCTAAGATCGGGTTTCAAAGGATTAATTCTAAATCTGAATTGTTAACTTTTAAGTATATGGGATGTTCTTGTAATCGCCTCGAAAATCGAAATTGAAATTTTTAACTTTTCTTTACGTTTTGAGGTCTATAGAGTATATATAAAGTGTTTTTAGAAAGGGAGATGTATGTGTGTACGTACGTACGTACGTGCGTCTGTACGTTCGTGGACAGTTTTTTCTACGAGCATATAGCATATGTCAATAGAAGCGTCTTTGCAATCTTAAGAGCTGATTAGTTTTTGGGAAACTTCGGTTAGGGGAGTTTGCTGTTTTGCCCATTTAAAGGTCATTTCTGTCATGCGTTATATCTCGCGAAGCAAACATACGATTTCCATCATTAAGATGTCAATCGACGCGTATTAACATTTTCGTGAATCTATTAAATTTTGAAGAAAAAAAAATCTTTGCAGCCGTTTTTTAATTTAAGAAAAAAAGTGAAAAAAAAAGTTTTTTCAAAAACAATAAATTTTTAATCTGATTTACGAAAGACAGTATTCAATTTTTATAAAATGTATATACATCAAGCAGTTTTTGTAAAAACAGCATCAAATTTTTTTCTCGTGATTACGTAAAAAATTAAATAAAAAATAAAAAATCATTAACAGGCATCATGATTTTCAAGGTCATTTCAGTCGTGCGTTATATATATCTCGCGAACCAAACATACGATTTGCATTTTTAAGGTGTCAATCGACGCGTATTAACAGTTTTGTGAATCTCTTAAATTTTGAAAAAAAATCGTTGGAGCCGTTTTTTAATTAAGGAAAAAAAGTGCAAAAAATTAGTTTTTTTATAAACAATATGTTTTAACCTGATTTACGAAAGACAGTAACCAATTTTTATAAAATTTATATACTTGAAGCAGTGCTTGTAAAAACAACATCAAACCTTTTTCCCATGACTACGTAAAACATTAAATAAAACATAAAAGATCATTAACAGGCATCATGATCTTCGAAGTCATTTCTGTCATGCGTTATATCTCGCGAACCAAACATACAATTTGCATGGTTAAGGTTTCAATCAACGCGTATTAACATTTTCGTGAATCCATCACATTTGAAAATAATCATTGGAACCGTTTTTTAATTTAAGAAAAAAAGGGCAAAAAATTAGGTTTTTTTCATAAACAATAAATTTTTAACCTGATTTACGAAAGACAATATTCAATTTTTATAAACTTTATATATGTCAAGCAGTGCTTGCAAAATCATCATCAAAACTTTTTCTCATGATAACAAAAAACATTAAATAAAGCATAAAAAATTATTAACAGTCATCAGGATCTTCAAGGTCATTTCTTCCATTCACTATATCTCATGAACCAGATATAACATTTGCATCATTAAGGTGTTAATCGACGTGTTTTAAAATATCTTTGATTATTTTAACATTATAAAGATCCGTTTCAGCGGTTTTTTTTAATTTAATAGAAAAAAATGAGAAAACTTAGGGTTTTTTCATAAAAAATATTTTTTTAACCTGATTTGCACAACACAGTAATAAATGCTTATAAAATTTATACATTGTTATCAGTTTTTGAAGAGAAACCAGCAAAACTTTTTTCATGATTCTGAAAAAAATTAAATTAAAAATAAAAAATCATTCAAAGTTACCATATGAAAGGGGTACTTCCGATTGATATTACCTTATATCTAATTCTAAAGACTTTGTTGTTTAGTCAATCAAAGTTTTAAAATGTTTGGATGATTTGAGCAGATTTTTAATAGTTTTTGCAGTCTTTTAATTAAAAAAGTGGCTTAAATTTTGAAAACCATCAAAATTTCACTCAAATTTGCATTTGTGGTAATCAATCATCATCATCCATCCACCAAAAGCCTTACGTAATCAGTAGATGCTCCCGTAGATGATATGATTAATATTAACTCATTCCTGTTACTGTTATGAATACCTTTCATTATTATTATTTAAAGTAGTAGTATTTTCAAAATTATTATTGTGTTTAATATTTTTAATGTTTATCTAGATATTACTGGGAAGTTGACCGTGTGTACCTCAAGGGTCGCACTTCGCGGCTTGTTATTATTTAAAGTAGTAAAGGGTTTTCCAATAATAGGTTTCATTTTAATATTTGAAAAAAACGAGTATTTTTTAAGAAAAATCAATGGATGTTTACTTCATTGTAAAGAGGAAGGTATGCCATTAACAATGCAAAACGATATCATTTAAATGGCCGCCACGGCTACGTTTGCAGCACCATATCCTTTTCATGAAATTTTCCATGACCAATTCGCACATGTGCGGCTGTATGTCCTCGATAACTTCACGAATTCCATCTTTAAGGTCTTTAATTGATTGTGGAGCATTGGCATAGACCCTATCTTTCACGTGGCTGCAAAGAAAAAAGTCTGAAGGTGTTAAATCACAAGATCTCGCTGGCCAATTGTGATCACCTCTTCGAGAAATAACACGGTCAGGAAACTTTTCTTGCAAAATTGCGATGGTTTCGTTGCTTGTATGGCACGTAGCGCCGTCTTGTTGAAAATAAACGTCGTGCACATCAATATCTTCCAATGTCAGCCATAAAACATCATTAATCATAGCCCGGTAGCGCAATCCATTCACCGTAACAGTTAAGCCAGCCTCATTTTCGAATAAGTAAAGTCCAATCACACCGCCAGCCCAAAGACTGCACCAAACAGTGACACATTGAGGATAGAGAGGCTTTTCAACAATAATTCTTAGATTTTCCGAGCCCCAAGTTCGACAATTCTGCTTATTCACGTAGCCTCCGCGGTGAAAATGGGTCTCACCACTGAAAATGATTTTTCGATGAAAATCTGGATCATTTTCATGCACCTCAAGGACCCAATCGGCGAAGATACGACGTTGCTGGTGATCGACTTGACTTCTTGTGTTAACTGAACTTTAAAAGCCTTAAACCTAAGTCTTTTTACAAAATACGGTGTAATATCGTTTGTGGAATGCCTAACTCCAAAAATCGACGAGGAAAATCTGGGTTTTCGTCAACACTATGGGCTACAGCAGCAATATTCTCAGTTGTTCTTGAGTGACGCACACGGTTTCGATTCTTCACATCACTAACTTGTCCCAACAGCTCAAATTTTCCCACAAGTTTCACTATTGCCGGCTGAGAAGGTGCTTCACGACGACCAAAACGTGCTTTAGTTTTGCGAACTGTGACTGCAAAATTTTCACCATTTTTGTAGTGAATTTTTACAATTTCAATGCGTTTTTGAAGCGTGTTTCGTTCCGTTTTTAATAATGGCGTAGTTTTTACTTGTCAAATGTCAAAAGATGACAACTTCAAAAGTGACAACTGCCCAAATAGCGGGCTACTCAAAATGAAACCTATTATTGGAAAACCCTTTATTATTTTCAAAATTATTATTGTATTTAATATTTTTAATGTTTATCTAGATATTACTGGGAAGATGACCGTGTGGACCTCAAGTCGCACTTCGCGGCTTGTTTGAGCATACTTTGGAAGGATATGTATATGTCTTTGTCTATGCTGCTTAATTTTTCAATATAACTTCAAGCAATTTTCACCTCATATACGAATATTTACCTGCTTCCACTTTTTTGTTATATTTATGAGCAGACGTGCATACCTGCTACAACGTCTTCGTAGATCTTTTTAACTTCCCAGTATATGGGAAGTTCTTGTAATCGCCTCGAAAATCGAAATTGAAATTTTCAACATTTCTTTACGTTTTGAGGTCTATAGAGTATATATAAAGTGTTTTCAGAAAGGGAGATGTATGTGTGTGTGTGTGTGTGTGTGTGTACGTACGTACGTACGTACGTACGTACGTTCGGAACACTTTTTTCTACGAGCATAACTCACGTAAACAAAGTCATATCGAGTTCGTTGAGGTGTCAATCGAAGCGTCTTTGCAATCTCATGAGCTGATTAGTTTTTGGGATACTTCGGTCGGGGGGGTTTGCTGTTTTCGCCCCTTGAAGGTCAACCATGTTATGCGCTATATCTCACGAACCAAACATGAAATTTTTATGATTAAGGTGTCAATCGACGCGTTTTAACATTGATATGATTCTATCAAATTTTTAAAAAAATTCTTGGAGCCGTTTTTTAATTTTTTTAAAAAAAGTGCAAAAAATTAGGTTTTTTTTCAAAAACATCAAATTTTTAACCTAATTTTCAAACCTAAGTAATCAATGTTTATATAATTTATATACTCCAAATAGTTTTTGTGAAAAAACCAGCAAAAGTTTTTTTCATGATTATGAAAAAAATTAAATAAAAAATAAAAAATCATTAAACGTTCAAGGTCATTTACGTCATTCATTATATCTCGAGAACTAAATATAATATTTCCATCATTAAGGTGTCAATCGACGCGTATTATCATTTTAATGATGTTTTTATATGTTAAAAAAATCTTTAAAGTGGTTTTTTAAATTTATTGAAAAAAATTGGAAAAGTAGTGTTTTTTTCATAGAAAAATTCATTTTTCACCTGATTTGCACATCGTAATAATAAATGTTTGTAGAATTTATAAAATTTTATCAATTTTTGTAGAGAAACCAGCAATAACTTTTCTCATGATTACAAAAAAAATTAAATTAAACATAAAAAATCATTCAAAGTCACCATGTAAAAAGGGTTCATTCGAATTATAATACCTTAAATCTCTTATTCTAAAGACATTGTTGTAAAGTCAATCAAAGTTTATTAATATTTGCAAAATTTAAGCAGATTTTCAATAGTCTTCACATCACCATGTTTTAACTTTTATGAAAAAACTGCTTTGTAATCTGTCCCCACTCCGATGAATACTCAATCAATGGACGCTCCCGTAGATGAAACGATTAATATTAAGTCATTCCAATAACTTTTACGAGAAGTACATTTTTATTATTTGAAGTAGTATTATTTCCATAATTATTATTGTGTTTAATATTTTCAATATCTTTTTAGATATTACTGGGAAGTTGACCGTGTGGACCTCATGGGTCGCACCTCACGGCTTGTTACATTTAGTAGTCAGTTCTTGAAAACTTAACGCTGGTGTAAGAAACCTATTACTTATTTTAATATAGATGTGAATGTTCTGTGTCTATTTAGATGGATACGAGTATTTCAAGTTCAGATTTCAGATTTCAGATTTATTTTCCACTTCAGTTTCGTTGGTAATGCTTATTTTGAAGAACCCGAAAAATTATGTGTTTGAGTAGAATATTTTAATTAAAGTTTTTATTACTTTTGATCAAATAAGAGTTACGACCTTTGAACAAATTTTAAACAAAAACGATACTAAAATATCAAAGCAAATAAAGCCTGAGGATGTTTATTCTCATATGGAACTAAGTTATTTCACACTCAACTGACTTTTAGGTAGTAGATCACAGACCGAAAATTTGAACTGAACTCATCTGATTGTCTAGTAGATGTAAATTTGCTGTAAATAGTGGAGAACACTCTTCAATCATTTCTTTGAAGCTTAGCCATTTTTTAATATTCAGAAAGAAAATAGCGTCTAGGCCGGTGGTAGCTACGTTACTTTTCCCTTTTAGATATTTTAATAAACACGATCCAATTTCAACAGCTCCTCGTCTACTTTCGCCCTCGTGCCACATAAAACATTTAACAGAACCCTGGCCTTTTTGTGCAAGATCACAAACAGTAAAATTATACGTCGATAACTTTGATCTATAATAGAAACTGGAAACATCTACCCTTGGGGTAGGCAAAGTCTCTTGTAGGTCAAAACAAGCTACTAAGTAGCATTCGCTAACTTTATTCTTATCGTTCTGATTTTCTTCTCTACTCAATCTTTTTTCATTTTGGTGTTGTTTATAATCTTCTTTTAAGATATTTCTTTCTTCCTCGCTTGAATTTTCGTATGACACGCACTTTTGACATTGATCCTTCTTCGGGACAAAGAATGCTAGATTAAACTCGTAATTAAAACATTTTCGGTACGTATCTAAAGTGAAAAACGGCCTATTTTCTTTCAGACAGTCTCCTTTATAGTCTCTTTAGAGTTCAGTTATAGTTTTACCTCCGTCAATTTATTGTTTCTCAGCATGTGCGCGTGTATAATGGCTTTCGATTATCGGTATGGATTTAATGTGTTCACGCACTTCATTTTTAATTCCTTCTGGCACAATATTTCGATTGATATATTTCCCTCTACGGTCTTCCAAATTACCTTCTTGTCTTTGCTAATTACACTTCGTATACATCGGTTGGTTATACCTAGAGTTGACGTAAAAATGAGCTTGCATACCTTAATTTTCTGATCTTCTTTATCAAAATAAAAAGCATTGTTATTTATTCTATGAATTCTTGCATTAGCGTCAAAATAAAAGTTCTCTGTTTAAGGATGTTACCTAGTTCCCAGTATTTCATAAATATTACTTGCCTGTCCTTTTCTGAACGTTTCTGGATGCATTTACCATTGCATGGATGCTTAATTTTTTTTCTGGCACTACCTGTTCTTTATTTATCGTTCTATATGCCTTGCCACTATTTATAAGATGCTTGATCTGAGCCTTTCTTTTTCTCGTTATTTGTCTCCTGACAGTATTATCACCTTCTTGCTGATTAAGATCTACCAAAGGATGTACTCTTTGGGTATTAGTCTTACTAGTAGATGTATAGTTAGATTAACGATTGGCATAGTTTGGGTCTTTGATTGAATCGTCTGAAGAAAATGGGTTTTCAACGGTTAAGTTGTTAGATTTAACTCTAAAATCAGTTCCTTCACTGTCATTAACAACAATAGAAGATACAGAATTTTCATATCGCTTTGCAGGCTTAGTTCCAAATTTTGATTCTGCAAAAAATTGAACAAATTAGTTTCAAATGAAACAAATCGCTAATGATATCACGGTGAATATGCTTCGTGGATAGTTATTAAAAAGTATTAGAAACCTTTAACAACTGGAATGTATTTAGTATTAGATGTAGATGCTTTAGAGTGAGTATCCAACGTCCATTCGGAATTGACACTATTCTTTTTTAATCTATAAAAATATACGAATAGGTTTATTGTACATCTATGAAAGAATCATTTTGACGTACCCAATTCCTATGAAATTGAGCTTCTTGATAGACCGAGTATTGAATTCATTTTGTTCACTTAGTTCTAAACCAAAATAAGCTACGAAATTACTACACTGGTACAACTTTAATAGTATCCTAGGATGTTGTATACAATACTGGCACAACTTTAAATGTAGCATTTTTGCACATACGCTGTTTAATATCAAACACTTCGATATACTTAAGTAAAATATGCCGTTATTGCACTAACTGATGATGCTTACACGATGAGAATTCGCGGAATAATAATACTTGTGCCAGTGTTGATGCCTGGTGTGGTTTCCGAATTGGTACATGCAACAGCGACACAAGTGCCATGCAGCAAAACTCAGAGCAAATAACTTTGTGCCAATATTTATGATGGTATGTAGAATACAGAAATACAAATAACATGAGGGGCTTAACTTAAACTCGACTTTTTCTGACTTGTGCCGTTATTGCAGCCGGTGAGCGATATGGTTTACTCGAGAAAATTTTACCATAACAACAAAGCACAAAACCATATGAAAACTACCCTGAGTCGGAGTATCTGAGTCTTTTCTATAGTCAACAAGTACCATATCATAGTTCAAAAGGGCCAAAAAAATTCATGCAACAAAAGGTTTAACTCAGCATTGACCTACGTATCAAATAAACAGCATTATTTAAATTCAATTTTTTTGAGACATCAGTTGCTACAAGAAAACATGATTTAATTAATTTAACAAATGTGATTTTAATTACGACATCACTGTGCATTTCTATTATTACGAAAAAACTGCAATTGTGACATTTAAAACTTTTCAATTGTAGCTATCTTCGATTTTACGTTGGGTTATGAGGACAAAAATTATACATTTGTCTTCATCTATTGTGTCATAATATAATAAACGTGATACAGTTTCCTTTATTCTTATAATAAAATATTTTACACTGTGTTCAGCATTGAAACCACGATATTAGAACTTGGAAATAGTGCATTAATACAAAATTCAAACATATAAAATAATATAGAGCACTGCGACATGAAATACTACGTGTACCACTAATAATATATAAATAAAAAAAAACATAAAACAAATTGTGAGAATGACCAGAATTTCTAGGCACGAAAGGAATAAACAGATAAGCCAACAATATGTTTTTTTCAACAGTGAGGGTAAAGATTTATACGCTTTCGTAACGAACAGTCATCATTTTTTGTTTGCGCAATATTTTTCTCGTGTTCCTTGTTAGTTGAGCATGGAAACAATTGGCACAACAATACGTATTCGCTTGGTTTCACACTAAAGTATTTGAATCTGACTTGTTTTAAAAAAACAAGCCGCAAGGTGCGACCCTTGAGGTCCACATGGTTAACTTCCCAGCAATATTTACATAAATATTAAAAATATTAAACACAAAAATATTTATGAAAATAATATTACATTAAATAATAATAATGTACCTCTCATAAAAGTTATTGGAATGACTTAATATAAATCGTAACGTCTACGCGAGCGTCAATTGATTAAGTAAGGATTTTGGTGGATGGGGGTGTATTGGTTTGATTGAATATTAACGCGGATCAATTGGAGGAGAGCAACCTTTTGTACGTTATTTATTAATTTTATATTGATGCTTGAAGGACAAAAGAGGGCTAGTAAAAATGAATGCAGTCTCTGTTATTACGCCCATTAAAGAGATTTTGTCGCGAGGTGGCCATTTTGAACAATTTTGTTGAAAACTGCCATGACTTCGGCATAATCATTCAATTTGTATTTTTTTACGATTTTACATCAATGAGACTACAGTTGATCTTGAAAATCATTGCATATGCAGTTAATAATCAGTTTAATGGCATTTATCACGTGAAATGTTTTACAAATGATGATGGAGGAAGTAATTGAAATCTTACGATTACTGAAGAATGAATCTACTAAAAACTACAATTTTTTATTTGATGAAAGCTTTTCAAAGCATATGATGTTGCAAAATATTGACTATAAATCATTTTCCCCTTCAAAGCATTGATTACCACAAATGCATATGTGATTGAAATTTTGTTGGTTTTCAAAATTTAAGTAGGTTTCTTATTAAAATTAAAATCTGCTCAAATTTTGCAAATATGATAAAACTTTGATTAAATTTACAACGAAGTCTTTAGAATGAAAGATATAAGGTAATATCATTCGTATGCACCCTATTTACATGGTAACTTTGAATGATTTTTTTATTTTTAACTTCCCAGTATATGGGAAGTTCTTGTAATCGCCTCGAAAATCGAAATTGAAATTTTCAACATTTCTTTATGTTTTGAGGTCTATAGAGTATATATAAAGTGTTTTTAGAAAGGGAGATGTATGTGTGTACGTACGTACGTACGTGCGTTCGTGGACACTTTTTTCTACGACCATAACTCACGTATCGACTTCGTTGAGGTGTCAATCGAAGCGTCTTTGCAATTTTAAGAGCTGATTAGTTTTTGGGATACTTCGGTCGGGGGGGTTTGTTGTTTTGACCCTTTGAAGGTCATTTCTGTCATGCGTTATATCTCGCGAACCAAACATACGATTTACATTGTCAAGGTGCCAATCAACGCGTATTGAAATTTTCGTGAATTTCTTGAATTTTGAAAAAAAATCGTTGAAGTCGTTTTTTAATTTAAGAAGAAAAAGGTGCAAAAAATTAGGTTTTTTTACATAAACAATTAATTTTTAGCCTGATTTACGGAAGACAGTATTCAATTTTTATAAAATTTATATACTTCAAGCAATGTTTGAAAAAACGTCATCAAAACTTTTTCTTATGAAAGCAAGAAACATTAAATAAAAAATAAAAAATTATTAACAGTCATCATGATCTTCAAGGTCATTTCTTCCATTCACTACATCTCACGAACCAGATACAATATTTGCATTATTAGGGAGTCAATCGACGTGTTTTAACACGTTTTTGATTATTTTAACATTATAAAAATCCGTTTCAGCGGTTGTTTTAATTTAATAGAAGAAAATGCAAAAACTAAGGGTTTTTTCATCAAAAATATTTTTGAAACCTGATTTGCACAACACAGTAATAAATGTTTATAAAATTTATACATTCCTATCAGTTTTTGAAGAGAAACCAGCAAAACTTTTTTCATGATTCTGAAAAAAAAACAATTGAAAATCAAAAATCATTCAAAGTTACCATATGAAAAGGGGTCTTCTGAATATATTACCTTATATCTTTTATTCTAAAGACTTTGTTGTAAAGTCAATCAAAGTTTTAAAATGTTTGGATAATTTGAGCAGATTTTTAATAGTTTTTGCAGTCTTTTCATAAAAATAAGCGGCTTAAATTTTGAAAACCATCAAAATTTTGTGGTAATCAATCATCATCACCCATCCACCAAAAGCCTTGCGTAATCAATGGATGCTCCATTAGATGATATGATTAATATTAACTCATTCCTGTTACTGCTATGAATACCTCTCATTATTATTATTTAAAGTAGTACTATTTTCAAAATTATTATTGTGTTTAATATGTTTAATGTTTATCTAGATATTACTGGGAAGTTGACCGTGTGGACCTCAAGGGTCGCACTTCGCGGCTTGTTAATTTAATTTTTTCCATTGTCATGGTAAATTTTTTTTGCTGGTTTCTCATCAAAAACTGATAGCAATGTATAAAGTTTATAAACATTTACTACTGAGCTGTGCAAATCAGGTAAAATTTTCATTTATTATGAAAAAAAATTTAATTTTAGCAATTTTTGATACTAAATTAATATACAAAATACATTACATAGTTAAAAACATCACGAAAATGATAATACACGTCGAATGACAGCTTAAGGGTGCAGAAATCATCATTGGGTCGTAAGATATAGTGAATGATAAAAATGACCTTAAAAATCATGATGACTTTTAATGATTTTTTACCGAAGTATTCCAAAAACTAATCAGCTCTTAAAATTACAAAGACGCTTTGATTGACACCTCAACAAAGTCAAAACGACTTTGTTTAGATTAGTTATGCTCGTAGAAAAAACTGTCCAGGAACATTCGTACGTACACACACACATATACATCACTCGTTCTAAAACGTAAAGAAATGTTGAAAATTTCAATTTCGGTTTTTGAGGACATTAGAAGAACTTCCCATATACTGGGAGGTTAATAATAAGCTATTAACGAAATTATGAAAATATTTTTTAGCTTCTATCAATTTAAAAAAAAATCATAGTGCGATGAGCAAATAAACATCACCTGCAATGTAGAGTCATCCTGTACGCCTACATTTACTTTTATTACAATTTACACAATTTCTCACACCTCATTCCTCCAAAGAACATAAAGAAATAGTAAAGATGGAAGTTTTGACTTCTATGGATTTGTGCAACATTTGAAACTCAGGTCTCGTTTGGCCAGCAACCATATATATTGTACCTACAATGAACGCCAAAGTAAATGAAAAATCCCTGCTCAGAAAAAAAGAGGGCGTAGCAATCCGTTTTGCACTTCAATATAAGTGGGGAAACTTGCAAACAGGATGCGTTTTTAATGAGATTGGGTAAACATAATAATGACGAGTACGTTAAAGAATGTTGCGTTTTTGAATCAGGCTGTGAGGTTACAAGCAACCTCTTTCGTTTTCTTGATGACAACATAATTATCTCGTCAATTTGCACTCTCCTTCAACAGTGGCGTAATTGTTTGCTGAGTTGTTCTGGAATGCGAGAAGTCGGTGCGAAGAACAATATGAAATACTTGAACCAAATTGCTATTTTAATTGAAATGCTGGACTGGCTCCCATTTTTCGCCGTTTATGCTCCATAATGTGGATTGGCACGCTTTTAGCTCGTAAGCCATTGCTGCACGTTCAAGAGACGCTATTAAAGTAATAGCGTCAGACATCCTTGTGCCGCTCCTTGCCGAGAGAAAAACTCAGAAATGCGACACCCTGCACGACATGATTATCCGAATGATATAATCTACTCGGGTTAGATTACATCTGGAGAGGACTTGTATCTTTGATTCCTTTGGTAATCCGTTTGATTAATGTTGAATTGCTTTGATGATTGATTGGTTTTGGGATATAATGCAATCATATCATCCTGCCGTGGTCCCTTCTAATCGTGTTCATAACATATGAGTAGGTGTTTCATGTTTGGGGTGCTGTCGAAGCAATTTCCGATATGCTGTATGTATGGCACATATGGTTAAGACGAATCAAGCATGTAAATAAAGGAAGAAAAGACGACTTCCAGATTGATGACATCATTTGTGAATGAGATTTTGGTTGGGTATGTATTTTCATCTAAAAATTGATATGTGTTCTGTCCCCAACGATCTTTTTTGAATTCAACAATTCGTTTCATCAATACCATCACTCAAATTAGAAACTTGATGGTGTCAAAAAATTAAGCAATGATTTTGCTGATAATTTTTGAAAATTAATTTTACTTAATGGTGTGCTGGCAGCAAAAAAACTTGTTTTAAATATTTAAGTTATCTGAAGTTGATATAACGATTTTCACGTGAGCTGTCGTCCTAGAAAAAAATACCACGAAACGATATACGTACATACACATAAAGAATCCTTTCCAAACACATTTTAAGTATGCTTTAAAAACCTTAAAACCTAAAGATATGCGTTCAAAATTTATATTTGAATTTTCAGGGCCATTGCAAGAAGTTACCATAAACTGAATAGTTAATAAATGAAAAATGTTGGATAAGGACACCAAAAATTGGACATCCGTTTAGTTGTGTCCTTTTTATAACCGAAGTTCTTAGAAGAATTATGAAATAACCCCAGAAAGACCGTGATTATTTGAAGGAAAAGAATTATTCTTTATCGGGAGGTATAGTATTTTTGAAATTTTTTCAATTGTCACTGGAAAAAAGAGATTTGATCAAATAATGCCAAGAAAGAATGCACCAAAATTGACGATGAGGTTTTGTTGAACATTATTTTCTTGCGGGGAAGAAAGCAGGCGTGATTGGAATCGATAAAATAAGGAAACGAATACGAAACATAGCCACAAATGGGACATGGAAATGCTGATGGTGCGGTTACGGTTTCTTGCTGTTCAACGGCTCTAAGAATGTGAAAATTATAAATATTTATTAACTTCTCGTAAGCGTCTCTAAAATTAAAATTAAAATTTTCAACATGTCTTTACGTTTTGAGGTCTATAGAGTATATTGAAAGTGTTTTAAGAAAGAGAGATGCATGTGCGGCTATGTAGGGGAGATCGGGGCAAAACGAGACTTGGGGAGGACGGGAAATGTGCTACTGTGCGTGCCTTGCACACGCAAATGTGCTGGCGACAGCGTTATTCGCACAAACTTCAGTCGCCTTACATCAGTCGTCCGGAAAAGAACGTGGCAATACTTGTTTTGGCTACGCAGTGAGAAAAAGTTAAATTTGGTTATAATTTTATGAAGTTTTGTGACAATCGTCGATCTCTTATAAGGTGAGTAAGCAAGTTTGTGCATTGTTTTCAACCAAAGTCCGTAGCAGTAGTGTCGGATTGCGAAATTAGGTATTTTATTAAAACCGTCACTGTTTTAGGTTAGAGTTGCTTGGTTCCATTAGAAACTAACTTTGTTGGGGCAAAATGATTGGGGCATAATGGGATACTATCCCTTCTTGCCCCGTCTTTACGATGTGGGCTAAAAATGTTGCATTCGTTTCTTCTTTTGTTTTCAGCCAAAATGTTCCGCAATTATAAACGGAAGACAGATCGCGCAAAATGGGAAGAAGATGACATGAGAAGAGCAGTTAGCGCTGTTGTTTCTAAAGAAATGGGATTTCTTGGAGCCTCAAATACATACAATGTGCCGAAATCGACTTTAGAACGTCGCGTCCGAAAAGCACGGAGTTGTGAAAATCAAGAAAAAGATTCCGATAATAATTGTGAAAAAAAGGTAAGGACGCTACAAAACAGTCTTTAATAAAGAGCAAGAGAGTGAGATTCTACAATATGTAAAATCTATGGAAGCACGACTATTTGGTATAAATGGTAAAGAGCTTCGTGTTTTAGCTTATCAATTGGCTGAAATAAATAAAATCAAACACCAATTCAAAGTGGAAAATGGAATAGCTGGAGAGGACCGGCTGAGTGGTTTTCTGAAGCGACATCTAAATCTGACATACAAGCGCCCAGAACTCACTTCTGCCGCAAGAGCTATAGCCTTTAACAAAGTGGCAGTTAATGAGTTCTTGACATTAGTGGAACAGGTTGTTGACAAGTATTTACTGACACCTGACAGAATATATAATGTTGATGAAACGGGTGTAAGCACGGTACCAAAGAGTCAATCAAAAATTTTGTCTTTGAAAGGCCAGAAACAAGTCGGCTGCCTGTCTTCAGCAGAAAGAGGCCAATTAGTAACTGCCGAAATAGTTTTAATGTTGCAGGAAGTTATGTTCCACCAATGCTGATATACGCACGGAAACGCATGAAAAGTGAGCTGCTGGATGATGCGCCGTTGGGATTTTGGGGAACATGCAGTGATAATGGCTGGATAACTTTAAAAATATTTTTTTACTGGTTTAAATCATTTGTAGAGTTCACCAGGCCCACAAAAGAGAAACCAGTTTTACTACTACTAGATGGACATGCGTCACATACCAAGAATATTGAGGTAATTGACTATGCAAGAGAACGCCATGTTATATTGCTATGTACACCGCCACACTGTACCCATAAATTGCAGCCTTTGGATGTTGTCTTCATGCGACCGCTAAGCACTTACTACAGTGCATAGGTAAAAAAAGTGGTTGCGAGGACATCCTGGTCGCGTCATTACGCCTTATCAAGTGGCAAAACTTTTTGGCAATGCTTATCTTCAAGCTGCAACGATGCTCACTGCCATTAACGGGTTAAGAAAATGTGGAATATGGCCAGTGAACAGGAATGTATTTACCGAGGCGGACTTCATAGCCGCGGAGACTACTAACATCGAAAGAATTGTGACCACTGATGATCTTAATGCAACGACAATCATTGAAACATTACCCCGTTCTTTTGTTTTTACTTCAGCGATTTTAGAGGACGCCACAACAAATGAAATCTGCAATGAAAAAAATCAAAATCCGCCAGCTAATGAAATGTCATCCCAGCCTAAAGCTACAACTTCAGTTATTTTAAAGGACTATATTGCAACTAGCATCTATAATGATGTAGCGCCACTGATCTCTGAACTTGAAAATTGCTCTGAGCCTACTAATCTGCCTGGTATAATGAAATTTTTTTTAAACACAGCTATAACTTATCAGCCTAGATCTTCAACGTCAGTTTCTTTGAAGAAAGAAAAAACTCCGGAAAGGCAAATAGCAAATATCACGTTTCTGGTCAGTCCGGCACATATCGTGGCAATACCAAAAGAAGTTAGGACTCAAGAAAGGACGACTAGAAAACGGGGTAAATCTGCAATACTCACGAATTCTCCTTTTAAAAATGAGCTTAAGAAAGACTTAGAAAATAAAATTAAGAAAAAGAAGACTAGTGAACAAAAGGCTGAGAAAAAGAAATTGAATAAGAAGAATGTTGAACTAAAGACTAAAAAAATGGAATTTCAAAAGAAAAAACAGAACAAAATTAAAAAGCGGAAGAATGAAAGCAAAACGGACATGGAATCATCCCAAGAGAAATATGATGATGACTGTTCTTGCATCTACTGTGGGTACTTATATTCGCAGTCAACCGAAGGATGGGTGATTTGTAGCATGTGCGACGGTTGGGCCCATAATTTTCGTGCTGGAGTTGATTGTGACGACAATGAAGCACATACTTGTGAACGCTGCCAGTCTGACTAAAATAGGTGCTCTGTTTACCTGTTGTCCTTCCTCATTATGCCCCGACTACGGGGCAAAATGGGAAATTAGAGTTCTTTATTGTTGTTCCTAAATACCATCAAATTAATAAATTTTGCTAGTAGAACGTGTCGAATATATAAAGTTGATTTATAAATGTTTCTAACTGAGTACAAGTTATTCCACTAAATAATTTAATTTGATTTGAATGATGATTTTTGTCTTAAGTATCCCATTTTGCCCCAGCCTACCCTACGTACGTACGTACGTTCTTGGACAGTTTTTCTACGAGCATAGCTCACGTAAACAAAGTCGCATCGACTTCGTTGAAGTGTCAATCAAAGCGTCTTTGCAATTTTAGAAACTGCTTAGTTTTTGGGACACTTCGATCGAAAAAGTTTGTTTTGATCCTTTGAAGGTCATTTCTATCATGCGCTTATCTTACGAACCATACATACGAATTGCATCGTTAAGGTGTCAATAGACGCGTATTGACATTTATGTCATTCTATCAACTTTTAAAAACTTTTTGAGAAGAATTTACATAGTTTTTACAGTGTTATAATTTTAATAAAATAATTGCTTAAATTTTGAATTGAATTTTTTTCAATCAAATTTGCATTCGTGGTAATCAACGCTTTGAGTGGTAAATTGTTTTGTAGTCAATACTTTGCTAGATCAGATGCTTTAAAAAGCTTTCATCAAAAGAGAACTTATAGTTTTTAGTAGTTTTGTTATTTAGTGTTCGTAAGATTCCAATTACTTCCTTCATCATTCGTAATACATTTTGCCTTTCAAATGCAATCAAACCGATTGTGGACTGCATATTCAATGTTTTTCAAGACCAACTGAAAATAATAAATAACTATTAGTCTCATTGACGTAAAATCGTAAAATATACAAATTCAATGATTATGCCGGTCATGGCAATTTTGAACAAAACTATTCAAAATGGCCACCTCGCGAGAAAATATCTTCAGTGGGTCTATGAACAAAAAGCGCATTCATTTTTGCTCTTTTATCCTTCAAACATCGAGATGAAAATAACAAACAACGTAGCAAATGCTTGTAACCTGTCCCCCTCCGATTGATCCGCGTTAATATTTAATCAACTCCTCATCCACCAAAATCCTTACGTAATCAATGGTCGCTCCCGTAGCTGATACGATTAATATTAAGTCATTCCAATTACTGTTATAAGAGGTACATTATTATTATTTAAAGTAGTATTATTTCCATAATTATTATTGTGTTTAATATTTTTAATATTTATGTAGATATTGCTGGGAAGTTGACCGTGCGGCCCTCAAGGGTCACACTTCGCAGCTTGTTCAACCATCTTTTTATCTTTATGACGCTGTTGCAAGATGATTTGATATAATTTCTTGGTGTGACGATTTTTAAAAAAGTTGGCACTTTAAACAAGACTATGAATCGAATCATACGGCTCCATTTATTCGCGAATGGCATAAATTTCAATTTCCTCTTACTTCTTGTCACACAGTGATGGCACTGCGGTCGCGGACAATGGAATGTCCGGGACCGCAAAGGAATGAGGTTGGGATGAGGGAGAGTTCACTGAGCCTGAAAAAAAATCACTCGCTTTTTACTCCATCAGTGAAACGCCAAAATTTATGAAAGACCAAAAAAATATATAATTACGAATAGAAAGCAAGAAAAATAATAATACAACTAATACTAGATTAAGATGTATAAACAAAATTCAAAATAAAAGGAAGAAACAGAAAAAAAACTTAAATAGGTATATGTTAACATAAAAAAAAAATGGAACGAAACAAAAAAAAATTAAAATAAAATCAAATAATAATGCTTCAAATGCTTAAACAAAATCAATAGAATAATTAAACTCACGTTTAAGCTGCCGATGAGGAGCGCTCTCCATCTGCGTGGTCTGCTCAAGCCTGAAACCAATGGTGCCGTTGATTCGGCATTAAATTGAAAATTAATTAATTTTTTTCTCTCTGTTTCCCTTGTACAATACTTCAATTATAGACAATACTCCTTAGAAAATCTATTGTTAATTCACTTTTGTTTTTTTCTTCTTCCTACTTTAGGAATTCCGGCTCTGTTCCATATTATCAACTATGTACTATTTCCCTTTGGCCCTTCGATTATTAGTTAAACTTGTCTTTTTTTTTGTTCTACTGTGTTCACTATGCATTTGTTTCCGTTGTTAAATTCAATTGTTATTTTGTAATACACTTTTTATTCGCTTTGATTTGTCAGCAGCACAACGTTGTTGGTATTTAGCAATTTGCATGACTTCACCATATAAAACAATTCAGTCTTCTCAGAGTTCACCTTTTCTTTTCACTAATATTTTCAGAGTTTTTTTTTCCTTTTTTCACGATAACTTGTCTCCTTTCCTAATTCTTAACTTCCCAGTATATGGGAAGATCTTGTAATCGCCTCGAAAATCGAAATTGAAATTTTCAACATTTCTTTACGTTTTGAGGTCTATAGAGTATATATAAAGTGTTTTTAGAAAGGGAGATGTATGTGTGTGTGTGTGTGTGTGTACGTACGTACGTACGTACGTTCGTGGACACTTTTTTCTACGAGCATAACTCACGTAAACAAAGTTGTATCGACTTCGTTAAGGTGTCAATCGAAGGGTCTTTGCAATCTTAAGAGCTGATTAGTTTTTGGGATACTTCGGTCGGGGGAGTTTGCTGTTTTGAACCTTTTGAAGGTCATTTCTGTCATGCGTTATATCTCGCCAACCAAACATACGATTTGCATTATAGAGGTGTCAATCGACGCGTATCAACATTTGTGTGAATCTATCAAATTTTTAAAAAAATCGTAGTAGCCGTTTTTTAATTTAAGAAAAAAAGTGCAAAAAATTAGGGTTTTTTTCATAAACAATAAATTTTTAACCTGATTTGCGTGAAAAAGTAGACAATGTTTATAAAATTTATATACTCCAAACAATGCTTGTAAAAACAACATCAAAAGATTTTGTCATCTTTACGTAAAAAGTTCAATTAAAAATAAAAAACTATTAAAAGTCATCATGATTTTCAAGGTCATTTTTATCATTCTCTATATTTCACGAACCAGATATAATATTTGCATCATTAAGGTGTCAGTTGACGTGTCTACATTATAAAAACTCGTTTCAGCTTTTTTTAATTTAATAGAAGAAAATGCGAAAAATTATGTTTTTTTTCATAGAAAATATTTTTTAACTTGATTTGCACAGCACAGTGATATCAGTTTATAAAATTTATACGTTCTTATCAGTTGTTGAAGAGAAACTAGCAAAATTTTCTTCCTTGATTATAAAAATAAATAAATGAAAAATAAAAAATCATTCAAAGTTACCATTTAAAGGGGATCATACGAATGCTTTTACTTTATTTTTTTTATTCTAAAAAATTGTTGTAAATTCAATCAAAGTTTTAAAATATTTGCATAATTTGAGCAGATTTTACATAGTTTTTATAGTCTTTTATTTAAAAAAAATGCTTAAAATATTAAAACCAACAAAAATTTTCAAGACCAAAAAGGCCCCCACCGATTGATCCGCGTGAATATTCAATCTGTCCTCATCGACCAAAAACCTTACGTAATCAATGGACCCTCCCGTAGACGATATGATTCTTATTAACTCATTCCTGTTACTGCTATGAATACCTCTCATTGTTGTAATGTTGTTGATGTTTATGTAGATATTACTGGGAAGTTGACCGTGTGGACCTCAAGGGTCGCACCTCGCGGCTTGTTAATTTTCAATTTCCGATTTTCAATGTCTTACAATCAGTCACTTTGTGTTTTATCCCGGCTACGGGAAAAGTTTTTATCAAATCTTTCACCGATGTGCGACCTTTTGTCGCGAAAACTTGACTGCCCCCCCGCTTCATTTTTTTGTTTCTCAGCTGTCCGACAACGGCGGGTCACATCTGTCGTTGACCCCCTATTCCGTTGCTGGTAGCTGTTTCCTTGTCGGAAAGGTCAGCGGCCGTGCCACGACCTAAACTGACCCTTGCACTGAGGAAAACGAAGGAAAAAAAAAATATAGAACGCAGTTCCACCTAGATTTGAACCCAGGCCTCTCACGCGACCGTTTAAAGTGCTATTACTCAGCCACGGAACTCTGTTGCTGTTCAGCGAACCTAGGCACCAAAAGGTCCGTAGGCTGGTTGCAACAAACGTGGGGACGACCTGACCCAGGAGGTGGGTCTCATCACGCCGGGCAAATAGCTTTAGCAGCGAATATCCTGGGCATGGAATACACCAATCCGGTTTCCACCCTCATCCGCCAGTTCATATGACACCTGCCCAATTTTCCGACGGACTACTGCGCTATAAAACACAGGCGCTAGCTTGGCTGCAAAGCGGTTTGCCGCACTGCTAAGTACGTGATTACGTACAAAGACTCTTTGCCCGGGAGTAAACTGTTGTGTACGCGTTCTCAGGTTATAACGTTGCGCTCCCTTGCTGTACGCCTCGCTTAGTTTCGCTTTGACTCGGTCGTATGCGATACGCTGCCTGTCGCAGGGTCGGAGCGTTACCTCGCCATTTTCGAAAGCCCTTAATTTACGCAGCAGAGCATACTCTGATCCGTGCCTTACTGGTTGATAACCGAACATCAGGAAGTGCGGCGAGTATCCTGTTGAATCGTCTATCACATGTCGGAACGCGGCGCAGGACTCCGCAAGATGCTCATCCCACTCGCGATGATCTTCGCCAACATATGAGCGTATAGCGGCTAGCGTGGATTGGTTGGTGCGTTCTGCGGCATTTGACTGGGGGCTATATAAGGGCGTGAAGCAATGTTCGACCCCAAAGTTGTTTAGCAGCGGGGTGAAAATTTTGGAGGTGAACTGAACGCCGTTGTCCGTGTGCAGGATTTCCGGTACCCCATAGGTTAGAAATATTTCACTTGTTAAAAATTTGACCACGTTTTCTGCGGTGGCTTTCACCATGGGCTTGAGCCAAATGAATTTGGTGTAGTGGTCCAGCACGACTAACAAGTAGACATTACCACTCTTAGAACGTGGATAGGGCCCCATAAAATCAATGAAAATTCGCTGCATTGGTCGTTCGGAACATCGCAGTAAACCCATTGGAGGTCTCATCGTGCGGTAAGATGGCTTGCATTGTTTGCACTTAAGGCAAAAAGCAATGTGGTTACGAACATCATTAGCGATACTAGGCCAGTAATAATTCCTACGTAATAGCTCCAGTGTCTTTCTTATTCCTCGGTGCGAAGCCATAGGTTTATCATGGGCCTGGGAAATAAGTTCCCTGTGATAGCTTTTAGGAACCCATAATTTGCGTTGCGGTATGTCCAAAAACAAAGAACTGTTAGAAGTGGTCTGGATGTAGACTCGCCCTTCCTCCGTGAACAGATTTTGGTAACGCTCTGGGCTTGCCTTAATCTGTGTGATCAAGTCCAGGTACTCCGGATCTAAAAAGGCGGTATCTGGGATAACTTCAGCTACATCCGTGACGAGTTCACTCAAGGTATACGATCTGGATAGTGCATCAGGTACCACGTTTTGCGTACCTTTTCGATGCTCGATGTTGAAGTTGAACCCCTGCAGCTTCAAGCTCCAACGGGCCAATCGGCCAGATAAGTCCTGTTGTGACATAAGCCACTTAAGACTGGCATGATCCGTGATGATGGTGAATGGCAACCCCTCAACGTAGGCTCTAAAACGCTTGACACACTGCACGGCAGCCAAACATTCAAGTTCAGTTATACTGTAGTTTCGTTGGGCAGAGTTCAGCTTGGTGGACATATACGCGATCGGGTGCTCCTCACCATCGTCATCTTTTTGGAAGAGGACACTTCCGATGCCCGTAATGCTGGCATCACACTGGATGTAAAAATGTCGCGTGAAATCTGGGTTGGTCAGGACTGGAGCGGACACGAGTAGTTCCTTCGTCTGGATAAAGGCCAGGTTAGCAGATTCGGACCACACGAATGGTTTTTTGATTTTAAGAAGGTCCGTTAGTGGTGCTGTAACTGCTGCGAAGTTCGGAATAAACCGTCTGTACCAGCCTGCCATACCCATGAACCTCCGGATATCTTTGGCCGTCGCGGTACGGGATAGGCCAGGATGCCAGATACTTTCTCGGGGTCAGTACTGAGTACCCCATCACTAACTACATAGCCTAAGTATTTGATCTCCTTTTGAATGAACTTGCTCTTCTCAACGTTTATCGTGAGGTTTGCTTTTTGGAGTAAGTGGGCAACTGTGGACAACAGCTTAAGGTGCTCGTCCAAGGTTGAGCTTGTTACCAGCAAGTCATCCAAGTATACAAAAACCTGATCATGCAGTTCGTGCGGTATCACTTTGTGCATCAACCGGCACATTGTCTGCGGTGCATTACACAAGCCGAACGGCATGACTGTGAAATGGTACAGGGGTCTCCCAGGGATGGTAAAGGCGGTTTTTTCCTTAGCGCTCGCGTCAAGCGGAATCTGCCAGAAAGCATCCTTCAAATCCAGACTGGTGATGTATCTGGTGTCTTGCAGCCTGGCCAGCAGGCCCTCAATGAGAGGAAGCGGGTATGCGTCTTTGAGAGTCACTGCATTCAGGCGTCTGGCATCTAAGCATAGGCGCACTTTTCCAGGTTTTCTTACCAGCGTAACGGGGGAACTCCAAGCGCTGTGGCTTTCTTCAATTACCCCCAGAGACAACATTCGATCGAGTTCGTCATACATCAGTTTCTGCACCACTGGGGAAACCGCATAGTGTCTTTGTTTGATAGGCACTGCTGTGCCGGTATCAATAGAGTGTGACAATAAATCAGTTTTTCCCAAACCCAACTTATTAAATGATGGAAACTGCTGTTTGACGAAATCGAGACGCTTCTGCTCTTCCGGGGACAAGTGATGGAAGCCACTGGATGTCGATGTCGTAATAGCATCAACGACAGCTAAGGGTACAGGGGTAATTTTAAAGGCATTCCAAAAATCCATGCCAAGATAAATGGGATTGGCTAGCGTGGGCACTACCAAAAATACGAAAGGGAGTATGCGGTTATTGCACTGCACTGGAACATTGACGAATCCCAGGATAGAGGCACTTTGACCCGCGGCAGTTCGAACCTTGCCATTCATGGTGTGCAGGTAGAGATCTAAATCCCTGATGAGTTCAATGGACCCTTTTCCTAGTATGCTGACAGTGGCCCCACTGTCCAACAGACCGATAAGTTTCCGCCCTTTGATTGTGATTTGAGCAAAAGTGCGGTTGTCTCCGTGCTGCGCTACGATAGTTTCCAGGCAGGCACTTCGTAGGTGTTTACGATCTTCAAAATATTTTCAAGCCCGAAAAAAACGTGGTGCTCGAGGAGTTTGAGGTTGTTTAGGAGAACTGTTTACTGATAATACAGTCTGGGTGACAGCGTCAGCAGTCTCCACAGTCTGGACTCCAACGTCACACATAAAAGGGGTGCCTATTAGACCCTCCGCCTTAGCTCGGGATCCGTATTGGCAGCAGCTTCGGTCGTCTTCGCTGTTGGTCTCCGGCTCTGGGGAGCACTTGAGGTTCCGGCCTTCCTCATTCCCCATTGCCCGTTTCCCGATCGACAATTCGGACAAGTTGGTTTCACGGTATTGGGTCTTCCACAACCGTAGCAAAATTGCCGCTGGTGTGATTGCGGACATTCCATGAAAGAATGACCCAAATCCTGACAATTCCAACACACACGGTACTCGTTCGCGTCACCGTGGCGTCGATCAGCCTGCGGGTGGAATTCTTGGTGTGGACGCTGTGCTTGATAACCAGACTGGTCAGGCGGCATCGGAAGTCTAGTCCGAGCTGGTGTGGGATCGAAATGGCAGCCTGTCATCGCTGGGACTGTATCTTCTTGCATCCAGTCTTCTTCTGCATATACTTCATTTAATGCTAGTGATCGTCTGTGAGAGGGTCGATTTTGATGGAAAGCGCTGTTCTGGCCTGTGTTTTTCCCGTCGGGCCACCATGTCGCCTCAACAGCAACGCATCGTCGAATTAGTTCTCGAACCGATCGGAACTCCAGTCCGGCCAAATGATGACTCAACCTAGGATCCATGTTCCTTAATAGAACATATTGAATGTCGGCATCCGGAAGAGGATTTTTTAGTTGCACCATTAGCTCTTCGACGGCATCGTAAAAATCTCGGAAAGCTTCCTTCGGCCGCTGGGTCCTAGCATCTATAGCTCTTCGTATGTCCACGTCCGACCGTCTGGCCTCAAATCGCTCGCGTAAACCTGCCGACAGGTGACTCCAGAGTGGTATAGGAGTTATTTCCAGATATCGCCAGTACCATTCTTCAGCTGGCCCTTGTAGGAGGATATGAAGATCCATTGCCAAATTTTCTCGGGACACACCATAAATATTGGCCAAATGTGTAGCCCGAAAAATAAATTGGTCAACACCCATTCCCTGAGAAGTTCCATCGAACTTCAGGTTCCACTTTGTCATCGGAAGATGAACTGCAGATCGGCTGGGATGCACCATGGTGCTGGATAAGTCTGGATTGGATCGGTGAGGTGTGGACTCTCGACCTTCTCGCGCTAGTACTGGGGTCGTGGTGGCACTTGAAGTTTGGTTGCCAGATGGAGCAAACATCACTTCCGCGTCTCGTGTCTCCCTATGGGGCTGTTGTGCAGCTGTATCTACGGGTGAAAGCGTGAGGCGGTCCAAACCACGTGTGAGACGAACTATTCCCGAGTCGTCCGGACGACGCACTGTGTTCGGCATTGCAAAGGTTCTAAACTAATAATTAAATCAATGAATGAAAAACCCTCAATAAAATATTTTCCTTTCAAAATTAAGAAAATAGATAAATTTAAACTGAAACGAAACCAAACTCAAAAAAAATCGTGTTTTAAAATGCGTTGGATAGATTAAGTTTGTTTGTTTGTTGTTGTTTTTTCAGACTCAGTGCCCCTAACCCTGTAGAAAGGAGAAGAAGGAAGAAGAAAGGATGGAAAGGTTGAAACTTGAATTGCATAATATTGGAAAATAACGAAAAAAAAACAAGAAGTTGCATGTGTATTACAGTGCGAGGAAGCTTCCCTACGTATCTCCCTCTAATGTCTTCATGTAGGCCGACTACGGTCTTATTCTACATTTTATATGATGGAATAAGCCGGACAAGAGTCGCAGGACGACTCCCTCACACAATGAATAGTCCCCAGGTGTATCGAGAGCGTCGTCTAACTCAATCCAAATCAGGAGATGTAGACGCGACACAAAACTCGATGGATCCCACCTGTTAACCACTCCTACATACCCGCTAAAGTCACATTAGCATGACTATCACTACTATATGCGACACTTGTGGGCGCCACCGCGACCGCAGTATCCAATCATTAAATCATTAATTATTTGAAAAGAAAGAAAACTCACGAACTATAAAAGTTAAGCGTTTGCACAATATTTTAACAAATTAAACGAGTAAAAAAAATCACAAGAAAAACATTACTGCTACAGGAAAAATTTAAAATAATACTAACACGAAAATAAAAATCTATTTAATGGAAATGCGAAAATTGCCATATAGATATGTTGAAATTACTCTACTCTACGAACGAAGTTAACTAGTCAAAACCTCATTACCACAATAAGTTGGGCGCCATATGTTGCAACCCACAGTGATGGCACTGCGGTCGCGGACAATTTGTTTGGCCTAGTCTCCCACACCCCAGGATGGCGCAACTTAGCCGGCTAGCTTCAGCGCGTGGGTGTGGGTGGTTTTAGGGGAGGAAGAACTAGGCCCGTGCTGAACCATCCTCTGAGAGAAAAAAACGAAAAAGAAGGAATGGGGTTGGGATGAGGGAGAGTTCACTGAGCCTGAAAAAAAATCACTCGCTTTTTACTCCATCAGTGAAACGCCAAAATTTATGAAAGACCAAAAAAATATATAATTACGAATAGAAAGCAAGAAAAATAATAATACAACTAATACTAGATTAAGATGTATAAACAAAATTCAAAATAAAAGGAAGAAAAAGAAAAAAAAATTAAATAGGTATATGTAAAAATAAAAAAAATAAAATGGAAAGAAACAAAAAAAAATTAAAATAAAATCAAATAATAATGCTTCAAATGCTTAAACAAAATCAATAGAATAATTAAACTCACGTTTAAGCTGCCGATGAGGAGCGCTCTCCATCTGCGTGGTCTGCTCAAGCCTGAAACCAATGGTGCCGTTGATTCGGCATTAAATTGAAAATTAATTAATTTTTTTTTCTCTGTTTCCCTTGTACAATACTTCAATTATAGACAATACTCCTTAGAAAATCTATTGTTAATTCACTTTTTTTTTCTTCCTACTTTAGGAATTCCGGCTCTGTTCCATATTATCAACTATATACTATTTCCCTTTGGCCCTTCGATTAATAGTTAAACTTTTCTTTGTTTTTTTTTGTTCTACTGTGTTCACTATGCATTTGTTTCCGTTGTTAAATTCAATTGTTATTTTGTAATAAACTTTTTTTTCGCTTTGATTTGTCAGCAGCACAACGTTGTTGGTATTTAGCAATTTGCATGACTTCACCATATAAAACAATTCAGTCTTCTCAGAGTTCACCTTTTCTTTTCACTAATATTTTCAGAGTTTTTTTTCCCTTTTTTCACGATAACTTGTCTCCTTTCCTAATTTTTAATTTTCAATTTCCGATTTTCAATGTCTTACAATCAGGCACTTTGTGTTTTATCCCGGCTACGGGAAAAGTTTTTATCAAATCTTTCACCGATGTGCGACCTTTTGTCGCGAAAACTTGACTGCCCCCCCGCATTCATTTTTTTGTTTCTCAGCTGTCCGACAACGGCGGGTCACATCTGTCGTTGACCCCCTATTCCGTTGCTGGTAGCTGTTTCCTTGTCGGAAAGGTCAGCGGCCGTGCCACGACCTAAACTGACCCTTGCACTGAGGAAAACGAAGGAAAAAAAAATATAGAACGCAGTTCCACCTAGATTTGAACCCAGGCCTCTCACGCGACCGTTTAAAGTGCTATTACTCAGCCACGGAACTCTGTTGCTGTTCAGCGAACCTAGGCACCAAAAGGTCCGTAGGCTGGTTGCAACAGTTTTTGAATCATATAGAATAAGTAGAGATAAATTGGACAGGCGAGATAAAAAGTGCAACTTAGTTCAGTCTTCAATGAAAACTTAGCGCGTGAATGGACCAAAATATCCAGCGAAACCACAAATCAATTCTTGCAGCCGGAATTACGAATACTCCAAAAGGTTATCAAAACAAAGTAGAGGTCCTGCAAAGTATCGAAGCATGGATTGCATTACTATTTGATATGCTCGAATAGCCCGTATACATTTTGAGCCTTGTTATTCCAGTTTTTAATATTTTATGTGCCTGAATACACATAATCTGAAAATAAAGAATTTTGACTCATTTACGAATATATGTACATATTAATTGGAAAAGATAGTCAATAAATTGTTCCAATAGAATATTTTTATTTTGTATAAACTAGTATCGATGAGCTGCAAGCTGATGTTATGAGTGGTAGTTTTAAAACGTTTCTGCGTGAGCGTATAAGAGACATCCTTTTTCAAAATATTTTGGCTTTTTGCGCAATTCGATGATCGTATATGAATTTATAACCGCA
This sequence comes from Oxycera nigricornis, assembly GCA_963942545.1. NCBI lineage: Eukaryota > Metazoa > Arthropoda > Insecta > Diptera > Stratiomyidae > Oxycera > Oxycera nigricornis. Next base: position 85,673,379 of record OZ012660.1, on the reverse strand, counting down.
TTACAAGGATCACTTTGAAATAGTTAAGTGGTGAACAACTTGCTGAAATTGCCGATTTTAACCAATTTTATCAAAGATTTTGGTATCTGTTATTTGGGATGAAAATTGGTTGCAGCTAATTCTACAGATTTTTTCAATCAGTTCTACGTTTAACGCTTGACGATAGTATTTGGTGCATCCGAAGATGAAATAAAATGCCATTGCCGCTACGGACTTGGTAAGCAAATATCCAAATCACAAAAGGCAATCAAATTGATTGAAGCACTCCTAGTGCTCATTTGATTATAAGGCTGCACAGCTGCAGAGAACATTTATGTACAAATAAATCTAAATCCCAACGGTTGGTAAACAAACAAACTTCGATGATCCAAAATAGAATGCAGCCAAAAATAAATCGCGTCCACACATCACTAGTCGCGGCCAACGAGGAGGGGCTTCCGAGTATTTGATGTCCCCCGAATTCACAGCAACTGGGGAGCATAAGAATTTTCGTGACGCTTCATCATGGTTTCCGTCCAATGATGGCTCCTGTTGGATTTAGGGCTCTGGGAGCATTCCATCTGTTGGCTATTTTTTTCTTAGTTCTCTGAAGCTGTAGCCATGGAGTCATGGGAATCTTTCGGGAGACAGTCAACATCTGGCGCACTCTTTGTGTAAAGTATATTCCTCAAAGTAACGTCAATCGCTAGATAAGCGGCTGTTGAGAATTCGAATCGTCTCTTCGAGATAAAAATAAGATGAAGAAGGTTATCTGGACACACATTCTCTATCTTGTGAAGCATAATTTTTAATGGCCCTGTTAGAGTTCATGCCGTTTTGACAGCAAAAGGGGATGTTTTTCTCTTTAATTGTTCCACGTCAATTCGAAAATATCTGCGCCATGTGTTGACCAAAGTACCGCCTGATTTGGGAGACTCTTCAAGAGAACAGGAACTGGTAATTAGTCCCATGCTATTAAGTTGCTATCATGTTTCCTTGCTTACATTTTGTGCTTTGATGTTTGCTTAGATAAATTATCTAAATTGTCGTCTCTGTGAAAGAGTCTTCTTTCAAGTCGTTGTGGAAATTCGGAGGGTTGTCGGCAGTCAAAGCAAAAACTGATGATAGGGAAATATCCAGAAGTTCTTCAGAAAAAATTGCAGCTACACTACAACTATGAACGGTTGACACTAAAGAAATACAGACGAATTGACTACAAAAACATTTTCCCTGACCTCAAAAACATTCTCGCTCATCACAAAAATATTTTTCTTAATCACAAAAAAAATTTACCCTGAACACAAAAATATTTTCCTTAACTACAAAAATATTTTTCGTGATCACAAAAATATGTAAATATTGTTTGGAGGAAAACACAACTTTAAATTGACATGACGTTGAAAAAGTATTTAGTGACGACCGAAAGGTTAAGGACAAATGAAAAAAAATTATTGTCCACAATTAAGAAACCGCATAATGACGAAGTTTACTCGCAAATGTGAATTGCAAGGCTTAAAATACATCAGTAACCTCTCAGGTCAGACATTCATAGAATTTTATTTATTATTTTTCAAATAAACGGAATATAACTACCCTTACCACTTCCAATAACGCTGAAGCCAAGAGTTCCTTAGGAAAGTCAGCGATTGTGCTGTAAAGCAAAAAATAACCAGGAAAGGACATACAACCATCGATAAATACCGATGAAGAGTTCAAAATAGCCTCAACGGTCAAATACGATAGCTCATATTGTCGCCTGAATGCAAGCACTAGGAAGCTTAATTTTTTTTTGGTTTTTCAAGATACCTGTGTATAATTGTAGAGAACTCTGTATACAGTGTAACGCAACAATTTAGTAATTTGCCGAAATAAAACATATCAATCATTCCCTTCGTTGACATTTAATGGCGGGAAAGGTTTAAGAAAGATGATAAAACTTTTTCGCCATGTGAAAAGTCTCTTATTATTTGATGTACGTTCTCGTAATAAATACATTTGGGCTCCATGAAAAACAGACCGAAGACTTTTTCAAAATTCAAATAATTACACGGATATTTTGTTATATGAGATATGTTGATTTTTATAATTCCATATACAAAACGTCACCACAAAGTGTATATTTTATTATGGTTAAAACAATTTATAGTCTTCATAATATCGAGGTTTTCAAGGATGACAGCATTTTCATTGGCTTTTCAACTTAACCTTCTCCTAGTGGACATATTTATTTGCAGACACTGAAGATCGCTTTCATGGGTGTATCATTTTGTTGTTTGATGGGGGCTATCCATATACAGTAGACGCTCGATTATCCGGACCTTGATTATCCGGACTCTTGACTATTGGGATTGCTCAAAGCAAACGCCCTATTAATTCGTGCAGATCCCAAATACATTCCTAGTAATATTATCATTGTGTGTTTTAGCGAAATTTTGATCAATATTGTAAAAAATGTTATTTAAAAACAAATCAAGATTAATTTATAGAATTCCAAACTTATATTATTTAGTTTGGGATGTGTGACGCTAATGCAGATAATAATTTGGTATTGTAAGAAATAATTTAATATTGTTAATAACAATCAAATATTATCAGTTGTAATTTGATATTGTAAATAAAAACTCAATTATAATAATTAAGTAACAATCAAACATTCTTAATAATGAATGATTATTATTAATAATGATTAAATACCCTGAATCATGGTTGTGGATTCCGGGGCCGAGATGGAGGAGGGGAAGGAGACAAGGAGAAAGACGAGGAGGTGAACGAGAAAGAGGAGCAGGACCAGGTTGCCAAGGCTTTGGTAGAGGAAAACGACCAGGTGGGGGAGGCGTTTTCCTCTATCAAAGCTTTTATTGTTAGATGAAAAATTAATAAAAGTTATTATAATAATTTATGTAGAGTAATAATTATTAACAATAGTAACTATTAACAATAGTTTTTAACAATGAAAACAAATTATAGCTTTTTTATTCACCCCACTGGAAAACAGGAATGAGTTAATATTAATCATACGGGAGGGTCCATTGATTACGTAAGGTTTTTGGTCGATGTTAAAAACATCACAAAAATGTTAATACACGTCTATTGACACCTTAATGATGTAAATATTATAGCTGGTTCGTGAGATATAGTGAATGATAAAAATGACCTTGAAAATCATGATGCCTTTTAATGATTTTTTTATTTTTAATTGAATTTTTTACGTTATCATGACAAAAAGTGTTGATGATGTTTTTACAAACATTGTTTGCGGTATATAAATTTAATAAACATTGATTACTATATTTTGCAATTCAGGTTAAAAATTTAGTGTTTATGAAAAAAACCTGTTCTTATGCACTTTTTTCTCTTCAATTAAAAAACGGCTCTAACAATTTTTGTAAAAATTTGGTACGTTCGAGCAAATGTTGATACGCGTCGATTGACACCTCATTGATGGAAATCGTATGTTTATTTCGCGAAATATAAGGCATGACAGAAATGTCCTTCAAAGAGGCAAAAGAACAACCTCCCCCCCCCCCCCCGACCGAAGTGTCCCAAAAACTAATCAGCTCTTAAGATTGCAAAGACGCTTCGAATGTCGTCTTAACGAAGTCGATCGGACTTTGTTTACGTGAGTTTTGCTCGCAGAAAAGACTGTCCACGAACGTACCTACGTACGTACACACACTCATACATACATCTCCCTTTCTAAAAACACTTTATATATACTCTATTGACCTCAAAACGTAAAGAAATGTTGAAAATTTCAATTTCGATTTTCGAGGCGATTACAAGAACTTCCCATATACTGGAAAGTTAAAAATGTGATGATAAACGGACGGTAGTTTATATATGATTAAGAGTTTTCATATTTATTGTTTGTGCCTTCAATTTTGTGACTATGTGTATATGTCTTAAAAGTATTCGCGATTAGGCAGCTTCTAAAGAAGTGCTAGCTTTAAGCAAACATCGATCATTAATATTTTGAATCAAAAATAATTAAATACACATACATATGTATGTGTATGTAAGTAAACCTAGGGAAATAAAAATCGTTCTTACTTTACTTGTCATTTAAAAATGCATGCCGTAAACGCGAAGGTTTACATTTAGACGATATTATTTTTAAATAAATTCCCAAATACTCTACTTTAATAATTAATGTACATTTTTATAGACATACTTTTTTTTATTTTATCGACTCACAAAATATAAACTTCTTTTGAAACATCCTGTATTTTATTTTTTATAATAAATGGAAGGAAAAAAATTGGTGAAAAGTATTCACATTTTTAATATTTTCCGATTAAAATATTTAAAATTCTGAGAGGTATACAATGAATTTGTTTCGTAATAAAAAGGGGATCTTTGAAACTTTTACTAAGTCTTACAGGGGGAGGGGAGTTAAAAGCGTCTAAAAATTGCGTAACGTCATATATGGATGGCCCCTTGTGTACTTAATGAAGGTTGGAAGCGGGCAACTGGGTTAATGTTCAGTATTTTTTTTCAATGTAATATTGATTTAAACTGACCGAAAGAAAGGTAACGGGCAGCCAACTATGCATAAAAGCGAAAAAAGTGTTGAACATTTAAATCTTATGAGAATCATTTCATGAAGTACATGATGCCATTCAAGCTCTTTCAATATGATGCTACTGAATCTCCTATGCAGTTGCACAACAATATTTACAACATGTATCTGCGCATAGCCTTTTATGTAAATGGATAGAATTTTTTTATAGTACGCGAAAGTATGTACGCAAAACGAATTCATGTCAAACTGAATACATACTGTGTATGAACTTATAAGTAATCTGAAAATATGCGTTTCTGAATATTTTGAACTTGACACATCATGAGCCTATATGATGTACATAAGAGAATAACATTGACAAAATTACAGGTTTATGATTTTTATTGGAGAGTTTTTGCATTTATGTACATAAATCTTTAGTATATTTTGCATTTTTTTATATTTTAATTCTTCTTTTAATTCTTTTATCAATTGATATCCCAAAGATACTCCTATTGCAGTGTTTTTAACTTTCCAGTATATGGGAAGTTCTTGTAATCGCCTCGAAAATTGAAATTGAAATTTTCAACATTTCTTTACGTTTTCAGGTCTAAAGACTGTATTTTAAGTGTTTTTAGAAAAAAGCATGTATATATATATATATATGTGTGTGTGTGTGTACGTACGTACGTACGTGCTTTCGTGGACAGTTTTTTCTACGAGCATAGCTCACGTAAATAACGTCGTATCGACTTCGTTAAGGTGTCAATCGAAGCGTCTTTGCAATTTTAAGAGCTGATTAGTTTTTGGGAAACTTCGGTCGGGGGGGTTTGCTGTTTTGACCCTTTGAAGGTCATTTCTGTCATGCGTTATATCTCCGGAACCAAACATACGATTTGCAATTGTGTGATTTTATTAAATTTTTAAAAAAATCGTTCGAACCGTTTTTTAATTTATTAAAAAAAGGGCTAAAAATTAGGTTTTTTTCCATAAACAAAAAGTCTTTAACCTGATTTGCAAAACGCAGTAATTTATGTATATAAAATTTATATACTCCAAATAGTTTTTGTAAGAAAATTAGCACTTTTTTTATTCATAACTACGTAAAAAATTAAATTAAAAATTAAAAATCATTAAAAGTCATCATGATTTTCAAGGTCATTTTTATCATTCAATATATCTCATGAACCAAATATGGTATTTGTATCATTAAGGTGTCAATCGACGTGTACTTAAATTTTTGTGCTGTTTGGAACTTTATAAAAAAATCGTTTCAGCCGTTTTTTGAATTTAATAAAAGAAAATCCTAAAAATTAGGATTTCTTTCATAAAAAATAAATTTTTAGCCTGATTTACACAGCTCAATAATAATTATTTATAAAATTTATAGATTGCTATCAGTTTTTGAAGGAAACCAGCAAATTTTTTTTGCATGATTTTGAAAAAAACCAAATAAAAAAAAATCATTCAAAGTTACCATGTAAAAAGGGTTTATATATTTTGTTCTAAAGACTTTGTTATAAAGTCAATCAAAGTTTTATAATATTTGCATTGTTTGAGCAGATTTTGAATAGTTTTCACAGTGTTTTAATTTTATGAAAAAAACTGCTTAAATTTTGAAAACCAACAAAATTTCAATCAAATTTGCTTTTGAGCTAATCAACGCTTTAGTGATCGTAAGATTTCAATTACTTCCTTCATCATTATGTGTAAAACATTTCACTTTTTACATGCAATTAAACTGATTATTGACATATTCAATGTTTTCAAGATCAATTGAAAATAAGAAATAATTATTAGTCTCATTGATGTAAAATCGTAAAAAAACGGTCATGGCAATTTTGAACAAAACTATTCAAAATTTCCACCTCTCGAGAAAATCTTCAGTAATTTCAGTGGGCGTAATAACAAAAAGCGCATTCATTTTTGTTAGCGCTCTTTTGTCCTTCAAGCATCGATATAAAAATAACAAAAAACGTAAAACAGGCTTTGTAGCCTGCCCCCTCCGATTGATCCGCGTGAATATTCAGTCAAACCAATACATCCCCCCAACAACAAATGCCTTACGTAATCAACGGACGCTCGATATTAACTCAGTTCAATTACTGTTATGAGCACCTCTCATTATTATTATTTAAAGTAGTATTAGTTTCATAGATATTCTTTTTGTTCAATATTTTTAATATTTATGTAGATACGAGTATTACTGGGAAGTTGACCGTGTGGACCTCAAAGGTCGCACCTCGCGGCTTGTTTGTTATTATAGTTTTTTCAATTTGGATGAAAAAATGTTAACTGGGCTGACCATCATCGAATTGATGATCTCTCCACTGTGTTTGATTTTATGGATTACAAAAAAAGTTATCTTATAGTGTATAGTGTTGGGTCACTGGTTTACAAAACGGAAACTTTCATTCAAAACGCATAAACAGTGCCTTTGGTGGAAACCATGCAATTAATCCTCATTATATTTGAGCCATTTGTAACGCATTTTTAATTAGCTTCAAAGCAGTTATTTGTATTGTAAGGAATATGTGCGAATGTTCTACTCTCCATGGAAACTCTTTGGAATGATTATCTTCGAAGCAAACTGGCTTTTGTCGTCAGAGCTTTGACGTTCTTGATATTATTAATACTGTCAATAAGAAGACCATCATGAAACTTGTACTTACTGTTTTTCTGAAAATCCTGTGAGTCGTCGCATCCCGTTCTCTGCACAGCTAAAGCTAAAATCATGTAAACGACTAAACAATCCGATGCGATTTTCCACAGACATCTTGAGACTGTATCCAGCTTTTCCATTTTAACTAACAAACATAAGTGGATTGAACTATAATTCACACAGCACAAGCACTTGCACCCTCGGCAATCCAAACATTATCACCGGCACTGTTGCACCAAGTCCCTAGAATGCACTAACACCCTATGCTAACTTCTTTTCTTGAGGAGCATTTCACATTGTCCTGCATTAATAAGAACCCTCAGATCTGATATGTCCAAATGAATTAAGATTTATTTGGCAGCATCAGTTTGCATGTCCTGCTGCCACTCAATCGTGTCCCGTATCGATACCCTGCTGGCTTAATTAGTGCTTATCGTATCTGCTAATTTAATGAAGTCCTTCCCTTTATCTAAATCGTTGCTGTTACCGTTCGTTGTGCACTTCATTAGATAAGTCCTGGGCTTCGTCCTGTAACGATAAATCGAATGTAAGTAATGAAAATGGAAAGGCATCGTGCGAATCGAACAAAACATCTGCGAGCCAAACAGTTTCAATCAAATTTGATTACGGTTGAAGTGGTGTCCCGAAGAGCATAGGTTCTCTATTTGTCCTTGCGTAGTAGTTTTAATTTTATCAATATCGAAACAGAAAACTGCCACTCATGACTATGAATGGTGACTACTAGATAATGAGAATACGTTTCATTTAAAAAAAAATTGTTTTGTCATTGGCACAGCTATGTTGTGACTGCCAGTCTAAATGAGAATTACAAATTTACCATTCAATGTTACATGAAACACAAAAGATGAGGGCGCTAAACAGCCATAATGTAAAAATTTAAAAATAATATTAGTGATTTACATTTAATATTTTATTAAAAACAGTTTCAACGGTTTTGTTTCAATATAGTTTAGCATCTTAACATCACATATATTAGGTCGTCGATCTTCTTCCAAGTATCTGAAATATACTACTGTGTCCAAAAAATAGTCGGAATTTTTTTTATAAATCAAAAAATCTTTATTTATTCATTCAAATCAATTTCGTCCCCTTCAAAATAGTCCCCTCCCGATATAATACACTTATGCCACCGCTTTTTCCAGTCCTCGAAGCATGCCAAAAAGTCTTCTTCCGGTATAGCCTTCAGAGCGGGCGCCGATTCACGTTGAATGTTTTCAATCGACTCAAAATGGTTTCCTTGAAGTGGTCTTTTGAGTTTTGGAAATAGCCAGATGTTACACGAAGCCAAATCAGGAACGATATTGGTTGCATTTTTGGCAAAAGTTCGGGGTCGTAAGCGTAAATCCAAGTCTAATCTCCCGTTATAATGCGTTTATAAATCGCCTGATAGTCAGAGAGCATTGTTTCACACACATCAACACGAAGCTGTTTTTCAAGAAAATTCAGCATTTTTGGTACCAATCGAGACTTGACACGTTTAAGGCTCAAAACATCTTTCAAAATGGAATTAATTGATCCTTTTGATATGCCAATTTCATCAGCAATGTCTCTTATAGTTAATCGACGGTTTGCAAGCACTAATTCTTTTACTTTTTGAATGTGAGCATCGTCAGTTTAGGTCGATGGTCGACCAAGACGCTCTTCGTCTTCAACGCGTTCTCTATCTTCTTTGAACAATTTATACCAATCATATGTTGTTGATTTTGGTAGAGCCCGGTCCCCTCAAGCCTTCTCCAACATTTTCAAAGTTTCTGCAGCATTTATTCTATTCAGGAAACAAAATTTGATCGCACTTCTTTGTTGAATAATTTCAGACATTGCAAAAATCGCCAAATTCACTTTTTGTGTCGCACAAAAACAAGCGTAACTCAAACACTAATGGATATTTTGACATATAGTTTGGCATGGAAGTCAGTAACAGTTGTACCAACTTAAAAAAAATATATTAAGCGAAAATATTTACCCGTGTAATTTAAATCGAAAAATTCCGACTAGTTTTTGGACACAGTAGTAAACAAGAGGTCGACCAACAACATTGAATTTAAATTGTTTTTAGATTTTCGGCTTCCACAAACTAACATTTATTTTCCTTTGGCAAATTTTCAATCAAAGTAATTGATAAAAAGTACCTATTCAAGCAAAAGTGGACTTGTCTTTAGAACTGATTGGAAGAATACCTAAACATCTTGTCTTCAAAAAATATTTTCTACTTAAACCACATATGTTACACCATAAAAACGAATAAAACAAAAATTCTTACGGCAGCTCCCAAATTTATTATGAATTACGGTGGCACTAGCAGTAAAGAAAAATGAAATACGTCTTTTGTGCATTTTCTTAGGTTTTTAGTACTCTTTATGTCTGTCTGTTTTGTGTTAGCTGTATGTTGCAGGGTGTAAAAAATTTATTTTTGAAATAAAAATGCTTGAAAACGAAAAATCGCCGAAAATATTTATGATGGCTTGACGACAGAAAATGGACAATCTGCTTTAAGTAAGATCTTATGCAGCTATATTAGTACAGTCAATTGGGAGTTCAGCGTGCATTTTCAAAAGGCAGAAATTTTTTTATTGCAATGCGTGTGGAATGCTATAATTAGCTTAAGTTCAATTTCCTGGGGTCCCCGATGATGGCGTTTGGGCTCCATCTTGAAAACAAAAGAAAGTGGGACACCCCCATATCTCCCAAACCGTGGCTTCCACAAGAAAGTTGTGTATGGCAAACTTGCGTAGAATACAATTTTTAGCAAGTCGTCCATACATAACTTTTGCGTCGTGTCAATGATAAAAAAGATACAATCCAAAAACCGTACCCAAAAAGGGGGGAATAATTTTCGGGCGCCACAACTTTTTCAATTTCACGTTTAACGCGAAACACGTTGGAATACTTTTCTAAGATAATTTTATCGCAAATCGTTTGCGGTATTGATTGTTCCAATCACTGCACATTAACGGGAGTTATTCCATCCCAAAGGGGAGAAAGTCGCGTGAAAACCCGTTTTTAGGCCAAATAATCGACTTTTGGTGGCGAACCCCCCATTGCAAAACTCACGGAGCATTTTAGTGGGCAGAAATTTTTTAATTGCAATTAGTTGTATGCCTCTATGTGAGCTTTAATTGATGTTTCTGGGGTTATAGCTCCAATCCCCTTGGCGCCATCTTGAGAACAAAAAAAGTGGGCCGGCCCCATATCTTGGAAAGCAACGTCCCCACAAAGAAGTTTAATATGACAAACTTGTGTGAAATTTAATTTGCAGTAAGTTGTGGATACATCATTTTCACGTGCTGTCAATATTTAAAGAGTTACACACCAAAAACGACGTTGAAAAGGGGGGATCATTTTTTGCGCGCCACAACTTCTTAGTTTCCTCTATTACTGCGAACTTCGTTCGAAAATAACATTTAGGCAGTTTTATCACCAAACGTCAAGGGGATTGGAGCTATAACCCCAGAAACATCAATTAAAGCTCACATAGAGGCATACAACTAATTGCAATTAAAAATTTTCTGCCCACTAAAATGCTCCGTGAGTTTTGCAATGGGGGGTTTGCCATCGGAAGCCAATTATTTGGCCTAAAAATGCGTTTTTCACGTGAGTTTTCCCCCTTTGGGATGCAATAGCTCCCGCCAGTGCACAGCGATTGAAACGATTAATACCGCAAACGACTTGCAACAAAATTGCCTTAAAGTTATTTTCAATGTGTTTTGGGGTTGAAGTCAAAACAATGAAGCTGTGGCGCTCGAAAGATGTTCCCCCCTTTTTGGATGTCGTTTTGAGCTTTTAACTCTTTTATTGTTAAAACCACGTAAAAATGATGTATGCATGATTTGTTGCAAATTAAATTCTTCACAAGTTTGCCATATTAAACTTTCTTGTGGGAGCCATGGTTTCGGAGATATGGGGGATGTCCCTCTATTTTTGCTTCCAAGATGGAGCCCAGAGGATTGAGGCTGCGACCTCAGAAACTTGGATTTAAGCTCACAGTAAGACATACTACACATTGCGCCAAAAATCCGGCTGCCTTTCAAAATGCTCCGCGAGTTTCGCAACGGGGGGTTCGCCACCAAAAGTCGATTATTTGGCCTAAAAACGGGTTTTCACGCGACTTTCTCCCCTTTGGGGTGGAATAACTCCCGTTAATGTGCAGTGATTGGAACAATAAATACCGCAAACGATTTGCGATAAAATTATCTTAGAAAAGTATCCCAACGTGTTTCGCGTTAAACGTGAAATGGAAAAAGTTGTGGCGCCCGAAAATTATTCCCCCCTTTTTGAGTACGGTTTTTGGATTGTATCTTTTTTATCATTGACACGACGCAAAAGTTATGTATAGACGACTTGCTAAAAATTGTATTCTACGCAAGTTTGCCATACACAACTTTCTTGTGGAAGCCACGGTTTGGGAGATATGGGGGTGTCCCACTTTCTTTTGTTTTCAAGATGGAGCCCAAACGCCATCATCGGGGACCCCAGGAAATTGAACTTAAGCTAATTATAGCATTCCACACGAAATGCAATAAAAAAATTTCTGCCTTTTGAAAATGCACGCTAAACTCCCAATTGACTGTACTATATAATTTATGTTATTTATGCTGTTCAGTTTTACGAGTGTACCTACCATTGTTTCAGGTACAAAGGCTATGACCCGCTTACCAAGGTATATAAATTCGACATGGTAGTCCATTCCCGATTCCCAAATGCGTTCACTACTGCGCATGTACGTCACTGAAGCCAGAAGTCGCCGAAAGGTGCCCAGTAGGAATAGCATCAACACTTTTTGGAAAACATGTTCCGCCCAGTAGGAAAGGGAAAATGGCAAGTGATGTTGGAAATAAGCTTTATTGTTGCTGCTATTGCACCCACGCACCGAACAAGTCACCATCGTCACTTCACTTGTCTTTCGTTTACACGTTTCCCACGCAATGCACCGACTATCCGCCGCCGGTTTCCGCCATTTATACATTTTGAATTGTGGCATCTCGTTTTCTTTCGCCTTGCCAGATGTGCACCCTATGTTTTGTTCATTTGGCAGCCCGAATTTTTTGGACAAAATGGCGCACGAAAAGCCTGCTGTGCGCATGGGTTGAAGCACTGCCCAGACAAGCGAGTTTAATTTTATTTTGTGATCGAATGAGACCTCCAGATATTTAATGGATTCCTTCAAGGGGACGGCGACGTGGTTTATTGTTGCTTACTTTCGGCAGGTGCATAATTGCAACCTTTGTCCGAGGCTTTAAAGGAGCAAATCAGCTCAAATTGTTTGGGATTATTTGACAAGGATCAACCGCTTAAAAAAATTGCTTACCATACGAGTGCGGGCTTTTTCTGGATGTGAATTTTTTGCCAATATCATGATGTTATCAGCGTACATTAAAGTTTTAGTGCAACAACCCTGAGGAACCGAGTGGGAAACGAATAGAATCAGGATGCTGGGGAGGAGGTTGTGTAGCTAAAACTGAAAGCGAGAGTCTCCCAGTATAGATCCTTGGGGAACGTTAGAATTTACTCGAATCGGGAGTGATTGGAAATTTTTATATATTGATACATAATGTCTGGTCGCATAAAAAACTAGCTATGAGCCTAGAAAGAGCAGTGCGCACGAAGTAGCTTATACATTAAGCCTTTGGTCCAATTTGAGCCAATAGCTTTTTCCATGCCAACGGTGCAAGCTACTGGGGTTTCCTTTTGTCGGAAACCGGAGGAAATAAAGTCGTGAAGTGGCAGAACCGCCTGCTTTGTCGACATTTTGGGTTCAAAGCCGAATTGTTCATTCATTAAGGGCGTGGCAAAACCTGAAAATGATCGGAGTATGACTTTTTCGAGAGATTTGTCGAGATTAGAGGGCGAAGAGATAGGCATCAGCGAGGCAATTTGCCCATCAGAACTATTCTTCGGAATTGGATAAGCAGGGCCTTCTTCCAAGTTTTTGGGAAGTAACCGTTGTTTTTACAGTTGTTTATGACAGTGAGCAGAGTTGCAAGAGCCCAGCTGCACCTTCTCAAAAAATGGTTAGGGATCTTGTCTGAGTCCGAAATGTTTTATTAACTTCCCAGTATATGGGAAGTTCTTGTAATCGCCTCGAAAATCGAAATTGAAATTTTCAACATTTCTTTTCGTTTTGAGGTCTATAGAGTATATATAAAGTGTTTCTAGAAACTGAGATGTATGTGTGTGTGTGTACGTACGTACGTTCGTGGACACTTTTCTCTACGAGCATAACTCACGTAAACAAAGTCCTATCGACTTCGTTGAGGTGTCAATCGAAGCGTCTCTACAATCTTAAGAGCTGATTAGTTTTTGGGATACTTCGGTCGTGGGGGTTTGTTGTTTTGCCCCTTTGAAGGTCATTTCTGTCATGCATTGTATCTCGCGAACCAAACATACAATTTGTATGTTTAAGGTGTCAATCGACGCGTATTAACATTTTTGCGAATCTATCATATTGTGAAAAAATTGTTGGAGCCGTTTTTGAATTCAAGAAAAAAGTGCAAAAAATTAGGTTTTTTTTAATAAACAATAAATTTTTAACCTGATTTACGGAAGACAGTATTCAATTTTTATAAAATTTATATACTTCAAGCAATGCTTGAAAAAACGTCATCAAAGCTTTTTCTCATGATAAGAAGAAACATTAAATATAAATAAAAAATCATTAACAGTCGTGTCAATCGACGTGTTTTAAAATCTCTTTGATTATTTCAACATTATAAAGATCCGTTTCAGGTTTTTTTTAATTTAATAGAAAAAAATAAGAAAACTTTAAAAAAAATTCATAAAAAACATTTTTCTAGCCTGATTTGCACAACACACTAATAAATGTTTATAAAAATTTGTACATTCCTACCAGTTTTTGAAGAGAAACCAGCACAACTTTTTTCATGATTCTGAAAAAATTCAATTAAAAATAAAAAAATCATTCATAGTTACCATATGAAAGGGGTTCTTCCGATTGATATTACCTTATATCTTTTATTCTAAAGACTGTTGTACAGTCAATCAAAGTTTTAAAATGATTGGAGAATTTGAACAGATTTTTAATAGTTTTTGCAGTCTTTTAATTAGAAAAACGGCTTAAATTTTGAAAACCATCAAAATTTCAATCAAATTTGCATTTTTGGTAATCAATCATCATCACCCATCCACCAAAAGCCTTGCGTAATCAATGGATGCTCCCGTAGATGATATGATTAATATTAACTCATTCCTGTTACTGCTATGAATACCTCTCATTATTATTATTATTTAAAGTAGTAGTATTTTCAAAATTATTATTGTGTTTAATATTCTTAATGTTTATCTAGATATTACTGGGAAGTTGACCGTGTGGACCTCAAGGGTCGCACTTTGCGGCTTGTTATTCAAAGAATTCAGTATTAAAATGACCACCCCGGGTGAGTGAAGAATTTTCTAAAGGTTGAGGCGGATATAGTCGATGATGGATTCATTATTGTAAAGATATAAAGATAAGAGCCAGAATGATCCCTAAGAAACCCCCGTGCACTACATCGTTCGAATTTTTGTTCGGGAAATGTCTTTCGCGATAGAAATTTCCGTTTTTGCTCCGTGGTCGAGAAACCTAGACCTTCGGCTCTCATAGGTTCTTAATTGATATTCTAGGAGGAGAAAATGCGGTCAGTGAGCTAATTGATTTCTCTGAATACAGAGGGGTTTTCAGGGATTCAAGACGTTTTATGAAACCAAAATTAAAGTCGACATTTATATGCTCTCTTATTAGGGACATGCTATGTCACCTTATATTTAAGTATATTCTGCGTTAATTATATTGATTTTGTTATGAAAGGATGTCTTCAGTTTCTGCTGCCATTTCGCTATTGCGCGGATAAGCCTTAAGGTGAACTCTGAGACCTCTACATGCTTGTTCAATTTTGGCTTGTGGGTACGAGGGTACTTGTCCATACAATACGTGATTGTTGATGATAGGTATTGACAGCGCTCTAAATTCCTTCGTTTGCAAAGATGCGATCGTCATAGATTTTTTGTTCAAGGTGTTTTGTACGCCCATCAGCAAATTAGTGCCAGTGTACTGCCTTGTATTACCATGGGAAGTATTATGGTGGAGTTATGGCTTCTATTCCACAAACGGGCAGGTCTAGGTGGAGTGCCTGATGATCTGAGGGAGCTGCGGTGGTTTTACATTTGGGGATCAGAAATGACAAAGTTGACAATATATGAGCTACCTCTCGGGAATGTAGGAGCTCCAGTATTAATAATTCCAACTGACATTTGGTTTCGCGACGTTAACCAGTTAAAGAGAAAACTCACATTACTGTTAAGTGATTGGTGGTGATGCATATACAGGGACTCAGCAAGACATTTCAACGGGTAGGCACTTTGAGATGTAAGGACTAAAATTGCGGTACCCTTGCCAAAGTCATTGCAGTAAATATTAAAGTGAGAGAAGCACGGTTTATTTCTTTTATGCAAAAGAGTTTTCTTTAACAGCACGAGGTGCGTAGAGTATCTGTCTAGCATTTGCTGTCATGCCTTTGGAGAGACTTAATGTTATTCAACTTGATACGCAAATTAGTTTTGCGCTGCGACATCAATGTAAAAAATGAAGAAAAAAATTCGCTCTGTCTTGCATTGGGAGAAAACTCTCGTGCTTTCCTAAGAAGGGTTACCGCGGTCGTGCCGAAATGATATAAGGTCTTTTGGGCTAAATTTTCTAGAGGGTTGCTATAAGAAGACGAGAAGGGAGGAGGACGCCCGGGGTTTAGCGCTGCTGGCGGTGTGTTTTTGAGAGTTGCTGCGTATGTAAGGTGGGTAGAGCGCCGTGTAAATACTGGTAGAGTGGGTGTAGCTTTTTGGGTCTTGAATGCTGAATTCGGTAGGATGGGTGAGCTTGTTTTGGCAATCCTGCGTTTAAAAAAATTGGCTTTGAGTTTTTACCGTTCAGGGCAGCCAGAGAAGTTTGCTGGGTGGCCTCATGAAGAGCAAACTACAAATTATGTAGTAGGAATTGATGGGTCTGAAAGGACCAATTTATTGGTAGGGTTATTAAGGTTTTCGCGGGGTCATGCAGGCCGTTAATGTCTAACATCTGATGTTATTTTGACGGGACCAGGTCGTGCTCATTTCCTTAAGAGTAAAAGTTTTCAATTCAAGGAAGTTGCGAAGTTTTATTCTCTCATGAAGTTCATTAGGTTGTCGTGTGGCTCGATATTTTGCACAACAATTTTGTGGTAAATATTGGAACAGGATCGTACACAATATCGTGTTTTCGTGAGGTCCTTCGTCATCATAGCGATTGTAGGAGCGCTAACTTTACTAATAAAGTTAGGTGGCAGCCACTTGCGCTTGCAAACTTCAACACAAGGGGCACTGACTGTGGTAGATTCACTTTTATAAGGGCATCAAATCTATTATTGTCAACCTGAGTGATTGCAATTACTCTAGCAATATTTTTTCCTACACTAATATCGCCTACTCGATGTTACTTCTTGAGTTTAATTTACCGTTGACCGCCATTTCTTCGTCAACTCGTGCTGACGCCGCAAGTGATGTCTTGCGAATAATGCTACTGACGATGCTGACACTCCCGTCTCCGTTTTCCGGGGGACTATTTCAAGTACTTGAAAAAACTACCACCTTCATTTCTTGGCTCAAGAGGACATTCTTGCGGATCGTTGTATTATGATTGGTCGAATTATCAAATTGCCATATATGGGCATAATGT
Source organism: Oxycera nigricornis (assembly GCA_963942545.1). Taxonomy (NCBI): domain Eukaryota; kingdom Metazoa; phylum Arthropoda; class Insecta; order Diptera; family Stratiomyidae; genus Oxycera; species Oxycera nigricornis. Next base: position 85,656,519 of record OZ012660.1, on the reverse strand, counting down.
TCCGATTCGAAAAGAGGTGAGAAGTTGATGGTGTGAGTGTGGAGGTGAAAAAAGTGAGTTGGATAGTGGTGATCGAAGGAAGCGGTCACAATATAGGCTCCACACGAAATTCTAAAGTTGTCTGTTTTTATATAAATACAATCCAACGGCCAATTATTCGTCAATCAATCAAACTAATCTGAAAGTCTAGACGTTTGATGGTCTCCGTTTGAGTCGATATTGTGCTTTGGCAACTAACTCGTCCAACGCGACGCGACGAGATAGACGAACATCGAAACAAACAACAAAGGACACCAAGTAGCCGAAAATGGCTTTTGCTGCGCCGACGACAAAAGGCTTGAACGACTGCAGTCGGACGAGGATCGGAAAACAGGGGATCTCATGCCAAATGGAAACGACGTTGCTCAATCAACGGACAGTTTTATAATCGTGAAACTTCGTTCTTTACGCCCCCATACGGTTCGCACTTGAGCGTTTGGGTGACGTCCTTAGTTAGTGCCCAGGAAGTGATCAATTTACGTCTGAAAAAATATAAAGTGGACAGCAGACCTTTGAACTTTGCTCTGTTCATTGTTCGTGACAATGGCGAACAACGACGCTTGAAAGACGATCCTCTTGTAGCGCGTATTATGTTAGGACCACCTGAAGATGTGTCCCGACTGTTTCTTATGGATTCTCAAGAAACGCAAGAATAGGTAATGAGGTAGCTCAATTTTTAAACCTTTCTATTCCCGAATGTAAAGTGATTTTGGAGCGTTATGATTTTGAAATAGAGAAAAAAATGAAGGATCTTTAGCGCGATACAAAGGTGTCTCGCCTGTTATGCTGGGAGCCTTTTATATCGAATGCCGCTGGTGTTAATGGTTTTTTGAGAATTTATAAAAAGTAAATGCGGTCGCACCTGAATTATATTAAGAAAGTGTTAAAGTAGAGATTAAGAACGAATAAAGTAAAATCTAATATGAAGTGAGTTTTTTCATGGTTTCTCCCGTCCTCAGCTTGTGCGCAATTCGGTTTGTCCGGTTCTTGATTGGTTTCTTGTGATTGTGACCCGGTGAGCTAGCCGGTTTTCAAAAAATGTTACTCTACGGTCGCCACTATGCGGCCACAGTTGATGGGTGCTCCGCACGGGGCCCCCTCTCGGCAATCACCTTTCATGTGGCGTCCGAATTGGCGGGGCACATGGAGGATGGTTGGCTGGGAGGAAGGTGTGGTAGTGGGAGTACGCAACACATTGTGGATGAAGGGTTGAGTGCCAACTTTGCGCGCTTTTGTTGGTGCCCCTGATTCTTCGTTGGGCGTCGGGCTTGCACGCCGATGGCCCGGAATCTTACGGTTCAATGACGCCTTTCTAATGGAAGGCCCAAAATGGCGTTGCGACGCCTGAACCTTTTGGCGTCGTTCTGTTTGGAGAAATTCTTTGTTGTCTATCTCTGAAGACTCACAAATATTTGCACGGAGTGGCTATCTTTTCTGATCGCGTTGACGTTTCAATCGGAATTCGGTCGGCAATCATACATGAGCATAGCATACATGAAATGAGTGACGAAGAAGCAAAATCGTCAATCTCCAATGTTCGATTGGGGTGATTTGCAGTGTGAATGTTTTCAAGAAGGTTTGAAGTGCCTTATGCATGATATTATTAACTTCCCAGTTCCCTATGGGAAGTTATTGTAATGGGGTTGATTTTGCGAATCCCAAATTTTGACATATCTCCACGTTTTAAGGTTTCTAGAATCCAAATCCATCGTTTTTAGAGAGATGTCTGTGAGTGTGTATGTGCGGATGTGCGGATGTGCGGATGTGCGTTCGGAATAATTTTTCGTCTCGATTATCTCGAGAATCCGAGATCGGATTTGCGTGGGACTGGTTTCATTTGACGCGTAATCACGTAACTTAGAACTGAATGGCTTTTCAGCAAAATCGGTTAAGCCGTTTTTTATTTAGGATGAAAAAACTGAAAAAAACGACTAAAAATTGCTTCGTTTTAAACTGTTGATAAGCACTATTAATTCGTGCAGATACCAAATACCTTCATAGTAATGTTGTTATTATTGTGCATTTTAGCAAAATTGTGATCAAATTTGTAAAAAAATGTTATTTCAAAAAAAAAGATTAATTTATAAAATTCCAAACTTATATTATCAGGTTTGGGTGATATTTGGATATTTGGATATTGTTATAAATAATTTAATATTGTTAATAACAATCAAATAATATTAGTTATAATTTGATATTGTATATATAAAGTCAATTATAATTATTCAGTAACGGTCAAACATTCTTAATAACGAATGATTATTTTAAACAATAATTAAATACCCTCAATAATAGTTGTGGATTCCGAGGCCGATATGGAGAACGAGGTTGAGGACGAAATGGAGGACAAGAAGGATGACGAGGACGAAGAGGACAAGGTTGCCGAGGCTTTGGTAGAGGATGACCAGGTGGTGGAGACGTCTTCCTCTACCAAAGCTTTTATGGTTAGATAAAAAATTGATAAAAATAATAAAAGTAATTATATTAATTTAGAATAATAATGTTTAATAATAGTAACTAATAATAAAAGCAAGTTAAAGCTTTTTATTTACCCCACTGGGAAGTTAGTCGTGTGGGCCTCAAGGAGCGCACATAGACCACATTTTTTTAATTGCAAACCATTTGTTTCTTTAGAAAACAATCATTTTGAAAGATACTTTGTTTACTTTTCAGCAAAGCAGTATCATGTCGCTGTATGACAATAAGAAATATTTTAGTGTTTCAGATACATACCCAAAATGTTGACCCTAAACTTTAATCAACACCGTTACATGTTGCTAGTTTATCGGAAAGTTAAATACTGTAATTTTAATGAGTTCAGGCACTCACTAGTGCTACAATATTTCAAATTACGTTGAATATAGCCGTACTGATTTTCCAACACCTATTTCCGTCGTCTTGAACTTTTCATTGATGCCTGAAATGCTGCTTATCTTCAGGAGGTTAACGAGTTCAAAGTTCACTCAACAGTAATTTGCATAGATTTGTGTTTTATTCCGCATTTATTAGCAATCAGCCTAAACACTACATATTTGATCTTGACATAAACGGGTAAAATGAATTTCTTTGCACCAAGCTTTCAACATTGAACAAATGCTGCAATGGTTCCATTCAAGTGTAACGCTTAATTGACATGAAAAGCCTCGAAATTTCTATTGTTCTACATCTGCTGTTTTTCTTATAACACGACCTCCCATTGGGAAAAATCGAAAACAATTCCTATTCAATGTCACTTGACTAAATTGAAACAGTAGAAAAACCTTCACCTACACATAAACTTGCCTTTCATCCTGGAAAAATAATCATGTATGGCAAGAAATCAGATTGCAAAGGTGGGAATGTGAGAACATTGAAGCATGGCTAATCCGTACGAGCTAAATTATTCGAAATGCTACAATTGATGATCTAAACTTCAATCATATGTTTATATTGTAGGGATGCCTCCATTTTAACAAAATTAAAGGACGGCACAAAGGAGTGATTTTATAAAAGTGTCAGTTGAGTTCAAGCAACATTAAGTATACCTCACGGATATTATGTACGTTATATATGTACAACATCTAAGCTAAGATTTGTATTCGACATCACATTTAGATGTTATTTTTCTCCACGTCTTTATTTTCACCTCGGTTCACATGTGTTCTTTCTGCCTCATGTGACATAAAGTCACAATTTTTTATTAACTTCCATCGAAAAAGTCAAAACGATTTCCATCAAATTCCCGTTCATGCGAAAATGCCTTGCACAGCTCAATAAAGGAACTCTATTTCATGTTATCCGTTTCCAATATCCAACCAGGATTAGCTCCGTTAACAAGAAACTCTAATCAATGATGCTTGTCCTCAATAGGTTATACCACACGTAAAACCGAAAAGCACGTGTGTAGGCAAAACATTTGCCCACAAGGGGTTCGCATTCCTATAGGGACATAAACGGCCGCCATTTATCGTCGGAACTACAAAAAGGATGAATAGAAATGTATCACCTGGATAAATTGCTATTTGCAAACCTTCAGATGTTTTCGGGCAGGTGAATATGAGTGACCTCGGACGCCTCCTGCTATTTACAGAAGAGTTGGCATTTAAAATTCTAATTCCTTTTATTTTGCCCGAGGCTTTCAAAGCGGAAAGGTTCTACGTAGAATTAGGTTTCCATGGGGATAGCTTGCGTAAACAACTTTGGTAGATCATGGAAGACTTATTTGGTTGGTCACAATAGTTCCTATAATTCAGCAACTTATATCTAGGATACGAAGAAGACGACAATGTGCTTTCGACTTCGTTGAAAGGTGGTTTTGCTTTTGTTTAAACTTCACAGTATTTTCGTTTGTTCAAAAATTGGTGTTTTAATAGGACATTCGTTCAAGTATCTATGACCAAAATGTTCAACTTTACTTTTCCGAATACAAACAAATTTCAAAATCACTGCAACTGAGTTTTAAATTCAAAGAAGCAAACCACAGTACCAAAGGATATTGACTAAATATTTCCCGCACGTAGTAAGAAATGTCCGAAAAATACAAACAGAAAATATTCGTTTCAGACAAAAGCCAATTTGAGGGCCGAAAACTTTATCTGCGATGTGCCTATAAAATGATTCATTGAATTTCAAAATCAGGGAATCAGTGAGTTGAGCCGAATCTTAAGATAAAATGGAAAACAGCCCCCTCCAAGGACTTACGTGCGGTAGGGATTTTGCGTGTTTTTTAGGTGGCAAATTGGCGATAAGAATCTTGTTGCAATGACAAATGGCCCATCCTTTGTGACGCTTTGAATAAAACAAATCGATAAATACCCATTTGTGTTTGCGTTGGGTTCTATTCGGAAAACCCGTAAAGCGGTAAATCGAGAAAATCCATCAGGGATAGGCGAGGCTTTAGAAAAAGCTGTTCCATCTTTTCCACTATGAGCGGCACTTTTGAATTGATGCGTTGGCAATGTGTCGAGTAAATAAATTTCTTTTCACGCTTCAATCCGCCAAAGTGAAACAAGAATTTGATAATGGAAAGACTATGGGAAGGGCATTTGTGGACGAAAATGGATATTAGTAACGTGAGCTAGTCATAGTCATAGGTGTTAGGTGATAGCCAACAACTGTTATATGAGCTGACATTATCAGATTACTTATCTTTCAAATTACATTACTAAAATATGAGACATCACTTATTTCCATCGAAATTGTACAAGATTTTGGCAGCTAGGCGTCATTGCTTTGCCATGAAAAATTAAGAAATTGGAGACGCCAATCACTTGAAATCAATAAAATAAACAAGCCGTGCGGTGCGACCCATGAGTTCCACACGTACAACTTCCCAGTAATATCTACATAGAAATTAAAAATATTAAAGACAATAATAGTTATGGAAATACTACTATTTCAAATAATAAAAATGTACCTCTCATAAAATTTATTGGAATGACTTATTATTAATCGTAACATCTACGCGAGCGTCAATTGATTACGTAAGGATTTTGGTGCGTTGGTTTGATTGATTATTCATGCGGATCAATCTGAGGGGGGGGGGGGCAGGTTTCAAAGCGGTTTTTTCATTAAAGTTAAAACATGATGCTGTGAAGACTATGGAAACACTTCTCAAATTTTGCAAATATTATAAACTTTGATTGACTATACAACAATGTCTTTAGAATAAGAGATTTAAGGTATAATGATTTGAATGAACCGTTTTTACATGGTGACTTTGAATGAGTTTTATTTTTAATTTAATTTTTTTTAATCATGAGAAAAATTTTTGCTGGTTTCTCTACAAAAATTGATAAAAAATTATAAATTCTACAAACATTTATTATTACGATGTGCAAATCAAGTTAAAAATGAATTTTTTATGAAAAAAACACATCTTTTAAAATTTTTTTTAATAAATTGGAAAAACCGCTTTAACAATTTCTTTAAAATATAAAAACATCATAAAAATGTTAATACGCATCGATTGACACCTTAATGATCGAAAGATTATATTTGGTTCTCGAGATATAATGAATGACGTAAATGACCTTGAACGTTGAATGATTTTTTATTTCTAATTTAATTTTTTTTGTAATCATGAAAAAAACTTTTGCTGGTTTTTTTCACAAGAACTATTTGGAGTATATAAATTATATAAACATTGATCACTTAGATTCGAAAATCAGGTTAAAAATTTTATGTTTTTGAAGAAAAAAACCTAATTTTTTGCATTTGTTTTTAGAAAATTAAAAAACAGCTCTAACGATTTTTTCAAAATTTTATAGATTCATAAAATTGTTAATACGCGTCGATTGACACCTTAACAATGAAAATCGCATGTTTGATTCGTGAGTTATAGCGCATAACATGGTGGACTTTCAATGGGTGAAAACAGCAAACCCCCCCCCCCCCCGATCGAAGTTTTCCAAAAACTAATCAGCTCTTAAAATTGCAAAGACGCTTCGATTGACACCTCAACGAAGTCGATACGACTTTGTTTACGTGAGTTATGCTCGTAGAAAAACTGCCCGCGAACGCACATACGTACGTACGTACATACACACACACACACATACATACTTCTTTCTAAAAACACTTTATATATACTCTATAGACCTCAAAACGTAAAGAAAAGTTGAAAACTTCAATTTCGATTTTCGAGGCGATTACAAGAACTTCCCATATACTGGGAAGTTAATAAAAATAAATGAAAACCGTGAAACGAAAGCAAAGTATTTTTTTATATATTTCCGATTCTAAAAAGTGCTTACTTTTCTTATTAGCAAATAGGCAACCAAAGGTCCTGAATGAGAAGAAAGTTTCTAGCCATCCAGCTGCAATATTAATCATGATTCAAATGTAATTCAAGATTATAATATTATTATTTTTTCCCATTCGTTTTAATTTATAATGATCATGAGTTGATATTAACAATGTGAGTTGATATTAACAATAGCGGCATTTTCAAATTTTAAGACTCAACAGATATTTCTAGTTTTTGACCTTTTTATTCGCGTTTCAAATGAAAGAAAACACAATAAACAGGTAGTGAAAAAATAAAATCGAACGATTTCAACGTCAGTTTATAATCAGCTGCGATCGAGTGCGGACCAAATCTTGCCTGCGATAGAAAAACTGAGAGTTTTTTTAAATAATAAAAATATTTTGAACTGAAAACTGTTTGGTTTTAAAATGGTTTTGACCATAGACCCACAAAAGTACATTTTTAAACTTTTACATAAAGATTATTCTTTTTCCACCACACAGAAAATGCATTGCAATTCAATGTGTCTGTCGGGGTCATACGATATGCCATAAAAATATTTTAAAGTTGAAACGAATAAAAAACTAAAACGGCATTACCTGAGTGAAGCAACCGTTGAAAAAAGGTATTGTCGTTCTTGGGGGCTGTACAACTTGCTCAAGTGTGATAAATGGAAAAATTATATCACGGTCGATGAAGCTTGGTTCAACTTCACTAATGCCGATGGACAAAGAAACATACAGTACGTAAGCCGTGAGAAAACAACTAAGGATTTGGACGCCTTCACAAAACCGTCTCATCCACGTGGTATGATGGTGTTCATGGGTATTTCGTACAACGGGCCTACAAAACCAATTTTTGTTGAGGCGGGTGCCAAAATCAACAGTGAATATTATATAAACAAGCCGCGAGGTGCGACCCTTGAGGTCCACACGGTCAACTTCCCAGTAATATCTACATGAATATTAAAAATATTAAACACAAAAGAAATTATGAAAATACTACTACTTTAAATAATAATAATGAGAGGTACTCATAACCTTAGCTGAAATGAGCTAATATCAATCATATCATCTACTGTAGCGTTCATTGATTACGTAAGGCTTTTGTTGGATACGGGGTGGATTGGTTTGATTGACTATTCACGCGGATAAATCGGAGGGGGCGGGCTATAAAGCCTTTTTTACGTTATTTGTTATTTTTATATCAATGCTTGAAGGACAAAAGAGCGCTAGCAAAAATGAATGCATTCTTGTTATTACGCCCATTGAAGAGGTTTTCTCGCGAGGTGTCCATTTTAAATAATTTTGTTCAAAATTGCCATGACTTCGGCATAATCATTGAATTCGTATTTTTTGACGAGCCGTTTTTTAGGTTTTTTTTGGATCATGCAAAAAAATTTGACCAGTTTCTTTTCGAAAACTAATAGAAATGTATAAATTATATAAACATTTATTACTGAGCTAAGCAAATCAGGTTAAAAATTTATTTTTTATGAAAAAAACTCTAATTTTTCCCATCTGCCGTTTTTTCCATTTAATAGAAGTTAAATGGAAAAAGCAGCAGAAATGATTTTTTCATAAAGCTAAAAACATAATAAAAACGCTAACACACGTCGAATGACACCTCAATGATGCAAATATCATATATGGTTCGTGAGATATAGTGAATGATAAAAAGGACCTTGAAAATCATGATGACTTTTAATGATTTTTAATTTTTTACGTAATCATGAAGAAAAGTTTTGCTGATTTTCTTACAGAAACTGTTAGGAATATATAAATTTTGTATACATTTATAGCTGCGTGTTGCAAATCAGGTTAAAAACTTATTGTTTATGGAAAAAAACTAATTTTTAGCATTTTTTTTCAATAAATTAAGAAACGGTTTCAACGTTTTTTTAAAAACTTGATAAAATCACAAAAATGTTAATACGCGTCGACTGACACCTTAACTATGCAAATCGTATGTGTCGTTCCGGAGATATAACGCATGACAGAAATGACCTTCAAAGGGTCAAAAAAACAAACCCCCCGAACGAAGTATCCCAAAAACAAATCAGCTCTTAAGATTGCAAAGGCGCTTCGATTGACATCTCAACAAAGACGATACGACGTTATTTACGAGAGTTATGCTCGTAGAAAAAAACTGTCAACGAACGCACGTACGTACGAACGCACGTATGTACGTACACACACACATACATACTTCTTTCTAAAAACACTTTATATATACTCTATAGACCTTAAAACGTAAAGAAATGTTGAAAATTTCAATTTCGATTTTCGAGGCGATTACAAGAATTTCCCATATACTGGGAAGTTAAAAAGTGATTAAAACCACTTATAAGAGAAGCAAAACGTTTATACCTAGAGGAAAATTGGATGTTTCATCAGGATTCAGTTCCGTCGCACACTTCAAAAAGGACTCTAGGTTTTCTGAACGATCAAGGAATTTCGTTAATCCATCCCAGCACACTCATCGCCAGATCTCTCGCCATGCGACTATTTTCTATGGGGCTATTTAAAATCGCAAACAAGCGGACACAACATTTAGTTATTTATTTATTTATTATCAGCTCATCTTACAGAGTAAACTCCAATTACAAAATGAGTAAATAAGCTTGTTATTTGCAAGGTGCGACCCTTGAGGTTTACACGGTCAACTTCCCAGTAATATCTACATAAACATCAGAAACATATATAATAATAATTTTGAATATATTACTACTTTAAATAATAATAATGAGAGCAGTGCCAGGAATGAGTTAATATTAATCATATCATCTACGGAAGGTTTTTTTGGATTTCCAACATATAAGCATAAAAAACATTAACACTAAAGCACTGTAGAAACTATTAAAAATCTGCTCAAATTATGCAAATGTTATAAAACTTGGATTGAATTTACAACAATTTCCTTAGAATAAAAGATATATAGTAATATCATTCGTATGAACCCTATATACATGATAACTTTGAATGATTTTATATTTTTAATTTAGTTTTTTTATAATCATGGAATATGGTTTTGCTGGTTTCTCTTCAAAAACTGATAAGAATGTATAAATTTTTTAAACATTTATTACTGTGCTGTGCAAATCAGGTTGAAAATTTATATTTTATGAAAAAATCCTAAAACCCTAAGAGACTAATTTTTTGCATTTTCTTTTATTAAATTAAAAACCGGCTGAAACAAGTCTTATATAATGTTTAAAAAATCGCAAAAAGGTTTATACACGCCTATTGACACGTTAATGATGCAAATATTATACCTGGTTCGTGAGATATAGTGAATGATAAAAATGAAGTTCTTGTAATCGCCTCGAAAATCGAAATTGAAATTTTCAACATTTCTTTACGTTTTGAGGTCTATAGAGTATATACAAAGTGTTTTTAGAGAAGGATATGTATGTGTGTGTGTGTGTACGTACATACGTCTGTACGTTCGTGGACACTTTTTTCTACGAGCATAACTCACGTAAACAAAGTCCTATCGACTTCGTTAAGGTGTCAATCGAAGCGTCTTTGCAATCTCAAGAGCTGATTAGTTTTTGGGAAACCTCGGTCGGGGGGGTTTGCTGTTTTGCCCGTTTGAAGGTCATTTCTGTCATGCGCTATATCTCGCGAACCACACGTACGATTTGCTTGATCAAGGTGTCATTCGACGCGTATTAACATTGATGTGATTCTATCAAGTTTTTAAAAAAATTCTTGTAGCCGTTTTTTAATTTTTTGAAAAAAAAATGCAAAAAATTGGAGTTTTTTTCAAAAACATCAAATTTTTAACCTGATTTTCAAGACTCAGTAATATATGTTTATATAATTTATATACTCCAAACAGTTTTTGTGAAAAAACCACCAAAGTTTTTTTTCATGATTACAAAAAAAATTAAATTAAAAATAAAAAAATCATTAAAAGTCATCATGACCTTCATGGTCATTTATGTCATTCATTATATCTCGAGAACCAAACATAATCTTTGCATCATAAGGAAACCAATCGATGCGTATTAACATTCTTATGATGTTTTTAAATTTAAAAAAAATCTTCATAGCCATTTTTTAATTTAATAAAAAATATTGAAAATTAGTGTTTTTTTCTTCATAAAAAAATTAATTATAATTAATAAAACTAACGTCGTAATAATAAATGTTTATAAAATTTATTAACTTTTATCAATTTCTGTAGACAGACCAGCAAAATATTTTCTCATGATTTCAAAACAAATTGAATTTAAAATGAAAAAAATCATTCAAAGTCACCATGTAAAAAGGGTTCATACGAATTTTATACCTTAAATCTCTTATTCTAGAGACATTGTTGTAAAGTCAATCAAAGTTTATTATTATTTGCATAATTTGCGGAGATTTTTAATAGTCTTCACAGAACCGTGTTTTAACTTTAATAAAAAAATGCTTAAATTTTGAAAACCAATACAAATCAAATCAAATTTGCAATTGCGATAATCAACGTTTTGAATGGTAAAATGTTTTGTAGTCAACACTTTTTGAGATCATATGCTTTGAAAAGCTTTCATCAAATAAAAAATTGTAGTTTTTAGGAGTTTTCTTCTATAGTATTCGTAAAATTTCAGTTACTTCCGTCATCATTTGTGATACATATATTTTACTTTTGACATGCAATTGAACCTATTTTTGACTACATAATCCATGTTTCTCAAAATACACAGAAAATAAGAAATAATTATTAGTTTCATTGATGTAAAATCGTGAAAAAATGCAAATTCAGTCATTATGCCGAAGTGCTAGCAGTTTCGACCGCAACTATTCAAAATGGCCATCACGCGACAAAATCTCTTCAGTTGTCGTAATAACAAAAACTGCATTCATTTTTGCTAGCGCTGTTTTATCCTTTAAGCATCGGTATGAAAATAACAAATAACGTAGAAAAGGCTTTGCAGCCTGTCCCCGCTCCGATTGATCCACGTGAATATTAAATAAACCAATCCACGAAAATCTTTACGTAATCAATTGAACTCGCGTAGATGTTACGATTAATATTAAGTCATTACAATAGCTTTTATGAGAAGTACATTTTTATTATTAAAAGTATTATTATTTCCATAATTATTATTGTGTATAATATTTTTAATATTTATGTAAATATTACTGGGAAGTTGTCCGTGTGGACCTCAAGGATCGCACCTCGCGGCTTGTTTGAAAAAAAATGCAAAAAATTGGGGTTTTTTCAAAAACAATAAATTTTTAACCTTATTTTCAAGTCTAAGTAACCAATGTTTATATAATTTATATACTCCAAACAATGTTTGTAAAAACAACATCAAAACTTTTTCTCATGATTGCAAAAAAAAATAGAATAAAAAATAAAAAATCATTAACAGTCATCATGATCTTCAAGGTCATTTTTATCATTTACTATATATCACGAACCAGATTTAATATTTGCATCATTATGGTGTCAGTTGACGTATATTAACATCTTTGTGTTTTTAACATGATAAAAATTCGTTTCAGCCGTTTTTTTAATTTATTAGAAGAAAATGCGAAAAATTATGGTTTTTTCCATAAAAAATATTTTTTTTAACTTGATTTGCACAGCACAGTGATATTAGTTTATAAAATTTATATGTTCTTATCCGTTTTTGAAGAGAAACCGGCGAAATTTTTTTCCATGATAATGTAGAAAAACCAAATTAAAAATAAAAAATCATTCAGTTACCTTGTAAAAAGGGTTGATACGAATGATATCACTTTAGATCTTTTATTCTAACAAAATTGTTGTAAATTCATGCAAAGTTTTAAAATATTTGCATAATTTGAGCAGATTTAGTCTTTTAATTAAAAAATATGCTTAAATTTTTATCAACGGTTTGAATGGCAAAATGTTTTGTAGTCAATACTTTGCAAGATCATATGCTTTGAAAAGCTTTCATCGAATAAAAAATTGTAGTTTTTAGTAGATTCATTATTTAGTCATCGTAAGATTTCAATAACCATCATCATTTGAAATAAATTTTAGTGTTTACATGCAATTGAATCTATTTTTGACTGCATATACATAATTTTTCAAGGCCAAAAAGGCCCCACCGATTGATCCGCGTGAATATTCAATCTGTCCTCATCGACCAAAAACCTTACGTAATCAGTGGAACCTCCCGTAGACGATATGATTCATATTAACTCATTCCTGTTACTGCTATGAAAACCTCTCATTGTTATTACTTAAAGCAGTATTATTTTCAAAATTATTATTGTGTTTAATGTTGTTGATGTTTATGTAGGTATTACTGGGAAGTTGACCGTGTGGACCTCAAGGGTCGCACCTCGTGTCTTGTTTTTTACGTAATCATGAGAAAAAGTTGATGATGTGTTCACAAACATTGTTTGGAGTATATAAATTATATAAACATTAGTTACTTCATATTGAAAATAAGGTTAAAAATTTATTGTTTATTAAATATACTCTATAGACCTCAAAACGTAAAGAAATGTTGAAAATTTCAATTTCGATTTTCGAGGCGATGACAAGAACTTCCCATATACTGGGAAGTTAAAAATAAAAGTATAATTAAAATAAGAGTACTTAAGTGAATAATTGATTCCTTAAACTACGCTTAAAACTAATATAGGAAGATGGTAAAGGTCCAAGATGAAGATTGTTATGTGTTCTAGGTAAACTGAGTAAAGTCGAATTAAAGTACACTTCTATTTTAGCAAACGGTAAACTAAAAATATCGGCTGATCGAGAGGGTCGATAATGGTATCTTAATAAGACAGGATTATCGATGTTCACCTGAATGAAGTTATTATAAAGCCTAAAAAGTAAGCAGAGGTAAAGATATATCCTACGTGATTTCAAGGAAGGTAAACAAAATAAGGCATGACGTTCATCATACGGAATATAGAAAATTTTGAACTTATGTAGGAGAAAACGTGTAAATTTACGCTGAACAGATTCTAGGAAATTTATTAAATACTCAAGATAAGGTGACCAAATCTGGGATGCATATTCAAGGATAGAACGAACAACACTCACGAACAATTGAACAGCCGAAGCAGGGTTGGAGAAAATACAGCAATGTCTCAATACAAACCCTGAAAGCTTAGAAGCTCTGGATACCATGTTGAGGACATGAGCATCAAATTTTAGTTTGGCATCAAAAATAACACCAAGGTCTTTCACTTTGTCGACAGTAATTAAGGGAACGGAATCAATAAGGTACACAAACTGTAAGGGAGAAGATTTAAGGGAGATAGTCATTGAATGAAATTTAGGAATATTCAGGGAAAGGGAGTTAAGTTGACACCAAGAACTTAGCGACTGCAAATCATTCTGGAGAGTTTCGCAGTCATCAAGAGATCGAATAACTCTAAATAGCTTAAGGTCATCAGCATAGAGAAGGCAATATGAATCAACTATAGAGGGAAGGTCGTTAATGAAGTGGATGAATAGGAGAGGACCAAGAATGGAGCCTTGAGAAACACCAGAACGAGGAAAGAAAGGAGCAGAAAAGTTACCAGAAACAGAAACACATTAAAACCATCCCACAGCTTAAACGAGCTGTACAGCAGGTAGTTAAGAAAATACCACCCGAAATGATCCAAAAAGCATTGAAACAGTGGTCAAAATTATGTACAGCAGTCTACTATAATAAGGGATTATATGTCAAATAAAATTGTTTTTCAAAAATTAATAACTGAGTTTTTATTCTATTTCGAAATCGTTCGATTTTTTTTACGCTACCTGTAAGTCTTAATAAAATTCGACATTTTTCATCATATTTTACCTTATTTTTGAGTCTTCACGCATACGTTTATTATCAGCATATGACGATTATTAAAAATAAAGAGGAGAAAAGTGAATGGAAGCAGTCTTTGGAAAACAATCAAATTCTGAACATTTTAAAAGCATAAAAAAATCATTTAAAGTTTCCATATTTTCTTTCCCGGGGGTTTTTCATTTTATTTCATTTATTTTTCATTGTCAACATCTTTTAGCAGTTTAAAAAGTAATACGATGTACAATATCGCATCCTAAAGTTAGATCTTTTTATAGCCCTTACCGTGCTCAGGCTCAACGAACGCAGAAAACCTCTCTTAATATGCAGATGTTAAATCGATGAAAGTCCCTTTAAGGGCTTCTGTTTTGGCCATAACTATTCATTGGAGATTATGTAGCGACATAAAAGAGCATTCTACCCAAAATATCCTATTTCCTTTCAATTTCGAAGCTGCTTTATGTATATATAGTTTGCATTTTATTATCGATTAAGTCAAAATTTGGCGGTATTTTACGTGAAGTCAGGGACTTCGTAAAAGTCTTTTAAAATTTTACGACGACGATATCTTGTGAAAATCAACTCCCAATGCAAATCCACCCTCTTGAATTCAATGTACTAAAAACGGTTCGGTAAAGCAAAATTGGTGGAGTATAAATCGACGGGTGTTTTGTACACGAGAAGAACAACAGCTACGGGAAAAACACTTGTTCGTGGACGCATCTGTTTCAGCCGAATTCACCCTTGATTTAAATTCACCCCGCTCTCGACAGAATCCATAAAGTTTATCATCGGATTGGCTGTAAATCTGTGTTGTATTGTTTTGCTCTTTATAGAGTATCGTTATTCGTGCCGGCCAAGGATTCACTCGCGAAGGAATGAAAAAACTCAACCATTTATTAACGGTGATACTGCTGCGTCCTGAAAATTAGATGCAAATACAGCGAAATTCATTAATGCAACGCAATGTGGGCCTGAAATATGGGTTGCGGTCTACCACTATTATGCACACATTCAATACGTATTGTCCATTTTGTAGCCACACTGAATAATAAATCTGTTTCTGTTTTCCCAATGCTGGTTCCCACTTTCCCCGGCGAATAGTTGTGCCAGGGAAAGCCACCTGAGGGAGTGAGTAATTATTTAAGCGGGTGCTAGGGTGCAGTTGGACGAGAATAGATAATGTGGATAGTAGATTATCTACTTATCTTGTCGAAGATGATTTATAGCATGGGCTTAAATTGCATTTGCAATCATATCCTTATTTGACTGGTTCGAATTTGGTTAAAACATTCGGAAAATGTGAACAAGATATTTCTAGTTGAATTCAATTCAAACAAGTTTCGCCGAACTGACATTTTGTGAATTTCTCCTTGCCAAAGTTAGGAAATCGTTCTTGGGTTTGTTTCAAGTTAGGAGGCGAGGTGGTCAGTAGCACGTTCATCGGTGATTATTACACTGATTTGACTCAAGTACTTTATCACAGTCCGACACCAAATCACATTCCAGAACCTCGAACCTGGTGTTTGATGCATAAGAATTCAATTTATTTTAAATTCATAACTAAAACCCATGAAAATCCTGTTTCTCTCTCTTGTACATATTTTTCAAACTGAGGCAGATTATTGTTTCCATAAGAATGTTTACTTACCCTTCCATCGTATTCAAGAAATGATCGTGCCGGCGAATGATTCTCCGAAAAATATCGGAATATTTTGTATGCGTTATTTTTTTTTTTTATAATTATCGAAATAAAAATAAAAAGCGCTCATATAGAACAACAAAACTGGGAAGAATATGTAAAATTTGTAATACGATTTATAAAAACAAATTTTCTTCTTTACTGTTTTCCCGACAAAAGCAACGGGTTGGCGTTAAGAAAATATGCAAGTACTTAAATGTTTCATGAAAATAAAACATTGAACATGGGACTAGGCAGGGTTCACCTATCTTAAGAAATTCATACCAAGAACTGAAAACTAATAAACAAGCTTCGCGTACGAAACTTTGATAATAGTTTTCCCAACTACTTCATACGAAAATTTAACCAATTCTCTTAGCAGTGCTTCCAAATTTTACTAGAAGCTTGCTGAACATAACCAAGTTTACACCAATTTAATATGGAATTTCGGAGTTAACAAAATAATTATAAGCAACAACGAAGAAGTGTGATCCAACATTTTCAAATCAAATCAACTCTCTTCCGATTCTAATTAAAGCTTTCTAAATTCAAGTTGATAGTTTGTTAATTCAGCTAACGTTTCATCAAATAAATTGTTTTCAAGCAAATCTAAGCATGTGTTAAACAAACTAAATGAAATAAGCCGCAAGATGCGACCCTTGAGGTCCACACAGTCAACTTCCCAGTAATATCTACATTAATATTAAAAATATTACAGACAGAAATATTTATGAAAATAATATTGCTGTATATAATAATAATGAGAGGGACTCTTCACAGTAATTGAAATGAGTTAATATCAATTATATCATCTACAGGAGCGTCCATTGATTACCTAAGGCTTTTGGTGGATGCGGGGAGGATTGGTTTGATTGAATATTCACGCGGATCAATCGGAGGCGCGCAGGCTACAAAGACTTTTCTTAGTTGTTTGTTATTTTAATATCGATGCATGAAAGACAAAAAAGCGCTAGTAAAAATGAATGCAGTTTTTGTTACTAAGCCCACTGAAGAGATTTTCTCGAGAGGTTGCCATTTTAAATAATTTTGTTGAAAAATCCCATGACTTCGGCATAATCATTGAATTTGTATTTTTTCACGATTTTAAATCAATGATAATAATAATTATTTTCTATTTTCAGTTGGTCTTGAAAAACATTGAATATGCAGTCAAAACAGGTTCAATTGCATGTAAAAAGAAAAAAATGTATTACAAATGATGGAGGAAGTAATTGAAATCTTACGAACATTGAACAATAAAACTAAAAACTTCCTTATTTGATGAAAGCCCTTTAAAGTATATGATCTTGCATAGTATTGACAACAAAACATTTAACAATTCCAAGCGTTGATTACCACAAATGCAAATTTGATTAGTTTATTTTTGGTTTTCAAAATTTAAGCAGTTTTTACATTAAAGTTAAAACACGGTGCCGTCAATACTATTGAAAATCTGCTCAAATTATGCAAATGTTATCAAGCTTTGATTGACTTTACAACAATGTTTTTAGAATTAGATATATACGGTATAATCATTCGTATAAACCCTTTTTACATGATGACTTTGAATGATTTTTTATTTTTAATTTAGATTTTTTCTTCAGAATTATGGAAAAACGTTTTGCTGGTTTCAAAAACTGAAAGGAACGTATAACTTTTGTAAACACTTATTACATCAGGTTAACAATTTATTTTTTTATGTAAAAACCTTTTCGCATTTATTTTTATTAAATTAAAAAAAATATCTGCAACGATTTTTTTAATTTGAAAACATCACAAAAATGTTAATACACGTCCACTGACGCCTTAATTTTGCATTTATCATATTTGGCTCGTGAGATATAGTGAATGATAAAAATGACCTTAAAAATCATGATGACTTTCAATCATTTTTGATTTTTAATTTAATTTTTTACGTAATCATGAGGAAAAGGTTTGCTCGGTTTGTTTATAACCCCTGTTTGGAATATTTAAATTTTATAAACATTGAATATTGTGTGGTGCAAATCGGGTTAAAAATTTATTGTTTATGGACAAAAACCTAATTTTTGCACTTTTTTTAATAAATTAAAAAAACGGGTCCAACGATTTTTTAAAAAATTTGATGTTATCACAAAAATGTTTATAGACGTCGAATGACACATTAACAATGCTAATCTTATGTTTGGTTCGACAGATATAGCGCGAGACAGAAGTGACTTTCAAAGGGTAAAAATTACAAACCCTCTTGACCGAAGTATCCCACAAACTAATCAGCTCTTAAAATTATAAAGACGCTTCGACTGACATCTCAAATAAGTCGATACGACTTTGTTTGCGTGTGTTATGCTCGTAGAAAAAATTGTCCACGAACGCACATACGTACGTACACGTACATTTCTGTTTCAAAAAAACACTTTATATACACTCTATAGACCTTAAGGGGACTTTTAGGTTACGATTTTCACAAAACACGTTTTTTTTCGATGATTTTTTTCATGGAAGGAAAAAAATATCGTTCTAAAATTTCTCACAAATATTAACTAACACTTCGAGTATACAAAAAAAGAGATTTTCAAAAATTTTGAAACTGTTTTTTGGATTTTACGAATTTTTCAAAAAATGCCCGAAATTGATGGCGGACATGATTACTCTAGTCTGCAATATCTGACAGAAAAAAAATTAAATCAAAAATGAATCCTTGTTCAGATGGCTATCGCGTGAACTACGATAATTATTTTCCGCTGAAAAATAACAAAATGGCGGCCATTTGAAAGAAAAATTGGTTTTTAAGGTTAGAAAATCGGCTGGAAATTAGAAAATTTATTTTTGTTCAACATGATTCTAGTTCACGCTATAGCCAGACATGTCATTAACAACATATTCAAAATCCAGTATGATTGGCCAAATAGTTTTCTTTAAATCATGTCCGCCAACTCAAAAAACGCGATTCCGAGAAATTCACATTAAACTTTAAATGTTTCAGGTAATTTTTCAAAGTCAATGTTACGTACTTTTATTCTGCCATACCTGCGCAATACATTAGTCCTTTCTCTTCCCTGTACATGTCCTGAAGCTTCAATTTTTCGTCCCTCTTAGCTGATTTAACGTTTTTGAAGGCCTCAGTGCTGCGACGATTCGATTGTTTTACGCGAGCGCGATCGCTTTCCGCAGCATGTCTATAGGCTGAAATTTCTTTTGAAATGCCCATCAGTTGCATTATTTTAATACACTTGCAAATTTTTCATTGAAAATGCAAGAAGCAGTGTAAGCAGCAATTTCCATAATGATCATGCCAGAAAATGTGTGCCTAGAGATGAAATTCCAAACACAATTATTTAAACTTTCGCTATTGTTTTATGTGTTATATCCCAAACATCTTTTCAACAAATCGTCTGATGTCATGTCTTCGTAGATGGGTTTTAGGATTTCCTTTGCTTTTTGATCAAGAGGTGGAGCATGTTTATAGTTTTTTAATTCACCAGCCGCTTCAGCTTTATAATTGCACCAAGAGTCAGCACCAGCTGGACAATAAGTGTGCTGTGGATTTTCATCGGTAGAAATTTTGTGGTAAAACACTGCCCACATTTCTTTTCGCATTTTTTCCTTGGAATCGGAACTGCGTCTTATTACCAAACCATAATAAGTCGACAAATTTTTTATTGATTTGTTAGTTAATTTCGATGATTTTTCAGTATTTGCTTTTTTGGAATTGTTTTCGATTCACTTTTTTGCTTTTTTGCTGCATTATATTCTTTTTTCTTTCGTTGATCTTTATAAATAATCTTTTTTAACGTACAAATGAAAAAAAACAAGCCGTGAGGTGCGACCCTTGAGGTCCACACGGTCAATTTCCCAGTAATATCTAAATAGACATTAAAAATATCGAACACAATAATAATTTTGAAAATAATACAATTTTAAATAATAATAATGAGAGGTTTTCATAGCAGTAACAGAAATGAGTTAATATTAATCATATCATCAACGGGCGTATCCATTGATTACGTAAGGCTTTTGGTGGATACGGGTAGATTGATTTGATCAATCAGTCGGTGGGGACCTTTTCTACGGTATTTGTTATTTTCACATCGATGATTGAAGGACAAAAGAACGATAGCAAAAATGAATGCAGTTTTTGTTTTAACGCCCACTGAAGGGATTTTTCACGTGATGACCATTTTAAATAGTTGCGATCAAAATTGCCATGACTTCAGCATAGTCACTAAATTTATATTTTTTCACGATTTTACATTAATCAAATTCATAATTACTATTTATTTCTTACTGGTCTTAATAAATTTTGAATATGCAGTCAAAAATAGGTTCAATTGCATGTAAAAAGCAAAATGTAATTACAAATGATGATGGTTTTTGAAATCGTACGATTACTAAAGAATGAATCTACTAAAAACTACAGTTTTTTATTTCATGAAAGCTTTTTAAACCATATGATCTTGCATTGCAAAGTATTGACTAAAACATTTCACCATTCAAAACGTTGATTACCACAAATGAAAATTTGATTGAAACTTTGATGGTTTTCAAAATTTAAGCAGTTTTTTTTTTAAATTAAAAGACTGTAAGAACTATTCAAAATCTGCTCAAATTATGCAGACATTTTAAAATTTTGATTGAATTTACAACAATTTCTTTAGAATAAAAGATATAAAGTAATATCATTCGTATGAACCCTCTTTACACCATGAATGATTTTTTATTTTTTAATTAAGTTTTTTTCATAATCATGAAATAAAATTTTGCTGGTTCTCTGTGTTGTGCAAATCAGTTTAAAAAAATATTTTTTATGAAAAAAACCGTAATTTTAGGCATTTTCTTCTATTAAATTAAAAAAACGGCTGAACGAATTTTCATAATGTTAAAAAAATCACAAAGATGTTAATACACGCCGATTAATACCTTAATGATGCAAATATTATATCTAGTTCGTGAGTGAATCGTAGTGAATGACAGAAATGACCTTGAAGATCATGATGACTGTTGATGATTTTTTAATTTTTTATTTCATGTTTTTGCAATCATGAGAAAAAAATTTGATGATGATTTTACAAGCACTGCTTGGAGTATATAAATTTTATAAAAATTTATTACTGTGTTCCGTCAATCAGGTTAAAATTTTTTGTTTATGAAAAAAACCTATTTTTGCACTTTTTTTTCTTATATTAAAAAATGGCTCCAACGTTTTTTTCTTAAATTTGACTGATTCACAAAAATGTTAATATGCATCGATTGACAGCTTAATGATGCAAATGTTAAGTTTGATTCGCGAGATATAACGCATGACAGAAATGACCTTGAAGAGCATGATGACGGTTAATGAGTTTTTTTTATTTAATTTTTTTTGTAATCATGTATAAAAAATTGATGATATTTTTACAAGAACTGTTTGGAGTATATAAATTATATAAACATTGATTATATCGACTTGAAAATAAGGTTAAAAATTTATTGCGTTTGAAAAAACACACAAATTTTTTCCATTTTTTTTAAAAATATTCAAAAATGGCTTTAAATTTTTTTTTCAAAACTTGCTACATTCGCAAAAATAGCAATACGCGTTGATTGACATCTTAGTGATGCAAATCGTATGTTTGGCTCGCGAGATATAACGGATGACAAATATGACCTTGAAGATCATGATGACTCTTAACGATTTTTTATTTTTTATTTAATTTTTTTCGTCATCATGAGAACATTTTTTGATGTTGTTTTTACAAAAACTGTTTGGAGTATGCAAATTATATAAACATTGATTCCTTGGGCTTGAAAATAAGGTTAAAAATTTATTGTTTCTAAAAAAAACCTTAATTTTTTGCACTTTTTTTAACAAATTAAAAAACGGTTCCAAGATTTTTTTAAAACTTGATAGAATCACGCAAATGTCAATACACGTCGATTGACGTCTTGATGAAGGATATCGTACGTTTGGTTCGCGAGATATGACGCATGACATAAATGACCTTCAAACGGGTATAACAGCAAACCCCCCCGACCGAAGTATCCCAAAAACTAATCAGCTCTTAAGATTGCAGAGACGCTTCGATTAACACCTTAACAAAGTCGATACAACTTTATTTACGTGAGTTATGCTCGTAGAAAAAACTGTCCACGAACGCACGTACGTACGTACCTACACACACACACACACATACAGACTTCTTTCTAAAAACACTTTATATATACTCTATAGACCTCAAAACGTAAAGAAATGTTGAAAATTTCAATTTCGATTTTCGAGGCGATTACAAGAACTTTCCATATACTGGGAAGTTAAAAAGGCACAAACAATTTGAAAATGTTTTGTTTCATTATTTACATTCAAATAAATGTCGGGGCATAGCACAGATTATTACTAGTTCTGTTCGAAGAAGGGTTAATTTATACTTTTATTTACAGTTTTCCGAATATAAGTAAAGTTTGCGGATCTCTATTTGTTGAAAACTCGATAGTATAAAAGTATCAATTGTATGTGGACAAATGTTGATTTGGTTGGAAAAATCATCGAAAAATTATGCAGTTGTTTTTTTCTCCTTTTCGGGGAGAAAACCAGATAATCTTGTAATCAACCCTCAAAAGTTTGACGATATTTTTGTTGCTGTAACACAAAATGTCAACGAAATTATGTATATGCTGGATATACGTTTAAATTTTATTGAAAAAAAATAAGATTAATAATTGAAATTTTCGAGAAAAATAATTCAATATCGAAGACTATACATTTTAAACCATCAGTAATAATCTAAAGATGTTATGCAAATCTCACAATAAGAAGTCAATATCAGCTCGGAATAAATTTTGGATTTAATTACATTATTTTATAAATATTTTTTTGAGCATTGACATAAGATGAAGTGGCTGAACGAATTCTTAATAAAAAAACAATTCGCAGAAACATGTTGACGCCTTCCAAGTCACCATTGATGCACGCCCAGCTCGTGAAAATTCCAAGTGAATATGCATTTTCCTGGGTAGATGCACACAGAATAAAAATGATTTCGTTTAGTCCCTCCAGTTTGGAGACAAGCGGTATGGGATTCTTTTTATAGAATGTGATAGTCAAAAGAATAGTTTACATGCCCCATAAAATTTCTTAAGGGTTCTCCTAGCTCGAGAGTTTCGGATTGAATTCATAAGTTTGCTTGAATATTGCATTCACCATGCATTGCATGTGAGCATTAGTGCACATTCGAAATTCCATTTGAACTATATGTACATATAAGTGGAGAAGAAATCATTTAACAGCTTCGCTTTTGCCATTCAAGGCTACATCCTTAACTAAAGAATGCAGTTTTCAGATACACTCTCCAACTACAACTTTCGGTTCATATTGACGGGCTATAACATGTTCATACATTTATGCATGTACTTAGCACGTGTGTACGTAAACTGTTTTATAAGTGAATGCTTCACTCTGAGGAAGGAAAGCAGCCCATTCACCTCTTCAACCCCAACATTAGGAATGCGATGACTCAGCCCGTCGTCTGGATCATTGGATATTATCAGTGAGCGAGTATATTAACGCCGTCATTTTTCGAGGCCACCTACCGCATTCTTCAATGTTGTGCTGCTTCCAAGAACGAGAGCCACCCATGTGTTCATCTTTGGAAGCCACTATAAAACTGCTCGTATGGAGCCTTCTCAGGCACGGATATGGTGCGCATAAATTAAACAACCAGTATGATGATTCAACAGTCGAAACCCGACAAAGGACTTTTTCATCAGCAACACCACTAGCCTTCGTGTATGCATATGTGCCCAACAAGTCGTACATCTGGAGCAAATTATATGTCTTCTTCTGCAATGTATTCTACTTCAAAACTTTTGATTTTTGCCACACCGGATATAGCTGTCATATTGTAAGGATCGCCATCAATTTAACTTTGGTTAGTCGCTACAGCTGAGACGAGTTAAGCTACATTCTAAAGATCTAGATTTTGATCAAATTATTAGCAGGAAGCAAAACTTCCACAGACAAGTCGTGAGGTGCGACCCATGACGTCCACACGGTCAACTTCCCAGTAATATTTACATAGATATTAAAAATATTAAACACAATAATAATTATGGAAATAATACTACTTTAAATAAAAAAAATGTAACTCTCATAAAAGTTAACATTAATCGTAACATCTACGCGAGCGGCAATTGATTACGTAAGAATTTGGGTGGATTGATTTGATTGATTATTCACGCGGATCAATCGGCGGGGGACAGGTTACAAAGCATTTTCTACGTTATTTGTTATTTTCATATCGATGCTTGAAGAACAAAAAAGCGCTAGCAAAAGTGAATACAGCCTAATGAAGACATTTTGTAGCTTGGTGGCCATTTTGATTAGTTGCGTTCAAAATTGCCATCACTTCCGCAAAATCACTGAATTTGTATTTTTTCAGGATTTTACATCAATGAGACTAATGATTATTTCTTATTTTCATCATTTCATTCATCATCACTAAGGTGTCAATCTACGTGTAATAACATTTTCGTGATGTTTTTAACTTTAAAAAAAATCTTTTCAACCTTTTTTTAATTTCATAAAAGAAAATGCAATAAATTGGGGTTTTTTTATTAATTTTTTAACCTTATTTGCATAATACAGTAAGAAATGTTTATAAAGTGTATATTTTATCAGTTTTTAGTGAGAAATCAGTAAAACTTGTTTCCTTGATTATGAAAAAAAAACTAAACAAAAAATCATTCAAAGTTACGATGTAAAAAGGGTTCATACGAATGATATTGTTGTAAAGTCACTAAAAAGTTTCATAATATTTGCATAATTTGAACAAATTTTGCATAGTTTTCACATTGTTTTAATTTTAATGAAAAAACTGTTTAAATTTTGAAAACCAATTAGAATGGCAAAATGCTTTGATGTCAATAATTTGCAAGATTAAATGCTTTAAAAGGTTTTCATCAAATAAAAAATTGTAGTATTTAGTGGTTTCTTTCTTTAGCGCTCGTAAAATTTCAATGACTTCCTCCATCATCATTTGTAAAACTTTTCACTTTTTACATGCAATTAAACCGATTATTCATTGCATATTCAATGTTTTTCAAAACCAAATGAAAATAGGAAATAATCATTAGTCCCATTGATGTAAATCCAGTGATTATACCGAAATGATGGCAATTTTGAACGCAACTAATCAAAATGGCCACCACGTGACAAAATCTCTTCAGTGAACATAATAACAAAAACTGCATTGATTTTTGCTTGCGCTCTTTTATCCTTCAAACATCGATATGAAAATAACAAATAACGTAGAAAAGGCTTTGTTACCTGTCTCCCCTCCGATTGATCCACGTGAATATTCAATCAACATCCCATCCTCCAAAATCCTTACGTAATCATTGGACGCTCCCGTAGATAATACGATTGATATTAACTCATTCCAATTACTGTTATGAGAGGTACACTATTATTATTTAAAGTAGTTATGCAAAGTATTTATGCAAATGTTACTGGGATGTTGTTCAAGTGCTATTCAAGAGTCGCACCGCAGAGCTTGAAAGCAGCTTATGTCCAAAAAGGAGTCAATAATGGATTCGGTAGATATCCTTGACAGTAAACTTTTACTATAGAGAGTATGGAATTGGAAATGGTTTAGCGAATCCCGCAGATTCACTGGCAGTTGCAGCTATTTTCAATTTGAATTAAGATTTTTATAAAAAGTAAAGTCATGCCATGGTTCGTCGTCGTCGTCGTCGTCATGACATGGAGGTGGGCATTGCAGCCCTAGCACTGCGACCTGCTGGTCGATTGTACTATCCTCATATTTTTCCTTTCTGGAGTTAATGCTTATGTCTTGAATCTTCCGGATGAGATGATGAACCTCATCAGGTCGTCCAAGGCTAAGGTATGGAACTCCTTGTCTCCTATTTGAGGCATGCCAAGGGCTCTATATCTGTGTCTGGAGAACGCGGGACAGTAGCCCACATAATGTGCCGCTGTTTCCTCGTCCTCCTCACATCTAGTGCACCATGCATCGTCCACTATTTGCAGAAGAGCTTGGTGACTTCTCAGGCGTCCGTGGCCTGTAATCACTTCTGTGAGTTTTTTCAGTCTGACTCTATTTAGTTTCAGACAGTATTTTGCGACTTCAGGTCGTAGGTTTAGCAGAAAGAGCTTTGTCTGTCTGCATGTTGTTGGTTGAGCCATCGTCTTCGATGTTCTTCCCTGAGTGTCTCATTGATTTTTTTTGAGATTAGATTTATGTTCGTTGGCAGAAAAGGCTCAGGACCAACCGGTGTGATCTCTGCTCCCTTCTTAGCCAGTTTGTCTGCCTCTTCATTACCTATAATGTCCACATGTGCTGGGACCCAGGTAACTGAGACCCTGTTTCTCTGGCTCAGCTTTTTGAGGCTGTTCTGGGCACACTCCACAATTGAAGTTTTCACATTGTGGGAGCCCAGGGCCTTGATAGCGGCCTGACTGTCTGAACAGTTTTTTTTCTCTGTTTGTTTTGTATTCTTCTGTCTTGTAAGAGGTCCGCGGCTTTGGCTATGGCGTGGACTTCAGCTTGAAAGATGGTTGTTTTTGTACCCAGAGGTATCGATATTTGAGCCTCATGTGGTCCAGGGCGTATATATATTCCCGCCCCAGCCCCGACGCTCATCACTGATCCGTCTGTGTACACTATGATATCAGAGGGCCTGTGAGAAAGGTGACCGAACTTAGTCCAATCATTCCTATCAGTCAAACTCGTTGTGAAATTTTTTCCAAAGAAGAGCCTTGGGATTATGTAATCGTTGGGCAGATCAAGGAGTGAGTCCACTTTTAAACTCTTTAAAAGTTTGAGGTGTCCCTCAGTCCAGCCGCCGTCTTTCACCATCCCGGTTCTCCTTAGGCGTGCCATCGTCTTTGCGGCATGTTGCTTCACTGATAAGTCCAGTGGCAGCATGTCCATGATCACGTTGAATGCTTCCGTGAAAGTGGTTCGCACCGCTCCAGTAGCACTCACTAGTGCTAGTCGCTGCACCGAGCCTAGCTGACTTTTTGTAGTATCTAGGTCTGACCGTTTCCACCACACTATGCTTCCATAGTGTATGACCGGTCTTATGCAGGCTTTGTATAGCCATATCACATTTCGAGGTGAGAGTCCCCAGGTTTTACCCATGGAGCCTCTACATGCCCAGAAAATGTTTTTGGCTTTTCTTGTTTTTTCATCAACATGCTCTTTCCAGGTGAGTTTCGTGTCTAGGGTTACGCCCAGGTACTTGACTTTTTTTGAGAGTTGGAGCTCCACGCCATCTAAAGTAGGTAGCGTGTATGCATCCCACACTCTCTTCCTGGTGAACATGGTGAGTTCTGTCTTGGCTGGGTTTACCGGCAGCCCGTTTCTTCTACACCATTGGTGCGTGATTTTAAGTCCTTCTTTCATCCTGTCACACACTGTGCCGGCAAACTTGCCTTTGCATAATATGACCAGGTCATCGGCATAGCCGATGGCAAGAAAGCCTTGTTGGTTAAGTTCTGTCACTAATGAGTTCATTTGTAAACACCACAGGAGAGGGGAAAGTACGCCTCCTTGTGGGCACCCTTTTGTTGGGGCTACTGTTATACTGGTGTCCCCCAGTGACGCTGTTATTTTTCGTTCAGCGAGGAGAGCGGTCAGCCAGCCCGTTATCGTGCCGCTTATCCCATGTCTCTCTGCTGCAGATGTCATTCCACCAAATGGGGAGTTGTCAAAGGCACCTTCTATGTCTAGGAAAGCTCCCAAAGAGAAGAGTCCGTCGTTAAGGCCCCGCTCGATCCCGTGAACGAGCTCATGCAGAGCCGTCTCCGTAGACTTTCCCTTTCTATAGGCATGCTGTCCCGGATGCAAGGGCCTCTCTATTAGTGCTGTGTTTTTCACGTGGACGTCCACCAGTCGTTCCAGTGTTTTCAGCACGAAAGATGTGAGGCTTATGGGTCGATAGCTTTTCGCTATCTGGTAAGTGGTTCTCCCAATCTTTGGTATGAATACCACCCTTACCCTCCTCCATAATTCTGGTATATATTTTAGGGCCAAACTGGCCCTGTATATATTGCACAGATGGTTGGTGATGGAAGCCATTCCCTCCTTCAGCAGGATGGGATAAATTCCATCCTCGCCAGGTGCTTTGTAGCTGTCGAAAGTTCCAATTGCCCATTGGAGCCTCTCTACAGTCACCACCTCGGCGGCTTGATTCCAATCCGTTTGAGACGGTACATTCGGATGAACGGTGTTTCCTCCGGAGGGAGTTATGCTTCCGGGGAAGTGCGTTTTAAGCAAGAGGTTTAACGTCTCATCACTTGTGGTGGTGAACTTCCCGTTTTCGTCCTTAAGGAGCCCGGGGTTATTGCTCGGTCCCCTTGTGAGGATCTTCTTAACTCTGGCGGTCTCCCGGCATGAGTTTATTTCTTCACAGAATTTCTTCCAAGAGTTCCTTTTCGCCTCCGCAAGAGCCTTGTGATAGTCTCTTTTGGATTGCTTGTACGCCTCCCAGGTGATTTCACTTCGAGCTTTACAGGCCCGGTTGAACGCCTTATTAGCGTTTTTCTTAAGCCTGGCTAGTCTTGGTGTCCACCATGGGGTGTTTCCCAGTGTAGTCCTTTTTAGTGGGCAGTGGGCCTCAAAAGAGGCCCTCAATACCTCGACTAAGTTCCTGACAGCTTCTTCGAGCTGCTCAGGTTCTCGGATTTTCTCTGGTTGCTGTAATTTGCATTGCACGTCTGCCATGGTTATAATAATCCAAAATATTAGCGTCGGAAACAGGTATACGAGCATTCATAGCATTTCAAGATCATTCAAAACAATTATAATCTCATTAAAGAGAAAATTCTAACAAAAAATTATTTAAAATACGGAAATTTAGAAGAACCGACTAGCTAATACATTGATACTTAAATTGACTTTCTATTCACTTTCGTATCAGCATTATTGTCTTCAGTCGATTGTTCAATCAAACGAATAAATTTTTTAGCTAAAATTCTACACTATAGTTTAAAAAAATGAGTGTGCAGGTGCACGTTTAGTTTAAAATTAAAATGTTTACATTGTAAACGATCTGCATTAACCGCCATCTTGGATTTAAGTTGTTTTATTATTTCAAAAATTGTTGATCCAACAAATAATGCTTCTAAAATTTATTGCTAAAAATAATTATCAAATGTACTTTCAATGTTTCATTGTGTAATTGATAGTTCGCAATTTTCCGCGCGTCTAATGTTGCCGGTCGATGTTCGTGCTGTAAATTTTCAAATTCAATTCTATAAGTACCGCGAAGAATAGTCCAGGTAGGTTTTCTCTAGGCTGCTTTCGTTTGGAAATATATTGACAGATTATTTTTGTATTAATATTTTCATCTGCTGCCATTCCAATGGAGGTATTGTGAGGCATCTGTGCAATGAATCATCATTCCTGTTACAACCATTTAAACAGATTCTCCTGATAAGTTTTAAAAAATGAGAGTTGTTTTGCTGTACAGACAAATAGAGATATAATGATAAAAATTTGATAATTTTTTTGTTGTTGTTAAGTTCCTCGTGACGAAAAATCCATACGTTGCTTTTCAAAATAAATATTTGTGTTGCGGACGCATAGCGTATGTATGTAACATAATCTTCACATTTTACAAAGCGAAGCTTGCGTGAAACGTAGATCGTGGGTTCGTTGAGGATTAAATATTTAAAAATCAAGCCGCCAGGTGCGACCCTTGAGGTCTACACGGTCAACTTCCCAGTAATATCTACATAAACATCAAAAACATTAAACACAATAATGATTTTGAAAATAATACTACCTTAAATAATAATAATGAGAGGTATTCATAGCAGTAACAGGAATGAGTATATATTAACCATATCATATACGGAAGGTTTTTTTTGGATTTCCAACATTTAAGCAGTTTTTTATTAACACTAAAACACTGTAAAAACTATTAAAAATCTCAGTTATAGAAAGTTGCGTGTTCTCTTGATGAGCCATAATAGAACAAAATCTTATTTTAAATGAAACACTTGGTTTTTTTGACTCACAAACTTTATTATTAGCACGACGCGTTTCGATCCTTAGATCATCTTCAGGTTAATTACAATGTATAATATTTCTTGGTTTTGTTCTTAAGTGATTAATGGTTGAAGGAGTGGTGATTGGAAGGGAAGGGTAATATCATTTAGTAGGTTTTCCTTTCTCTTTGTGGCCCGCCTAATCTCAAGGCATTCCAGGTAGTCTAGCTTTTTCCCTTTGTTTATTTTATGTAGGATGCTAATATTGTTAATGCTTAAATTATGACCTGTATCTAAAATATGTTGGGCTATCCCAGAATTTGGATTTACCTCTCTAGTTGCTTTGATGTGCTCATTGTATCTAATTTTAAAGCTCCTACCTGTTTGTCCTATATAAGCTGCATCGCAATCATCACAGGATGCACGATACACTCCTGAATGAGAAAGGGGATCATTTTTGCTTTTGTTGTTAAATAGTAATTTTTTTAAATTAATTCTACTCGAATGAATAAAGGATAATTCAGTGTTGTATTTTAAATATTTGCACAATTTACTATTGATGGGGCCTACGTAATTTAACTTTCTCCATGATTGAACATTACCATCTTTCTGAACTGGATATATTTCATTAATAATTTTCAATTTACATTTTTTGTTTATAAGTCCTAAAATGAGTTGCTTGGGGTATCCATTATTTTTGGCTATATTTTCAATGGTATAAAGTTCCTTCTCCAAATTTTCTTTGGAAAGTGGAATATTTAGAGCGCGATTTATCATGGAATGAAAAGAAGCTAGCTTAATATTTAATGGATGGAACGAGTTATTAACGACGAAAACTTGCAGCTCTAAAGAAAAAGAAATACGTTACAAATTCAGTACCCAGCACTAGAATGGAACAACAGTTTTACCCACGAGTGGTGAATTTGTCCTCAAAAAATCTTGATGCAGCAGAAAAATCGCTTTTAGAGAAAGGATTCAAATTTGCACCGACTCCGACACCGATAACATTAAAGAAGGATCTTGAATTTCTTGCCATTGATGTGGAAGCTGCAATATATCATGGTCCAACCGAAGTGAAAGCAGTGTGTGCCGATATAATAAGAAGCAGCCACCAGAGAACTCGGCCACGAAATAATGTCGATAATGGTAAGGTTTTGAATAAATTGAAGAAAAAAGTCTTAGAAGATAATATTATCATATGTAAAGCTGATAAAGGTAATTCAATAGTTTTAATTGATAAAAACGATTATGAAAGTAAAATTGTAGACTTTATAGATGAAACTAAGCCTATTGCATTAAAAAAAAAGACCCCACAAGTAAATTTCAAATAGGGGTAAGAAATTTTGTTAAAAATTGTAAATTCATTTTGGACCCTAAGTCAAGTTTTAAATATATAACAATGAACCCTTCTGCTCCAGTTCTCTATGGCCTACCGAAAATTCACAAAGCAAATATTCCTATTAGACCTGTAGTTTCCTTTTGTAACGCACCCACTTACAAAATTTGCCAACTTTTCAACAAAACCCTTGTAGATGAAACAGGATTTGTGTCAGAATTCTCTATTAAAAATTCCCAAGAACTGACCCAAAAACTTCAAAACTTCCAAATTCCTGAAAATTCTAGCTTAGTTTCTTTCGACATAGTAAATTTATTTTCTTCCATTCCCATTAAAGAACTTGACCTAGTAGTAAAAGACCTTATCTTTGGAAACATTAAAACTAAGGGAAAAGCAGATGAACTACTCAATCTGTACAAAATTTGTAAGGATCAGAATTATTTTAGATATGAGGGTCAATACTTCTCGTTTGAAGACGGTTTACCAATGGGATCACCACTTTCTCCACTTCTAGCAGATAAACACATGAATTTTTTAGAGAAAATTATTTTGCGTTCAGTTAATCCCCATTCTAAAAATATACTCTTCTGGTATAGATATGTCGATGACATAATTTGCTTATGGGATAGTACAGATCGTCAATTAAATAAATTTTTAACATTTTTAAAAAGCCTCAATAATAGCATCAAATTTACTATGGAAAAAGAAATAGACCGCACTATTAACCATTTAGATCTTACCATTACTCGTAAAAAATCAAAATTAGAATATAATATTTACAGGGACAACAAAGGGAAAAAGCTAGACTACCTGGAATGCCTTGAGATTAGGCGGGCCATAAAGAGCAAGGAAAACCTACTAAACGATATTACCCTTCCCTTCCAATCACCACTCCTTCAACCATTAATTACTGAAGAACAAAACCAAGAAATATTATACATTGTATGTAACCTGAAGATGATCTAAGGATCGAAACGCGTCGTGCTAATAATAAAGTTTGTGAGTCAAAAAACCAAGTGTTTCATTTAAAATAAGATTTTATTAAAAATCTGCTCAAATTATGCAAATATTATAAAACTTGGATTGAATTTACAACAATTTCCTAAGAATAAAAGATTTAAAGTAATATCATTCGTATGAACCCTCTAAACATGATAACTTTGAATGATTTTTAACTTCCCAGCATATGGGAAGTTCTTGTAATCGCCTCGAAAATCGAAATCGAAATTTTCAACATTTATTTACGTTTTGAGGTCTATATATACTCTATAAAGTGTTTTTAGAAAGAAATATGTATAAATGTGTGTGTGTGTACGTACGGGCGTGCGTTCGCGGACAGTTTTTCTACGAGGATAACTCACGTAAACAAACTCGTATCGAATTCGTTAAGGTGTCAATCGAAGCGTCTTTGCAATCTGAAGAGCTGTATAGTTTTTGGGAAACTTCGGTTTGCTGTTTTGCCCGTTTGAAGGTCATTTCTGTCATGCGTTATTTCTCGCGATATACAAACATACGATTTTCTTTATCAAGGTGTCAATCGACGCGTATTGACTCTTGCGTGATTCTATTAGGTTTTTAAAAAATTCCATGCAGCCGTTTTTTAATTTAAAAAAAAAAGTGCAAAAAATTACGTTTTTTTTCAAAAACAATAAATTTTTAACCTTATTTTCAAGTCGCAGTGATCAATGTTTATATAATTTATATACTCCAAACAGTTTTCGTAAAAATGTCATTAACTTTTTCTACATGATCACAAAAAAATTGAATAAAAAATAAAAAATCATTAACAGTCATCATGATCTTCAAGGTCGTTTCTGTCATTTACTATATCTCACGAACTAGATATAATATTTTTATCAGTAAGGTGTCAATCGACGTGTAATAACATCTTTGTGATTTTTTTAGCATTACAAAAATTCGTTTCAGCCGTTTTTTTTAATTTAATAGAAGAAAATGCAAAAATTAGGGGTTTTTTCATAAAAAAATATTTTTTTAACCTGATTTGCATAACTCAGTAATAAATGTTTATAAAATTTATACATTCTGGTAAGTTTTTGAAGAGAAATCACCAAAACTGTTTTACATGCCAATGAAAAGAACTAAATAAAAGATAAAAAATCATTCAAACTTACCATGCAAAAACGGTTCATACGAATGATATTACTTATATCTTTTATTCTAAATAAATTGTAGTAAATTCAAGCAAAATTTTAAAATATTTGCATAATTTGAGCAGATTTCTTATAGTTTTTACAGTATTTCAATTAAAAAAACTGCTTGAATTTTGTAAACCATCAAAATTTCAATTCAATTTGCATTTGCATCAACGCTTCGAATAGTAAAATATTTTATAGTCAATACTTTATAAGATCATATACTTTAAAAAGCTTTCATCAAATAAAAAATTGAAGTTTTTAGTAGATTCATTCTTTAGTAATCGTAAGATTCCAATTACTTCCTCCATCATCATTTGTAAAACATTTTACTTTTTACATGCATTCAAAATTTATCAATAGAATGTATAAAGTAATTATTAATCTCGTTGATGTGAGATCGTGAAAAAATATAAATTCAGCGATTATCAACTCATGGCAATTTTCAACGCAACTATTCAAAATGATCATCACGCGACAAAATCTCTTCAATGAGAGTAATAACAAAAACTGCATTCATTTTTGCTAGCGCTCTTTTGTCCTTCAAGGATCGATGTGAAAATAACAAATAACGTACAAAAGGTCCCCACTGATTGATTGATCAAATCAATCTACCCGCATCCACCAAAAACCTTATGTAATCAATGGACGCTCCTGTAGATGATATGATTAATATTAATTCATTACAATTACTGCTATGAGTACTATCATTATTATTATTTAAAGTAGTATTATTTCCAAAACTATTATTGTGTTTAATTATTTTGATGTTTATGTAGATATTACAGGGAAGTTGACCGAGTGGACCTCATGGGTCGCACCTTACGGCTTGTTTATTTTAAATTTAGTTTAGTTTTTTTTATAATCATGGAATATGGTTTTGCTGGTTTCTCTTCAAAAACTGATAAGAATGTATAACTTTTATAAACATTTATTACTGTGCTGTGCAAATCAGGTTAAAAAATTATTGTTTATGAAAAACCCTAAAACCCTAAAAGCCTAATTTTTCCCATTTTCTTTTATTAAATTAAAAACGGCTGAAAGAATTTTTATATAATGTTAAAAAAATCGCAAAAATGTTAATACACGTCTATTGACACTTTAATGATGCAAATATTATATCTGGTTCGTGAGATGTAGTGAATGACAAAAATAACCTTGAAAATCATGATGACTTTTAATATTTTTTATTTTTTATTTAATTTTTTAACGTAATCATGAGAAAAAGTTTTGATGGTGTGTTTATTAAAAGTGGTTGGAGTATTTAAATTTTATAAACATTGATTACTATATTTCGCAAATCAGGTTAAAAAATTTATGTTTATGAAAAAAACCCTAATTTTTTGCACTTTTTTCTCTTAAATTAAAAACGGCTTCAACAATTTTTATAAAAATTTGATAAATTCACGCAAATGTTAATACGCGTCTATTGACACCTTAACAATGCAAATCGTATGTTTGGTTCGCCAGATATAGAGCATGATAGAAATGACCTTCAAAGGGGCAAAACAACAAACTCCCCCGCCCGAAATGTTCCAAAAACTAATCGGCTCTTAAAATTGCAAAGACGCTTCGATTGACACCTTAACGAAGTAGATACGAGTTTTTTACGTGAGTTATGCACGTAGAAAAAACTGTCCACGAACGCACATACGTACGTCGGACGTACTTACGTACATACACACACACACACATACATATTTCTTTCTAAAAACACTTTATATATACTCTATAGAGTATATATAAAGTGTCTATAGACCTCAAAACGTAAAGAAATGTTGAAAATTTAAATTTCGATTTTCGAGGCGATTTCAAGAACTTCCCATATACTTGGAAGTTTAAAAAAAATAAAAATATGAAGAAGGTAAGCAATTAAAGCTCAAATGCTCAACGCCAGTGCAGTTTCCAAAATCCTGAAAGCATCAATCATGCCACGGAACAAATTGTTACCTTCTCAAAATTGTGAGAAAAAGCCAAGAATTCTAGATAGAAACTTCAAAGCGATCATAAGTTAGAAGCTGAGTTCATACCACGAAACTCTGTTTTTCAAGAATGATGGAAAACATAGCATGAATGAAAAGTGGCTGTAAAGAATTAAGAAACATTACATTATGAAATAATGACCGTTGGCTGTTGTGGAGGTTTAATTTGTTGTAACTTATTTTTAAATTCTTATCTTAGGCACTATGAATATACAAAGCTTAAGGCCGGTCCAGATGCTCCGTTCTGCACAACCTTTTGTCTGTGCAGTCTTAAGACGGAATGAAAACGTTGCAATTTTTAGAGCGTCCACATGGTGCAGAGATATCTGTATATTTCGCACAGTTTTAGTGATCTCGTCATGGAGAAGGTACTACTCTGGTCAATTTTGGCATGCTGTCTTGTTAAGAAAAATAATACCGTCTACATGCGCCGATTTGTCCGCACAGTTCAAGGAAATCTATGCTCCCTGGCTCAGTTATCGATGAAACTGTACAGTTTTCGCACCCATTTCAAAACTGCGCAGTTTTCCTATCCACACGCAACGTTTTCTCTGCAACGTTTTGAACTGTGCAGGCAAAAGGTTGTGCAAAACAGAGCGTCTGGACCGGCCTTTACATGAATCATCTATGTTGAAATGTAAGTAGCATGCAATCAAGCCATCTCTCCCAGAAAAATAATATTAAGTTTATCAATATAATCATTTCACATGTGTGCTCATTAAAATTCCTACCTTTTTGTAAAAATCCAATAAGGTATAAAAGGCCAAAATGAAAAATATTTAGCACATGCATAATTAGTATGCATTCGTAAACCTTCTGATTGTGTTACAGGAGCATTTTTAGGTGAGGTCCATTGGTAACTTGTAATGCAACTCTAACTAATGAAACTGAACACCTTTCAGTTCAGAAGTTTTAATCAATGTACCTCAATTTGTAATTGATGATTTAGAATTAAGTAGTTGAAAATTTGTTTAAATTATTATGAGAAACTAACGCAACCAGTTTTGGAGTTAAGGAAAACCATTTAAGATACAATGAATTGAGGAAAACGCTTCGAACCAACTTCACTCTGGGAAAATGAAGTTGTGTGCCATATCATTAAAATTTAAATCATCGTCAAAGTTTGCAACTAAACTAAAGCACACAAACATACTGAAACTAAATACAATATGATGTTGGATGCTCACTAGATTGGATTCTATATGAACTTCCCTAGATTGGGTTCTGTGTATATGCTGGCTCATATTTAGTCAAACTCCGTGTGTTTGTATGCATGCACGTACTACACAAAGATATTTAATATATCTGCGGCAATTATAAGCAGGTTAATTTGCGATCATTTTTGCCTTGTGAATTTAAATGTGAAATTCGTTATTCCCCTCGCTTTACCAATGCGTCAAAATACCTCTGAAATGTTGCCCACAGAGATTTTGTAGTGATAGAATGTCGTCACATGGCAAGTATTCAGTTTATCATACACCTACAGCTTGGTAAAGTATTTTCAAAGAATATTACCGTGGCGTCGTGCTCTTAATTAAAGTAATTCGTCCTGGTGGGGACTACATAACTCGGTAATGGAACGGCCCCGAGACAAATATCCATATCCACTATCGCATCTAATTGGCTGGTTATTTCAGTTTCCGTAATACGTGCAAGGAATCTCGAATAGCATACCAGGATATGCCAAGCGGTTGCAGAGGATACCAGGCAATGCGGCAGGATATCTTCGTTACACGATTACTCATATGACTGGTGTCACCCATGCATATTGAAGCTGTAAAACACGAGCTGTACGTTGATATTCCGGTGATGTAATACCGTTGATAACTTCCCAGTATATGGGAAGTTCTTGTAATCGCCTCGAAAATCGAAATTGAAATTTTCAACATTTCTTTACGTTTTGAGGTGTATAGAGTATACATAAACTGTTTTTAGACAGGGAGATGTATGTGTGTACGTACGTACGTACGTGCGTTCGTGGACTGTTTTTTCTACGAGCATAACTCACGTCAAAGTCGTATCGACTTCGTTGAGGTGTCAATCGAAGCGTCTTTGCAATCTAAAGAGCTAATTAGTTTTTGGGATACTTCGGTCTTCAATCTTTACGTTTTGAGGTCTTTAGAGTATATTTAAACTGTTTTTAGAAAGAGAGATGTATGTGTGTGTATGTGTGTACGTACGTACGTAGGTTGTTGGACCGTTTCTTCTACGAGCATAGCTCACGTTAAAAAAGTCGTCTCGACTATGTTGAGGTGTCAGTTGAAGCGTCTTTGCAATTTTAAGAGCTGATTATTTTTTGGGATCTTTTCGTCAAGGGAGTTTGTTATTTTGGCAATTTGAAGATTATTTCTGTCATGCACTACATCTCGCGAAACAAACATAGAATTTGCATCTTTAAGGAGTCAATCGACGCGTATTAACATTTGTGTGATTATATTATATTTTAAAAAATCGTTGGATCCGTTTTTTAATTTATTAAAAAAGGTGCCAAAATTTAGGATTTTTCATAAACAATACCTTACCTTTAACCTGATTTGCGAAACACAGTGTTCAATGTTTATATAATTTGTATATACCAAACAGTTTTCGTAAACAAATCTGCAAAAATTTCTCTAATGATTACAAAAAAATTCAAAATACAAAAACACGCAAAGTCGTCATGACTTTCAAGGTCATTTAAGGTTTTATCTCGCGAAACAAATAAAAAATTTTCACCATTTAGATGCCAATCGACGCATTTTGACATTTTTGTGATATTTGTAAATTTATAAAAAAATGTTCGAGCCGTTTTTAATTTAATAAAAAAAATTGATAAATTAGGGGTTTTTCATAAAAAAAATTTCAGCCTGATTTGCACAACACAGTAATAAATTTTTATAAAATTTGTAAACTCTAAGCAATTTTGGGGAGAAACCAGCAATTTTTTTACCATGGTTATAAAAAAAAAACAAAATAAAAATTAAACAAGCCGCGAGGTGCGACCCTTGAGGTCCACACGATCAACTTCTCATATATCTACATAAACATCAACAACATTACAACAATGAGAGGTATTCATATCAGTGACAGGAATGAGTTAATATGAATCATATCGTCTACGGGAGGGTCCATTGATTACGTAAGGTTTTTGGTCGAAGAGGACAGATTGAATATTCACGCGGATCAATCGGTGGGGGCCTTTTTGGTCTTAAGCAGTTTTTTTAATTAAAAGACTATAAAAACTAATAAAAATCTGCTCAAATTATACAAATATTTTAAAATTTTGATTCAATTTACAGTTTTTTCAGAATAAAAGATATAAAGTAATAGCATTCGTATAAACCCTCTTTACATGGTAACTTTGAATGATTTTTTTTATTTTTTATTTAGTTTTTTCATAATCATGGAAGAAAATTTTGCCGGTGTCTCTTCAAAAACTGATCAGAATGTATAAATTTTATAAACTGGTATCACTGTGCTGTGCAAATCAGGTTAAAAATATTTTTTATGAATTTCGCATTTTCGCCTATTACATTAAAAAACAGCTGAAACGAATTTTTATAATGTTGAAAACTTCACAATGCTGTCAATACACGTCAACTGACACCTTATTGATGCAAATATTATATCTGGTTCGTGAGATATAGTGAATGATAAAAATGACCTTGAAAATCTTGATGAGTTTTAATGATTTTTTAGTTTTAATTTAATTTTTTACGTAATCATGAAAAAAAGTTTTGATGGTGTTTTTACAAACATTGTTTGCAGTATATAAATTTTATAAACATTGATTACCTTATTTCGCAAATAAGGTTAAAAATTTATTGTTTATGAAAAAAACCTAATTTTGTGCACTTTTTTCTTCTTAAATTAAAAAAACCGGCTCCAAAGATTTTTTTAAAAATGAACAGATTTACAAAAATATTAATATGCGTCGATTGACATCCAAACGATGCAAATCCTATGTTTGCATAAATGACCTTCAAACGGGCATAACAGCAAACTTCCCCGACCGAAGTGTCCCAAAAACTAATCAGCTCTTAAGATTGCAAAGACGCTTTGATTGACACCTCAACGAAGTCGATCGGACTTTGTTTACGTGAGTTATGCTCGTAGAAAAAAGTGTCCACGAACGTACAGACGTACGTACGTACGTACGTACACACACACACACACATACGTCTCCCTTTCTAAAAACACTTAAAATATACTCGTAAGACCTCAAAACGTAAAGAAATGTTGAAAATTTCAATTTCGATTTTCGAGGCGATTTCAAGAACTTACCATATACTGGGAAGTTAATATAAAACAACATAAATCTAAGATGGTGGCTAAAGCAAATCGTTTACAACGTTAACATTTTAATTTTAAACTAAACGTAAGTGCATCATTTTTTTAAACTACAGTGTAGAATTTCAGCTAAAAAAATTATTCGTTTGACTGAACAATCGACTGGAAACAATAATGCTGATACGGAAGTGAATTGAAAGTCAATTTATCAATGTATTAGCTAGTCGGTTCTTCTAAATTTCCGTATTTTAAATAATTTTTTGTTAGAATTTTCTCTTTAATGAGATTATAATTGTTTTGAATGATCTTGAAATGCTATGAATGCTCGTATACCTGTTTCCGACGCTAATATTTTGGATTATTATAACCATGGCATGACTTTACTTTTTATAAAAATCTTAATTCAAATTGAAAATGGCTGCAACTGCCAGTGAATCTACGGGATTCGCTAAACCATTTCCAATTCCATACTCTCTATAGTAAAAGTTTACTGTCAAGGATATCTACCGAATCCATTATTGACTCCTTTTTGGACATAAGCTGCTTTCAAGCTCTGCGGTGCGACTCTTGAATAGCAGTTGAACAACATCCCAGTAACATTTGCATAAATACTTTGCATAACTACTTTAAATAATAATAGTGTACCTCTCATAACAGTAATTGGAATGAGTTAATATCAATCGTATTATCTACGGGAGCGTCCAATGATTACGTAAGGATTTTGGAGGATGGGATGTTGATTGAATATTCACGTGGATCAATCGGAGGGGAGACAGGTAACAAAGCCTTTCTACGTTATTTGTTATTTTCATATCGATGTTTGAAGGATAAAAGAGCGCAAGCAAGAATCAATGCAGTTTTTGTTATTATGTTCACTGAAGAGATTTTGTCACGTGGTGGCCATTTTGATTAGTTGCGTTCAAAATTGCCATCATTTCGGTATAATCACTGGATTTACATCAATGGGACTAATGATTATTTCCTATTTTCATTTGGTTTTGAAAAACATTGAATATGCAATGAATAATCGGTTTAATTGCATGTAAAAGTGAAAAGTATTACAAATGATGAAGGAGGAAGTCATTGAAATTTTACGAGCGCTAAAGAAAGAAACCACTAAATACTACAATTTTTAATTTGATGAAAGCCTTTTTAAGCATAAGATCGTGCAAAGTATTGACTTCAAAGCATTTTGCCATTCTAAGCGTTAATTACCACAAATGCAAATTTGATTAAAAATTTATTGGTTTTCAAAATTTAAACAGTTTTTTCTTCAGAATTAAACCAATGTGAAAACTATTCAAAATTTGTTCAAATTATGCAAATATTATGAAACTTTGATTGACTTTACAACAATATCATTCGTATGAACCCTTTTTACATCGTAACTTTGAATGATTTTTTATTTAGTTTTTTTTCTTAACCATGGAAAAAAGTTTTGCTGATTTCTCTCTAAAAACTAATAAAATGTATACATTTTATAAACATTTATTACTGTGTTATGCAATTAAGGTTAAAAACAAGCCGCGAAGTGCGACCCTTTAGGTCCACACGGTCAACTTCCCAGTAATATCTAGATAAACATTAAAAATATTAAACACAATAATAATTTTGAAAATAATACTTATTTAAATAATAATAATGAAAGGTTTTCATAGCAGTAACAGGAATGAGTTGATATGAATCATATCATCTACGGGAGCATCCATTGATTACGCAAGGCTTTTGGTGGATGGGTGATGATGATTGATTACCACAAATGCAAATTTAATTGAAACTTTGATGGTTTTGAAAATTTAAGCCGCTTATTTTAATTAAAAATCTGCTCAAATTATCCAAATATTTTAAAACTTTGATTGACTTTACGACAAAGTCTTCAGAAGAAAAGGTATAGGGTAATATCATTCGGAAGAACCCTTTTCATATGGTAACTTTGAATGATTTCTTATTTTTAATAGAATTTTTTCAGAATCATGAAAAAAGTTTTGCTGGTTTCTCTTCAAAAACTGATAGGAATGTATAGATTTTATAAACATTAATTACTGTGTCGTGCAAATCAGGCTAAAAAAATATTTTTTATGAAAAAAACACTGTTTTCTCATTCTTTCTATTAAATTAAAAAAAATCGCTGAAAAGGATCCTTATAATGTTAAAATAATCAAAGAGATGTTAAAGCACGTCGATTGACTACTTAATGATGCAAATATTATATCTGGCTCGTGAGATATAGTGAATGGAAGAAATGACCTTGAAGATCATGATGACTGTTAATGATTTTTTATTTTTTATTTAATGTTTCTTGTTATCATGGAAAAAAGTTTAGATGGTGCTTCTACAAGCACAGCTTGAAATATATAAATTTTATAGAAATTGAATACTGTCTTTCGTAAATCAGGTTAACAATTTATTGTTTATAAAAAAACCTAATTTTTTGCACTTTTTTTCCTTAAATTAAAAAAACGGCTCCAACGATTTTTTCCAAAATTTGAATGATTCACAAAAATGTTAATTCGCGTCGATTGACACCTTAAGCAATGCAAATCGTATGTTTGGTTCGCGAGATATAACGCATGACAGAAATGACCTTCAAATAGGCAAAACAACAACCGCCACCCCTCCCCCCGATCCAACTATCCCAAAAACTTATCAGCTCTTAAGATTGCAAAGACGCTTCGATTGGCACCTCAACGAAGTCGATACGACTTTGTTTACGTGAGTTGTGCTCGTAGAAAAACTGTCCACGAACGTACGTACGTACACACACACCCACACATACATCTCCCTTTCTAAAAACACTTTATCTATACTCTATAGACCTCAAAACGTAAAGAAATTTTGAATATTTCAATTTCAATTTCCGAGACGATTACAAGAACTTCCCATATACTGGGAAGTTAAAAATCCAATCCAATTGAATTGCCATGGCAATTTAATGGTCAGCACAGAATTTCAATTAAAATCAGCAAATATTTACAATAATTGACATCAACCCTTGATTTATAGTGACTTTTAATTGTTTTTTTTTTGTTTTTATAAGCTTAAAGTTTTTATAGTCTTTTGTAATCATGAAAAAAAACTTCAATTATTTTATTGACAAAAACTGTTTAGACCCTATGATCTTAAAAAGCATTGATTACTAAAAGTGCAAATCAAAGAGAAAAATCTTTTGTTGTTTTGTTTTAGCAGAACCTAATTTTTACACTTACTTATTAGATTAAAAATGGCCTTACTCAATTTATTAAAAATTCAACAGAATCATACTGATGCTTATTCGCTTGAACTAATACTTTAGTGACGCAAATTCAACATTTGTGCACGAGGTATAGTGCGTGACAGAAATGACCTCGAGTGGGCCAAAATAAAAAGAAACTGTCCAATCAAATTTTCCAAAATCTAATCAGCTCGTGACATTCCAAATACAATGTGATTGACACTTCAATCAATACGCCTTCCTTGCGCGAGTTATCGTCGAAAAATAAAGTATTCGAGCTGTACGTACATGAAAACATATATGCTGATTTCTTTCTAAGAAACAACTTTAATATTGCACTTGGACCACCAGAACTAAAAATATGTAGAAAATTTGGATTTTCGGACCAATTACAAGAACTTTCTTCTAATTCCGCTTCTACTCTGAAGTTAAAATTATTGTTATTTCTAGAATCAAAGAATATCGAAGGTTTTTGTCCAAACAATATCTTCCGATCGTGTGAGAAAGCACAATTCAACTCTGAGAATAAAATAATGCACTGTGAAAGTTATGCGAAAGTTATTTTGAATTAAATTTTGCACTGTACGAGTAGTAGATACTTTTATTTGATTGCGATAATGTGCCGCAATGAAAAAGATTATAGCAGAATCTCATAGCGCAAGCATCTGAAAAAGTCCATATTTTACTGCGCCAAAATAATGTTAA
Source organism: Oxycera nigricornis (assembly GCA_963942545.1). Classification (NCBI taxonomy): domain Eukaryota; kingdom Metazoa; phylum Arthropoda; class Insecta; order Diptera; family Stratiomyidae; genus Oxycera; species Oxycera nigricornis. Next base: position 85,612,685 of record OZ012660.1, on the reverse strand, counting down.
ATTGAAGTTGAATTTTTACTGAAAAGCAAATCGATTATCAGTTTCTGTTGAGTTGAGGAAAGCAGAAATTTAGCAATGATTTTGTTGAATTTCATCCATTGCCGTCAAATGTGGAAATACAAAATTTTTCAATAATGTCCTAAATCTGACTCTGATACGTTGATGTCTTGATATGCTCACAACAATGGCATTTACATAATTATTCCTTCAGTTGTTCAAAATGTATATCCATGATTAAATACAACGAATATCTGAGATATGATTGTTTCTAAATTAATGCAAAATGTAGGTAACATTATGTAGAAATAGCCCACGATGTGCCTTATACTTATCTTTAAGATACACTTTTCCACAAGCGATTACAAGTAAAAGTTTTAAACTTAATTTTCATTTTCTCAGCAACTTGTATGCTCCGCAGTATATGTGGCTACTTTAGTCTAAGCTCTTTAACAATTCTGTAAAAACAAGAATATTTAACACTTAGCTGTATATAGCTCCTTGAAGTGAAAAAGCTGCCAATCCTATTAAACACCAAATTTATAATTTTGTTCAACTTGTTTGTGGTTTCATTCAACGAGGGTTCGGCGTCATGTCATAGCGAAATGTCTTTCACAGCAGTCTCGAAAGTGGTGAAAGTTAACTGGAAAGTGATGCGAGCTCCTGAAGTTGAACTTGGAGTGTCTCCATATGATAACGATGTGAATGGTTTCGATACGTAGGGCTTCAGTTTCCTAATTAATTCATTTTATCATTCGAAAGTTGAAGAGAAAAATCACATCGTTTGCTTGCGAAAATGGAAAAGTCGCCTCAAGTATTTCCGATTGACGATGTGTTAAAAAGCAATTTTCAAATAAATTCCCAGTCTCCAGAGATGCGAAGAAATTTCTGAACAGCAACTAGAGACGGAAGCTATATAAATGATTTATATATTTCATATAAACCTTTACTGATGATGTGGTATTAGAGGAGAAATGGATTACGCTTTCTTATTCAATTCACAGGCAAAGTAGAAAGGGAAAAGAATTTTCCGTTCGTCCCTGAAGATGGAATCTATTGAATTTTCCAATTGAATTGCCTATAATATAATAAGTTGCTAATGGCTAAACTGCAGTGTAGATGTTATCGCAGCAAATGGTACTCCGATGGATATCTTAAACGACAACTGTATCTACAATTGCCGTTTATAAAAGTTGAACGTGCAGGAGCGAACTTTGTAGATAGGTGGGAATGAGTGATATACATACGTATTTACCTTGAGTTTTCCGAGGCCCAGGGCACACTTTTGATATGCGAGTGAATGTTGTTCTTTGGATGGAGCTTGTAATTAAAAGCAAACACGCCGGGATGACTTTGTGTTATTCTTAGGCTATGGGGAAGTTGAATATACTTCAAGGATAATACTATAAGTTTGTCACAAGGTAAGACGAAATAGTCGTGAAGATTTGCCTACGAATTTGCATAGCAATTGAATTTTGTTAATTAGCATTTTTTCATTAGTAACGTTCTATTAACGTTGATAGAATTGCGGGTAGTTATTTTTTTTACCACGACACCTTCAAATGTTGCAAATATCTTTAAAGTGAAGAAGTTTGTTACACTTACTATAGAATTGAAGGTCAGACTCAATCCTAATATGATAAAACATTTTTGATAGAAACCGCTATCTTTGAAGCGCCGGAACAACTTTTAATAAGCTTTTATTGGGTCATCATTACTCGAAATCGGTACTCTGTCCAGCAAGAACAAACGTGGAGGTCTAAAGCTTTCTTGCCAGGGAGAGGATGGAATTTGATTTTTATATCTGTTTTTAAAGCTTTAACCATTTTTTTCTATTGCGATGGTCGCTAGTTCACTTAAACGTGTTTAACTCATCGAGTTTCTGGAAAAACTTTTAATTCGCTTCAGTGCGGAAAAACTGCGTTCAACTGATGCTGAAGTAGCTGGTAAGGAAAGAACCAAACATAATTGTTTGTATACTTCAGAAACATCGTTCTTTAAGTTATTTTTAACAATAAATTGTAAAGCCTACATTATTTGTGGAAACACCTAAAATACTGGGATCCGAATACCTTACTGATAGTTGATTATGTAACTTTTGAACCTCAAACATTTTTGGATCATTTAAAATTAGGCTATCTAGTAGGTCAAGTGGAAATTTATTTTTATATTCGAAAAACCTAACACAATTTACCAAATTCAAAAACGTTAATTTATATAAATCAAAAAATCTCACTTCTAGCTGATTGATCACTAAGTCGATTATTTCGGCATAAAGGCGTCTGAAGTATAAAGATGGTTCTGAAAGACCATCATGATCAAGTTTTCTTTTCTTCGATGGTTGCCCTACAGTAGTACAAGCATATTTAAAAATATCTGCAAAATAAACATCTTGCTCTCTATATTCTTTTAATGTAGTTACTAATGTATTTATTCTACATTTGCAATAATGAAGGTCCGCGCTCTTCGACTGTAGAACATTGAAAACAATATCCGTTTGCCGGAAAATCATATTAAATACACTTAACAAAAACGTAAATGTAAAATCGTTCAAAATTCTCTAATACTTTCCCGATCACGAGCAAAATTTTCACTTTCCAATATTTTCTCGAAAACCTCCAAAATATTACACCGATTGCTTATTAAAACTTCAACAATTCGTGATTTGAAGTTCCACCGAGTGTTACTATTGCTTGGCAACCGCTTTTCACAAATTCGATCCAACACCTCAGTGCGTTTAGTAGAGTTTCCAAAAAAGCAGTCAAACCAGATAAATTAGCAAAAAAAAGAAGACATTCTTTGCTTTTACATGCAGCGTCTTGTAGAACCAAATTAAGTCTATGCGCGTAACAGTGAATGAACAATGTCTGTGGGGCAATACTTTTAATTTTTTTTGTAAACCTTTCAGTTCAGCCGACATTACTGATGCTCCATCATACGTTTAAGAAATTAATTTATTTTCAATACTATAACAACTAAATTTTTCTATTAAAAGATCGAGAATATTTTGAGCTGTTCTACCCCCAGATATGTCATAAAATCCCATGAATCTTTCTAAAATAGAACCGTCTTTTGTTGCGTATCGAAAAATGACGGAAAGCTGCGAAAAGTTATTAATATCTGTAGCTTCGTCAATTTGCCACGAAAAACAAGGTATTTCATTTATTTTGGAAGCTATGAAACTGTTCAAAACCGAATTTATACTAAAAATTAATTCATTTTAAATAGATTTAGAAACTCCACTAAATACCGAAGATGTTTCTAAAAATATTTTAAGATCGCTATCATATTTAGTCATTCAATCTACCAATTCTATAAAATTTCCCCGATTAGACGACGATTGCGACTCATCATGACCACGAAATGCTTGCTCTTGAGTCGCTAAATAAATCAACATATCAATCAAACGGGTTATTATGGACCGATTTTTATCAACAAACTTGTTGTGTTTAATAGAAATTTCACGGTAAACTGAATCGAATAAAACTGGATTTTTTTTGTTTTCCAAATAATTTAGCTTTTAAAGAAGCATACACGTGGTTACCTGAGTTCGCGTGTTTTTGTATTGACTCACTTATGTGCTTTAAGTCACAATATCCAGCAGAATTCCACGGAGTTGTAGATTTATCAATAAATAAAATACAATGCCAACAGTATAATTAACTTCCCAGTATATGGGAAGTTCTTGTAATCGCCTCGAAAATCGAAATTGAAATTTTCAACATTTCTTTACGTTTTGAGGTCTATAGAGTATATATAAAGTGTTTTTAGAAAGGGAGATGTATGTGTGTGTGTGTGTGTGTGTACGTACGTACGTACGTACGTTCGTGGACACTTTTTTCTACGAGCATAACTCACGTAAACAAAGTCGTATCGACTTTGTTGAGGTGTCAATCGACGCGTCTTTGCAATCTTAAGAGCTGATTAGTTTTTGGAAAACTGCGGTCGGGGGGGTTTGCTGTTTTGCCCGTTTGAAGGTCATTTCTGTCATGCGTTATATCTCGCGAACCAAACATACGATTTCTTTGAGCAAGGTATCAATCGACGCGTATTAACGTTTGTGTAATTCTATTCAATTTTTTAAAAAATTCTTGGAGCGGTTTTCAAATTTTTGAAAAAAAAAGTGCAAAAAATTAGGTTTTTTTTCAAAAACAATAAATTTTTAACCTTATCAACAAGTCTTAGTAACCAATGTTTATAAAATTTATATACTACAAACAATGTTCGTAAAAACAGCATCAAAACTTTTCCTCATGATTACGTAAAAAAATTAATTAAAAATAAAAAATCATTAAAAGTCATCATGATTTACAAGGTCATTTTTATCATTCACTATATCTCACGAACCAGATATAATATTTGCATCATTAAGGTGTCAGTTGACGTGTATTAACATCTTTATGGAGTTTTTAACATTATAAAAATTCGTTTTAGCCGTTTTTTAATTTAATAGCAGAAAATACGAAAAATTATGTTTTTTTTCATACAAAATATTTGTTAACTTGATTTGCATAGCACAGTGATCCAGAAAAAACTAAATCAAAAATAAAAAAATCATTCAAAGTTACCATGTAAAGAGGGTTCATACGAGTGCTATTACTTTATATCTTTTATTCTAAAAAAAAATTGTTGTAAATTCAATAGTTTTAAGATATTTGCATAATTTGAGCAGATTTTTCATAGTTTTTTTAGTCTTTTAACTTAAAAAAATTGCTTAAATTTTGAAAACCAACAAAAATTTTCAACACCAAAAAGGCCCCCACCGATTGATCCGCGTGAATATTTGATCTGTCCTCATCGACCAAAAACCTTACATAATCAATGGACCCTCCCGTAGACGATATGGTTCATATTAACTCATTCCTGTTACTGATATGAATACCTCTCATTGTTGTAATGTAATAGATGTTTATGTAGATATTACTGGGAAGTTGACCGTGTGGACCTCAAGGGTCGCACCTCGCGGCTTGTTAACTTCCCAGTATATGGGAAGTTCTTGTAATCGCCTCGAAAATCGAAATTAAAATTTTCAACATTTCTTTACGTTTTGAGGTCTATAGAGTATATATAAAGTGTTTTTAGAAAGGGAGATGTATGTGTGTGTGTGTGTGTGTACGTACGTACGTTCGTGGACACTTTTTTCTACGAGCATAACTCACGTAAACAAAGTCCGATCGACTTGATTGAGGTGTCAATCGAAGCGTCTTTGCAATTTTAAGAGCTGATTAGTTTTTGGGAAATTTCGGTCGGGGGGGTTTGCTGTTTTGCCCCTTTGAAGGTTGTTTCTGTCATGCGCTATATCTCGCGAACCAAACGTACGATTTTTTTAAACAAGGTGTCAATCCACGCGTATTAACGTTTGTGTAATTCTATTAAATTTTCAAAAAAATTCTTGGAGCGGTTTTCAAATTTTTTAAAAAAAAGTGGAAAAAATTAGGTTTTTTTTTCAAAAACAATAAATTTTTAACCTTATTGTCAAGTCTTAGTAATCAATGTTTATAAAATTTATGTACTCGAAACAGTGCTTGCAAAAACGTCATCAAAACTTTTTCTCATGAAAACGTAAAAAAATAAATTAAAAATAAAAAATCATTAAAAGTCATCATGATTTTCAAGGTCATTTTTATCATTCACTATATATCACGAACCAGATATAATATTTGCATCATTAAGGTGTCAGTTGACGTGTATTATTATTTTTGTGAAGTTTTTAACATTATAAAAATTCGTTTTAGCCGTTTTTTTAATTTAATAGAAGAAAATGCGAAAAATTATGGTTTTTTTCATAGAAAATATTTTTTAACTTGATTTGCACAGCACAGTGATCTAGTTTATAAAATGAATACATTCTTATCAGTTTTTGGAGAGAAACCGGCAAAATATTATTCCATGGTTATGAAAAAACTAAATTAAAAATGAACAAATCATTCAAAGTTACCATATAAAGAGGGTTCATACGAGTGCTATTACTTTATATCTTTTATTCTAAAAAAATTGTTGTAAATTCAATCAAAGTTTTAAGATATTTGCATAATTTGAGCAGATTTTTAATAGTTTTTATAGTCTTTTAATTAAAAAAAATTGCTTAAATTTTTAAAAACCAACAAAAATTTTCAACACCAAAAAGGCCCCCACCGATTGATCCGCGTGAATATTCAATCTGTCCTCATCGACCAAAAACCTTACATAATCAATGGACTCTCCCGTAGACGATATGATTCATATTAACTCATTCCTGTTACTATTACCTCTCATTGTTGTAATGTTGTTGATGTTTATGTAGATATTACTGGGAAGTTGACCGTGTGGACCTCAAGGGTCGCACCTCGCGGCTTGTTTATTTAATGTTTCACTTCCAGTGAGCCAATCACATTTCCTAAATCAATCATTAGTAAAACTTCTTTTTTTACTGCTACGATTATCTCTACTTATTAAATTTTTCATGTCCGGACATGGTCTTAATTTGTGAATAAAGAATTTTTCTTCTAAATTTAACGAACTGAATTTTGTTTTTAATAAAAAGCAAACAATGTCATCGTTATTTTTTACTTTCACCTGAATTTCGCTATATCCCTGCTCCATTTTCACTTCACACTCGCTGCTTCGAAAACTGACTGAATGAAAAACTTACTCGTAATAAAAGGAAAATTTTAAAAAAAGACAATAATCGACTTTTCGCAGAAAAACTCTCAGGAATTTGGAGACCAATTGAAAATAGCTGCCAGTAAGCCCACGAACTTATATTTTTAAAATATTTTTTTACCACTGTTGACGAGTTGTTTTTACAATTTGAAAACAACTACAGGAAATAATGTATGCACTAATTGACTTTTAAACAATTGTACAGCGTACATAAATAAAAATATATGGGTGGATTTACTTATAGGAAACGAGTAAAAATTTATCATTAATTAAATAGCAAGCAATTTGAAATCGATCACTGCTTCGTGGTGGTTGGGGAGCGACGGCTTCGAAAATACGCGCTTGAAACTCTAATGTCTGATCCACACGCTTGGCGTTTGCCGCAAACTCCAAACCTCCAAACTCAAACCGACAACCGTCGGATCGGCTAAACCAAACGTCCTTTTCACACGTTTGGATTTGCGATGGCTTGTGGAGGTTTGGCAAGCGTGTGGATCGAGCATAACGTTTCCAAATTTTAATTTGTTCGTCGCGCCGGGCTGGGCTAGCCCATAGCTTAAGCGACCGAAATGTGTGGAAATCGATTTTCACATCAGGAAATAAGCTTCAAATGCTGGATGATGTAGCCGCGGCTATCCCGAGTTGGGTCAGCGGCTATGCAGCCCACCCTGGACCTGGACCAACGCGAGCCGTAGCGAGCTACGTGCATAGAATTTGGGCTGTGGGTGAAAAGTCTGCATTGTACTCTAGCGATCGGGCGGGCCCACCTTGATCATTATGGATGATACATATTTGTGTTTGGAGATATCCATACATACATATGTACATATAGAAGTAGTATTTGTCGAAAAAATTTCGTTTTCATGGCCTTCAATTTGCATGGGGATATTGAAGGTAATCGATTAGATTAAGAATTCTAAATTGAGAATAGGGAGAATATTGAAATAATCATGTTGAATTTACAAGGTGGGCCCAGCCCACCCTGCCCACCCTGACGAGCCGCCACTGATCATTACCGTATATGACGGCTAGGAAAGCATTTTTGCCAATGAAATTATGTACAAATGTGGACTGTATGATACATGTTTGACGGTTTTTCACGATGTTTTCAACTGTCAACTAAGTATTGCGATCAAAAGCATATTCACACCATCTTAAAACACATAACCACATCTGTGAATAAAAGCCAAAATTTATTCGCAGGGCCAGTATTATTTACGAGCTTGATATTGTCATGGATGTACTTATAACTTTTGAATAAAAAATAAGCAAGCAGCGAAACTTTTTATATGGTAGCAGAACCTATAATTAGGCTCAAGAATTTCAATGGAATTTTTTTAAGACAATCAAATTGAAAGTACGGAATGGGAAGCATTATTAAATCTTCACTTTGATAGGACAAGTCGCAGTTTGATTTTAAAGCGATTTTCTAAAATTGCCTCATTCAAGCTGAAACCGATTTACCTCCTTGAAAAACACTATTTATTAAAGCATTTTATTGCTTCATTTTACCTTTACGTTTCCACAATGACAACGACAGCGTATATTCATCTAAATAATATTATTAGGTCTTCTTTCTATTCATTGTTATGTCTACTAACGCAAATCGTATATTCGATACCCTTTATCCACTTTCTAAAGCATCTCAACCAACTTGAGCGTAGAATATATAAAGTATATTATCCTCTTTGTCTGAAATCCATCTGGGCAATTTATTTTGAAATGAAGAATATAGACTAGATGTTACGAGCGGAAATACTGAAAATTGTAAACTGCACATACTAAAATTTATAAAGACCATCATTCTCTAAAATATTATATCTATTAGATAATGCTGCTAGAAAGAGGGCTCAATTTGTTCAGATGGATTCTGAGTAAACTTTTCAATGCAGTTTAAGCAGAGAAAAGTTATGGAAAATCACTTTCTAAGTGATTGAGATCAATGGAAAACATTTTCCACAAGCTGAATAGAGAGGATTTAGGATTTACTTCGTTACGAATGTGTATGATTTGATTTTCCAGCTATTTGAAATAAATCGTTGATTCTGTTCAAACGGTTTTTTTTTATTTGTATGTAGAGTGACGATAAGGAAGATAACGCACGTGTTAATATTTTGTTTTTTAAATTTCAAAACTACTCGGGATATCTTGTCGTAAAGAAACCACAGTGCCAAATGTCGAGTTTTCATTTTCCAAAACTAGTATTTTTTCTTCGCACCGATTTGATTTTGATAGAGCTGAAAGGGTAACCGAATCAGAAACGTTAATCGGATTTTTTTGTGGTGTTCAACTCGTTAAAATATTGTACTTTATTTTCTTCCGTAGTAAAATAGAATTCCGAAAATATTTCATAATTTTTTTTGAAAAAGACAAGAGTTTTCAATTTTTTTCTGTTAGCATGTCTGAGGCATGTTAAATTTTTACTAAGCCATGCTACAAAACTTGTAACTCTTGTATTGAAAATTTTTCAATTCTATGGACAAAATTGTGTTAAAAGTGGTCCACTATGTTCGACTTTTGCTGAAACTCACGTTGCGAATATTTTTTTCCGAAAACATCGAGAAGATGTTTAGATCAAGTATTATGTATCCACAAAATGTACACTTGAGTGTATTGATTGGGATAATCAAATCATTGCGAAATTAATAAATAAATGTATTAGGCAGGGAAGATTCCCGGAATACTTAAAAATCTCTGCAGTTATACCGATTTTTAAAGGGGGTGATGAAACTGACCCAAACAATTACAGTCCAATCTCACCCCTGAATTCCTTGAGTAAAATCCTCGAAAAAGTTGTAGATTCTCGAATTAAAGCATTCTTATTGCAAAACAAAATCTTGGATAGAAACCAGTACCGATTCCAGGCGGGCAAAGGTACAAAAGATGCCATTTCAGATGCAATTAGATTTGTAATTGAATACTTGGATTATGGCCACTACGTTGCAGCAGTTTTCGTGGACCTAAAGAAAGCCTTCGACACAGTTACACATGAAACTTTAATCAACAGGCTCCGTGACTATGGAATTGTTGGAAAAGCAAATAAATTAATACGCAGGTACTTGACGGATAGAGTTCAAAACATTTTAATTGGAGATGTCAAAAGCAAATTTGCTGAATTTAGCATAGGTGCTCCGCAGGGCTTGATCCTAGGACCAACGCTATTTCTACTTTATATCAACTCCATAAAAAAAGCAGACCTTGTTGCGAAAGTGGTTATGTACGCAGATGACACTGTGCTCGTATACTCAGGTAAAATTAGTCTCGAAATTGAACATCAAGTAAATACTAACGTGGACAAGTATTGGTATTGGCATTGGCTTCTACAAAGTAGATTGGCAATAAATGCGGGGAAATCAAAATATATTATTTTCAAACAAAAGAACAAGACTGGCATACAACCACACGTAAAAATCAATAAAACAAGCCTCCAGAGAGCAGTGGAGAGGGGTGAAAAATTACTGTGGGTAAGCCGCTTACTATTTGAGAGACATGGACCCTTAACAGACAAAGCAGTATATTATGAGCATATAGAGAAATACTACCGTAATCATTCTTTCTATTGCATACATTTTAAATTACGATCAGTTCTGAAATATTTATATTTTTATGGTATGCGTAACGTTTTTGACCTTATTGGCAAGAAATGTATATATTAAGCAAATACAAAATCAAGGAATTTCATAAACAGTGCAATGAAAATGTTTTGGAAACCCATCTTTCCGCTTAAATAATTTTGAGCTCAGGTTTCGCTCGCCCCATTTGAATTACCCTCTGTTTCTGATCAAAACTTAATTTAAAAAATGGTGTTTCTTCTGTCGCCAAAAAATCTGTAAGGCAGCAACCTACATTTAAACACATATTCAAATTTTAAAAAATCAACCACAAGAAAATCTGCAATAAGTTGAAAATAACACTTTACCACTTTCACAATTTCACAAAAACAATCAAATAACAATAAACTCTTTTCACGTTCTGTAGCTTACTAGTAGAGCTTATGTGAATTTCCTGCGACAACAATCAACTATTATAGACTATTGCAACAGTATGTATTTCTAACTGGGAGTTTTCGATAATTTTCTAGCATCAATTTTGACAGCTGATTCGCAAGCCGGGAACGCTACCGGCTTTTTGATTTGTTTCCATATCCTATTGAGGAAAACCGAGCTGCCATTCCAACAAACGGGAGTTGAATGCCCACGGCACCTTAAATTATTGATGAATTCGAGACTCGGAATGCTTTGTTGCAACTCTAACAGATGTTGATCGCTTTGCTGGCTATTATGGAACCAGGAGGATGTGTAGAATGAAAAGAATGGAATATGATGGAATAAACACTGAGATCAAGTGGAACGATTGTGCATGTTTACAGTGATGCATGCAAGTAAATAAACACTTCATTCCCTTATAAAACTGAAGTGTTAGACATTTTTGGAACATATTTGGCAAGGGAAGCCGATGGGAATCGACTTATATGAACGCCTCGGCACTGCCAGAGAGTAGAACAAATAAAATACCTAAGACTTCTAATAGACGAAAAACTAACATAGGCTCCACACATAAAGGATGTAAGGAAAAAACTGGTTGTCTTCATTGGTCTTCTACGTCGCTTCTACTTCTTTCCAAAAAAAAAACCCCAAATTATGTATGCGCATCTTCTTTCCAAAATTTCCTACGGCATCTTGAATTGGAGCCAAACTTCTAAAGGTAACCTCATGACCATCTCCAGATTAGTTGTAAAGGCGTATAAGACCATTTACAATCTCCCTATATCAACTCCAACGAGCGAAGTTTACAAAACAGCCCACGAATTGAATTTGCAAGGCATGATTTCCATGGAAAGAGCAAAATCATACATAAGAATTTACACCGTAATAAAGACGCCACTGTGCAATTAGATAGAAATGAGGAGAAAAAACACAGAATGAGAATCATGAAAAATATAGCTATCGTATTTGGTGGAATTGATCGGCTTAAAAAAGACCCCTTCAACAAAGCAGCTAACTTTTTCAATACACTACCTGACAAAATTAAAAACCTTCCTTCAGGACCAACATTCGAAGTAAGTTAAAAGTACAATCAGCTCCACTAAAGTCAAATCCAAACATGTAATCAACATGAAATAATTCATAAACATATATTCTGAACTGTTAATCTAACTAAAAGGACACGAAACTATCGTCTGGAAAGTACTATGTCCTAAAATTTTAAATACGGAGAATTACTAAATTTTGATGGAGAGATTGATTGAAGGAAACGGAGGTGGTTTTAGTCGATAGAAATCTGGCATGCCGAGACGCAGGAGCTTATCGGTAACTTTTGAAGATTTCCACCTTCCAACGTTGAAAAAAAATTGTTCCGCTTTTTCTTCCAGACAAAATGTTTAAACTACCTGTGCTTATAATAACGATTCAGTTAGAGGAACTTTTCTTTGTATTTTATAACCGAATACGAATGTACATTTCGTGTTATTTTAACGTTTTTGATTGTATAAAATAATTCAAGAAACGAATTTGGCTGAAGCAATTACATCGAAATAAGTGTATCGAATATGGAATGTTGAACGCAAATTCTTAGCCTTAACTGTTCTTAGAAGCTTTTATTATTTATCAATACATGTTTGCTTTTAAGCATTGTTTCATCCAGATATAGAACAATTTACTGCTATGCTTTCCTGTTCGAAAAAGCTGTTCATGATATTTATTACAGGGTTCTTCGAAGACCACCACCTGAATGCAGGGTAAATACTAGCTATGTCTTTACCTGTCGGCATAATTCATGCCACTTGAGTTGTTACTTTGTTCCTGGCAAAGAATGCCAATCATAGATAATTTTAACGTTACTGTTTTCGAGTAAATCACATATATATAACCATACTCTTCGGATGCAAACTAAATTTAGTTGAGGTTAAAAAGTTAAAATCTTGTAATATCAAAAACAAAGTAATTATTTTTGGAATTGTGTGATGTGTGCATAAAGATCAACAACGGATTGAATTTCAATGTTAAGTAATATGGATATCATGTTCGACTCAAAATCATTAACGATCCATGTTTTCTCTTCAGTGATCGATTTTCTATAAAGACAGTATTACGCTCGAACGAATGTCGTATGCAAACCATTCAAACATACATTTATTTGGTTGTATTCAAAAGAACCTCTGGCATCTTCTAACAAGTTCCGACAGTTTCATCTGAGCTTGTTTTACTTCAATTCCGAGTTTCACATCCAAATATCAAACTTCTGCAAAGATATGCTCGCCTTAGCATAAAACAAGTGATTATGGAAAAGCATGTGCAAATTATTGTTCCGGAGTGCAATTACATTTGATTGCATGTTGAGTTTTCACCAACTTTAAGAAAAGCGAAACTCACTATTTTAGACCAAGTCCTCCAGTATCTCAAGCAACGTTCGACTTCCAATGCCTTATGTGGAATAATATTCGGGATTAAATTTAGAGCAAGAGCTCTAATGGATTATTGAAATCAATAAAACTCATACCAAAACAGCATTTGCTTGCAAGAAGTTCCTTTGCGAAGCGTGACGTCTTAGATTCAGCCTAATTTTAGATCCATTAATAGTTTTTAAAAACAAACAGTAAGTGCTCAGAAACTCTTGAAGATTACTACTAAGGTAATTTTGCTTAGTTTGTCAATCTCTCGCTTGCAAGTGAAGATATGAGCACAACAATTTCAATTGATAACCAAAAACCCCGTTTTCCGGCTGAATTCTAAAGGACTGATAGCTTATTGTGATATTTGGTTAAGAAACAGGATTTTTAGCTTAATATTTCCAATAGATTCAAATGAAAACTATGCCTTGGCGCTACATGCAAAACATCCTGGAACCACATAGCAATTTTTTGATGAATTATTAATTACAATTTCCTCTTCAGAGTGAACATTCTGAATCTGATTTATTTAAAAATTTGTATCAGAAGGGAATAAGACAGAAAAAACATGTAAAACCTTTATTAACTGGTTAGTATTTTGTGGGTTCATATTGGTGCAATAAAAAAGCTTTGGAATATAGATTTAAGGAAATAGAGTTAGTGACCCTGAAAATAGTAAGATAGATAGTTTGATAGTTCATAAACATTTCGGTAGAACCTGACAACTATGATAAGTTTGAAATATCAAAAAACATTTGTTCGAATGCGATAAGGTACAGGACATCAGTTTGTAAGATTCAAATGAGAGAGACTGTATTATGCATGTGGCCTTGTATAAAAAGTAGTATTTTGCAAAGGAAAGAACTTAATTATTTTTCATTTAACACTCTTCAATATCCGCTATGCCAAAGAGAGAATTGAGAATTTTTCCAGGAAATACATATATGTATTTAAGCAAGTAATTTGCAGATGTATGCAAACGTGCACACGAATCATTTTCAGAGAAAATTTTCCGTTTAGTGCAACTAATAAGGAAAAAGAATCATCTTTTAAGAGTGAACAAAATGCTGTGATCAAAATTTTAGTTATTGTTGCTTTATTTGGTTTCCAAAACTGCTTTTCATACCCGTAAAGAATGAATGCTTACCAGACAGCTGGCAATACGAAAAGAGTTAACATGGTATTAAGACAAGAACTACCGTTTTAGCAGTGGCGGCTCTACCTTTGGGGCTAGTGGGGGCTCAGCTTCACCACTTATTGATGAGCCTATATTAGTGCAAATGTAATAAAATATCATTATAGATTTCAATATAGTTTTCATAATTTCATTTCATTTCAAAATATAATGTAGCATTTTTTTGCCCATGCTGTAGTTTACTTTCACATAGTCTTCTTGCCATGCTTCGTTGTGCCTGCACCGAGTAAAAGCTGAGAATAAAATTGAAACTTATTTTCTCTTTGACAATTTTCCACCTTTACTACGATGAAAGGGCTACATTGATTTAGCCCCGAATAAGAGTATTTCGATTTGAATGGCTGCGTGAATTGTATGCTGAAGCGGCGGGAGTGTGTGTGTTTGAAATAACATGTGTATACATCAAGGTATATGGACTAGAGGTAAGATCTTCCGCGTTTCCAAACTCGTCCGGGCTGCGCATGTACGCAACTGATGCCGAAAAATTCCCAGTGCAAATTTTCATCTCGCTTCGATGAGATTGAAATTCTATTCCACTAGGAAAGTTGATAGATATGTTATTAGCGCAAGTAAATTTCATTTGAAAAGTAACGAAATTGATGCATGATGAATAAACAAATGCCAACGATGGATTTGATGTACTTGCATATATGATTAAACATCTTCATAATAACGATGTCCGTATGAACGGGTACGTTAGGTTTCTCGGTAAATTATGGGATAGATCGCGTTTGCCTTATAGTTTCAAATTGTAAACTGCACGCGACGGTCTCACAGCAAACAATACCTGCTAATGCAATAACATGTTCGTGATGAACCATTTTGCACTTCTTTTATTTCTTCATTTGCACACAATGCTTCTACTGCATGGTAACACCAATGCGTAAACTTCATGTTTTATTCCCACTACTAGAAGCGGCAGCTCTAATTTTCATAAAATTTGTGCGACGATTCGGCATCAGTTTCGTCATTTTTAGAGCGAGATAGGACGAGAGCATGCGCATGGTCTTACCATCTAATCTATATACCTTGTGTATACATCGTGGACGGGATAATCCTATGCAGCCCGTTCAGTGCTTCGACAACGTTTAGTCTTGGCATGGTCTGGATAATGCTTTTGAGCAGACATGAGCAATATTTTTTTACGACGGGCCGAAGGGGGTGAAGGTGAGGCCTATAAATGCAAAAGTAGTCTCATCAGTTTAGTGCGTGGTATTAGTACTACGTGTGCCTTCGTTGTGTCTGTAGTGTTTGGTATTTTTTAAAGTTTTGTAGTGCTTAAAGTTTGTTTCAGAAAAGGGTTCTTCAGGTTATGGTATTTATGATTTTGATTAAATAAATAATTAACAAGCTGAACTTTTATTAAAGCTTTAAATGTTATTCAAAATACGATAATACGAATATATCTTTGATTGCCAGCGAATCCACTTTTGGGGAAGCCGATCACTTAAAATCGGTTAACGCTCCACATGTGGTACCTCTTACGTGGAGTGGAAACTCACATAAGAACTTATATTTGTGATAGAAAAATTCGTACCAGTAGCCCCACCATACTTAACTCCTACGAGCCGCCATTGCGTTTTAGTAAGATACCTTTATAAGTATAACAGTGCAGCCATAAAGATTATTACGATTGAATATTTAACAGTAACCAATTCATGAACGGAAGTATATTTTCTAAGGAAACAAAACACATGTAATGTTTCGATGTTAGTGTACAAAAATTGTCTTTCATTTTGAGCGATAATTTTTAGTTTTGCAGTGGATGTTAGAAGTCATTGGTCCTTCCTCAAAAAGAATGATGAGAAAAGTAGGAACTCTGCTTGGTCATAAGATAAAATAAATTTGATAGCCACATCAAAGTACACAATATACTTAACAAGAGAAGACTGTTCACACCTTTGTTAATTCACTGTTAATTTAAATTCAAAAATTTCTTGTTAACTTCCCAGTATACGGGAAGCTCTTGTAAGCGCCTCGAAAATCGAAACTGAAATTTTTAACGTAGCGGCTTTGCAATTTTCAAAGCTAATTAGTTTTTTGAATGTTTGTTGTTTTGACCCCTTGTAAGTCATTTTTGTCATGTTGTCAACAATACATATATATAGAATTTGCATGGTTAAGGGTTCAATCAAGGCGAAGTAAAATATCTGTAAATATTTCAAAATTTAAGATAATTCGTTGGAACCGTGTGCCACCATTTAGGATTTTTTTTATAAATAAATTTTCAACTTGATTGTTGTTGAATATTTATAAAACTTATATGCTTTAAACAGTTTTTCTAAAAATTACAGCAAAATTTTTTTTTCAAAAAAAAAAAATTAGAATAAAAATACAAAGTCATTAAAAGTCATTTTGACTTCCAAGGTCACTTCTGTTATGCCCTATATATCGCGAATTATATTTGCGTGATAAAGGCGTCCTTCGATGCGTATTAAAGGATGTGTGATTATTTCGAATTTATAAAATAAACACTGTTGGAGCCGTTTTTTAATTTAACCAAAAAAGTACAAAAACTTTTTTTCCACAAAATATAAATTTTTAACCTGATTTGGACACAACATTATTCAATGTTCACAAAAACTCGAAAGTTTAAACAGTTTTTCTAAAAAAAAACTAGCAAACTTTTTTTTGGGATTACAAAATTTTTAATTAATGAATGATATTAATGACATTGTTTTCAAGTCAATCAAAGATGACTAATATTTGCATAATTTGAGCTGATTTTCGCTAGTTTTCACTGTACCGTCTTTTTAATATAATGAAAGACCTGCTTAAATTTTCAAAAAAAAAAAAAACCAAATTTGCATTCGTGCTAAACAACGCTGTAGTCAATACTTTGCAAGATCATATGCATTAAAACGCTTTCATCAAATAAAAAGGTATAGTTTTCAGTAGTTCTGTTCTTTATTGTACGTAACATTTAAATTACTTCTTCCCTCAACATTTGCAATACTTTTTATATTTTACATGTAATTGACTGCATATTCAATGTCTTTGAAGACAAACCGAAAATAAGAAATAAATATTAGTCCTACTGATGTAAAATCGTGAACAAATTCGGTGATTATGCCGAAGTCATGGAAATTATGAACGCTACTGTTCAAAATCACCACCACCATCACGCAAAAAAATCTCTTCAGTGGGTGTAATAACAAAAACTGGATTCATTTTCGCTAGCGCCCTTTCGATATGAAAATAATAAATAACGTAGAAAGGCTTTTTAACCTGCCCTCATCCCCACCAAAAGCCTTACGTAATCAATGGAGCTCCCGTGGATGATATGATTAATATTAACTCATTCCAATTAATGTTATGAATACCTTTCATTATTATTATTTAAAGTAGCATTGTTGTCATTATTATTTTTGTGTTTAATATTTTTATTATCTTTGTGAACATTACTGGGGATTTGACCGTGTGAATATCGAGGGTCGCACCTGACGGCGTGTTTGTTTGTTTTCTTGCCTTATCTCAAGTATTTTCCAAGAAATAGGTAAATTTCAAAGCTTTTTCATGAAATAGAAAACAGGTGAGTTTCCATTAAATAATTTCTGCGAATCTGGAAAGAATTCGTTTGATATGGAAACGACACCAGTATCCTAGTAATTTCATTTCGACTTGTATGTACTCGTACGTATCTCAGGACCCTACATAGGAGACTTTGGTACTTAATATAATATATTCCAACTGTCAACTTGTAGCATAAATATACATAAATCAACAATAAAGTGAACATTTCGATCGCAAACGATACACAAAAGTGGATTGGAAATGTGTATTCAATGAAAATAAATAAAGATATAAAGGACTATGTTTTAACCATACAATTCGCGCAGTTTTCGCGATTTCCTCATTTCAAAGAATTACCCAGCTATGTATAGATTGTATCTAAACTTTCACATCAACATTTTGTGTCTCAACTGACACATTATGCAAATAATGTGGTCACAGCTACCACAATTTGGTTTCCTACATGTGCAGAGATGTATTTATATGAGGGGAACAAAACAGTGTTTATGTTGAGAAAAAAATTAAGCTGATTGTTTGATTTAAGGGTAATCATCTGAAAAGCACACAATTTCAAAGTGTTTTTCGAAACTTGCATGATGTTTTTCATTGCATGTATAGACTACCTTATACTATCTTAACTAGTTTTCACGAAAATTTCAAACATAAATATAAAGTCTAGACTAAGTTACTAGCTCCAAAGCTGACATCTATTTTAAAAATATTGCTACGCCGTGACAATCAGTATTCCAAAGGGGCTTGTCTACAATCAATGAAACAAATGTGTTTCGCGGCAAATGTGAAAGAAGTTGTGGCACTCAAAAAATGATCCTCCCCACTTTAGGTGTCGTATTGGCGTGTATCTTTTTAACTTCCCAGTATATGGGAAGTTCTTGTAATCGCTTCGAAAATCGAAATTGAAATTTTCAACATATCTTTACGTTTTGAGGTCTTTAGAGTATATTTTAAGTGTTTTTAGAAAGAAGTATGTATGTGTGTGTGTGTGTGTGTATGTACGTACGTACGTACGTCCGTACGTACGTATGTGCGTCCATGGACAGTTTTTTCAAAGAGCGTAACTAACGTAAACAAAGTCGTATCGACTTCGTTGAGGTGTCAATCGAAGCGTCTTTGCAATCTTAAGAGCTGATTAGTTTTTGGGGTACTTCGGTCGAGGGGGTTTGTTGTTTTGCCTGTTTGAAGGTTATTTCTGTCATGCGTTATATCTCGCGAACCAAACATATGAGTTTTTTGAACAAGGTGTCAATCGACGCGTATTAACAATTTTGTAAATCTATCAAATTTTAAAAAAAATCGTTGCAGCAGTTTTTTAATTTAAGGAAAAAAAGTGGAAAAAATTAGGTTTTTTTCATAAACAATAAATTTTTAACCTGAATTACGAAACACAGAACTCAATGTTTATAAAATTTATACACTCCAAATAGTTTTTGTAAAAAACCAACAAGCAAAACTTTTTCTCATGATTACGAAAAAAATTAAATAAAAAATAAAAAATCATTAAAATTCATCACGATTTTTAAGGTCATTCGTGTCATGCACTATATTTCACGAACCAAACGTACGATATGCTTTGCTAAGGTGTCAATCGACGCGTTTTAACATTTATATGATTCTATCAAGTTTTTGAAAAAATTGTTCGAGCTGTTTTTTTAATTTAAGGAAAAAAGTGCAAAAAGTTAGGATTTTTTTCGTAAACAATAAATTTTTAAATTAATTTACGAAACACAGTAATCAATCTTTATAAAATTTATACACTCCAAACAGTTTTTGTAAAAAAGCATGCAAAACTTTTCCTCATGATTACAAAAAAAAATTAAATTAAAAATGAAAAATCATTCAAAGTTGCCATGTAAAAAGTCTTCATATGAATGATATTACCTTATATCTTTCATTTTAAAGACTGTTGTTAAGCCAATCAAAGTTTATTAATATCTGCACACTTGGAACAGATTTTCAAATTTAGAGAGTACCGTGTATTGCATTGTAATATAAAAACTGCTTTAATTTAGAAAAGCAAAATAATTATTCAAATTTGCATTTGTGGTAATGAACGCTTTGAATTGTAAAATGTTTTGTAGTCAATACTTTGCTGGATCATATGCTTTAAAAAGCTTTCATCAAGTGAAAAAAATGTAATTTTTAGTAGTTTTCGTCTTTAGTGTTCGTAAGATTTTAATTACTGCCTCCATCATCATTCGTGAGGCTATTTAGTTTTAACATGCAATTAAACCGATTATTGACTTCACATTCAACCACCACCACGCGACAAAATCTCTTCAGTGGGCGTAATAACAAAAACTGCATTAATTTTTGCTAGCACTCTTTTGTCCTTCAAGAATTGAAATGAAAATAACAAATAATGTAGAAAACGCTTTGTAACCCCCCCCCCCTCCCGATTAATCTGCGTGAATATTCAATCATCTCTCTTACCTACATAATCAACTCTCCCGTAGATGATACGATTAATAGCCATTCCAATTACTGTTATGAAAGTTACATTTTTATTATTTAAAGTAGTATTATTTTCATAATTATTATTTTGTTTAGTATTTTTAATATTTATGTAAATATTACTGGGAAGTTGACCGTGTGGACCTCAAGGGTCGCACCTCGCGGCTTGTTTGATATTGGCACGACGATGTATGACCAACTTCCTACAAATTAAATTTTACATATTTTGCC
Organism: Oxycera nigricornis; assembly: GCA_963942545.1. Taxonomy (NCBI): domain Eukaryota; kingdom Metazoa; phylum Arthropoda; class Insecta; order Diptera; family Stratiomyidae; genus Oxycera; species Oxycera nigricornis. The sequence continues at coordinate 85,592,250 of OZ012660.1, read as the reverse complement.
ATACTTTTCACTTTTTTGTGCGAGTCATAGTTCAAAAAATATGAGAGCGTTCCAATTCTTTTTCCTTTAAGTTGGCACCAAACGGATGAAACTAGAAGTAAAGGCGTTACACGACAGTAGAAATTTCAAAACGTCAATTTTATTTTTATTGACTTAAAAATTCTAAACGGTTTCACACCCGCAGAAATCATTTTCATTGAAATTTCGAGTTCTTTCTCGGCCCCTCCCGACTGCTCCAAAACGACTACCTGCGATAAATACGAGACCTGCTCGTCGGGTAATCCATTTCTAATTTCTCTAATACACTAACATATGTAGTTAGAAACATTTTCAAGGATTTTCAACACAAAGTAAGTTAGTAAAGCGTCCTTTGATGTTAAGAGAAGACGTAAAGTAAAGTAAACCCGTTTTTATCGAAACACGTTTTTCTTTCAAATCGGCACGTAGCATAACTCAAATAATTTTCTATTCGTTCACTCCAAATTAATATCACTCTTCAAAACAACATTCCGCATAGAAATACGTAGCCTTTTTTTGATAAGTTAATATTCCGATTTTTTAGGTCCAAATAAATGCCCGTTTTTCGGTAGTAAAATGAATTTTTTTTAAATGCTCGCCAATTTAACAAAAAATTAATATTTTTTTAAAATCCCCTACGTATTTCTATAGCTATACTAATGTAATTTAAGAAGAAGCCCCTAAAAAACCGTTCGGCAAAAACGGCTGTTGGGCAGCCATTTTGTAATATTTTTTAATAAACAATTTTTTTAAACTTCAAAGCGTGCTTGATAACATGCTTAAAAAGTATTACCCTTTTACGTTTTCTTCCACTTAAAACAAATCGTACTGTGGTGCAACCCCTAAAGGTGAGTGTCGAACTGAGCACACAATAAAAAAAAATCTGTCTTCCAATTTCTCCAGGACCAATTGATTGGACTGTTGATCCGTCACTATATCTACACTTCTTCCTTGGATTGGTATCATCAAAATCTATTTAACTTCATGGTGTCCCGGAATAATGAATATGAGGTTTTATTGAATAAATCGTCGCACTATGTAGTTTCACTTTTTAAAAACTGTGTTCCGTTTAGCCTAGAAGTGGATACCCACATATGTATGTATTTAGTACATAATGTAGATAAATGTGGTAAGTAGTATAGGGATTAAGCCATTTAACAACATATGTAAGTGTAATGTGCCACAAGCCAACGAAAAGTAAAAAAGCAATTAACAAATATTTACAAGAACATTTACGAAAAAATAATGCAACTGAGATGAAGTGATATTTGAACGCAGAAAATATTCCCATGCACGAATTTTTCGAAATATTTTGAAGTACGAAGATGAAAATAACCTTTTAGAGACAATAGCCGTTGAGAAAGTAAATTAACAAATTCACACATTTAAAAAAAATGCAAAACGGCTGTTCGCTCCTATCCTTAAATGATAAATATACAAAGGTGCATACGATTAAGGATGGAAGTGCTATACACACGTTTCTTTTTCTCTATTTTATGTCGATAAAAAAAATGGAACTACTAGAGCTACAATACGCGCTTTACTATTAATAAGTACCACAAGTGAAGTGTGAATGCATGTAAATGTTGGGGAGTGCTTACAATGGGCGCAATTTCTAGTGCTACGAAATTTGATGAAACTTTAAACTTTGCGGCGCTTCTTTTCGAAATGAGCTTCCTTTGTGCTGTATCAAAAAAGCGTGTATTACAAATATTACGTGACTTCCAGCGCTTCCATCCATATGCTGTCAATAATGAAGCATCCATTGTTAACCTAGCATCAGCACAGGAATTTCGAGTGAACTATTTTTCAGAACGATCTTCTCGAAAATATCGCCTTTGCTCGAAACAATGTTTTCAATTTGTTATTCTTGCTTGTTTTGGTATGGGAAATAGATGATTTATTTCCAGAATATAACACAGATAACACCGTATATCATTTGGACTTTCTTTCAAATAGTCAAAGAGAAAAACGGACGAACGAGTATAGTTACAAGTGCTGACTAACCGAAAAATGTGAAGTGTTTCGATTTGTTAACTGATTTGCATCACGACTACAACTAATCATATTGTTTTCTAGTTGACAGAAATCCTTTTTTTAAAGAAATAGATCCACGCATAAGCTAAGTATTTTGTTTAGTGATAAAAAGCATGATCGACAATTTTTAAAATGAATTGGTATAAAGTTCATAAATGAATTTGAACTATTGAGGTAACTTCAAATAACGTTTAGGTAAGATAGCACAGTTCTTTCCAGAAGTAAAAACATGTCTTATGTTAGCGAGAATTCAAGAGTGAATACATTTTATTTCTTACTAAATAATACCTTGGAACGATTTAAATTGAGGAAAAATTTAATAGCACAATATTATGATAAAAGAATTTCGTAAAGTTGCACCGCAAAACTTTGTTTAAAACAATTGAGAGACTCTCATGAAATTTTTTAAGATAAATCATTGTACTAGTGCCTATCCACTACATATAATGTAGATGTAATTACATACATAGTCTTGCGTGCCACCACTACCACACTTCCCTCCCAGCCAATCATCCTCTATGTGCCCCGCCAATTCGGACGCCACATGAAAGATGATTGCCGAGAGGAGGCCCCGAGCGGAGCACCCACCAACTGTGGCCGCATAGTGGCGACCGTAGAGTAAAATTTTGAAACCGGCTAGCTCACCGGGTCGTGGGCTAGTCACAACAAGGATGAACCCGAACCACATTTCGATCGCGATCACGCTGAGGAGGGGAGAAAACAATTAAAAATCACTTCATACTAAATTACACTGTAATTAGAATATATATATTTTTCTTTTGTAGTTTATTACACTTTATTTTGTTATGTCATTGAATATGGCTCAAACATCCATATTCTAGCACTTTAGTATTAATGAAAACATTGCATCTTTGGAACTCAAACTATAATTCCGTCTAAATAATTCGTAGTTTATCGCTTATCCAAGTCATATGGCGTGTTTTCGGTATCAAAACCAAACTTCAACCAATTAAATGAAAATACTCACACAAATTATCCATAAAACATTCTTCCGATCTTTTGCTACTTTACGTAAATGCTTATGTTGATCTTAATTTGCTACGATTTAATACAATTAACAGATGACGTAGATCCAGCACATCAAATGATAAAACTCGAGCTTGTGAAAGTGTTTTGCACATTTTATCGAACGATATCCACTAGAGTTGCATTTTCCCAGCTTTCCTTGGAGCCGTTTCGTTTTCAAGACAAGTTTTGTATTCATCGGCTTATCGACAAACTTTTCGCGTTGGTTTTCATGTTTGTGGTACTTTGTAAGTTGGCATCGAATGTTCTCGTATTTCCTTGACGACGACTTTTGGCTTCCTTCAGTTTCAACTAAACTATCTTACAACTTTATATATTTTTTTCGTCCCATTTAGTACCGGAACGTAACCCGTCGCGCCGTCCACCACAACAACCTTTTTCCAACTCTCCCACACACACATCTCACTCCTGTCTCGAGTCGGATCATTTTTCTCGTCTTTTATGTCTATATATGGTAATCAGTAAATTTGTCCAATCAGATCCTCGCTCGATCACCTGAACTCACCACGACTAGAACAAAGAAAAATGCGTTTCTCACCACTCGAGAGAAACAGTGCGAGTGGTGGATTAGTAATTCGAATTTTAGTATTGCCAATGCGAATATTTGACAATATAACGATGCAATTTAAATTGATTAACGTTTTGGTAGAAAATAAAAGAAAGTGTAATAAAATGATCCGCAACAAAAGGGTAAAAAAAGTTAAACCACGATGTATCCAACGAGGAAAACACTTAAGTTATAGTGGTATTTTTTTATGAAGAATGATGTTCTTTTACAGTATATCAGGAGCTGGGAAGATACCATACAAAAAACAACAACAAAAAACAATTTTTAATAGTTAAGGCACAATATAGTTTTATCTGAAATTATTTGATTTGTTTTAGATTTATTTCCTTTAAATTGTAGAAACTTATTCATTTTTAATATTTTGTGGTCTTATCTTATGACTTCCTGGAGGCGTTTCGGCATCGTTTTCACCAAAGTTTTGCAAACGGCTGCTGAAATAGATTCCCATTCTCCAATAATGATTGTTTTTAGTTTTTTTTTGTTTTTTACTTTACGAATCGCAACTTTATTTTTTAGGTGGTACCATAGATCTAGGGGAGAGCAGGTGCTTTAATCACTTTTGGGCAGTTATTTAATAGCCCAAAGTCGGCATTGCTCCGAGGTATGTTTGAGATCGTAATCCTGGTACAGGCCAAAAGAGTTTAAAATCTTCATCTTTCCAGCACTTTGTCTAATATTTCTTTTGAAGATATTTAGATGGTAATGTTGATCCATCCTGCCATTTATAACTTCTTAGTTTCCAGGTTCAGAAGCTCCCATAAAACCTCAAAGAATAATGTTTCCACCGCCGTGTTTTACTGTGTCATTGGTATGCTTGAAATTGAACTCAGTATTTGGTTTTCTCCAAACATACCACCTCCCATCAGATCCAAACAGGTTAATTTTTGTTTCGTCAACAAAAATAACTCTTTTCCAGAAGGACTTTGGGTTTTTTACGTACTCTCTCGCGAAACGTAATGTTAACATCAATATTTTTGCGCTAATGTATGTTTTTCGTCGGCAAATCCTGCTATTAAAGCCCGAATTTTTTATAATATTTCGTACCGTCTGAGCAGACACTTCTTTTTTGAAGCGTTTTTTAACTTCATTGCGTAAAAATGGGGCAATTAATTTTGGATCGTTTTTTATTTCTTTCACAATCAATTTCTTTTCTCGCTCAGTTAGCATTTTTCGCCTTCCTGATCGAGGTCTTGTTTCGAATGATTTTGTTTTTTATATGCCAATACAACGTTTGTGGAAGTATATTTTGATTTTTTTAACTAATACACCAATTTCAGCATATGACTTTCCTGTTTGCCAAAGCTAAACTATAATTTCTCGAACTTCCAAACTTAATGGTATTCTCTTGGCACTCATTATTTACTCACTTTTAAAATTTATTTTCCTTGATCATTTACTCAACTCAAATGACAGATATTTCATGTAGCGAAAATTCTATGCAAATCTATCGGTGCATTTTTCTCAGAAAAAAAATTATTTGCACTTTTTTAACTTCCCAGTATATGGGAAGTTCTTGTAATCGCCTCGAAAATCGAAATTGAAATTTTCAACATTTCTTTACGTTTTGAGGTCTATAGAGTATATAAAAAGTGCTTTTAGAAAGGGAGATGTATGTGTGTGTGTACGTACGTACGTATGTACGTTCGTGGACCCTTTTTTCTAGGAGCATAACTCACGTAAACAAAGTCGTATAAACTTTGTTAAGGTGTCAATCGAAGCGCCTTTGCAATCTTAAGAGCTGATTAGTTTTTGGAAAACTTCGGTCGGGGGGGGTTTGCTGTTTTGCCCGTTTGAAGATCATTTCTGTCATGCGTTATATTTCGCAAACCAAACATACAATTTCCTTGATCAAGGTACCAATCGACGCGTATTGACATTTATGTGAGAGAAAAAAGTTCAAAAAATTAGGTTTTTTTTCATAAACAAGAAATTTTTAACCTGATTTGCGAAATATAGTAATCAATGTTTATAAAATTTATATACTCCAAATATTGTTTGTGAAAACATCATCAAAACTTTTTCTCATGATTACGTAAAAAATTAAATAAAAAATAAAAAGTTAATAACCGTCATCATGATTTTCAATGTCATTTTTATCATTCACTAGATCTCACGAACCAGATATAATATTTGCATCATTAAGGTGTCAATAGACATGTATTAACATTTTTGCAATATTTTAAACTTTATAAAAAAATTGTTTCAGCCGCTTTTTAATTTTTAAAAGAAAATGCAAAAAATTAGGCTTTTAGGGTTTTAGGGCTTTTTCATAAAAAATAATTTTTTTACCTGATTTGCACAGCACAGTAATAAATGTTTATAAAATTTATACATTCTTATCAGTTTTTGAAGAGAAACCAGCAAAACCATATTCCATGATTATAAAATAATTAAATTAAAAATAAAAAAGCATGCAAAGTCATGATGTAAACAGGGTTCTAACGAATGATATTACTTTATATCTTTTATTCTAAGGAAATTGTTGTAAATTCAATCCAAGTTTTATAATATTTGCATAATTTGAGCAGATTTTTAATAGTTTCTACAATGTTTTCGTGTTAATGTTTTTTATGATTAAATGTTGGAAATCAAAAAAACCCTTCTGTAGATGATATGATTAATATTAACTCATTCCTGTTACTGCTATGAATACCTCTCATTAATATTCTTTAAAGTAGTATTATTTTCAAAATTATTATTGTGTTAAATGTTTTTGATGTTTATGTAGATATTACTGGGAAGTTGACCGTGTGAACCCCAAGGGTCGCACCTCACGGCTTGTTTCCGTTGTTTCTGATTGGAAAAGTATTTTCCCCCTATATTTATAAATTGTTATGTTATTGATGTTTTTTTTGTTATGCTTCTGAAATATACCTTCTAATCTCCCGATATAATGTGAAAATAAAAACATTCTTGATAAAAATATCACCGAAAAGTCAAAACTTTTCTCGCTGGGTGCATCGTGCCTTAACTTTTACCCACTGTGTATGAATGACCCTTTTCTACTTACACATTGGTTTACGTGAATTTCGATATTTTACTAAATAATATAAACAAAATATTTGCATAGAATACTGCGAACCTATGCAATTTTCAAAACATCATGTGGAAGCGGTTTTTTTGTAAATACTGCCAATTTTTATTTTTTTGGTACAGTAAAGATTACCATTGAGGCCCCCAACTCCGAAGGTGGCGGGAGAAGAAGGGATCGGAAGAGGGGGCTCCCTTACTACTATGGTATAAAAAATACGCGGCGGCCACGGCTGCGTGAGAAGTTATGGGGGTTCCTCCACTAAAAATGGTTATTTTGTCTATTTTCAAAAATCATATACAACTGTAAAACTGGTCTGGAAAGTAATTTTTAGAATTGTTTAGAAGCCGAAAAAATCAAAAAAATAAATGAATTTTTTGTAAGAAATAAAAAAAATTAAAAAAAAAATTAAAAATTATATAAAAAAATTGATGAATGTCATTTTTACCGTAAATGTAATATAAATAGGAAGTCTTTGAAGACACGTTTTGCATAACTTCTCATGGGATCGTGACCGCCGCGAACTTTTTATGCCAAAGAGTATGCGAGCCCCTTTATTCCCGCCGTCTTCGAGGGTGGTGCCCATAGCCTTAACCTTTACCGAATATAAAAAGAAGCACATACACTACAAATATAAATACAAAAATAATCGAATTAGTGTGTGATGAACACAAGCCTTCGATAATTTAAGTGGGGAAGCAATCCCAAGTTCGGATAAGTCTTCATTATAGAAAAAACAACGATGAAAGTTCGCATTTTGGTGCTAGTTTAGAGTAAATTTTCCATTTTCAAAACGTCTTGAATGTAGAAACCACATCAGACCAATTAAGACTGTTTGCAGGTCACCTAATAAATAATGGAAGAATCAAGAACCCATTTCTTCGTTCTTGAAGAAACCAGCTAAAACAATCATATGAAATAAACGCAAAATATTTTGTATTGGGGCTCACAAACAATGACTCTACTTTACTGGGTCTCGCTGGGCACTCGTTGATGGTTAAAAACAATGCACATTTATGACAGCTTTACTTGACAAACTACAATTGAATGACTTTTCACATATTTCTTAATTATAATAGAATATTCAGGTGTGCAAAATGATTTTTTACCATGAGTACTTATAGTATATTTACTGACAATCTATGTTTTTACAAGTGATCTGAAACTTTTAGCAGGCAGTGTATGCACATGAATCATGTTTGCTTCTATGAAGTAGTAGATCAAGTTTGCTAACATTTGGCGTTTTGTTGGGAAAGCCACTCATAATTAGTTTATTTTCTTATGCTCTTGAATGTAAACTATCTTTAACTTTTTGATGATTAGATGTGGCTGAGCATGCCTCATCTGCAGACTATCTAAAATGTATGTACATACATGGTGAGCTGCGTGAAATTTCAGATCTAACAAAACAATGATTCATTCCGCTTGAAACACATCTGTATATTAATTTGATAGACGGTATCTCTTTATTACGCATTTCGCAGAAAATGCTGTGAACAATTGCCTGTTCCATGAGCGTAAATACAATCTTTGATTTCAATGAAGGTGCAAAGGATCTTCACCCTCATGTGTATCCTTTAAGGCTACAAGGAAGCGAAAAGGTCAAACTCGACTTGGTGTTACACAGCATTCATAATACATTTTCTATATGTTAAAAGGCTACCTTTTTGGGTTGGAGTTGATTTCAGGGAATTCCCATGGCAAAATATAATGAAATACCTGCCTGGTGTTTTAGGCGAATAAATTACAAGGTTTGTACCGTTTTCTGGGATATCCAGACAACAAGGTGTAGCGTGAAATACGAAATGTGTTTGCCGAATGGAATATAAGAAACTTGAGTTGTGTACGTAGCCATCAGGGTGTGCATTTTTGGGTTTCAATCAGGGAATTTCTCTTTTGATCTTGTGTATGATACATAATTGATAGATGTTCAACGGAAGTAAATAACTTTAATAAATTCAGTCCAAACCATTCAATTGCCACCGGAAAATTATAAACTGGAGTGGCATTGGGTATTTATAGTTGGTTAACCCTTAACTGGTTTTGTAAATTTTACATAGGGATGTACGCAACTGGTGTTGCGGTGTATTTGCCGCACCCGCCAAAGTTTATCACATTTGGCAAGCTGAACTGAATAACAGGTTAGGAATCTATATTAATAAACGCCAAACATGAATTTTGTGGTACCGTTTTAGCCGTTGTTTCTGGACCGATTTTCATAAAAAAATACATCAATGGAAAGAGAATATCCTGTAGATGTGCAGAATTGTATTTTTTGTAAAAATCTGTTCGGAAAATATAGGGAAAAAATAGAAAATAGATTTTCTTACCAATACATACACAACGTTGAACGTTCACACAGCGATAAATACTAATGGTATACTAGCCTTGAGTACCAAGATAGATACCTGATTTTCTATGGGTTGTGTGGTGCATGCGGACACAATTTGCCCTTGCATGCGGGAGTCCTAGGTTCGTATTTAGGACTGCTCCAATTATTTTAGTTTCTTTTTTAGAAGCTAATTAAAGGGATAGACCACTGAACCTCTTGAAATTTTCATGTTTTTTTGAAATTTTTTCCAAAAAATGCAAGCTAGTAAGTGGACAAAAAAATGACTGTTAATTGTTAAGTAACTTAATTTACACAAAAAAACATTTGATTTGAAAAAGAAAAGGAAATAGTGGCACATTTATTTCTCTCCCGATCCATGTTTTCGATGTAGGGCTCCGCGGCATGTACGATAAAAACCATAAATTTATTCTGAAAATAAAAATAGGGGTTGATTCAAATAAAATTGTCTAGTGAATGCCGTACGGAATTTCCAAAAATTTAAGTTTTGTAGAAATGCCGAATTTTTGAAAAAAATTCCTTTTTGACCCGAAAAATTCGGGTTAAATATTAACAAAAAAATAATAGAAAAAATCAAATTATCAAAATTCGCGTACGACATTCACTAGATAATGTAATTGTGATTATTCAGCTCAAATTTGAAGAGAATCAAGGGAAAATTACGCGAGCTATGCTGCGTGTCGCATTCAAAAAACGTGTTTTGAGAAAAACGCGTTTTAGTTTTGGTAACGCGTTTTCGAAAAGGAAAGCATAGAAAAATTGATTGAAAATAAATACGTACTGATATGCCTGGGCCATAAAGCTGACCTTCTTGACTAACATTGGCCTTCTCGTCATCTTTTTTTGCTGATTTTATTGCAGAGCGTACCTGTTTCGCCCTTTCCGTTTGTGCACGCTCTGCGCGTTGTATGCGCCTGGCATCTTCTGCGATGCAAAAATTGTATATTTGAGGACCTATATCCATTTCTAAGGCCTTCATAATTCTCAGAATACTAATAAGGCCATCATTAAATGTGGAAACAGCAATGTCCGTTGACATTTCCAACACTGTTTTGCCGCTGGAATATACTTTGGGAGCTAGATGCTAAACAGTTGCCTTAAAACTCTTGTTGCTATTTTGAGTGTAAACACCTAAGCAACGTATTAATAGTTCCTCGCAAATAGGTTTTATGGCTTCGAAAACTATATTAGTTAGAAATGGTTTATGTTGAAACTCATCCAACATGTTTGATGCCTGTGCCTTCTTCCAGTCGCACCACGAATCAGAGCATTTGTCTTGTTGAGGATTATCATTTGTAGACAATTTATGATACAATGTAGCCCAAATTTCTCTCTTCATATTTTCAACAGAACTGGTATTTTGTCGAATAGCTAATCCATAGTATAATGTCAAACTCGTCGATCAATTTTCCGGTGAATTTTCCGTGTCCGCCGAGGCCTTTTATATTTTTTTTAAATTTCTAAGTCGGCTACCCATCCTTTTCTGCACATGTTCGATGCACTCTTTTTTTTGTCACTATTAAATTTTCATAAGGATTTTTCTACAAAATTCCTTTAAAAGTTTTGTTGTCGCCATCACCAATATAGTTTGAATACTTAATACCGTGCAACATTTCAGATCGCTGAAACATTTCAATAACTGCATCGACTTCCATCTTACCAGAAGAACCGTGGTGGTTTGATTGGCATTGGTCGATATTTATTTTGCCAACGTCGCGTTGAATATGAAACTTTTGTGCCTTTTATGCCAACAAACACTTTTTTCGATTCCATAATAGAATGTTTTCAATGGATATATTTGCCGTAATAAATTTTTTTTATACCAAATTAAATTTAGACACAATGTAAGCTACGTTAGCGAGCGGCTGAATTTCGACTGGACGCATTGCCTGTTTTCTAGCCTTCATCTCGTTTAAGCTGCTAGCGCCTCTGGTTTTCAAAGCTGGTAGTGTCAGTCGTTACATAACACGATGTCAACTACGTCGATTAGCAAATTTATTGATTTAAAAAAATTTAAAAGCAGACATTGACTTTTCTCTATAGGTGTGCCATGCGTATCGAAAAGTTATAAGGCGAGCGCAGTGATGCCTCTCTTAAAAAGTCAAAATTTCAATGAATTTTTTTTTAATCTCAAATTTTTTCAGTGATCCGGCACATAGTAAAGTATTTTTAGAGTCAGTAGAAATTTCGAATTTTTTGAAAATTTTACAGTGGTTTAACCCCTTAAATCATCAAATTTCACCATATTTGGTAATATTTTCATTCTCACTTTGTGTATTGTATTTGACCGTTCACTGGTTCGGTGTTGTGTGATAGCTTTCTCTCTGTGGACCATTCGTGTATATTCTATTTAGCGTAGCCGTTGATTATGTAAATGTATACGCACATTTCATCACTATTTGGTCATATTTTTGTAATTTGTTTTGCTGAAGGTCGTCTAACATTCCACAAAAAAGCGTTTTCAGTTGAAGAAAACTTTCAATATTTAAAAAAGATGTTTGCTTTTCCTAATATTATTTTCACAAGCCGGTTTGGTAGATCTCAAGAATGTGAAAATCGATTGATGGCATGCGCAAAACGCTTAGCATTGTTATACGTTCGAGACGCATTGAAGCGCCAATAATTGAATATTGATTTTTAAACATTATTGAAATTCATAAACATTATTTAATCACAATAGAAAAACAAATTTAGCTTGCCGTTTTATTATATTGGTTGGTGATTATTCGATCGAATTTCTAGTTTCAGTTATAATAAAACCATCAATGCACTCGAATTTCGAGTGCTGGGTTCTGCTAGTAGTAATTAATACACTAATTCTATGTAGTCATCTAGCTTTTAGTACCATTATTTTACTTAATTATCTTCTAGGCAAGATCGAAATAAGATCTTGCTTTTTCAGATACATTGAGGTATTTACCCAAACTACAAAAATATACTTATAAACTTTTTGTCGTGTTAAATATGAACTAACAGACAATTACGCATATTTATATGCCTCTTATCAGCAATTAATATAATAAACAAATTTAGTGCAAGAGCGTAGGACCTTTGATATAGTAATTGATTTCATCGTTACAAAATACTACGTGTGTTTGTTTTTTAAAACTTTCTTTAAATTTTGTGTATCGTTATTTGAATTCGTAATCGATTTTCGTTCGTTCGGTCTTCCTCCGAACGTTTACGGTCGAAAATCGATTACGAATCCAAATAAAGATACACAAAATTAAAAGGAAGTAGGAACTTTTTTAACTTCACAGCATATGGGAAGTCCTTGTCATCGCTCCAAGATTCGAATTAAAATTTTGAAAATTACTTTACGTTGGAAGATTTTTAGAATATTCTTAATAAGTCTTTGCAAAGAAATCTCTGTGTGTGTGTGTGTGTTCGACTTAGACTTCGTTGAGGCATCAATCAAAGCGAACTAACAATAATTACACAATCTGATTATATTACGGGTAGATTTGTGTCACGCACCATATCTCGCGCAAAAAACATTGGTTGTAAAAGTCGGCCGAATATCGACTATCTATTAAAATAAATTACTCTAAGACATGCCGTTATGTTTCTGGTTTCCGCTGGGAGTTCAATTTCTTCCAACTTACTTAAAAACTTATGGCATAAAATTTTGCCGCCTGTACATGACAAAGAAGAGGAAGATTTAATTCCATTCTTTTTGCTACAGCAGCGCATAAAAGACGCAAATATAAATTTAACATTATGACCGCTTTTAGATGTGGTAGCACCAAACCATAATTTATCTGAGGACGATGTTAATGAGTGCGTAGCAAAAGTTGCACTTTTACGACGGAAATACTACGAGCATGAAAATGATCCTACAGAAAGCTCGGAGGAAGCCAAAGTAAAAGCAAACAAACCGGGATAAAACTAATCACAATGTCGTAGCTAGAAGTTTTGACATTTGCTTGAATTGGGCGCGAATGACTTGAAAACGTTATGCAGGATTCGCAACAATTCTTTTTAAATTTTAAATCAAATAAAGCAAACCATTAGCGAATATTTTAAGATGTTTGAAAATATTACCCCCACCAAAATTTCATATTTTACAATAAGTAAACGTATGAATAACGTTCATGAAGAGCATATCTTTGTTTAAATACATTATAATAATACATTTCAGATGATCCTTAATTTCAGGGTTGGTTTTGATTAGTTGATTATTATAAATGCACACACGTGCAAACACATTATTCTCTTATTGAACAAACATTTGCAAACAACAAAAGAAAACGAAATATTTGCAAAAAACTGATTTCTTTGACCTTGAATAATTTGCAACGCGAACAAGATCTCGGAAGTAGATTTTTACGAGTTCTTTATTGTTATAAAATAAAGAGACGTGTAGCAAGGAAATCTTCACTGTGATTTACTTGGAAGGAAAATCGTCATTAAAACTTTGCCCTAGGTATTATTACCAAATGGAGCAAAGAGCGATAGTGGAACTAATCCTTCTGTATGGCGTGGTTATTGCCATCACTGCCCACCAAATCAAACGCGAACAGGAACGCTGGTTAACAGGGTCAGGAGGACTGCAGCTATTGCAATCACCGGGGCTATACGCACTACCCAGACAAAGGCACTGTTTATGCTATTATCCTAACAAAACAGCAGGCCAATTGCTCTGCTATTCGATTGAATGCTCTAAATCTTTGGCATGATACGAATATTGGCCACTCCACCATATTACGGAGGAATGGACCAACGCCAGAGAAAGTAGACCTTACTACTCCGATTCCCTGCTTGCAACACAGTTTCAAGTCCGTCATCCTAAGCAGAGATGACTGGATCATGGAAGGAAATAGGATATAGGAATCGATCGATATCTACACTGATAGATCACAGATGAATGGAAAAATTGGCTGCGGCGTTTTCTCTGAACAGCTAGGCGTGAGACTATCTTTCCCGTTACCAGATCACTGCAGTGTTTTTCAGGCAGAGGTCATCGCAAAACATAAGGCAGTAGACTGGCTGAGAAATCAGAAAATTTCTATAAGAAATCTCAACATTTTCTCTGACAGTCAAGCTGCTATCCAATCACTATCCAACGTGTATACCTCATCCAAAATTGTAATGGAATGTCGCACACAACTGAACGCGATGTCGCTTCACTGTGAAGTGATTCTTTGCTGGGTGCCGGGTCATATACCTGGGAACTGCGAAGCTGATGCCCTAGCTAGAGCTGGCACTGAGCTCCAGGATTATACACTAATACTCCAAGTCGGCCATCCGTTGCCTTCCGTCAAGCTAAGTTTCAAGCAGTATTATATAGAGGCTACAAATAGGGCCTGGCTGCTGGAAGAACCCTGCAGGACAACCAGGTGAACTTGGCACGAAGTAAGCTCAAAGCGCACCAAGCAGCTCCTCAACACGAGCCGCGAAACATTAATTTTTATCGTATCCGTACTGAGATTGGGTGCCTCTTTCCACGATTTTTGCTGCAGCTGCAAATCGGAAGAGAAGGAGGAAACGATCCAACACTTTCTGTTTGAATGCCCAGCAATGTCCAGGAAACGCATGCGGACTTTGGGCTCACATTTCCTGGACAGCCTCACGGAAGTAGCCAATTTAAATATTAGCTGCGTAGACGTTTTCATACGAGGACCGAAATGGTTCTCGTCACCTAACAGGTTTTAGTGCCGCACCCCTAACTAAATGTGGTATCACAATGGGAGTATCTTGGCCTAAGTGAGCGGCGTTTTGACAAAGGGGGCTGCCACTACAATCAACCAACCAACCAAAATTGTCATTTAACTGAGCTATATGTTATCTTTGCTGATTCATTTTAACATTGAATAAAAGGACGCCAATGCACCAACTTTACTATCCCAAAGGAAATTTTGACTTTTATGCTTAATGTAGTTTAGTGCACTCCAAGCTTTGAACACACAGAGTGTAAAAAGATAATGTGCGGCTTATAATACTTATGTACCATAAAATATTCTAACGCTAATTCAGGGAAAGGTGAAATTAATCCATGAGATTTTTTTGAGTTTTTCTTTCCGTATAAGCAAAGTGGTATTCACAAAATTATTTATTATGCATAAATTATTTTCATTATACTGATAGAATATAGCCTTTGAAAATTGTTGGTATAGTATAACATTACAATTTTTTTATAATTTCGATCTTTGCAAATTCTGATGATTTTAGGAGATACGATATTCATATTCGTTCACCAAACGTTGTTACAAATTATTTTGGAGATGCATATTTAACACAGCTTCTACATTTTCTGATGGCTCTGTTTCTTGGCCAAGATTAAACTCCAGGCAGCATTGTATCAGTTTTACCTGCCAATTCTGGCTGACTTTGCAACTTTTAAATGGGGAATGCTGATAAAAAAAAGAGTAAACTCAACTACAAACAAGACGTGAGTTGCGACCCTTGAGGTCCACACGTACAACTTCCCAGTAATATTTGCATAAATATTAAAAATATTAAACACAATTATATATATTTCCATAATACTACTTTTAATAATAAAAATGTACCTCTCATAAAAGTTATTGGAATGACTAAATATTAATCGTAACATCTACGCGAGCGACAATTGATTACGTAAGGATTTTGGTACATTGGTTTGATTGTTTATTCACGCGAATCAATCGGAGGGGGGACAGGTTACAAAGCCTTTTCTTCGTTATTTGTTATTTTCATATCGATGCTTGAAGGACAAAACAGCGCTAGCAAAAATGAATGCAGTTTTTATTATTACGACAACTGAAGAGATTTTGTCGCGTGATGGCCATTTTGAATAGATGCGGTCAAAACTGCCAGCACTTCGGCATAATCACTGAATTTGTATTTTTTCACGATTTTACATCAATGAAACTAATAATTATTTATTATTTTCTGTTGATTTTGAGAAACATTGATTATGCAGTCGAAAATAGGTTCAATTGCATGTAAAAAGTAAAATATATGTATTACAAATGATGACGGAAGTAACTGAAATTTTACGAATACTAAAGAACAAAGATCCTAAAAACTACAATTTTTTATTTGATGAAAGCTTTTCAAAGCATATGATCTCAAAAAGTGTTGACTACAAAACATTTTACCATTCAAAACGTTGATTATCACAATTGCAAATTTGATTTGATTTGTATTGGTTTTCAAAATTTAAGCAGTTTTTCTTATAAATGTTAGAACACGGTTCCGTGAAGACTATTAAAAATCTCCGCAAATTATGCAAATAATAATGAACTTTGATTGACTTTACAACAATGTCTTTAGAATAAGAGATTTAAGGTATACAAATTCGTATGAACCCTTTTTACATGGTGACTTTGAATGATTTATTAACTTCCCAGTATATGGGAAGTTCTTGTAATCGCCTCGAAAATCGAAATTAAAATTTTCAACATTTCTTCACGTTTTGAGGTCTATAGAGTAAATATAAAGTGTTTTTAGAAAGGGAGATGTATGCGTGTGTGTGTATGTACGCCCCGAACGTACGTACGTACGTACGTACGCACGTATGTACGTTCGGGGACACTTTTTTCTACGAGCATAACTCACGTAAACAAAGTCATATCGAGTTCGTTAAGGTGTCAATCGAAGCGTCTTTGCAATCTTAAGAGCTGTTTAGTTTTTGGGACACTTCAGTTGGGGGGGTTTGCTCTTTTGCCAGTTTGAAGGTCATATCTGTCATGCGTTATACCTCGCGAACCAAACGTACGATTTGCTTGCTTAAGGAATCAATCGACGCGTATTAACATTTATGTGATTTTATCAAATTTTTAAAAAAATTCTTAGAAGCGTTTTTTAATTTTTTAAAAAACAAGTGCAAAAAATTTGGTTTTTTTCAAAAACTGAAAATTTTTAACCTGATTCTTAAACGTAAGTTGTCAATGTTTATATAATTTACATACTTCAAATAGTTCTTGTGAAAAAACAGCAAAAGTTTTTTTCATGATTACAAAAAAAAAATTAAATAAAAAATTAAAAATCATTAAACGTTCAAGGTCATCTACGTCATTCATTATATCTCGAGAACTAAATATAATATTTCCATCATTAAGGTGTCAATCGACGCGTATTATCATTTTAATGATGTTTTTATATGTTTAAAAAATCGTTAAAGCGGTTTTTTTAATTTACTGAAAAAAATTGGAAAAGTAGTGTTTTTTCATTAAAAATTCATTTTTCACCTGATTTGCACATCGTAATAATAAATGTTTGTAGAATTTATAAAATTTTATCAATTTTTGTAGAGAAACCAGCAAAAACTTTTCTCATGATTACAAAAAAAAATTAAAAATAAAAAATCATTCAAAGTCACCATGTAAAAAGAGTTCATTCGAATCATAGTACCTTAAATCTCTTATTCTAAAAACATTGTTGTAAAGTCAATCAAAGTTTATTAATATTTGCAAAATTTGAGCAGATTTTTAATCGTCTTCACAGCACCATGTTTTAACTTTAATGATAAAACTGATTTGTAACCTCTCCCCCCTCCGATTGATCCACGTGAATAATCAATCAAACCAATGCACCAATATCCTTACTTAATCAATTGACGCTCGCGTAGATGTTATGATTAATATTAAATCATTCCAATAACTTTTGCGAGAAGTACATTTTTATTATTTGAAGTAGTAGTATTTCCATAATTATTATTGTGTTTAAAATTTTTAATATCTTTTTAGATATTACTGGGAAGTTGACCGTGTGGACCTCATGGGTCGCACCTCACGGCTTGTTTTATTTTTAATTCAATTTGTTTTGAAATCATGAGAAAATATTTTGCTAGTCTCTACAGAAATTGATAAAAGTTTATAAATTTTATAAACATTTATTATTACGATGTTAACTTTATTAATTATTAATTAATTTTTTTATGAAAAAAAAACTAATTTTCAATTTTTTTTATTAAATTTAAAAAATGGATACAAAGATTTTGTTTAAAATTAAAAAGCATCATTAAAATGTTAATACGCGTTGATTGACTTCTTAATGATGCAAAGATTATATTTAGTTCTCGAGATATAATGATTGACATAAATGACCATGAAGGACATGATGACTTTTAATGATTTTTTATTTTTAATTTAATTTTTTGTAATCATGAAAAAAAAATTTGGTAGTTTTTTTACAACAAGTGTTTAGAGTATATAATTTTTATAAATATTGATTACTGTGACTTGGAAATAAAGCTAAAAATTTGATGTTTTTGAAAAAAACTCTAATTTTTGCACTTTTTTTCAAAAAATTAAAAAACCGCTCCAACATTTTTTCAAAAATTCGATGGAATCACGAAAATGTTAATACGCGTCGATTGACACCTTGATGAAGCAAATCGTACATTTGGTTCACGAGATATAGCGCATGACAGGGTTGACCTTTAAGGGGTGAATACAGCAACCATCCCCCCCCCCCCCCCGCCCCAATCGAAGTGTCACAAAAACTAATCAGCTCTTAAGATTGCAAAGACGCTTCGATTGACACCTTAACGAAGTCGATACGACTTTGTTTACGTGAGTTATTCTCGTAGAAAAACTGTCCGCGAACGCACGCACGTACGTACGTACACACACACACACACACATACATAATTCATTCTAAAAACACTTAAAATATACTCGTAAGACCTATAAACGAAAAGATATGTTGAAAATTTCAATTTCTACTTTCGAGGCGATTACAAGAACTTCCCATATACTGGGAAGTTAATAAAATTTACTCATTGCAGCTTGATTTCGAAAACTTTGCCGTCAGCATGGTTCGACGCTGCAATATGAAACTATAGCATACAGGATAAGCACTGATTGTTTTTTAGTGTATTTTCATCAGTCCTAGCGCATACCTTAAAATTTCTCAAAAAAATTCAGACAAGAAAGAGGATGAATTCGAGAAACGTGTAGAAGATAGAAAAAACAGAAGCACATCTTTTTTGGTATAAGACTACTTGACTATCTATAAAGGTAGTTATTATTGACACTGTCAATTGATTGCTGAGGAGATAAGAACCGTCGTGTCGAACCAGGATTCTGTTGATGTTGATAGATATATAGCTGATTAACTGTCATTGATTTCAGCGTGATATTGTTGTTTAAACTAATGATTGATGTTTATTTCAAACTGAACAAGACTTGACCCAAAAAGGATATTTTTCTCACGAAGTAACCATTGAACATTTAAAATACAAGTAATGGAAATATCATTTCGGAAATTTGAAAAACAGCACGAAAAAACAGAATTGCAATCCAGAATTTTTCGATGTTTATTAAATTCTACGGCATTAGGCATTGAAGGTTAAATAATTTTCATAATATCACATGGATGCCAAATTCTATTGAAAAAAATTCATCAAACACAAATGTATAAAATTCGGTAGGAATATTTGTTCAAGTGCTTTTTATTCCAGTTGAATGGCAAAGACGTCTGTGAAAATATTTTGAAGCAAACTCTTACAATCAGGTCGTATTAAAGTCAAATCAAATCAAGTATTGGCCAGGTTTTTTAGATAAGATCATTTACCTTCATCTCTTGTAAAAAATGTGGGCGTTTCCAGAAAAAAATATTTGATCCGATTTTACTTACAATAAATTTGACCTTTCATCATAATTCAGAGAAGAATCATACAGAAATGTATGAAAATATCAGTCATAATATTGTAGCTTATGTCGAGACTTCAAGTCAATTTTTATATTTGCATCAAATACGTAATTCGACTTGGATTTATAAGCTTCCTCTGTGTAAAAACACACATACATATGTAGACACTTCTTTCGGAAAATGTGTTTCAACATAATCAAAAGACCTTAAAATATAAAGATTTGTTGAAAATTTCGGTTGAGATTTTCGGACCAATCTAAAAAAAAATTTCTACTTACTAGGAAGTTAATAACTTATTGTATTGTTCATTTTCTTCGTGCAAATTATATTTAAATGTTTAAAACCCAAAGAAGCATGAAAGCATGGCGAAAGCATACATTCACTATCACGGCCATAGGTACGTTAATACAGTCTATTCGTTATATCGTTTGGAAGTTCACTTATTACAATTGGTAACAAAGCAGACCCGAAGATAAGTCACGTCGTGCGAAATTTCCGTAGAATTAATAACAAATTCATTAAAAATACATGGCACTTAACCTTTTTCACGATGCATTGAAGAAAACTTCGATGTTTTCGATTTGTGTGGGGTTTCGATAGCAACAACGTTAAAAATTACAGAAAAATCTTTTTCATATTTATATTTTTTTAATGTTATAGATTACTTAATGAAAATGCGAAAAAAAACCTTTCTCCACATCCAAATTTTTCCTTCAACATCTTATCATACAAAACTTCAATCAAAGTGTGATATATATGTCCACATTATTTTCGATTTTATATCGTTACTGATAGTCGCGTCAATGAAGCCTTAAAACAGGCAATCTTAGAAAGTGCTCAGAAATAGCTCCGATTTGGATCATTTTTTTTTAATTTTTGTTTTTTTTATATCATTTAAAATCAGAAATATTTCAGAGGGGAGAAATAATTATTTGTATTGTTTAAACAATATGTAATTTATTTATACAAGGAAAAAAGTTTTTGCACGGTTTTCGTTGAAAAGATATATTCTTGTATTAACTTTGGTGTTAAGAATAGTTGTTAAAAGTACATTTGTTAGTAATAATTGAATATTTACATCTTAAAAATTTGCTGTGTGGGTCAAAAAATCTACATGCGTTACGTGTATAGGTACTTTAAATATATTGATTTTTGCTATCCATACACGTATATATGTATTTATGTGTATCTGACATTGAATTTTACAGTTATGCTAGTATACGCACAATAGATTTTGACCTTTTCTTGTTTGGGTATTCTTTACCTGGTAAAAGAATGCAAGGGCAGGTGTTCGGAAAGTCCCTGTTTCTACCGCTCGCGTCACTCAGTATTCATCTAATTTTTGGAGTAAACGCACGTTTTGTACAGTTTGCATTTATTTATCAAGTGAAAATGTACTTATTGACATTAATTATTTATAAAAACATCAATTTGTAATTGAAAGAAACAGTGCACAAAAATATCATGGAGAAGGTATTTATATATCATTCATTAGTAAAGTATTTTAATAATACTTAAACATTGCAATGTTTAATGTCATGTCAGATACAGGACTTTTTTCTCTAATCATTACTACTTTACAAATGGATAAGAGTAACGTTATTTACAACAGACGTAGTGGATGGAATGGAAGAATTTTGTGGACTTTCTTTTAAATCATCATATCAGCATATTGACGCATGTGATAGCAGAATATATGAAGATTCATCAGCAGCAAATAAAATTGTAGAATTATTTCAAATTCACAACCCCTTTCTAGACTTACAGGAGATAATGTCGATTTCCACAGGAATTGTAGGTAACGAAAGTATTGATTGTTATATGGCATTTGATATAGGAATTAATTTAAGAAGAAAAATGGAAGGTTTAAACTTTAAAGATATAAAATTGACAACAAAAGATATAGCTAAATCTTTATTGAGCATGAGCAGTAACATTAAAGTTAATAATACTGAAGTTCCTGTGGATCCAAATCTAATTTTTCAACGCTTATGCTTTTTGAGGAAAAGTAATGATGAACTTCGTCAATATTTTAACTATGAGCTGGCTCCTTACCTTCTTTCGCTTTTTGATAACAGTAGAATGAGGAAAACTACGAAATCAACGCTATACGAGATTTTCCAGCAATGTGAAACGGATGTTAATGATGTTACAATTTTTTTTACGTTATTGATGGTGGCATGTTACTTCATAGATTAAAATGGGGAAAAAATAAAAAGTTTGTCGATATTTTTCAACAGTACATCAGATATTTACGTAATAACTATGGTACCAACGCTAAAGTTTTTTTTGATGGATACAATAATATTGGAACCAAAGCGTCTGAGAGAAATCGTAGATATAAAAGTAATACTTCAATCGATTATTTTTAGAAGAAGACATGCCTCTTACTACAACAAAAGGGCAATTTTTAGGAAACAGCAAAAAAAAAATACGTTTTTCAATTTTCTCTTCAAAACATTGGCCGAAAAAAATGTTGAGTGGAGTCAAGCAAAAAGTGATGCAGATCGTTTAATTGTACAATCAGCTCTTGATAGTTCCTTCCATGATGTAGTTGTTGTAGCAGAGGACATTGATGTGTTAGTGATATTGATGGCTTTAGCACCTGATCATAAAGAAATATTTTTCTTGAAACCAGTCAAAAATAATGTCTTACAACGAATTTATTCGACAAAAATCATGTTAATAAAACATCCAAATATTACCAAAAATCATCTTTCTTCATTCATGCATTCACTGGATGTGACACTACATCTGCTTTTTATAATAAAGGAAAAAACAATTTCATTAAAATTGTTAATAGTGATTAGAAATTATGTGCAGTAGCTGAAACTTTCATATATTTTTTGACCCACACAGATGTAAATGTTAAATTATTACTAACAAATGTACTTTTAATAACTTTTCTTAACACCAAAGTTAATAAACTAATAATTTTTTTCAACGAAAACCATGCAAAAACTTGTTTCCTCATCTAAACAAATTACATTTTGTTTAAACAATACAAATAATTATTTCCCCCCTCTGAAATATTTCTGATTTTAAATAATATAAAAAAAAAAAAAAATTTAAAAAAAATTTATGATCCAAATCGGAGCTGTTTCTGAGGACTTTCCACCAAAAAGCTTTATTGACGCGACTATGAATGCAACATATATTCTCTTTATTGTATTTATCGAGTTTCTATATAACCAAGGAGATCGAATTT
The DNA here is from genome assembly GCA_963942545.1 of Oxycera nigricornis. Taxonomy (NCBI): domain Eukaryota; kingdom Metazoa; phylum Arthropoda; class Insecta; order Diptera; family Stratiomyidae; genus Oxycera; species Oxycera nigricornis. The sequence continues at coordinate 85,569,410 of OZ012660.1, read as the reverse complement.
GAAAGGCTTTTTTTGATGTCAAATTGATTCTCATTTGATCGTTTCAAGAAAACTCGAAAATAAATTGAAAGATCGTTAAAAGACTTACTTCAGTTTAATTGGACTATCTTTTGAGATGCAATAATTCATTAAAAGTATTTTATTTGCTCCATGCAATAAAATATTTTCGGTTCTTTCAAAACCCTACTTTGATTCTTTATTTAAAATTCGATCAATGGAACACTTTTTTACTCCTTTACTGCTAGATCAATTAAATTAATTTTGACTGCTTCCAAACATCAAAGATTTTAAAGAATTGATAGTATAAAGACTAGCCTTAATTCGCTTTTGGCAGTATTTCTTTTAAGAAAAAATAATACCACTCACACCATTATTTTACATTAACTTAGTAATTTTAACGACTATGCACACTAAATAGTTCGGATGAAAAATATCAATATATCGAACAGATTTCAAATACTGTGACTCAATGGTTTACTTCCATACATTGTATGTATTGTATTATAAATAGCCATATTACGGCGTTTAGATGTATTCGCATATCGCCTATCTCTACTCGGAGTCATACGCAACGCAGGTCGTTTAAAATATTATTTGAAATACGAACAGCATATCACTGTTCATCAAAACCTTACATTTTTACACCATCGGGTGTTACTAAATTTGATCCTTAATCAAATAGGCTACGAAGTAAATAAAATCCAAAAAAATCACGCTGCAAACGTTGCACCCAAGCTATTTTCAATCAGTTTCTTTAAAGCTTGATTTACACAATAATTGGAATTTCAAATTAGCTTCGTTTGGAAATGACACGAAAATTTTTGATGTTGAAACACGTCCAGTTAAAATTTTTTTTTATAAAATCACACGCTCAATTTTTTTCGTATACACATCTAAGCGTGAAAGGATTCAATTAATAATAGCGAAGAACAATTTTCCAATTTCAGTTTTTTGGCCTTTTTCCGCATTGAAATCTGAGGTTTGAACCTCTTATTCCTTTGCTAAAGGAGCAGTGACCGGATTCCAAATTCATTTCCTACCCAGCTAAATTTTTTGCTTTGATCTGTACTTGAAATTAATTGCTTTTCAAGAGTGACAGTTCCGAAAGTCATTAAACTGTTCTTTAAATTAACAATCTTTAAATAACCTATGTGGACTAAAAAAAATTGGAAATTAAGATCAAAAAAAAATTGACAACGAAAAGGTCTTCGAAATTTAGGGCTTCGTAATTGTGTCAACAGTTTCCGGTTGTACTGAAAGAAATAAAACGAAAAGCAGCTCGTTGAGAAACGAGAATATTTGGAGAGAAAAATGGAGCATTTTGGTAGAGACTTTTGCTCACACCCAGTAAAAATATAAATCTGATAAATATAACTACTAACAATGTTCTATGTGAGAAAGGTGCTTGCTTTTATCACTTTTTAAGGGAGCAGCAGTCTCTCAAAACCACTGATTTGGATTAAACCTTCTCCCTCAAAATTTTATGGTTTAATACCTGTAACTAGTCGGTAGAAATCCGGCATGCCGAGAGGCAGGAGCTGGTCGGTATCTTTTGAAGATTTACACCTCCCAACGTTGAAAAAAAAATATAGAAGATATCAAAAGTTCCAGTTGTTCAAATTTAAAATGGCGAATAATATCCAATCTAAATCAACAAATGTGTGCATGGACACATGAAAGGAATTCCAAATATTGAATATGAAGACAAAACTTTATTTAGTGAAAATTTAACAACTTTCCTAAAAAAATATTTGACGATTCACCAAGTCCAAGATTGGCATTACTAATTGAGAGCTTGCATGGCTCATGACATGACAATTTGGCGAAAATTATTCTACATAAAGTAAAATATCAATTAAGTATCGAAAAAGAAAGTTACATGGAGTTGGCTCTCGAGTTCGCGTTCGTAGCAAAAAATAATATTACTCGATACATGGTTAGAATAGTCAAGCCCAAATTAAATCTTATAAACCAAATTTCAGGTGAAATGAGGATCTTCCGTGAGAATGACAGCAATTCATCGTGAAACAAGCCGCGAAGTGCGACCCTTGAGGTCCACACGGTCAACTTCCCAGTAATATCTAGATAAACATTAAAAACATTAAACACAATAATAATTTTGAAAATAGTACTACTTTAAATAATAATAATGAGAGGTATTCATAGCAGTAACAGGAATGAGTTAATATTAATCATATCATCTCTCTTCAAAAACTGAATGTATAAATTTTAAAAACATTTATTACTGTGTTGTTCAAATCAGGCTTAAAAAATATTTTTTTATGAAAAAAACCCTAAGTTTTGCATTTTCTTCTATTAAATTAAAACTACCACTGAAACGGACCTTTATAATGTTAAAATAATCAAAAATATGTTAAAACACGTCGACTGACTTCTTAATAATGCAAATATTATATCTGGTTCGTGAGATATAGTGAATGGAAGAAATGACCTTGACGATCATGATGACTGTTAACGATTTTTTATTTTTTATTTAGTGTTTATTGTTATCATGAGAAAAAGTTTTGATGGCATTTTTTCAAGCATTGTTTGAAGTATATAAATTTTATAAAAATTCAATACTGTCTTCCGTAAATCAGGTTAAAAATTTATTGTTTATGAAAAAAAACTATTTGTTTGCACTTTTTTTTCTTAAATTAAAAAAACAGCTACAACGATTTTTTTTGAAAATCCGACAGATTCACGAAAATTTTAATACGCGTTTATTGACACCTTGACAATGTAAATCGTATGTTTGGTTCGCGAGATATAACGCATGACAGAAATGGCCTTGACGATCATAATGCCTGGTAATAATATTCGTATTTTTTATTTAACTTTTTACGTAATCACGAGGAAAAGTTTTGATGTTGTTTCTACAAGCACTGCTTGAAATATATAAATTTTATAACAAGCCGCGAGGTGCGACCCTTGAGGACCACACGGTGAACTTCCCAGTAATATCTACATAAACATCAACAACATTAAACACAATAATAATTTTGGAAATACTACTACTTTAAGTAATAACAATGAGAGGTATTCATAGCAGTAACAGGAATGAGTTAATATGAATCATATCGTCTACGGGAGGGTCCATTGATTACGTAAGGTTTTTGGTCGATGAGGACAGATTGAATATTCACGCGGATCAATCGGAGCGGCAGGCTACAAAGCCTTTTTTACGTTATTTGTTATTTTTCTATCGATGCTTGAAGGACAAAAGAGCGCTAGCAAAAATGAATGCGCTTTTTGTTATTACGCCCACTGAAGATATTTTCTCGCGTGGTGGCCATTTTGAATGGTTTTGTTTAAAATTGCCATGACAAGAATAATCATTGAATTTGTATTATTTTACGATTTTACATCAATGAGACTAAAAATTATTTCTTATTTTCAGTTGATCTTGAAAAACATTGAATATTCAGTTAATAATCAGTTTAATTGCATGTTAAAAGCAAAATGTTTTACAAATAATGATGGAGGAAGTAATTGAAATCTTACGAACACTAAAGCGTTGATTAGCTCAAAAGCAAATTTGATTGAAATTTTGTTGGTTTTCAAAATTTAAGCACTGTGAAAACTGTTCAAAATCAGCTCAAATTATGCAAATATTATAAAACTTCGATTGACTTTATAAAAAAGTCTTTAAAACAAAATATATGAAACCTTTTCACATGTTAACTTTGAATGATTTTTTTTAATTTGGTTTTTTCAGAATCATGCAAAAATATTTTGCTGGTTTCTCTTCAAAAGCTGATAGCAATGTATAAATTTCATAAACATCTATTATGGAGCTGTGTAAATCAGGCTAAAAATTTATTTTTTAAGAAAGAAATCTTAATTTTTCGGATTTTCTTTTATTAAATTAAAAAACGGTTGAAACGATTCTCTTATAAAGTTAAAAACAGCACAAAAATGTAAGTGCACGTCGGTTGACACCTTATTGATACAAATATCATATTTGGTTCATGAGATATATTGAATGATATAAATGACCTTGAAAATCATGATGACTTTTATTGTTTTTTTATGTTTAATTTAATTTTTTACGTTGTTTTGAATAAAAGATTTGCTGATTTTCTTACAAAAACTATTCGGAGTATATAAATTTTATATACACCAATTACTGCGTTTTGCGATGCAGGTTAAAAGCTAATTGTTTATGGAAAAAAACTAATTTTTAGCCGTTTTTTTTAATAAATTAAAAAACCGTTTGAACAATTATTGATACGCGTCGATTGACACCTCAATTTTGCAAATCGTATGTTTGGTTCGCGAGATATAACGCATGACAGAAATGACCTTCAAAGGGTCAAAACAACAAACCCCCCTGACCGAAGTATCCCAAAAACTAATCAGCTCTTAAGATTGCAAAGACGCTTCGATTGACACCTCAACGAAGTCGATACGACTTTGTTTACGTGAGTTATGCTCGTAGAAAAAACTGTCCACGAACGCACGTACGTACGTACGTACACACACACACATACATACTTCTTTCTAAAAACACTTTATATATACTCTATAGACCTTAAAACGTAAAGAAATGTTGAAAATTTCAATTTCGATTTTCGGGGCGGATACAAGAACTTCCCATATACTGGGAAGTAAAAAAAGCACTTTATAGAAAACTACCCGGAAAGTTTAAACTGTCTATAGAGACCTTCTTATAAAATAACAGATCAAGGGTAAGCAATTTCATTAAGATGGAGAAACATTATTATTATTTTATGGCAGGCAAAGCAGAAAAAATTTTGCACAGAACTTTTATAAATGATGAGGATACTTTGGAGTCTTCCGATAAATAAAGATAGATAAAAATATATTGACATTTTGCGGCTTTGATGGAACGATACCATTCATAAAGAATTATGTTTCAGGTTAAAGAATAGTGGTGCAATGAAAAAAAGAATATGAGGAGGGTTTTAATGAAAGTTTTGCGATAAAAAGACAATTTTGCGACTTAGAAAAATAAATAAAAGATACAAAAATACTAAAAACAAAGATGCATGCATTTAGGTATTTTACATGCTTAAAATTAGAGGGTAATAAGACCAATTACGGAACAAGAAACTTTTTTCCCTAATTTTTTTAGCACCAATGTTGCAGAACTTTAAATATTGCCGAATTGGATTGAAAACTAATTTCTGTTGAGTTCCTAATTCAACACTTTTGATTCCTCAGACAATCGACCATTAAAATCCAATTGATAGAAACACTTTTCTCTTTATCGTCTTTGGAAACAGTTTTTTTCTCGAAAACATTGATGGACAACCCGCGAGGTGCGACCCTTGAGGTCTACAGGAACAACTTTCCAGTAATATTTACATAAATATGAAAAATATCAAACATAATGATAAAAATAATGAAAAGAACTCAGTTTTTTTCTCTATTTTACTCTACGAACCTCAATGAAGTGTTTAAAGATATCAAATGACATTCTTTGATTCTTTTTACTGCTGGTGGCTTGTGTTCCTCGGGATAGTTCGTTTGAGTCGTGAGTGATTTTTGCCCCAAGTGAAAGTCATTCAAGACCTTTTCTAAATAATCCTTGACTGCGATAAATTGTGCACGTAACAATCGCAACGAAGCTGATACGGCTTTTTTACGTGAATGAAAAATTATCACGCATGCACTCACGTGAATATATAATTTGTTGCTTGATGAGTTATTTCGGGTATTGGATGAAACAAACACCATTAGCTACTTTCATTAAATTGAAACAGAGCTTAAGGCTGTATTAACCTCACATTCACATCGTAGTTCATGGGTACAGCATAAAACACAAATGGGTTGTGAAGGTCGTGATGTAGCTAATGAGAGAGAAGTTCCCATGATAAAACTTAAATTTCTTCTGCTGTGGAATTTGATTAAAGCTGCCACCGCCAACAGCCTATTAAAATGTGCTTATAAGTATTTTTTTAAAACTGTATTTTGAGTGGGGAAGTACCTGTAGAGGCCGAAAAAGGTCTTTTTTGCAACTGATTTGTGGGAAAATGAAGACAGGTCCTATTAAATCAGTATAATATTTATTTTAGGCGATGTTTGAGGTTAAAAAAACATATTCTACAAAAGTGAAAGTTGAAAATTAACAAATTTTTCAAGGATCTTGAAAGCCATGTCGTCGCTGACGTCGTAAATTGCGTAAGCGATGCTGGCTGCAATTTTCATCTGAAATCAACAAGCCAAACATTTTCTTACTCGAGAGGGTCTTTTTTAGTAGATAGAATAAAATATTTGCGAAATTCGAAAATTAAGCCTTCAAAACAGGCTCAAAAAATGCTTTTATGCTCTTTAAAATGATGATGAAAATCGAATCACTAGTTTTTTTATTATGACTTACGCAATGTAAAAAAACATGGTTTCGAGAAAAGGGCGTTTAAAGTTTGTGGTCAAGAGCTATGCGGGCTCGGCGCCAGGTACTTCCGGGATGCATCTCTTCCACAATTTTGAGAATCAGCCTTTGAAACTTTGACATGATATTCTTAGGCGATATATCTATCGATTAAAACAATTTAAAAAAAAATCGATTTTTTGAAGTGTCTAAAGGTACTTCCCCCCTTAAACTAAAATAGGAGCTTTGTTCGCAGCACTTAGTGAAGATTTAACCTTAAAATTTATTTACACTTTTTTCTGAACTGAATTTCTTTTCAAATACGAGCAATGATTGTTCATAAAAGTCATCTCGTTAATCTTGAAAAATTATAAACATCCTTTTAAACAATAGCCCCTTCAGCCACCCATCATTTCTGCGGTTCAATATTGATGGTAAAGATAATTTACTAAACTCAATGATCATAACAAAAGAATCAGTTTCAGCTCAATTTTTATAAAGCTTTTGCCAACAATAATCAAAGCCGGGGCAAATGAAAAATGAAATATTTGCAACACTACAGATTTACTATGACTTGTCTATGAAATACATTCCAACGAATAAAAATAAATACACAGATAAACAAAACAAAATGAACAGAGCCCATTCAGGATTTCTGATTTACGTTTTTTCGTACCTCGTAACAGTCCCAAAAAATCAGGCTCAGATGTATATTGTTATTCGCACGGCATCCATTTTTTGCTGCAGGTAGATCGCTTTCAATGTTATGATTGCGCGAATGTGTGAACAATACAAAAAGTACAAATATATCCCTTGATTAACACTCGCTGTAAATATTCTGCAACAATATAAGGATCTGTTTACTCATGCATGTTAAAAACGACGGAAGAGTTTGGAAAAATTGCCCGCGGAAGAGACTTTCGCGAATATACAAACATCTGTTATTTTCCCACCTAATGAAGCATTATTAATCCGAAAGAAAAAAATTATATTCATAAATCATAAAAATCATCAAAAAAAATAAAATACTCAAAAATCATCAATTTGGGTTGAATTAAATTTGAAATTGTCTTGTGTTTGGATCCAAGCAGGGGAGCATTTTTAAAGTTGTTCCCGAGTGAAAAGAGAAATTCAAATATCAGCATTGAATAGAATGCATGATGCAGCAGGACATAATGATTTTTAATTAAAGTTGAAAATGTGAATGGAAAATCAAAGTCTCAAAGTTTCTTACACTCTTCCAAACATAAATAGTTTACACGACTTCTGCTACGCGAAAAAATGCCTTATAATTCCAATTCTAAATTTATGTTGTGTATGTTGGCATGTTTTGGACGTCTTCCAAGCGCTTTAATTTTTGAACGGCCTCAATAATTATTGTTTCGCCATAATTGGCAAGAATTGAGCATATTTCAGGCAATGTAAATTTTTCAAATAGTCGATATTCGTTTCAACTATCTACAGATATGAAGAACAATGTGAAATTCCTGATAATTGGACAGTGTTTGATCAAAAGCAAATCATCGTAGGTGTGATCCGATTGAATCGTTGAAATAGTAATTTTTTAACATTCCTTATGTGAAACTTCACTGTACAAGAAGACTTTTTGTCGTATGAGTTGTTAGAATAAACTTTACACCGTTCAATGCATGGAAGGACTTATTAACGGGTTTGGATAAATTATTTCCAATGGTTTCCCAACGCACTTGAAAATTCAGATTGTTTGATAAACTATCCACATTCATGCTGTGCTGAAAAGTTCTCGCAGGAAATCTAAATGCAATACGAAGCTTTGCTCTTATCGCAAATCGCTCGTGGAAATTTATAATCTATGTATATCCATCAAAACGCAAAGGGTCTCGTATGTTGAAAATGTTCGCAAAACTACCCATATTTCCCGTTGTGCTCAGATTTTTTTGAAATAGTTTATTAAGGACTGCCTATTTTGCCGATGATTTTCCATACGTTTAAGCCAATGTTCTTACATTAAATAATTCAGGTATTTTTCAGTTGAGTTCGTTACAATCCAACCATGTCCGATGTAGTACTACTACTCCAAGGACGCTTTTTCATTCATTTCGAAATGCAAATGGAAAACAAAGGACGCTTTCAATGTAAATTACATGCAGCTATAAATAAAATTTCATTTCTGCTTTCATCCCAATATAAAAATTCAAGTCGTTATCTCTCATCAGCAAAAGGCTTCAGGCTTCGTCCTGGCGGCAAAATTCACCTTGGCGTTTATATGGGACAGTAATAGGCTCTAGGAGCTTTGCGGCAGTAAAATAAAATGGTCCATAATGGAGCCTTTACTATTCGAGGCTGCATTGCGACCCTGCGGAGTGGTATCCATTAACCTGAAAGAATCAGGGGACCGTTTTCTTTGCGATTCGCTACGACAATCTCTAGATGGAGTGTGGCTCATGCAGATGTGATTGCTTTGAAATGTTCTTACATTACTTATCCTCTGAGGTCCACTCGAAACGTTCTGGGGTGGTGGTTCGCGAATCCAAGATGCTTTGAGGATGAATCAGCCCGTTCGGCGGCCCACTGTACGTAATCCACTTACAAGGAATCCGGTCGCTCTTCAGTAAGATTTCACACCCACGCACCTCCCGCTTTAGGCGTAACGCACCGCATCACTTCACCAATCCAATTTCTGAGCTCACTTCTTGGACTTCTACACGCGCCTATTTTTGGACGCACCACGAATTGAACGCAGTTCACGCGGGACGCAGCATCGTGACTGAGATTTCCTCATTTCCACTCAAAATAGCCTTCACTTCACCTTCCTCGCAGGATATGGCGATCGTCCCGGATGCGGGCGGCAGTGCACATCAAACGGCGCTGGCAGCCCTATTTCGGGTTCACGCGCGGGTCGAAAGATCGGATGCGGGCTCACGCGGTGACGGCCTCCAAGACAACGGTCGACCCGGTTCAGAACGGAACTGTGGCTTCAACGCGGTCCGACACCGAACTGGGCGCTCCGCAGCATTTCTTGAGCTGCTGGCGGATGGCGGCGCGATAGAACCAAGCCTCTTGCGGGCCGGACATGCGCAAACCCGGCCGCCATCCGGGTTCATTCCCAGCGAAGCGCCCAACATTCCCATCGGGAAGCGTCCCGGCCGTAGCGCTTCGACACAAGTGACCTAGAGTTTGGGGTGGTGGTGCAGAATCGACGGTGCTGCCGTAATCAATAGCGTTTGAAGTAGATGTTACTCTGATCCCGTTGATGAATACTATTTGGGTGTAATATGTTTCCGGGAATCATTTATTTGATGAGCCTGGAGAATATACGAGAATCTTATCTCACTAACTGTATTGACTTTTGCAGCGATAATTACATAGTCTACTTTATGCATTTCAGTTTCTCCTGCTTTTTTTTAAATTCAAATAATTTTGTAATTAGGCTACTTGTGGCAGCACTAGTCAAATCCGCTGGCACTAGCCGAATTAAATTAAACAAGCCGCGAGATGCGACCCTTTTGGTCCACACGGTCAACTTCCCAGTAATATCTACATAGATATTAAAAATATTAAACACAATAAAAGTTATGGAAATAATACTACTTCAAATAATAAAAATGTACCTCTCATAAAAATTATTGGAATGATTTAATATTAATCGTAACATCTACGGGAGCGTCAATTGATTACGTAAGGATTTTGGTGCGTTGGTTTGATTGATTATTCACGCGGATCAATCGGAGTGGGGACAGGTTACAAAGCAGTTTTTTCATTAAAGTTAAACATGGTGCTGTGAAGACTATTGAAAATCTGCTCAAATTTTGCAAATATTAATAAACTTTGATTGACTTTAGAACAATGTCTTTAGAGAGAAATTTAAGGTATAATGATTCGAATAAACCCTTTTTACATGGTAACTATGAATGATTTTTTATTTTTTATTTAATTTGTTTGTAATCATGAGAAAAGTTTTTGCTGGTTTCTCTACAAAAATTGATAAAAGTTTATAAATTTTATAAACATTTATTATTACGATGTGCAAATCAGGTTAAAAATGGATTTTTTTATGAAAAAAACACTACTTTTCTAAAAAAAAAATTAATAAATCATAAAAAACGCTTTACCAATTTTTTTAAAATATAAAAACATCAAAAATATGTTGATACGCGTCGATTGACACCTTAATGATGGAAAGATTATATTTGGTTCTCGAGATATAATGAATGACGTAAATGACCTTGAACGTTTAATGATTTTTTATTTTTTATTTAATTTTTTTTGTAAACATGAAAAAAAATTTTGCTGATTTTTTCACAAGAACTATTTGGAGTATATCAATAATATAAAAATTGATTACTTAGGTTTGGAAATCAGGTTAAAAATTTTGTGTTTTTGAAAAAAAACCTAATTTTTTGCACTTTTTTTAAAAAAATTAAAAAACGGATCCAACAATTTTTGTAAAAATTTGAAAGATTCATAAAAATGTTAATACCCCTCGATTGACACCTTAGTGATGAAAATCGCATATTTGGTTCGTGAGATATAGCGCATAACATGGTTGACCTTCAAGGGGTGAAAACAGCAAACCCCCCTGACCGAAGTGTCCCAAAAACTAATCAGCTCTTAAGATTGCAAAGACGCTTCGATTGACACCTCAACGAATTCGATACGACTTTGTTTACGTGAGTTATGCTCGTAGAAAAACTGTCCGCGAACGCACGTACGTACGTACGTACATACACACACACACATACATACTTCTTTCTAAAAACACTTTATATATACTCTATAGACCTCAAAACGTAAAGAAAAGTTGAAAATTTCAATTTCGATTTTCGAGGCGATTACAAGAACTTCCCATATACTGGGAAGTTAACAAGCCGTGAGGTGCGACCCTTGAGGTCCACACGGTCAACTTCCCAGTAATATCTACATAAACATCAAAAACATTAAACACAATTCTAATTTTGAAAATAATACTACTTTAAATAATAATAATGAGAGGTATTCATAGCAGTAACAGGAATGAGTTAATATTAACCATATCATCTACGCAAGGTTTTTTTTGGATTTGTAACATTTAAGCAGTTTTTTATTAACACTAAACCACTGTAAAAACTATTTAAAATCTGCTCAAACTATGCAAATATTATAAAACATGGATTGAATTTACAACAATTTCCTTAGAATAGAAGATATATAGTAATGTCATTCGTATGAACCCTCTTTACATAATAACTTTGAACGATTTTTTATTTTTACTTTAGATTTTTTTTTATAATCATGGAATATGGTTTTGCTGGTTTCTCTTCAAAAACTGATAAGAATGTATAAATTTTATAAACATTTATTACTGTGCTGTGAAAATCAGGTTAAAAAATTATTTTTTATGAAAAAACCTTAAAACCCTAAAAGCGTAATTTGCGCTTTTTTTTGTTAAATTAAAAAGCGGCTGAAACAATTTTTATATAATGTTAAAAAATTGCAACAATGTTAATACACGTCTATTGACACCTTAATGATGCAAATATTATATCTGGTTGGTGAGATATAGTGAATGATAAAAATGACCTTGAAAATGGTGATGACTTTTAATTATTTTTCATGTTTAATTTAATTTGTTACGTAGTCATGAGAACAAGTTTTGATGGTGATTTTACAAACATTGTTTGAAGTATATAAATTCTATAAACATTGATTGCTATATTTCGCAAATCAGGTTAAAAATTTATTGTTTATGAAAAAATCCTAATTTTTCACACTTTTTTCTCTAAAATTATAAAAAACTGCTCGAACAATTTTTATAAAAATTCGACAGATTCACACAGATGTTGATTCGCGTCGATTGACATCTTAATAATACAAATCGTATGTTTGGTTTTGGTTAACGAAGTAGATACGAGTTATGTGAGTTATGCTCGTAGAAAAACTGTCCACGAACGCACATACATACGTACGAACGTACGTACGCACATATACACACACATACATACTTCTTTCTAAAAACACTTTATATATATACTCTATAGACTTCTATAGAGCTCAAAACGTAAAGAAATTTTGGAAATTTCGATTTCGATTTTCGAGGCGATTACAAGAACTTCCCATATATTGGGAAGTTGAAAATTTATCGTTTCAGAGTTTTCGGATTTGTACTGATATTTTTCGCAACGATAAAATCCGTTCTAAAAAAAGTTATAAGCACAAACAATCAAGACAATTACAGTATAAAAGGATGAGAGCTTGCGAACGATCAAAATGTTTTAAACCGATTGCAATTTGTCACTATTTTACATGTTAGTTTAGTATCAACAACCTCGCTAAAAATAGGGTTAGTTAAATTTAAACATTTAAATACTTTGTTAATTAAAAAGTTGGAATGATGAGTGTCCTGGTTCATTCTGAGACATGGCCAGGCAATACTAAACATACGATATATCGATAGCTAAGCACACGAATATGGTGCTATTTATACTTAGCACCAAATATGAAATTTTACGATTCTATAATGTTAGGAAGTCTCTTTTGTTTATGGGCAGGTCTTTGGTTATTTCGATGAGTCTTAGAACTTCATATAATGTATCCATGAAGTGAAGATAGTGGAATTAAGATTATATAGCTAGAGGTGTTGCAAATTGGCTGTATCTATCTATGAAAAGCCGCGACTTGTGGTCTATCACTGTTTTTCATAGCTTCCTTTCAATGTTACAATCGAGCTATATGCTGGAATTAAAAATTTTTTTATGGATTTATGATAAGGTGACCAGATTTTTAGATGGGCAAAACGGGACAACTTTGAAGGAGGGAGTATCAACAGAAATTTTCATACAACATAAAAATAATATCGTAATATTTTTTTATTTTTAACATAAATACAATTTATAAATGTAAAAAAAAAATATAATATTTTATTCCTTGACGTATCTTTTATTTGAGTGAATTAGTTTCAGCAGATTGTTGTCAGTTTTGAAAATATTGTAAAAATCTTCACAAGAATTTGTCAAATTATATTTGATACATAAAATGGCTTTCAAAGTTTCAACACTTATTTTTGATTTTTCTGATGTCCACACTTGATTTACTGTAGAAAAAACGCGTTCAGTCGCAGCGTTAGTTCCAGATAAAGATAGTGCAGATTCCACAATTTTCAATACATTATTGTATGGAACATAGTTTGTTTCGAAATGATGAAATATTTCTAACCATTTGTTTTCTACTGTGATTTTTTCTGATGCCCAATATTTAAGCTTTTCCTTATCAATATATTTTTTACTAATGACGCTTCATTAAAAAGATCATTTTCGGAAATATTACTATTTGGAAATTTTTGAGAAATATAATCAAATGATTTTTGCACATCGTTCCAATTAAGTTCTGGTTTTAATGTAACCCGACGAAAATGGTCATTATCATTATATTGTACCGTCCAGTCTTCCAAATAATCTTTGCAGTTACTATAAAACTTTTTGACATGGCTCATGATATCCTGACGATTTATTCCACCTTGCTCTTCGAGCTGGTTTATACTATTGCGGATAGTTAACGGTAGAAAACTATTTTCTAACCGCTCTTGACATTGACATTTCAAATTATTAACTTCATTTGCTACTTCGATTGCCGATATTTTGTCACCTTCAATAAGTTTTATAACGGTTTGAAAAAGAGCAGCTTGATTTTGTAGAAACTCTAGCCAAATTTTTGAATATTCTTTTTCAAAAAACTTTTCTGAAATTCTAGGACATTTGTCCTGTGATAAAAAGTGGGATTTTAAAGGATCATACATTTTCAAAATTCTTTCGATAGCTGGCAGAAGAGCTAACCAACGCGTTTTACTGTATCCAAGTATTTTCTGATATTCAACTTCGGCAATTTCACAAATTTTTTTGAGCATTTCAACGCGTACAGTGTATATATAGAAATAAGAATATAACAACAACAATATTTTCCACATCTACGGGTAACAAGTCAGCAGCTGTTTGAATTGCGTTATGCATTATATGCGCTGCACACCCAACACCAATAATATTTTGATTCAGATCTTTCGTTAATTAATAAAAAATATTATTTGTACCTCTCATCGCTTTTCCTCCGAAATTTGTATTCGTGTTGTCTGCACAATATGCAATAATTTTTTGTTTTAAATTATTTTTTCCCAAAATATCAATAATGGAACTGAAAATTATTTCAGAAGTTTCACCGGGCAAAGAAATAAAATCTAAAATTCTAATTTTTATTTCAGTTTCTGAATCAAAAAAAAATCTTATAATGGTTGGAAATAATTTTATTTCTTTATGATTAGATGCGTCAGAATAAATGGATACAAAACTATTTTTTTGTAAATTTTTGTTTAGTTCTGAAAATGCTAATGGGGGAAGCACATTACTTACAATTGCCTCGGCCTTTGTTCTAGGACAGATAATTTTTTTTAAATAGCTTTCAGACAACTTGTGATGTACAACCCATAGATCTGAAGGAATGATTGTGATTAACAGCATGAAAAGACATAAGTCCTTCTGCTAATGCTAAATTCTTTTTTTCATCTCCATAAGTTGTTTTTCGAAAAAAAATCCAGCATTTTGGAAGTTGATGCAGCAGTGTTTAAACATCTTTTATGTTTCTGTGTCTACAAATGCTTTGAAATATCATTCTTCCCGCCGTGCAAAATACTAAATTCTCCATTACATGTCCCACATGTTGCTATGTAATCGTTTTTAGATTTTGTAATAAAAGGAAATTCACTTCTTAAATCATCGTTGAATTTACATTCTCTTTTCTTACTCATTTTGTTAAAAAATCTAAAAAATGAAATCAAATTATAAATTATTATATACACAAAAACACGCAAGTAACAATTCGATTTTTTAAATCGTCAAGCGTATAATTGTATGTTTTGATTCTTAAAGATAAATTCAAATTTTAAATGAATTTGTGATTATCTAACTGTTTTTTAGAAAACTACAATATTATATGTCTATGAGAATTAAAAAAAAATACTGAAATGTTATAAACACATACAGAACATATTTTATTGTTGTTTATAACGAAATTAGTTTGATTGACTTAAAATATTTGCAAAATTTTATTCGTATATTTTTTTTCTAAAATTTCTTTGAAGGTTAAGGTTGGTGATATACTTTTTGTCATCAATATAAAATATGAAGACTACGAGTATTTTAAGCTTAGTTTAAGAAAGTATATGTATTTATAAAATATATATAAATAAATTACTTACCTTAATTTTCTATGGGTAGTAACAGATTTGTAAAATTTATTTGTTTAATTAGCTTGCTAGCACGCAGTACGAACACGAAGTGTATCATCTGAGAGACAAATGCAATGTAACTGGGTAACAATATGTTAGTCGTCGTAGCCCGTAGGATTCTTAGAACGCAAAACAAATTGAAGGTTCCGTAGAACGCAAAACAATTATTTTCATAAAGTCGGGACTTTTGAAAAACGTCGCCGGACAAATTTTGAAAACTCAGGACGTCTGGTCACCTTAATTTATGAGTCAAATAATATAAACTAAATAAGCCGTTAAGCTCGACTCTTGAGGTCCACATGGTGAACTTCTCAACAATATCTATATAAATATTGAAAATATTAAACACAATAATAATAATAATAATGAAAATAATCATACACTAAATAATATATTTTTCCACAATTTCCTTAAAACCTGATGGGTACTCTGATATCGAAAAGCAATGATTGTCAGAAGTCCAAATTAAATAGAAGAGACTTTTTCGAAACCATATCATCAGAGTAAGTGAAATAAGGTCGAATAATTATGACTGGTCTATTATTTTTATATAATTTTGATATAAATATATTTTGGAATCACTAAAAATGTTGTTTTTGTTTTAAAAGATATCTTCAACGCATTTTATTAGTCAGAGAGTTGATTGCCACGATGCAAAGTTTGATTGAAAAACAATTCTCTCAAGTTTTAAGCTGTTTTATCATTAAAATAGAGAGCCGATCTGCAGAATTTGTTAAAAATCTGCTCAAATTGAGAAAATATTAATAAGCTTTGATTGTAAAGATGTTTTTAGAATATACGACATCAGGTGATATTATTCGTGTCAACCCTTTTTACATTGTGACTTTTATTTTATATTTTTAATCAAAATTTACTTGCAATCATTATTTTTTGTGGTGTTTAACCCTTAACTGGTCAGCGGGGGTCTGACAGACCGCTTGAAATTGCTAATTGTATTTTTCCTAGAAATATCTAATTTTCAGGTCTGAGACTCCGGCTGTTTCTGTTTCTATATCCTTTTTGATATACTGTTGGTAAAAATTAGCGAATTCATTCCAAATCAGAGATAATCTCGTGCAGCGGTCTAGTAGACCGGTGCTGACCAGGTACGTAACTTTTTTTGGATGCGACATTGTTCTACGCAAAGCAATTTTCTTTGAGAAAATGCAGGCAAAATTTTTTCCACCCCCTTCAAAAGCCGAGATAATCTGATGGAACACTCTAATGGTTATTGTGACGACTTTTGTTCGTTTTTTGAAGGTGTTAATCTATGCACATCACATCAAAAATATAGTGTGTAAATATTGTAATTCTAGTGTTTTTCCAATGTATTATGTTACAAAAGATTTTAAAATGTTAGAAAACAGTATAAATATATTCACCGATAAAATAAATATATTTCTTCCATATTTTTAGTGTTTTGTCTATATTATTTCAATAGCAACTTTGAACAAAAAATATAAGGTTCTCAAAAGACGGATTTATAAATTTCTTGTATTTTCTGTTTATGTTTTATGTTTGAAGCTCAAATCAATCAAACATATAAACAAAAAGTCATTTACTTTCTCATTTTTGTTAATTAACCAGCAAAGCAGCTATTTTTGACAGCTTTTAAACAATAAGCTGTAAATTATGGGAAATTCTTTTAAAAATTTTAATTGAGGATTAATTTTAAGAAAACTCATGAAATAAACTAAAAATTTACTGCATTTTGTATTCCCGCTTACCTGGTCGACAAAGCATGAAAATAAGTATAGCGGTCCAACAGACTGCGCTGACCAATTACGGGATTTTTAGCCTGCTAACCAGTTAAGGGTTAACAACTTTTAGAATACAAAAATGGATGTCAAATGTGTAAAATCAAAAAAAACGCTTCGAAGTTTTTTAAAATGTATGCTAGAATTATATAAATAATACGCGTCGATTAACACTATAATAATGCAAATCGTATATTTGGTTCGCGAGATGAAGTGCATGACAGAAAAGACCTTAGAAAGGTCAAAACAAAACAAAAACACATGACGGAAGTTTCCCAAAAACTAATCAGCTCTTAAAATTGCAAGAACATTTCGATTGACCCCACAACCTAGTCAATGCGACTTTTTTTACGCGAGCTATGCTCATAGAAAAAACTGTCCACGAACGTACGTACGTACGTACACACACATACACATACAGAATTCTCTCTAATAACACTTTAAATATACTCCAAAGATAGTTCAAAACGTAAAGATATGTTGAAAATTTCAATTTCGATTTTCGAGGCGATTACAATAACTTCTCTTATAGTGGGAAGTTAATAAATTGCTCTTTCAAATTCATTCAACTGAACAAATTAATATTTCTTCTTATTTATTCACATATGCATATACAAATCTTCATTCAAACTAAATTCCATTCACAATTAACTAAAAACGGCAACTCATGGTGCCTTCAGATATGTCTCACACTCATGTTGCGCTCAAGACCAGTTGATGACTGGCCTCTGCTTCGTCCAGCTGCCTTGAATTGAAAACGGCATATCCTTTTTATATTTAAAATTCGCGTAGGCTAGGATGGCTTCGAGTACGGAGCGAATTTCGTTGCTAGGTTAGGATTCTGAAGGCCGCAACCAATACCAACCGCAAACGCTCAACCAGTGATGATGTAGCCTGCCTTCAGGTTTCTCTCCTTCGGGATTGCGTCCGAATATTTGGTAACTTTAACTTCTTCCTGGACGTGTGTTTCTTCCTGACATAACGAGTGTACGTACTCTCGCACAGAAGCTTTCACGTTTAATTCAAATCCTCCATAATTAAATGAGCATTTAATTATGCTCATGAAATAATTAGCCGAGACTTGAACGGCGGCAAGGTGGGGATACGTTAGGGCAAGCCGAAACGGTTTGCAGCACAGCACCTAGGACTTAGGCGGAAACTTCTGAAATATTCAGGAAGAGCTAACATTATGCAGCAGCAGCACTTCCTCTTCCAAGCTGCTGTTTCTTGAACTGTCATTTTCAGAAACAGGACGGCAGAAACTCATTAACTGGGCATGTTGAATTTAAAAGGGAATAAGCAATAGCTGTATTTGATCAAAGTGTGCAAACGTACTTCGGGCACGGAAATTGGGCCTAGATGTTTAGTAAATACTTATCGAGCGTGGCCACGTATTTTTTTCGCATATGCAAAAGGAGTAAAACTAGGACATAGTATTTTCTGGCTTAAAATTATAGCGAGCAAATCAGCGGATAGTATAATTTCCATGGGAAAAATAACCGCGGCTGTCGGAAATAATTTCATGCTCATGGATTATTCATGTAATGTGAAATTCTCATTTCGTTTTCCTTTCCATAATTGATTGAATCGAATCACAGGCAGGATATTTGCGCGATTAGATGTGGGCCGGCCTCGCAGTTGAACAGGCTGTGTTCAAACCTCGTTTTGCAAGACTCAACTTGCGGCACCAGAGGAATGGCAAGAGAATTCGTACTTGCGAAATCAAATCAGTTTTTAATAAATATTCCTAGTTTGTTTATGATTGCCGAACGTGTTCATATAAAAACAATGAACAAATAAAATATGAAATGAATGAGGTTTTGAAAGGAACCGCCTTACTCAATTTCACATTTTTTTTTCAACGCTGGGAGGTGGAAATCTTCAAAAGATACAAATCCGTTCCTGCCTCTCAGCATGCCGGATTTCTACCGACTAAAACCACCTCCGCCTCCTTCAATCACTCTCTCCACCAAAATTTAGTAATTCTCCGTATTTAAAATTTTAGGACATAGTACTTCCCAGACGATAAGAATCGGTATAAGGGATAGTACCAAATCTGTAAATTTTAGTAGCCTTTTAGTTGGATTAATAGTTCAGATTATATGTTTATGAGTTATTTCCTGTTGATTACATGTTTGGTTTTGAGTTTAGTGGAGCTGATTGTACTTGTAACTCAATTCGAAAGTTGGTCCTGAAGGAGATATTATTTTAGTGTCGTTTTAAAGGAAGTTGGGTTCGCTATGTTTTTAATTTTGTCCGGTAGTGTATTGTAAAAGATAGCTGCTTTGTTGAAGGGGTCTTCTTTTGACCGATCAGTTTTGGCAAATGCCACAGCTATATTTTTCATGTTTCTCATTCTGTATGTGTTTTTGCCCTCAATTCTCTCTAATTTCACAGCGGTATACTCATTACGGTGTAAATTCTAATGTATGAATTTAGCTCTTTCCATGGAAATCATGCCTTGCAAAGTCAATTCGTGGGCTGTTTTGTAAACTTCGCTCGTTGGAGTTTGCATAGGAAGATTGTAAATGGTTTTATACGCCTTGGTTACAAGTCTGGAGATGGTCATGAGGTTACCTTTAGAAGTTTGGCTCCAATTCAAGATGCCATAGGAAATTTTGGAAACGAGATGCGCATACATAATTTGGATTTGTTTTTTTCTTTGGAAAGAATCAGAAGCGGCGTAGAAGACCAATGAAGACAGGCAGTTTATTCCTTAGATCATTTATGTGTGGAATCCTTGTTAGTTTCTCGTCTATTAGAAGTCCAAGATATTTTATTTTTTCTACTCTCTGGAGGGTTGTGCCATTTATGTTTACGTTTGGTTGTATGCCAGTCTTGTTGTTGTTGTTGTTTGTGTCATCTGCGTACATAACCACTTTAGCAACAAGTTTTGCTTTTTTTTATGGAGTCGATATAAAGTAGAAATATCCTTGGTCCTAGGATCGAACCCTGCGGAACACCTATGCTAAATTCAGCAGTTTTACTTTTGACACCTCCAATTAGTGTATTTTGAAATCTATCCATCAAGTAACTGCGTATTAATTTACTTACTTTTCCAACATTTCCATATTCACCAACCCTGGTGATTAAAGTTTCATGTGTAACTGTGTCGAAGGCTTTCTTTAGGTACACGAAAACTGGCCCTTATCCAGGTATTCATTTACAAATCTTTTTACATCAGGAATGGCATCTGTTGTACCCTTGCCCACCTAGAATTCGTACTGGTCTCTATCCAAGATTTTGATTTGCAATAAAAATTCTTTGATTTGAACATTTTTTCGAGGATTTTACTTAAGGAATTCAAGAGGAAAATTGGTCTGTAATTGTTTGGGTCAGTTTCATAACCCCATGTAAAAATCAGTATAACTGCAGAAGATTTTTCAGTATCCCGGTAATATTCCCTCCTCAAAACATTTATTTATTAATTTCGCGAGAGTATCAGCAATATTTTCTTTGATTAATTTGAGGTCATCAACTGAGATACCATCAGGACCTGGTGCAGTATGGTTTCGTAGAGAATTAATAGTTTTAATGGTTTCTTTTTTTGGTGGTTCTTAAATGAAAAAAAGAGTTTGGGGATGTGTTTCGGGACGATGATGTCCTTATCGTATGCAATTTCGTTACTTTTCCATGACTTATTTTTGAGAAATGGTGATTAAGGCAGTTGGCGATTTTTTTCGGTTCACTGATCATCTTGTTCGAGAAGGATTGTATTTCGATATTGTGTGCCTTCCTTTTTCGCCTTTCCTTAGAACACCGTCAACTAGATTCCAGAACTGGCTATGCCTTTTTGAGCTTTGCTCAAGCTTTATGGTATAATAGTGTTGCTTTACTTCTTTCATTATTTTATTAAATTCGTTTTTTTACTATTTTGTATTGTTTTTGTTTTGTTGCACTGTAAGGATCCTCAATTATTTGTTTATATGCTTTATGTTTTTGTTTGAGGCAGTAATAACTTTTTCAGTAATCCATTTTGCATTCCTTGTCTTGATGGACTTAGTAAACGTGGCAGAATCTTTAGCTTCTTGTTTTATCCCGGCCAATTCCTGAGAACTTTCTGGGGTTTTATTTTTAAGTAGCTGGTTAGTTGTTTCAATGAATTTATCTTTTCTGAGGTAAGTTATATATTTCAAACTTGGTTTTACTTTGCTCATTGTGTGTGTTTTAATTGTTAAACGTATTATTCTATGGTTTAACCGTGACCAATTTTCAAAAGTGTAGTTGGTGCTGCGTTTAATCGTCTGACGTGTTTGTGATATTGATGACTGCGTCTTATAATTAGTATGATTCAGTGCAGTTTTTAATAAACTTACCGCAAATGCTTCTTTATTTTTAAAAGAAAACGGAAACAAATTGAACAACATTTTAAACAAGCCGTAAGGTGCGACCTATGAGGTCCACACGGTCAACTTCCCAGTAATATCTACATAGATATTAAAAATATTAAACACAATAAAAGTTATGGAAATAATACTACTTCAAATAATAAAAATGTACCTCTCATAAAAGTTATTGGAATGACTTAATATTAATCGTAACATCTACGCGAGCGACAATTGATTACGTAAGGATTTCGGTGCATTGGTTTGATTGATTATTCACGCGGATGTATCGGAGGGGGGACAGGCTACAAAGCAGTTTTTTCATTAATGGTGCTGTGAAGACTATTGGAATCTGCTCAAATTTTGCAAATATTAATAAACTTTGATTGACTTCAGAACAATGTCTTCAGAATAAGAGATTTAAGGTATTATGATTCGAATGAACCCTTTTTACCTGGTGACTTCGAATGATTTTTTATTTTTAATTTAATTTTTTTGTAATCATAAGAAATGTTTTTGCTGGCTTCTCTACAAAAATTGATAAAATTTTATAAATTCTACAAACATTTATTATTACGATGTGCAAACCAGGTTAAAAATGATTTTTTTTATGAAAAAAACACTACTTTTCCAATTTTTTTAATAAATTAAAAAAACCGCATTAACGATTTTTTTTAAATTTAAAAGCATCATAAAAATGATAATGCGCGTCGATGGACACCTTAATAATGGAAAGATTATATTTATTTCTCGAGATATAATGAATGACGTAAATGACCTTGAACGTTTAATGAATTTTTATTTTTTATTTAAATTTTTTTGTATTCATGAAAAAAACTTTTGCTGGTTTTTTGACAAGAACTATTTGGAGTATGTAAATATTATAAACATTGATTACTTAGGTTTGAAAATCACATTAAAAATTTTGTATTTTTGGAAAAAAAATTTAATTTTTTGCACTTTTTTTTTTAAAATAAAAAAACGCCTCCAAGATTTTTTTTTAAAAAAATGGTACGTTTGGTTCGCGAGATATACCGCATGACAGGAATGACGTTCAAACGGGCAAAACAGCAAACCCCGCCGACCCAAGTTTCCCAAAAACTAATAAGCTCTTAAGATTGCAAAGACGCTTTGATTGACACCTTAACCAAGTTGATACGACTTTGTTTACGTGAGTTATGCTCGTAGAAAAAAGTGTCCACGAACGTACATACACACACACACATACATCGCTATTTCAAAAAACACTTTATATATACTCGTAAGACCTCAAAACGTAAAGAAATGTTGAAAATTTGAATTTCAATTTTCGTGGCGATTGCAAGAACTTCCCATATACTGGGAAGTTAAAAAGCTGTATTTACCTAGTGTGAAACAATAAAATCAATACAAATAATGTCTTAGTCTCTAGTGTTCGTACAAAAAAATTATTTATAAGAACCCACAACGGCTTGGCCTGCAAGAATATATTTTCATTCATAGATGCATGGAATATTTTCGTAAATTTTCCCAAAAATGGAATGTTTTTTGGACGTCATTGAATGTGAATCCTAATCGAAAATATCATATGGGCAGTTATTGAAAAACTTACATTTTCGAGGCTTTGGTAACAAAAATTCATTGAATATGAAGCTGTTATTCTACAATGATTTTGTTTTGTACTAATAAAAAGTGAAAAATTAAATGAAGTTTAAGTTTTTCTAATTAATTAATCCTAATAGCTTAGTATGTTTGAAATATTTTTTTCAGGTTGGTTCATTAAAAATAGTCAATGAATATAGAGCATCAATTAGTTAAGAAATATTAGTTACATTCAAAAATAAGAAGAACTTCAATGTGCATTGAGCATGCTTCGAACAAGAAAAGAAAGAAATTGCAGCCACCCTGTATCTTCTTTGAACCTTGGGCTACTTTGCATTTCATTGGCGTCTTAAATCAAAATAACAAAAAGTAAATGAAAATTCACTTTTGGTTTTTTTTAAGGGAAATTCAATTCTTGAAGAAGCAATTTTCGTTACGCACAACACTTAAAATGTTGTATCCATCAATTGAAGCCAACTTGCTTAAAAAAGGTGAAAATTTTCTGGCTTAGTTGTAACAGTTCTATAAATGAATGTAACAAGCTCATAAACGTCCCGAAAATTTGCTGTTCCTTAAATTCTCTCCACTCTTAGAAATTGTCGGCTGGAAGGAAATCAATCAACCGTAGGAGTACATGCTACGCTCGAATAGCTGCGAATTGTTTCTTTCATGAAACATGAAAGCCCGGATAGTAATGAAAATCCGTGGCTCCGAACACGAAGGCATCATCAGATAATGTGTGTCCTGCTACAGGTACCGCAATTTGCATATCCTTGTCACTGTAGGTGTCGTTGCAGCTTCGTGAGCCTACATGATGGCGACCTGGCACCTACAAATGTGGCCCACTCTTCCTTTCATTCACTTATATCACGGATGGCATAAAATCCTTCAAAGCGTTTTGTTGTTTGTTACACGAAGGACGCACTTCTTGTTTATTAGTTCAAAATGAAAGTTTGCATGGAGAGAGCTCTTTGCAAATAAGGTTCGTTTTGGAGTGTTTGCGGCACTTTGGAACGAAGTGGCAAATTAATTGATTTCGACAATACTACCAAAAGGTGAATCGCGACTTCAAGGATAAAAGCGCTAACGTGTTCATGCTTAAGAGGATGCACGCAGGTTAGTTCCTCACAGTCTCTTTACACAAATCTGAATGTTGTAGATTGTTTGTCGTGGTAACTTTTCAAACAAGCCGCGAGGTGTGACCCTTGTGGTCCACACGGTCAACTTCCCAGTAACATCTACATAAACATCAACAACATTAAACACAATAATAATTTTGAAAATAATAAACCTTAAGTAATAACAATGAGAGGTATTCATAGCAGTAACAGGAATGAGTGAATATTAATCATATAATCTACGGGAGGGTCAATTGATTAAGTAAGGTTTTTGGTCGATGGGGACAGATCGATTTGATTGAATATTCACGCGGATCAATCGGTGGGAGCCTTTTCTACGTTATTTGTTATTTTCACATCGATGCTTGAAGCACAAAAGAGCACTAGCAAAAATGAATGGAGTTTTAGTTATCACGCTCACTGAAGAGATTTTATCGCACGATGGTCATTTTGAATAATTGCATTCAAAATTGCCATCACTTCGGCAAATCACTGAATTTGTATTTTTTCACGATTTTACAACAATGAGATTAATAATTAATTTTGAATTTCTCTTGGTTCTGAAAAATACTGAATATGCAGCCAAAAAAAGGGTCAATTGCGTGTAAAAAGTAAATTGTATTACAAATGATGATGGTTGTTGAAATCTTACGATTACTAAAGATTAAATCTACTAAAAACTAAAAAAAATATTTGATGAAAGCTTTTTTAAGCATATGATCTTGCAAAGTATTGACTATGAAACATTTTACCCTTCAAAGCGCTGATTACCACAAATGCAAATTTGATTAAAATTTCGATGGTTTTAAAAATTTAAGCAGTTTTTTTTAAATTAAAAGACTGTTAAAACTATTAAAAATCTGCTCAAGTTATGCAAATATTTGAAAACTTTGATTGAATTTCCAACAATTTATTCAGAATATAATCTTTCTAAAGCTGCGAATGATTCCTTAACCTCCTGCGACCAGTGGCGAGGCGTTCATATAAGCCGATTCCCATCGGCTTCCCTTTCCAAATATATTCCAAAAATGTCTAACACTTCAGTTTTATATGGGAATTAAGTGTTTATTTACTTGCATGCATCACTGTAAAAATGCACAATCGTTCCATTTGATCTCAGGGGTGATTCCATCATACTCCATTCTCTTCATTCTACACATCCTCATAGTTCCATAATGGCCAGCAACGCGATCAACATCTGTAAGAGTTGCAGCAAAGCTTTCCGAGTCTCGAATTCATCAATAATTTAAGATGCCGTGGGCATTCAACTCCCGTTTGTTGGAAAGGCAGCTCGGTTTACCTCAATAGGATATGGAAACAAATCAAAAAGCCGGTAGCGTTCCCGGCTTGCGAATCATCTGTGAAAATTGATGCTAGAAAATCATCGGCTTACCCACAGTAATTTTTCACCCCTCGCCACTGCCTGCGACCCCCGGGTCCAACAACGATACGCATGTTTAAGATTTTTCTCTGCGACATGTATCTAGATTGAGTAGAAGTTTTGCCGATAATGCCTCGGGATAGACACGCTTCAACATGTTAGCCATTTGGCATTTTTCCAGCTGGCAAGCTACGTCGGTTACTATCAGTGCAAGTTTGACTTTTTTTGCTGTAAGCGACATGTTGACTTTACGCAACGGTAAATATTACTTATATTACTTTCTTTGGCATTGTTTTGTTATAAATGAGTACTATTACCTCTATATTTTGTATTACTGTTAATATTTCACAAAAAGTTTCAAATTCAAATGGAAATTTGGACGTTTTTGTAGAAATATCATAGGCGATGCTTTGGGCACTAGGCACTTTTTTTATTAACTTCCCAGTATATAGGAAGTTCTTGTAATCGCCTCAAAATCGAAATTGAAATTTTCAACATTTCTTTACGTTTTGAGGTCTATAGAGTAGATATAAAGTGTTTCTAGAAAGGGATATGTATGTGTGTGTGTGGCTGTGTACGTACGTACATACGTTCGTGAACACTTTTTTCTACGAGCATAACTCACGTAAACAAAGTCGTATCGACTTCGTTGAAAAGTCAATCAAAGCGTTTTTGCAATCTTAAGAGCTGATTAGTTTTTGGGATACTTCGGTCGGCGGGGTTTGCTGTTTTGCCCGTTTGAACGTCATTTCTGTCATGCGTTATATCTCGCGAACCAAAAATACCATTTGCATGGTTAAGGTGTCAATCGACGCTTATTAGCATTTTTGTGAATCTATTAAATTTTGAAAAAAATCGTTGGCGCCGTTTTTTAATTTAAGAAAAAAAAGTGAAAAAATTAGGTTTTTTTAGTAAACAATAAATTTTTAACCTGATTTACGGAAGACAGTATTCAATTTTTATAAAAATTTATATACTTCAAGCAATGCTTGAAAAACATCATGAAAAATGTTTACTCATGATAACAAGAAATATTAAATAAAAAATAAAAAATCATTAACAGTCATCATGATTTTCAATTTCTTTCATTCACTATATCTCACGAACCAGATATAACATTTGCATCATTAAGGGGTCAACCGACGTGTTATAACATCTTTTTGATTATTTTCGCATATTAAAAACCCGTTTCAGCGGTTTTTTTAATTTAATAGAAGAAAATGCGAAAACTAAGGGTTTTTTCATAAAAAAAAAAAATTTTTAACCTGATTTGCACAACACAGTAATAGATGTTTATAAAATTTATACATTCCTATCAGTTTTTGAAGAGAAACCAGCAAAAATTTTTTCATGATTCTGAAAAAAATTCAATTAAAAATAAAAAAAATCATTCGAAGTTACCATATGAAAAGGGTTCTTCCGAATGATATTGCCTTATATTTTTTATTCTAAAAACTTTGTTGTAAAGTCAATCAAAGTTTTAAAATGTTTGGATAATTTGAGCAATTTTTTAATAGTTTTTGCAGTCTCTCAATTAAAATAAGCGGCTAAAATTCTGAAAACCATCAAAATTTCAATCAAATTCGCATTTGTGGTAATCAATCATCATCACCCATCCACCAAAAGCCTTACGTAATCAGTGGATGCTCTCGTAGATGATATGATTAATATTAACTCATTCCTGTTACTGCTATGAATACCTCTCATTATTATTATTTAAAGTAGTACTATTTTCAAAATTATTATTGTGTTTAATACTTTTAATGTTTATCTAGATATTACTGGGAAGTTGACCGTGTGGACCTCAAGCGTCGCACTTCGCGGCTTGTTTTATTTTACAGGTTACTTAACAGTAAATGAAATACAGGATTTCGTCAATTTCGACGTGTCAGATATTGAAGATGAAGCTAGCGATGATGAGGGTGATCTTCAAGTGAGACAAGAGGAAGTGATACCACCGATAGAAGCAGAGGAATGGAATGAATCTGATGATGAGCCTATGTCCTCTTTACGTGCCGAACATCCATCTTCACACCGTGATCGTATCCGATGGAAACATACCGAAGTTTTTCATTTTACTGACGATGAATTGAATGTTCCATTCGAACCATACATACATGTTGAGAACTCACTTGAGTATTTTGCTAAATATATCGATACTGGATTCTTCGAAATTATGGCTGAGGGTACCAACCTTCGCAGCGTACTGAAGACTGGGAAATCTTTGAATACAACACCTCATGAGCTCCGACAGTTCTTCAGCTGTTCTATGGCTAAGAGCATCCTTGATTTGCCTCGGATGAGGATTTACTGGGAACAGGAAACAAAAGTACACTACACTACACACCATCAGTCGTAACCGGTTATTCAATTGAGATCTAATTTAAAGGTGGTAAATGATGAAATTGTTAAGTGCTCGGAACGTTGATAAATTTTGGAAGACACGCCCTCTCGAGAGAATAAAACAGAGAAATACATTGTTATGGATTAGCAAATAATCCCGTTTACAGGTAAACGTAAGCAGAAGCAGGTAGTAAAAGGAAAGCCCAACCCAGAAGGCATAAAAATTACCACCATGGCTAATCGTACAGGTCTCCAATTAGACTTGTATATGGATCACGACAAAAAGGGCCACGGTTGACTCTGCGTCACCCGACATCTGAAAAATTGAAACATGGTGGGCGATTTGTCTTGAAACTAGTGGACACACTACCCACGGGTTGTTTCATTTTTATAGACAGATATTTCACATCAATTCTTCTTCTTGATGTATTAATAAAAAGGGGAATCTAGGCAACTGGAACTCTGATGAAAAATCGAGTGCCTGAGTACCAAAGACCGCGCACTACCAAACGAAGTGGATTCTTTAAATCGGATGGTATGTTACAAAAGGCAAGTAGAGGCAGTAATGGCTGCGTTGTAAGCTATGATGATGATATTGCTGTTATCAAGTGGCAGGACTGTAAACCGATTCATGTGATTTCAACAGAAGCTGCTATTCAACCACTGCGAGTGTGCCGTCGCTGCAGCAAGAAATAAAGAGCCTACATTGACGTTCCACAACCAGCAGCTGTCAAACAATACAATAAATTTATGAGCGGCATAGATTTATTATATCGAATTAAAGGCAAGTATCCCATGCGGGAAGAACTGCCAAATGGACTGTTAGAGATATCTTTCATTTTTTTGATTTCGCTGTCGCTGCAGTGTGGATAGGATAGAGAGAAGATGATTAAAAATCTGAACTCCAGAGCAACGACACTATGCAATATCTAGACTTCAAACTTGACGTGGCAAAACACCTAATTTATTCAGAACAACGAGCTGATGTGCCGTAATGTGTGCGTCCTCGTATCGCACCTACTATACGCAGTAGCCCGGCACAAACTCACAGCAGAAGTTCTCGAGACAGTCCTAATCAACTATTTCAAATAGAAAACGTAGACTGATCGAGCCTGTTCCCCACATCGCAACCACGACAAAGGAAGCAAAACATTTGCCAATACAGTAGAACCTCGCTATTCGTACACAATTCGTTCTAGCTGGCAGTTTGAATGGCGATTTGTACTAATGGCGAATCATTTTTTGCATAAGATATAACGTAAATTGCATTAATCGGTTCCATACTCTTTATTTAAACTAATGAGTTGAACAGTAGAAGTAATAAATGTACAATTGTATAATTTTTTAACACGATTTTTATTATTTAAACTCTACTTACATATGTATTACAATTCCTCATCACTTCCTATA
Organism: Oxycera nigricornis; assembly: GCA_963942545.1. Lineage (NCBI taxonomy): Eukaryota > Metazoa > Arthropoda > Insecta > Diptera > Stratiomyidae > Oxycera > Oxycera nigricornis. The sequence continues at coordinate 85,539,929 of OZ012660.1, read as the reverse complement.
TTGAAAACGTTAGATGATTTTTGGTCATTGACATATTAAAAAGGTATCCAATGTTGATTGTTTTTGTCTTTTTTTTAGAATCCTCCTAAAATGCTCCATCACATTGTCGTTAAATAAGTTAACGCTCCTATTCGCCACGGCTGTGTTTGGATGCCATTTTTGCACAATTTGTTCTATATTTTCCCAATGGTTACACTATTCTTTAATTTTTTTAGTTGAAATGTTTTCCTCTTCCTCTGAAGACACATTTTCAATCGCTTCCTGCTGTTCTCTCTGTAGTTCTTGAAGTTCTTTAGTTGTCAACTTATTTCAGTGATCTTCATTCAATTCCTCCACATCATCAGCGTCTACATCCAAACCCGGATTTTCCCAGGGACACAATTTCATTCACCACAAAAGCTTCCGTGGCAGTGTCTTCTCAGTCTTTTAGTGCCACACAGTCTGGCCACAGATTTCTCCAGGAGGATTTCAGTGTCCTCAAAGAAACTTCATTCCAGGCTTTGTCTATTATTCTCAAGTAATGGAGGACATTAAAATGGTTCTTCCAAAAGTCTCTGAGGGTGAGTTCTGTGTCAGAGGTCACTTCGAAACATCTTTGAAACAGTGCTTTTGTATAAAGTTTCTTGAAGTTTGAAATGACCTGCTGATCCATGGGTTAGATAAGTGGAGTGGTGTTAAGGGGCAAAAATCTCACTTGAATGAAACTGTATTCACCAGTCAGATCTTCCTCCAAACCTGGAGGGTGAGCGTTGTCCAGTACCAAAAGAGCTTTGAGTGGTAAATTTTTTTGCTCTAGATACGTTTTCACACTTGGGGCAAACACTTCATACATCCACTCGGTGAAAAACTGTCTTGTTACTCAAGCTTTAGGATGAGCCCTCCACATTACACCCAGGTTACTTTTGATGACATGATTTTTCTTAAAAACTCTTGGATTTTCTGAGTGGTAGACTAGTAGCGGTTTTATTTTGAGGTCTCCACTTGCGTTGGCACACAGCAGGAGTGTAAGCCTGTCTTTCATAGGCTTATGTCCTGGCAATGATTTCTCCTCTTTTGTGATGTAGGTCCTCCTTGGCATCTTTTTCCAAAAGAGGCCAGTCTCATCACAATTAAAAACTTGGTTAGGAGAAAATGCCTCATTTTCTACAAAGATTTTAAATTCACCAACAAACTTTTCAGCAGCATCTTTATTTGAACTAGCAGCCTACCCGTGCCGAATGACGCTATGAATTCCACTTCGCTTCTTAAATCGATCGAACCATCCCCTACTTGCTTTGAATACATCACTTTTTGTACCACTTGTTCCGGGAGTGTCTTGTTTTAGGTCGGCATGCAATCTTTTTGCTTTTTCGCAAATAATTGCTTCAGAAATGCTGTCACCTGCAAGTTGCTTCTCGTTGATCCAAACTAACAAAAGTTTTTCCACTTGTTCAATTACAGGTGGTCTATTGACGGCAAGAACTGTCACTACTTTTGCTACATTAGCCTCTTTTAATACGTTTTTATTTTTTAATATAGACGATATTGTTGACTTCGCCATTCCATAGCGAGTAGCTAAGTCAGTCACACGAGTCCCACCTTCAAACTTTGAAATGATTTCTTTTTTAACTTCAATCGTTCTTCTCACTGCTTTCCGTTTGGATGAATCACTTTTTATTTTTGGACCCATAGCAACACTATTATTATTTAATAAAAAAACAGCACAAAGGGTAGTGAGTACATACAAGACTGAACACGTGTTGAAGTGAACAGAAAGCGGCCAGCACAGCGAGAAGCGGGGAGCGGGGACTGGCCGGTGCGGTGCAAAGTTGCGCGTGAATGTAGTCCGAATCGCGAAAAAGCGTACGAATGGCGATTTAAATTTTACTTGAACAAGTTGTACGAATAATGAGTTGTCCGAGTAGAGAGGCGGACGAATAGCGAGGTTCCACTGTATATATGCGAAGAAGAACCAAACTAATTGATGAAAATGCCGAGATAAAGGCTGAAATCAGTTAACATTTATAAAATGTTCGGAATTTTATATTTTTCTGTATCATAATGTCAACCGAAACTGTTTCTTCAATTATCATACCGATTAATAATACTAAGTATAATAGTTCAAAAAGCCAACATGTAACATGTTCTTGTTAAAATAAAAAGAAATTTACTTGATTTCAATGAACCCTTCAAATACTTCCTAAAACCCAAAGTATCACTTGTAATACCATCCCTTACTCCGAAAATAAGGGTGGTAGATTTTTAAAACTGAAATATGTACTAATATTGGAGATAATAAGTAAAAAATAAGCTGTCATTAATAAAGAAAGCGTAACTAACTCTTGGGTCTCTGGAGGTTAGAACGTCTAATAATACTCGACGGCCATGCAAGCAATCAATGCATTAAAAGAAAACATGCTTTTCCCAAGAATATCAGAGCGTTTTGAAAATTTCAATAAAATATATGTAGAAAAAATTACATAAACAATTAATTTGTAATCTGAATAGTATTGCTTGATATTTTTATTATTCTTTTCCATTAAAACGCTATAGTTTTTAATTTTTTCCATATATATATATTTCGGGAGTCAGTTGCTCCCTTTTCAGTGGTGATTATTTTCTAAGAATACGAGACCCTTGTTTGGAATTTTCTTAGAAAATTAGAAAATAATCGCCATTGAAGAAGGGAGCAGCTTACTCCCGAAATATATATATGGAAAAATTAAAAACTATAGCGTTTTAATGGAAAAGAATAATAGAAATATCAAGCAATCGTTTGAAGCGCTAAACATGGGAGAAAATTCAGAACTGAATTGTATGACGATATAAATAATATGATTAATTTCAGTTATTATCATTGTTATTATTTAGATTCTATTTATTATTCCAATTAATTTTCGTATTTTTGTATTACTTTAAAGTTTTTCGTGTGCATCTCAATGGTCGCGCCTTGCGGCTTGTTTTGTGAAATCATCTCGCGAGGAATAGACTAAAGATTTCTGTCTAGAAAAATGCCAGAAAACACGATTGTGTTCAAATTTAAATACTAGAAAATGTAGCATTTAGCCTTAACCTCCATGCAAGCTCGACTAATTAAGTAAACCTTGCGGGTTTGACGTTTTAAATCAATATTAAAAGTATCCTTGCATCTATTTTGATTGAAAGTTTCAAGTAAAATGTTCACATTTTTTACGTGACAAATAACATTAACAGAAGCGAAAAACATCTCCATGAAAATTCAACTCGAACAAGGCTCTGAAAATTTGCTTGTTGTTGCGTTTGTTTCAGGATACGAATTATGTGCCAAGTAGGCGAAATGTTTTCCTACTGAACGAAAACTGGTGGAAATCTCATCAAGTCCTCAAATCTATCAAAACGGAATAGGTCGACCGCAAGTTTGTGTTTTGTGAAGCGTATCAAGTGATGAACAAAAAGTGGAGCAAGGCGTGAAGATAACAATTAGCGCACCGCTACGGAAAAGTGGATTAAGTTTAGAAAGCGTTTTTTTTTGAAGATTTCAGAATTCTGTTTTTAAAAGTGCGGGTAGAGTTGAACAGTGGCTCAAACGTATAATCGGACAACGATAGTGCTTAGGTAAAATAAGTTAAAATTTGTCAAAAAAAATTACGCAATATAAGGTAAATATAAATAAATTTAATTCTCGTTTTTTTATATTTTTAAGGCATATACTAAAATAACGCATTTTTTAATTCATACATAACAAAACCAATTATAACAATTAACATCTCTACACAACAAGTCAAACATATAACCGGACAAACTAGAAAAAGTTAATAAATCATATATAATTTTTAGTGTTAGTACTTGGTTGCAAATCCTTTTGACTCAATAACAGCTTTTAATCGGTTTGGCATTGAATTGACTAAATTTTCACAAAAATTGGGTTCAATTTTCCTCCATTCATTCTGTAATGCCTGTTTTAATTGGCTTATAGTATTGAACTATTTATCGTAGAGCCTTCTTGAAAGTTCTTCCCACAAATGTTCGATAACATTCAAGTCCGGCGACTGTGCAGGCGTTTGCAATAGTTTGGGACAATTATTTATCAGCCAAAGTCTTGCAACCTGCGATGTATGTTCCGGATTATTGTCCTGGTAGAAAGCAAAGTTCTGTAAAATGCCTAATTTTTCGGCACTTTGCCTGACATTTTCTTTTAAAATGTTCAGGTACACAAATTTGTCCATATTACCTTCGATAAAATGCAAATTGCCCACCCCCGCACTGGACATACAGCCCCAAACCATTGTAGTAATTTTTGGATGAAATTCAGTGTTGGGTTTTCGCCACACGTACGTCGTTCCATCTGATCCAAGTAAGTTAAACTTACTCTCATCAGTAAATAACACCTATATATTGTATAAAAACCACATAAGTATTTCATTTAATATCCAGAAAACCTTTCTACCTTCTTCCAAAATTTAGAGTCTTTGAAGAAATATTCCTTTGCAAATTTCAAACGACATAACTTATTTTTAGCGCTTATGAATGGCTTTTTCCTGACAACTCTGCCATGGTAATTATTTTTTCTCAACACATTTTGTACAGTTTCAACACATACATCCTTTCCAATATTGTCATGTACAAAAGCTTTCAACTCCTAGGTTGTTTTTAATGGATTTACCTTTACTGTTGCCAGAATACGCCGTTGATCATGCTCATTTAATATGTGTCCTTGACTTTTTCTGCTTTTGTTTGCAATTTTATTTTCATCACGATACCTTTTTATAATATTGTGAATGGTAGAATGGCTTCTTCCAACGGTAACTCCTACATCTCGTACCGAATTTGCTTCTCCATAATGCTGACGAATTAGTTTACGCATTTCCAAAGTATTTTGTCTCTCTTTTGGTGCCATTTTGACACTTATTGCAGTTCACACTGACTACTAAAACCGAAAGAAGCTAATTCATGGAAATTTCTCAGAAAACACAGCAATGCTAACAAGTGTTGCCGTATCTGTCTTCCTTGTCCGATTATTTGTTTGACTTGGATTATGGAACCACCTATTGTTATGGTTAAATTTTACATACAAGAATTAAAAAATTTGTATTTTTTCATATTAAATTACATTTATGGAAGGTGTGAAAAGACTTAAACTACATAGCATTAATAAAGTGCAATAATTTCGTAACATTTTCATATGTTCTAGCTGAGCACTATCGTCGTCCGATTATACGTTTGAGCCACTGTATATTGCTGGTGTGCTTATTATGAAATTTAAATTTTTTCTATGTTTGCACAGTATAAATCGACTAAACTTTCCAATTTCGATAGCCATATGCACTGAAAAACTTCTATGGAAATTATATAGTTGCGTTTCAGTATCTTGCAGAGAAAATTCAGTAAAGTCAAACAGAATTTTGCCTTAAAGCCCATTTGAATAATTAACAATATAACGATCTGAATATTTCAATCAATTCAGTGACAATAAGATTTATCTCAAATGGTTCCAACTTCTATAGAAGAAAGAACACTAAACAAAACAAGCCGCGAAGTGCGACTCTTGAGGTCCACACGGTCAACGTCTCAGTAATATCTAGATAGACATTAAAAATATCGAACACAATAATAATTTTAAAAATACTACTACTTTAAATAATAATAATGAGAGGTATTCATAGCCGTAATAGGTATGAGTTAATATTAATCATATCACCTACGGGAGTATCCATTGATTACGTAAGGCTTTTGGTTGATGCGGGTAGATTTATTTGATCAATCAGTCGGTGGGGATCTTTTCTACGGTATTTGTTATTTTCACATCGATGATTGAAGGACAAAAGAACGCTAGCAAAAATGAATGCAGTTTTTGTTATTACTCTCATTGAAGAGATTTTTCACGTGATGGCCATTTTGAATAGTTGCGTTCAAAATTGCCATGACTTCAGCATAGGCACTAAATTTATATTTTTTCACGAATTTACATCAATCAAATTAATAATTGCTATATATTTCCTACTGGTCTTAATAAATTTTGAATATGCAGTCACAAATAGGTTCAATTGCATGTAAAAAGTAAAATGTAATTACAAATGATGATGGTTGTTGAAATCTTACGATTACTAAAGAATGAATCTACTAAAAACTACAATGTTTTATTCGATGAAAGCTTTTTAAACCATATGTTCTTGCATTGCAACATATTGACTAAAACATTTCACCATTCAAAACGTTGATTACCACAAATGAAAGTTTGATTGAAACTTTGATGGTTTTCAAAATTTAAGCAGTTTTTTTTAATTAAAAGACTGCAAAAACTATTCAAAATCTGCTCAAATTATGCAAATATTTTAGAACTTTGATTGAATTTACAATGATTTCTTTAGAATAGAAGATATAAAGTAATATCATTCGTATGAACCCTCTTTACACTTTGAATGATTTTTTATTTTTTATTTAGTTTTTTTCATAATCATGAAAAAAAAATTTGCTGGTTTCTCTTCAAAAACTGATAAGAATGTATAAATTTTACAAACATTTATTACTGTGCTGTGCAAATCAGATTAAAAAAATATTTTTTATGAAAAAAACCGCAATTTTTGCCATTTTCTTCTATTAAATTAAACAAAAAACGGCTGAAACGAATTTTTATAATGTTAAAAAAATAACAAAGATGTTAATACACGTCGATTTATACATTCATGATGAAAATTTTATATCTAGTGGGTGAGTGAATCGTAGTGAATGACAGAAATGACCTAGAACATTATGATGACTGTTAATAATTGTTTGTTTTTTATTTCATGTTTTTTTGCAATCATGAGAAAAAAATCTTATGATGATTTTACAACCACTACTTGGAGTAAATAAATTTTATAAAAATTTATTACTGTCTCCCGTAAATCAGGTTAAAAATTTTTGTTTATTAAAAAAAAATTTATTTTTTTGAGTTTTTTTTTCTTATATTAAAAAATGGCTCCTACGATTTTTTTTCAAAATTTGACTGATTCACAAAAATGTTAACATGAATCGATTGACAGCTTAATGATGCAAATCGTAAGTTTGATTCGCGAGATATAACGCATAACAAATATGACCTCGAAGATCATGATGACTGTTAATGATTTTTTTATTTTTTATGTAATTTTTTTAATTTTAAATCATGTAAAAAAAATTGATAATATTTTTACAAGAACTGTTTGGAGTATATAAATTATATAAACATTGATTATATTGACTTGAAAATAAGGTTAAAAATTTGTTGTGTTTGAAAAAACACAAATTTTTGGCACTTTTTTTTTAAAATTAAAAAATGGCTTTAAATTTTTTTTTCAAAACTTGCTAGATTTACAAAAATGTCAAAACGCGTTGATTTACATCTTAATGATGCAATGCGTATGTTTGGTTCGCGAAATATAACGGATGACAAATATGACCTTGAAGATCATGATGACTGTTAATGATTTTTTATTTTTTATTTGATTATTTTCGTAATTATGAGAACATTTTTTGATTTCGTTTTTACAAAAACTGTGTGGAGTATATAAATTATATAAACATTGATTACTAGGGCTTGAAAATAAGGTTAAAATTTCTTGTTTTGGAAAAAAACCTAATTTTTTGCACTTTTTTTTAACAAATTAAAAAACGGCTCCTACAATTTTTTTAAAATTTGATTGACTCACACAAATGCTAATACGCGATGATTGACACCTTAACCATCCAAATCGTATGTTTGGTTCGCGAGATATAACTCATGACAGAAATGACCTTCAAACGGGCATAACAGCAAACCCCCTGACCGAAGTTTCCCAAAAACTAATCAGCTCTTACGATTGCAAAGACGCTTCGATTGACACCTCAACTAAGTCGATACGACTTTGTTTACGTGAGTTATGCTCGTAGAAAAAAGTGTCCACGAACGTATACACGTACATATATACACACACACATACATCTCCCTTTCTAAAAACACTTTATATATACTCTTTAGACCTCAAAACGTAAAGAAATGTTGAAAATTTCAATTTCGATTTTCGAGGCGATTACAAGAGCTTCCCATATACTAGGAAGTTAATAATATTTGTATAAAGACCTACAACGCAAACGTAAATGATTTATTAACTTAAACCATCGCCAGAAATGAGTCAACGCGTCAAAAATTTTGTTGGCCTGAAATTTGTTGCGATTGCGGTTCGCTACATACCATTTGCTTAGAAATCTTAGCGCATGTTGCTTTACAATCGCGAAACATTTTCTTCATAGATGAACTTTTGCATGCTCTCGCACACATGATTCCTTAAAGTACATTAGACTTCTTCAACACATCTTTTATCAAAATTTATAGAATTCAAAGGTTCAGGACACATCATGACAAGCAAGCGTGCCTTGAAACTAATTTTGAGATAGGCGTATTAATTAGCATTTCAATGTTGTGTTGAAATTCAACTTCATATTTGTCGCCTTGAAGAATGTAAGGATTGTTCCAAAAGCAACACATCTTATTAGCAGCCATTTACTAGAAAACATTTCCATGAGATAAACGTACCCAAAATATTGTGGCTATGTATGAATCGCTTTGCGTACAACGAAATCCTACCGAGAACGACTACAAGAACGGAAGGACCTAAACACATGTTTTCTTGTTACTCTCGTCTTGGGGTTCCAGAGAAGAGGCTTAAACAATGACAGCCTTTACTTCCGAATCGTTTGATTAATTATTTGAATTAATCGAGGGCTTAGGTTCTCCAATATTCCTTGTCCCTACAAAACATTGTGGCATGTTGCTCAGAAACAGTTGCAAACTTTAAAATGATAAGTTGATTGCTAAGCACATTGATTTTCGGATTTGAGGCGACCGAAAGTGGTTGCCGCCGAGGATAGTAAAAGGTATTTGTTCTAAAGAATTTGTGCATCAATTTAAAGAACGGGTTTCAAGTTTTTGAATAGCAAAACAATATTAATTTTGAGTTGTTGGAAAATGGAAAATTTCATCAATAATGTTAACGAGAAGAAACCTTTTGGTTAGAAGTAGAATTCAAAACTTTGAAACTTTAATCTTCTTAAATGCTTTGTAATACTTTGTTTCATCTAGTTGCAATGGTCAATTTGTGATGATCTTGTAAAATGGTTTTAGAATAAATTTTGGGTATGTTTTTGAAACAAAAGAACTTTTTGTATGTCCGAAAGTGGCTGTCAGATTGAAGGGTATATTCACATGACTTTCAATTAGTGATGGGCACTATCGATAGTTTTTACTATCGATAGTACTATCGATAGTTGAAAAAACTATCGAATAACTATCGCCTATCGATAGTTTTTATTCAGCACGGTAGATACCATTGTCGATGTTAATGAATGAAGACAAACGCGAGGTGTGACGTCTAAGGTCCACACATTCAACATACCAGTTAATAAAAACGTTTAACTGAGCCAATAATGAAAAGAGCTCATAAAAATTAGTAAAGTGCTAATAAAGCAAATATTATACATTTTATCCCCTTAGTTATTATTAATATTAATTGGTTTTAAGTATTTTGTGCATCATAACAATTGCGTTAGATTTTCTATTTCGTATGTCGCCAACACTTCATTCTCAACATTTGCTTATCTTCAAAATACGATCGCTACCACTACATACACAAGAAAAAAATTTATTCTTCGAGCCGGAATTATCTACATGCTTAAATTTCAAGTCAATCCAACAAAATTTTCTGATCGCCTCGCCTCGATCCGAAAGATGCAGCTTGGACACTTGAAGCACACTTCAAGTATACTACATATATATAAGCACCACTCAATCCCTGTGACGTGACGCGATGTCCATTGCCCACTCACAATGTGGTGTTCGCTTTGCCACATTTCCACAAAACCCATCATTTTCATTCATTCGGAAAAGTTATTCGATAGTCTCAAGCGATCGTCATTTTCATTCATTGGCAAGATTTATTCGATAGTTTCTGGCGATAGTCTTTTTCATTCTCCAGAAAAAGTTATTCGATAGTTTTATTCGATAGTCTTTTTCATTCACGGAAAAAAGTTATTCGATAGTTTTTGGCGATAGTCTTTATCATTCACTAGAAAAAGTTATTCGATAGTAAAAACTATCGAATAACTTTCCGATAGTTATTCGATAGTCTTTTTCATTCACTAGAAAAAGTTATTCGATAGTTTTATTCGATAGTAAAAACTATCGAATAACTTTCCGATAGTTATTCGATAGTGCCCATCACTACTTTCAATATAATTCTGGCTTTATCGATATTTTTTAAATCATGGTTTGTGTTACTGTGTAATTATTACAAAAATTACAGAATCTAGGCAAAAATATTGTTCGTGTCATGAAAATCGTACTGTTACATTCCGCATGAAGAAATAAATGAATGTTTTACCAAAAAAACAGTACCGATTTAATGTATTCACCGGTTATTTCTGCGATTTGGTACTATTTTAAACAGTTCCGTAATATTTTTTTAACTTTTCAGTAGGGGAAAGTGGGGTAATTGAGAACGGCGGAATATCAAATATTCCCCCCACACTACACCGCTCGCGCACTTTCAGTTGACGCCATTGAATAAGGAGAATAAGGAAGCGAAGTCACCTATGCCGGCCTGTAAGCGGCGGTGAAACAATTTTACTACATTCAAAGCACTTGCTCTCATGAGAGTGCAAAGCAGCACACATTTCCCCTTACTCGCCCCGTGGCCTATACATTTCACCTACACTGCCGCCTAGTCACACAGCAAGGTGTACAATACATGCAAATACCCTCACGGATAGTATGCCGTGGTCAAACTTAAGTGTCAAACTTAATCCCATATGTTTCTTGTTCCGGCCATTGTTATTGCGGAATTTCTTTGGCGGGATCGAGCGTGACGCGTAAAAGTTGTAAAAAATCGCCGAAAAGGAACTATTTAGTGAGAAGTTGGTGTGTAATCGCGAAACGACAGAATAATATATCGTGTTTCAGTGATTCATTGGTGAAAAAGTGAAAGATTGCTGTATAGTAAGCAGACAATGCGTTGCTGCTACCCGGGATGCAAATCTTTGCAGGGAAACAAAGCCGTCCGACTTTCTTTCTTTCAGTGAGTAAATAACATTTCACTTTGTACAAAAAGTTTTGGTTAAGTAGATATTTGTGATGTTTTCATTTAAAATTTGAAGTGCAAAGTTAAGTAATTGCATTTCCAGCCATGGAAGACTTAGTTGTCAAATTCGAGACATATGATCATCGGTAGTTCAGTGTCGGCACAATGATACCACGAAGTGGGGTTATCAACTTTTTGAATTTATTTTCAGATTTCCGAAGTCACCAAGTCGAGCCGCACAATGGCTACATATGTAAGACCTCCTCCGAAAAGCTTTCAATTAGAAATAAGTATAGCAAATTAATTCATTTTAAGGGGATGTATATTATAACCATAATTATGTATGTTAGTCTGTTTGATTTAAGGTACTGTTCCAATTATAAATGTATAAACTAATAAAATAAACTTTTGTTGTACTTCCTGTTGTTAATTCAAGACTTTAATTTCCCAATAATTTCTTTAGGCAATATAAATTTTTGAATGAAACCCATTTGAACCAACGATTTTCACCTACGGCACTGGTGCATTTTGCGTGATTTTCTGTCTCGTTCTACGAAAGTCGAAAATTGCTTCAATTCTCTTTGCTGATTTCGCTTCCTTACTCTCCTTATTCAATGGTTGACGCGCTTGGCGTTCCTCAGTGTGCCCGCTGAAGTGTGTGTGAGAAGACGTCCACAAGCTGTCACGGTGAGTCAGACAATATTCTACGTACTTTTGTTACAATTTTTGTCGTATGTAGAAATCGATATAAAATCATAATTTTGAGCATGTAATATCTCTTTATAAATTCTATGCAGCGTTAAGTTCATCGAAGATAATATTACCACTTACGACTGTTTTGATTTGAGTTGCCTATTTCGGGTAATTAACAACGGCGTCAGGCAGGTAAATGTGAACGTTTCTAATTACCCCTATTAATTGATTGATCCTGTAATAATCTTCTTACATTCGATATTGTTTTAGATGCCTAGACTTTACAAAAGAACAACTACACCTAGATATGAAATTGAAGATCTTCGCCGTGCCATACAAGATGTAAGGAGTAAACAGCTTACTTTGGGCAAAGCAGCCATCAAATACTCAGTGCCAAAAACAACGTTCAATAACGTAAATCAAAACTTATTTAAGGAACCAAAAAAGGTCGGTACACTGTCTTTAATAAAAACCAAGAAGACCAGTTAGAAGGATACTCGATTGTTTTTTATGGCATAACACCAAAGTCACTACGAAAGATTGCTTTTACGTTAGCTGAAGCTAATAAATTGAAACATCGATTCAACAAAGAATCTCAGTTAGTAGGCAAAGACTGGTACTATTCTTTCATGTCTAGACATCCTTCTATCAGTCTACGTACTCCAGAAGCTACGTCACTTAATTGAATAAAAGCTTTTAACGCTACTGAAGTTAAGCTATTTTTTGATTAGCTGGAAGTCTTTCAAACTAAATACAGTTTTCCTAGTCATCGTGTCTTCAATATTGATGAAACAAGGATAAGTACTGTTCAGAAAAATTCCAAAATTTTGGCTCCAAAAGGCTTGAAATAAGTAGCAAAAGCGACAAGTGGAGAACGCGGTGTCACCACAACTGTAGTTTGTGTTGTCAGTGCTAATGGTTTATATGTACCTCCAATGTTTATCTTCAAAAGAAAGAGAATCAGTGAACTGTTACTTAAAGGCTGTAATAATGATATGATTGCTACGGTTTCTGGTTCCGGTTGGATAAACGAGTCCATGTTCGTTGATAAGCTTCAACACATCATTTATTTTGCAAAACGTACCAAAGAAGAACCATTATTGATAACTCTAGATAATCACGAAAGTCACATTAGCCTGGGAGCATACAAAATTTTTCGTAAGCACAATCTGCATGTTATTTCCTTACCACCTCATGTATCTCACAAAATGCAGCCACTGGACTTGACTTTCTTCAGTTCACTGAAAATGACATACAATCGAGAGTGTGCGCTGTACATGGTTAACAATCCTGGCAAACGAATCACTCAATACGAAGTTGTGGTGCTTTTTACAAATGCATACAACAAAACAGCCAACATAAGCAAAGCTGGAAGTGGATTTAGAGTGGCTGGAGTTCATCCTATTGATACAGACAAGTTTAAAGAATGTTTTGAAAACAAGTCATAAGATGAGTCTAACGCCAGTCAAACTGAAGCACTGAGCAAAGCTGCAGTGAACTCATTGACAGTGAGAGTCAAAATGCCACTTATGTTTCTGAAAATCAAACCGATATGGAAGTGAGTGCTCCTCCATCCAATCCTGTGCGTCTTGTTGAAATTACCAATGTTCCTGTCATTACTGAAGTAACAACTTCGAAGCGAGGAAATAAAAGGCATTCTCAGATTTTATCCAGCACACCAATAAAATATAAATTAGAGGAAAAACAGAAAAGACAAGTTGAGAGAAAAATTAAAAAAGAGAAAATTCAAACGAAAAAGACCACTATAACTACAAAAACGACGCTACAAGTTAAATGTAAAGGCGTCAAAAATTTGAAGAGAGCATTCGAAGAAAATGAAAATGATTATTACTGTATATTCTGCAGCGAAAAATACAATATTAATTTCCACCTAGAGAAGATTGGATCATGTGCGCCATTTGAAACAACTGGGCACATGATAAATGTACAACTTATAGCACATGATAGCAATGACCTTCAAGGGGTTAGTTCAAACAGCAAACCCGACCGAAGTATCCAAAAAACTAATCAGCTCTTAACATTGCAAAGGCGCTTCGATTGACTTCTTAACGAAGTCGATACGACTTTGTTTACGTGAGCTATGCTCGAAGAAAAACTGTCCGCAAACGCACATATGTACATACACCCACACATACATACTTCTTTCTAAAAAACACTTAAAATATCCCAAAACGTTAAGATATGTTGAAAATTTCAATTTCGATTTTCGAGGCGAGTACAAGAACTTCCCATATACTGGGAAATTAATAAGAAATAATTATTAGTCTCGTTGATGTAAAACCGCGAAAAAATGCAAATTCAGTGATTCAGCCAATTTTGAACGCAACTTTTTAAAATGGCCATCACGCGACAAAATGTCTTCAGTGGGCGTCATAAAAAAAACTGCATTCATTTTTGCTAGCGCTTTTTGTTCTTCAAGCTTCGATATGAAAATACCAAATAACGCTTTGTAACCTGTCCTCCCTCTGATTGATCCGCGTAAATATTCAATCAAAATCCTTACGTAATCAATGGACGCTCGCGTAGATGATACGATTAATATTAAGGAGCTAGGTTATCGGCCAAAAAATTTGTTTTTTTCACGAATTTGTTCTTAGGAATCTATGTTAGAAATTGTTTTAAATATTTTTCGGTTTAATAAATGCACTATTGAAATATAAAAAAACATTTATTAATTTTAATATATATATATATACAATGCTGCTATCTATATAGACATACAAAAAACGGTGCGCAGTGTCCCAGAGTTTTTGCAGGAACAGAAAATCTGAAACACAAAAACAAAAAAACATTTTATTCAATAGCCTGCTGGCCATCGTCTGAACTATAATTTTAATTTTAGGAGCAAAAATAACAAAATGGCGGCTGTTTGAACAAACGGAATCGAAAAATCCCCCTTTTTTCTAGATTTTTCCTTGTAAAACAATAGAAAAAATTTGAATTGTGACATAGTTATAGTTCCAACTATACCTATATATGTAACAAACAGTGCTTAAAATTTCCGACGGATCGACCGTGTAGCTTTCGAGAAATCCCTGGGACAGTATAAAAAAACATGATTTTGAGAAAAACCCGTTTAAAGTTATTTTATAATTATTTTTATAAAAATGATACAACTAATCAGCGATACCGTCACCATAGAGAATACAATATTAGCCTGATTTTTTTCAAAGGTATTCACTTTCGAGAAAGGAAAATGAAAAAAAATTCGATTTTTGTAATGCATAAACTAGCAAAGCCCCTAAATCATTTCAATTACTGTTATAAGAGGTACATTATTATTATTTAAAGAGGTATTTTTTTCATAAGTATCATTGTGTCTCTCATTCGGTGCTGGCTGTTATGTCGGCTCTCTAATTAAGTTTTATTCGTGGTCTTAGCAGCGTTTTATATCAGCAAAGCAAAAGCATTCCGCAATTTATTTTTAACGGTAGAGATAGTTACAAAATACTGTCTTTTAGTCAAAAAAAACTTTAAAAGACATTCCGGGGAGTGTTACTAATGAGACCGACAAAGCGACACAAAATGGAAAGATAAACGTGTTAAAAATACAAGAAAATGGATAGACAATTACTTGATATTAAAATGCAGCAATGCTCTAATACTCTTTTAATTGAAATTCATACTTAAACTGCATTTTGTGCGCAAAATAAGCTAAAATCCACTAAACTAACAAAAGTCCAGTAAAAAAGAAATAGTTATATTTTTGTATTAGGTAAAAAAAATTCTCCCAAAGTGTGTGCTTTGGTTTAGAAATTGTGAAAACAATTGGGAAGTAGTGTTGGTCAAAATTATGCTAAGTCAGGGCGCAGGAGCGGTTTGGCACAGTTTGAATTTTTTCATAAGCAATAGGTAAAGACTGTTTTTATTCCGACGATCCATACAAAATTGACACCCACAATAAAAACATTCGTACTTTTCGTCAAATAATCAAGAGATAAAATACTTTAACATTGAGTTGAGAGGATAAAATATTGCTGGGCTGTGCCGTGGCAATTATTTAGCTGCACTTATTTTGAGGAATAATCGGATGGCAAAGACTTTCCATGCAAGCAACAATCATTAATTTACTTGCATAATCATGCAAATCGATGAGTTTCAATCGCGATAATTCATTTATAATGGCAATAATAACTCTAAATTAGACAGAAAAAGTGTTTTGTATTTTTTTAGGTTTGAATTCAGCGTATACGTATTTTCGACTTATATTGTCTAGTGCTAGCTTGTTTCTAAAACAAATATTGAATTATTAACTTTCCAGTATATGGGAAGTTCTTGTAATCGCCTCGAAAATCGAAATTGAAGTTTTCAAGTTTTCTTTACGTTTTGAGGTCTATAGAGTATATAAAGTGTTTGTAGAAAGAAGTATGTATGTGTGTATGTACGTACGTACGTGCGTTCGCGGACAGTTTTTCTACGAGCATAACTCACGTACACAAAGTCATATCGACTTTGTTAAGGTGTCAATCGAAGCGACTTTGTAATCTTAAGAGCTGCTTAGTTTTTGGGACACTTCGGTCGGGGGGGTTTGCTGTTTTCACCCCTTGAAGGTCAACCATGTTATGCGCTCTATCTCACGAACCAAACATGCGATTTTTATCATTAAGGCGGCAATCGACGCATATTGACATTTACATGTTTCTGTCAAACTTTCAAAAAAATAGTTCGAGCGGTTTTTTAATTTTTTGAAAAAAAGTGCAAAAAATTGGGTTTTTTTTTTAAAAACATCAAATTTTTAACTTGATTTTCAACACGCAGTAATAAATGTTTATAAAATTTATATACTCCAAACAGTTCTAGTGAAAAAACCACCAATTTTTTTTCATGATTACAAACAAAATGAAATTAAAAATAAAAAATCATTAAAAGTCATCATGACCTTCATGGTCATTTATGTCATTCATTATATCTCGAGCACCAAATATAATCTTTGCATCATTAAGGTGTCAATTTTAACGATGTTGTAAACTTTTAAAAAAATCTTTAAATCCATTTTTTTTAATTTAAAAAAAATTAATTAATAGTTAATAAAATAAACATCGTAATAATAAATGTTTTTAAAATTTATAAACTTTAATCAATTTCTGTAGAGAAACCAGCAAAATATTTTCTCATGATTTCAAAACAAAATGAATAAAAAATAAAAAAAAATCATTCAATGTCACGATGTAAAAAGGGTTCATACGAATTTGTATACCTTAAATCTCTTATTCTAAAGACATTGTCGTAAAGTCAATCAAAGTTTATTAATATTTGCAAAATTTGAGCAGATTTTCAATTGTCTACACAGAACCGTGTTTTAACTTTAATGAAAAAACTGCTTAAATTTTGAAAACCATTACAAATCAAATCAAATTTGCAATTGTGGTAATCAACGTTTTGAATGGTAAAATGTTTTGTAGTCAACACTTTTTAAGATCATATGCTTTGAAAAGCTTTTATCAAATAAAAAGTTGTAGTTTTTAGGAGTTTTGTTCTTTAGTATTCGTAAAATTTCAGTTACTTCCTTCATCATTTGAAATACATATATTTTACTTTTTACGTGCAATTGAACCTTTTTTGACTGCATAATCAATGTTTCTCAAAATCAACAGAAAATAAGAAATAATTATGAGTTTCATTGATGTAAAATCGTGAAACAATACAAATTCAGTGATTATGCCGAAGTGCTACCAGTTTTGACCGCAACTATTCACAATGGCCATCACGCGACAAAATCTCTTCAGTTGTCGTAATAACAAAACTGCATTCATTTTTGCTAGCGCTGTTTTGTCCTTCAAGCATCGATATGAAAATAACAAATAGCGTAGAAAAGGCTTTGTAACCTGTCCCCCCTCCGATTGATCCACGTGAATATTAAATCAAACCAATCCAGGAAAATCTTTACGTAATCAATTGACGCTCGCGTAGATGTTACGATTAATATTAAGTCATTCCAATAACTTTTATGAGAGGTACATTTTTATTATTAAAATTAGTATTATTTCCATAATTATTATTGTGTTTAATATTTTTAATATTTATGTAAATATTACTGGGAAGTTGACCGTGTGGACCTCAAGGGTCGCACCTCACGGCTTGTTTAATTCTACTTTACAAGATAATACTGATTTTCTTTCTTACAGGCAATTCTTGGAGACTCTCTAATACATCTTCTTTAGAGTTGTAATTTAAAGTTTTGTAGCGTTAAACCAGTACAATTAGGGATTTGAATGAAATTTCTGCAGGAAGCGAACAAATGTTAGGAAATTTTTGCTACTTTTCCTCAAAATTTAGAAGATGAAGATGATACAACGCACTCATATCTTGTATACAAATATCTTCTATCAATCTCCGTTTATCCATATTTTGCTAGGATTTTATGTTCCAAATCAACACATCTAGCAAAGTGTATTTGGAAATTATATTTATATTACAGAGCGAATTTATTTGCCCGAAATAATAAACTAATGGCACATCGATCAGGCGATAAAGATAATTGACACGATGTAAAATTAGATGATGAAGGAAAACAGATTAACTTCAAAAAATTAGAGATTCCTTATTGACCATGTCAATGGAGCTGAAAGATGGATGAACGTTGCAACTTGATGGTTTAGAGGAAGGAAGGTAAAGAAAAACAGGCCGAGGAAGGAAAAAAAGGTCAATCTAGACAAGGGAAGAAAAACCAGATAGAACATTAACGATAAATAACGTATTGAATAAGTTCAGAATAACGGCTGAATATATTAAATAAGTATATGTCACTATTATCTTTTTAACTTCCCAGTTCCCTATGGGAAGTTATTGTAATGGGGTCGATTTTGCGAATCCGAAATTTTGACATATTTCCACGTTTTAAGGTCTCTAGAATCCAAATCCATTTTTTTTAGAGAGATGCCTGTGAGTGTGTATGTACGTATGTGCGGATGTGCGTATGTACGTATGTGCGTTCGGAATAACTTTTCGTCTTGATTATCTCAAGAACCAAAGATCATATTGTCGTGGGACCGGTTTTAAACGACGCGTAATTACGTAACTTAGAACTGAATGACTTTTCAGCAAAATCGATTGAGCCGTTTTTTATTTAGGATGAAAAAACCCGCAAAAACCACTAAAAATTGCTCATTTCTAAACTGTTGATACGCACTATTAATTCGTGCAGATACCAAATACCTTCATAGTAATGTTGTTATTATTATGCGTTCTAGCAAAATTGTGATCAAGTTTGTAAAAAATGTTATTTAAAAAAAGGTTAATTTATGAAATTGCAAACTTATATTATCAGGTTTGGGTGAATGGGAGCAGAAACGCTAATGCAGTTAATAATTGAATATTGTAATGAATAATTTAATATTGTTAATAACAATCAAATAATACTAGTTATAATTTGATATTGTATACATAAAGTCAATTATAGTTATTCAGTAACAGTCAAACATTCTTAATAACAAATGATTATTGTAAATAATAATTAAATACCCTCAATAATAGTTGTGGATTCCGAAGCCGAAATGAAGAACGAGGTTGAGGACGAAATGGAGGACAAGAAGGATGACGAGGACGAGGTTGCTTAGGCTTTAGTAGAGGATGACCCGGCGGTGGAGACGTCTTCCTCTACCAAAGCTTTTATGATTAGATGAAAAATTGATAAAAATAATAAAAGTAATTATAATAATTTAGAATAATAATGTTCAATAATAGTAATTATTAATACTAGTTATTAATAATAAAAGCAATTTATGGCATTTTATTCACCCCACTGGGAAGTTAGTCGTGTGGGCCTCAAGGGTCGCACTTAGACCACATTTTTTTCTCTTTTTATATTAAACCTATTTTCATTTCGAAAAATATAAGGAAATTTTGAGATTCGAATAAATGCAGAAAAGTTAATATAAATAAATTGCAGTGTGTGACAGGGTAACTTTTCTTTTATGACTGTAAATACATATAGTAGTTATGTTAGCCAAAATTTGTTAAAATTTCTGAAAAATATATATCCATTTTTGTGTTCTTACAAAATTT
Organism: Oxycera nigricornis; assembly: GCA_963942545.1. Lineage (NCBI taxonomy): Eukaryota > Metazoa > Arthropoda > Insecta > Diptera > Stratiomyidae > Oxycera > Oxycera nigricornis. Next base: position 85,520,184 of record OZ012660.1, on the reverse strand, counting down.
TAATGAAAATATCAGAAAATAGACTTAAGGTGTATGCTAACAGAATCATCGGAAAATGCCAAGATCTTCAGCTGATTAAATATTCTTAGTGAAATAAGTGCTGCGAATATAAAATTGACGTGCAATTTTTTTTGAAAATTCTCAGTAGATAGTGTTGGTCAGGAGTTACTACAAAAAAATTAGTAATGCAAGTCAATGCAGGGATGAAAGTTCATGTGGGAAGCACCATAATTGTGATTTTAAACGTTGAAGAGTTTGAAGTTATTCATAACGTAAATAATAACGAAAGCATTACATCGATCAAATCCACCACATAAAGTGAAAACATGAATAAATTTTGAGTAAAAAATTCAAGTTGCATAATACATTACGAGAATGTTTCAAGTAGCATGTCAAGCCCAACAAGTGGAGAGAATAAATAAAGGATATTTCAATACAAAAACGCAGCTTCTAGAAACTAACAAAGAAGTGCATTGTTTTTGGCATATAGATACTATTGCCATGACTTTAATGTTAGTAAGAGATTATATGAAAAGTTCTTGCAACATCTACCCTGTAAAGAGATCAAAACTTTCTAAAGAAAATGACTTATTCCATACAAATAAGAACCAAACCAGGAAAACATCCAATTATCTTTTTCATCTTCTGAAATAAAAATCTCAACAAAGACTATCCGTACAAAATACCAATTCTTGAAATTTTTTATAATAAAAATATGCAAGCATGACAAGCTCATAGCTTTTAAAGATTGAGGAATCAATTTATCGTAATAGAAATTCCAAACGGACGAGAGATACATCACAGAATTAAACCCCCAGTCAATCATGTTTTCATATTGGCTTTAAGAAAAAGCAAAATTTAATCGTTTGCTTGAAAGAATGTTCACTGTTTAGATAGATTACTAGAAACGATGGTGAAAATATCGAAAGTGTCTTCTTCAATATAAATTAAATTTTTGATGCTTCTTTAGCATACACATCCATGATGTCAGCCAAAAAGCCACCGAGGCAAGAAATTATAAAAATATGGAAAAAAACTTAAGTTCAATTTAGTACACTAAATTATATACTTATACTTTGCATGCCAGTTTGAGATATCAATTCTGGCTTCCTGAAACAATTTTGCACTGATTTAACCGAAATTACGAAAAATGATTTTATAAAAAAGGTGAACATAACGTTAAAATTGCTTTTGAATCTATAATACTATTCACAAATAAGTTTACTCATGAAATTATTGATATGAAAACAAACAATCAATAGCGAACCTTCGGTATTTATAGGTTAAAACTTATGGAACTAAGCAAATCAGATGTGTTAAAGCATTGAATTTATATTGACGAAATACAAAATAGGAAAGTAGAAGTTAGCGAAATACTTGAAGCCCTACTTAGAAGGTGGAAAAATATTCAAAAACTTTAATGAAGCATCCGATAGTATTGTTTTTATCATAGGTATGTTATACTTGAATTATCTCAATTGAGGCGCAGTTTTGCAAAAGAGTATAAGCGCCAACATCGAAAAAATCGAGTTTGATATCGATTTTCATGTAAAATTTCACGAGGAATCGAATGGCCTTAAAAGCATGAAGTTTTTCAAAAAGGTACTAGTTCTATAGTTTTTTCAAAATGTTACATATTTTATATCCTTTTCCTATAAATAAAATTGATACGAATGTGTCCATTAAATCAAATAGCATCAAGAGAAAACCCATCTCTTGGGCAAGGGTGGAAATGGTTTTGCAAAACGGTATAGAATTCGGATGTATACCGTTTTGCGAAACCTCCCCAATTTCATAGTTACCTTCCCATCTGATGGAACAGGTAATTGAATCATGTTGATAGATAAATACAATCTCGCTACATTCTAGATAATTTAGCTACAATTCAATTTTTCAAAAATGAAAAAGCCAAGAGTATAATTGTTTTTTTTTTGATTCCCGAAAATTCAGCTTTTTGAAACAGTGTGGTGAGATTGGTGCTATACCAGCTCTGTGCAGGTGAGGGTTCCGCTTTCTGTACTCATCTATAGAGATGATGAATTTCTTCTTGCAGAAATACAGAATTTAGTTCTGGGAAGGAGGAGGAATAATTGGAACCTACGAGCAATCTTTGGATTGCATCATGTTTGGCGCTGAGCAATGCTCGTGCAGCCGATATGTGCTAAGTGATAGGTTGCTACTGTAAAAAGCAACACTTTGCCACTGTGAAGCAAGGGTTTTATTTTTGCCGATGATAGGCAAAGTATCGCAAGGGTGAGGCTGCCGATAATAAGGCAGGTATTAAATTAAACGACACACTTCTTGCGAGGTCTAAAAAGACTATTTTTATTTTCCTAATTCATTTCCTTTTATACAATTTTAACTTACTCCCTACTCTAAAATCTATAACACAAATCTCCAATACTTAATTGAAATTCCCTTACTTTACATTTTAATATAAACAATCCAACACTTATCATATGGTTTCTCATGAATACAATTGCCCTAATTAGAACTCATATTACTTGTCGAGGGCATTACTCTAGAATTTATCGTTACTAGTATTCATGATTCATATCCATAGTAGGATCATATTCATTTCATTGATAACCATTAGAGCTAAATCTGGCAGTGTAATGAATAGATCGGTTCGTGTGCGTGTTACAAGCTTTAGCCCAATGCATGGTTTGTGTACATGCTACTAAGTGTAGTACGTTCATTTACCTATGGTTTATGACCATACTACACCCCCATCGTTTTAGGAGATGACAGTTTGGGAACAAATTCGAATCTAAATTTGGAATGAAATTTGAATCTATTTGGTAAGTGTTTGGATTTGTGTATTACAATTACTTTATATTATTATTATTATTTTTTTGATTATAGCGATCTTATGATTACTTTAATTATTAACTAATACTATGTTCTATATTATTACAAGATTATATAACAATTGCTACTGATTTAAAAAAAAATTTTCATAGCTCTTCAATTTATATTAGTTTTATATCTTTTACTACTTTAATTGTTTCTTTTCATAAATCTTCAGCCTATTATTGTGTATCCATTTATTTTTATTTTCAATTTCGATTAACGTATTTACACCTTTGGACTCTAATACTCTATATGGGCCTTTGTATGGTTTTTCATTTTTTCTTCTATTTTCTGATTTGACTAATACGAGGTCACCTATTCTAGCATTTAGCGGATTGTTTGTTAATCCTTGCCGTTTTTGTTTTCTCAATTAATTCTTTAGCTTTTGTTAAAGACATTTTGAGTCTAAGTTTCAATTCGTTTGCGTAATTTTCTAAGTTGTAAATTTTTACAGAATCTTTCAAAATATCGTTAGGTAAATATGAGAGTTTGCCGAAAACTAATTCATAAGGAGTGTAATTTGTGTCTACATGTGGTGTTGTATTATAGGAGAATGTATAAAAAGGTAACCATTCGTCCCAATTATTGTTATCAACAAAACACAGTAGATATTCGTTTAGGACACGGTGATTTCGTTCTACTACTCCTAAAGTCTCATGATGGTATGGGGTTGAAAATATCTGCTTAATTTGTAGCAAATCACATATTTCCTTCATTAAACTGTTAGTGAATTCGGTTCCTAAATCCGTTTTGAGAATTTTAAAATGACCATATAAAAGAATGAAGTTATTTACAAATGCTTTCGCTACAGTAGTAGCATCCTTACTTTCTATAGGTATAGCAGTCACATATTTTGTCAACTCACACTGAATAGTGAGAATGTATCGGTAATTATTTGCAAATCTTAGTGGTCCAACAATGTCTGCGCTCACAATTTCAAAACTGGTAGCCGGTGTCTCGGTTTTAATCATATTTTCCTTTGTGTGTTTGGTTATTTTATTCCTTTTACATATTTCGCATTGGCTTACGTGCTTCTTTACCATTTTGTTCATATCCTTCCAACAATATCTCTGTTTTAGTTTTAATAAAGTTTTATGTACTCCTGTATGTCCTCCGTGTGGCGAATTGTGATATTCATAAATTAATTCTTTTTGTTTATCGACGTTTAGAATTCGTAAGGGTGGTTTATATATTAGTATTTTCAATTTATCTTTCTCTTCCCGTTGCAACGCATTAAATAGCTTCTTGAATTCGTCTTTCGGTACGTACCTAAATATATCATCATTTCTCGCGAGTGCTAGTGCCTTTATGCTATTGTTCTGTGAATAGGTTAGCAATTTCTTCATAACAGAAACTAATTTCGTGTATGAATTATCATTACTGTTTTCACGAACTATCAGCTTATCGTTGACTGAAACGGATTTCTTGTCATCTTTATCACTGTAGCGCACTATAATATTATCTTTCTCCATAGCTATGTATATATCATCATTTTTAATACCACTGCTGCGCAAATTATTAAATTTCAATTTAGAGCTCCTTTAATATCTGACAGTGAAGTGCATTCAAACGCATGGAGGTGATCAATCTCTTCGTTTTTGTTATCACTTTTGTTGCAGATTTCTGAATTATTAGTTCCCTTTTTTGTTTTACTTCTCGTAATCGCCAGTAGCTTTTTGCTAACATTATTATCATTTGTCGGAGGTATCATTGATTTAAGTATATCAGAGTTAATTTGCATTCTTGATAGTGCATCCGCATTCGTGTTTATATTCCCCTTTTTATATATAATTTCAAAGTCGTAATCAGACAGGTCTAGACGTATCCTGGTTAGTTTCGAAGATGGGTTTTTGTGAGTGAACAAAGATACTAAAGGTCTGTGATCAGACACAACTGTAAACTTTCGTCCATATAAATATGGTCTGAAAAAGTTAATTCCCCAGTGTATCGCTAACAGTTCCTTTTCTATAATAGGTTTATTTAATTCGTGCTTATTTAAGGATTTACTCGCGTACGAGATTGGTAAATCTTCACCAATTTCTCCTTGAGAGAATATAGCTCCTAATGCGAAATTTGATGCGTCTGTGGTTAAAATGAAAGGTTTATCAAAATCAGGGTATTGTAAAATTGGAGGTGAAATCAATTTACGTTTTAAGAGATCGTATGCTTTTTGCTGCTCTTCTTCCCAGATAAATGGTGTTTTCTTCTTTAAAAGGGAGTTCAAACTTTTTGCTGTTTCCGCAAAGTTTGGTATGAATCGACGATAGTAGTTGCAGAAAGCTACGAATCTTCGCACTTCATCCGCGGTCTCCGGGATGGGATAGTTTTTGATAACTTCATGTTTAGCAGGGTCGGTTCATATACCATCTGCTGTAATTAAATGTCCTAAATAGACTACTTCGGATTTTAGAAATTTACATTTGTTCGGATTTAGTTTCAAATTGTATTTACGAAGTCTCTGCAAAACTTTTTTTAAATTTTCATTATGATGTTTAATGCTGCATCCGAAAACCATGATATCATCCACATATAGGAATGCTGAATCGCTTAAACCAGTTAGTGCAATGGTAAGCATCCTTTGGAAGCTATTCGATGACATTTTCAATCCAAAAGGTAATCTTTTGAAATGATAATGTCCATCGTTAGTTGAGAAAGCAGTTAAAGGTCTTGATTCCTTTTCTAGTTCGATCTGGTGAAACGAACTAGTCATGTCCAAGGTTGAAAAATACTTTGCCCTACCTAGCTTGTCTAGGACATCTTCCAATCTTGTCAATGGAAACTTATCGTTCACCAGTTTGTCGTTTAGCTTTCTGAAATCAACGACTAATCTCCACTTCTTTTTATCATCTGAGCTCTTCTTAGGCACTACTAACAAGGGTGAGTTGTATGGACTTGTGGATTGTTCGATAATGTCATTATCTTCTAGTTCCCGTACTTGCCTAATTATTTCATCATTTTGTGTGTGTGGTAATCTATAGTTTTTAATATAGACTGGGCTTTCGTCGCAAGTTTTGAGTTTTTGTTTATAGAAGTTATTCTTTGTGAGGTGTTCACCTTCAAGATGGAATACGTCTTGGTACTCCTCAATAATTTCTAATAGGCTTTTGTTTGCCTGACTGTCGAGACTGTCTGTATTCATAACCTGAACTAATTTCGCTAAGCGTTTTTTGTCAAATTTCTGATTGGATTTTAATATATTATAATTTTGTAATGGTTCTACCTCTGTTTGAAAGTTTCTCAGAGTTATGTCATGATCATTTGTATTAAGTATTTTCACATGACATGTACCTTTTGCTGGAATTATACAGTTACTCAAATATAACCCTTTTTCAATCTCTTTGTTTAAAATTACACTGTCTTCATTTCTGGCTACGTCTATAGGTATTATCATTTCTGTTCTTGCGGGAATCTTAATATTTGCCATGTTAACTCTTCTGGTATACATGGGTAACACTATATCTTTATCTTGAGTATTGAAGGATATGGTATATGTTTCGTAGTCGATTTTACACAATGAATTTTATTAGCATATCACGTCCTATAATGCCATCAGTTTCGATTGGAAAATTCTCGTCTACCGTATGAAATGTTTTGGATATGATTGTATCCTCAATGTTAAAATACAATTTTATAGTTCCTAAAGACATTGTGGTTTCATTCGTGATACCAGTGAGTTTGCATTTATTGTGAGTTTCAATATTGAATTGTGTTGTTTGATTATTGATATTATATATAGAGATATCAGCACCCGTATCTACCAGTAGCTGTAGCCATCTCTTTTCGTTTTCATTAAAAATCCTAATGTAATTCGTGCTTATACTCGTTATTTGTGCTCATACCCGTTATTCTGTATACATTATTCTCTAAAGTGTTATTTCAGTGCTCGTCACCAATTAATAATTACATAATAGTTAATTCTATAAATTTATCAATCATTATCAACATCATTAATCATATTTTTCCTTTCAAACATAAAGTGTATATTGCGACAATTTTCATAAGAATTCACGTAGTTATTTTATGCTACAGTAAAATCTACCTAATTTGTTTAAAACAAATTCCAATTAAAATGCTATTCTTTTTCATATTTATTTAAAATTAAAGTTTGGCTGTAAGTAACTAGTGTACAATTATGCTGGTCGTTGCGGTTAAATTCTTTAGTCATCATTAAATTACTTATTACTTTAATCGCAAATAACGCACAAAATTCTTCTTCATCTTCGCCTTTTTCCTATTTGCAACTGTCTTCCATATTTTTGGTTGAAGTTCCAACTCCATTATCTCACGTCGAAATTCCATGTTCGGTCGCTGTATTAGTCGTCAACATTCAAATTTAAATTTTTGTTCCAAAATTTTTTATTAAAAAACTTTCAGCATCGTATAGATAGAATCGCCTTGATACATGTTTCGAGAGTGCAGGATCGTGGGTTGCAAGTTCGTGGGTCGCAGGATCGTGCAAAGGTCGCAGGATCGTCCAAAGATTGCTCGTAGGTTCCAATTATTCCTCCTCCTGGCAGGATCGCCATGTGGTGAGATTGGTGCTATACCAGCTCTGTGCAGGTGAGGGTTCCGCTTTCTGTACTCATCTATAGAGATGATGAATTTCTTCCTGCAGAAATACAGAATTTAGTTCTGGGAAGGAGGAGGAATAATTGGAACCTACGAGCAATCTTTGGATTGCATCATGTTTGGCGCTGAGCAATGCTCGTGCAGCCGATATGTGCTAAGTGATAGGTTGCTACTGTAAAAAGCAACACTTTGCCACTGTGAAGCAAGGGTTTTATTTTTGCCGATGATAGGCAAAGCATCGCAAGGGTGAGGCTGCCGATAATAAGGCAGGTATTAAATTAAACGACACACTTCTTGCGAGGTCTAAAAAGACTATTTTTATTTTCCTAATTCTTTTCCTTTTATACAATTTTAACTTACTCCCTACTCTAAAATCTATAACACAAATTTCCAATACTTAATTGAAATTCCCTTACTTTACATTTTAATATAAACAATCCAACACTTATCATATGGTTTCTCATGAATACAATTGCCCTAATTAGAACTCATATTACTTGTCGAGGGCATTACTCTAGAATTTATCGTTACTAGTATTCATGATTCATATCCATAGTAGGATCATATTCATTTCATTGATAACCATTAGAGCTAAATCTGGCAGTGTAATGAATAGATCGGTTCGTGTGCGTGTTACAAGCTTTAGCCCAATGCATGGTTTGTGTACATGCTACTAAGTGTAGTACGTTCATTTACCTATGGTTTATGACCATACTACAACAGTACCCTTTTGTAAAACTGTGCCTCAATTAAGTGCGACGAACAAAACTAAGTACCACGAAAGCGGACTATCTTTCATGCTAGAGTTGAAAAACTTCGACAGAAAGATTATAAACACCAATTCAATAGAAAAAATCATGACTTTAGTTGTGTATATTTTTCGTGTTTATTTAAACATTCTTTCAAAACATAGCTTGTAGAAAATCTGGTGGCGATAGACAAAACTTGAATTTTGCTTGATATTCGTAAACAATTTCGATTTCCTTTTACGAAATTTTGGAACGTTGGATCGTCACAAAGCATTTAGAAAATGGCATGTTGTATAAAAATGCGTGAGTAAATTTGATTATATCGCATGGCAGGGAGTAACCAACTCAAAAACAATTTTCACCGTAATTTTTAATATAACTCTCACCACACCAAACTTATTATTATTTCAAAAAAATGAAGAAGAAAACTTTGGTTGGTTGTAGTGGCAGCGCCCTTTGCCAAAAGGCGACTCACTGACGCCAAGAAAGGCCCATTTTGATACCACATTTAATTAAGGGTGCGGCAATAAAACCTGTTGGGTGACGAGAACCATTTAAATTCTCGTATGATGCCGGCTACGCAGCTAATATTTAAACTGGCTACTTCCGTGAGGCTGTCCAGGAAAGGTGAGCCCAAAGTCCGCATGCGTTTCCTGGACAGTGTTGGAAATTCACACAAAAAGTGTTGGATCGTTTCCTCCTCCTACTCCGATCTGCAGCTGCGGCAGAAATTTTGGAAAGGGGCAACCAATCTTTCTGCGTGTCTGTCAATGAGACAATGCCCCGTCAGTACGGATACGATGAAACTTAATGTTTCATGGCTCGTGTTGCGCACAGTATAGATAAACTTAGTATGTAGTGTTTCATATAAAGGCAGACTATCAAGCACGGCCCGCGGTTCTACGGGACAACGTCAAATGTTTGTTTACAGTTATCATATGTTTGCTACCATTTATGACAAAATGGCAGCTATCTACTGGTCGGGGCACTGCCAGAACTGGTATATGCACGTTTCATGCTAGACGGGAAAAACGCCATTAAAAACTTCGGTTCATTGAATAACAATGGTGAAACGTCTTCAGTGACACAAACTTCATTTGCTTTTGACAAATTGATTGAGAGAAATCGCCAAAATGACCGAAAAAATGTCTCAAGTGTTGAAGTGAAAGATGAAGTCCGCGAAAATGCTTTATCGTCTGCAAATCTGGCAGTGCTTGGCATTCGTTAATTTTTGCAAGCACATGGCGCCATTTTCTCGAAGGAAATTTTGTGTTTGAAGGCTTCGATTGCATACTGGGTCTACCTTTACTGTGGTGTTGAGGAGCTGCTTGGTGCGCTTTGAGCTTAGTTCGTGCCAAGGTATATAAACTGGATATGGTAATCTATTCCCGATTCCCAAATGCGTCCACTACTGCGCATGTACGTCACTGATGCCAGAATTCGCCGAAAAGTGCCCAGTAGGAATAGCATCAACACTTTTTGGAAAACATGTTCCGCCCAGTAGGAAAGGGAATAACCCAGGAACGGCGCACATCGAACAAGAAACAATTATTAGTGGACAAAATTGCAATCCCGGAAGGGTTTTGCGAAGAGAAAATGCGAAATCGTTCAGTCATGCACCGACTATCCACCGCCGGTTCCCGCCATTCATACATTTTGAATTGTGGTGCCTCGTTTTCTTTCGCCTTGCCAGATGTGCACCCTATGTTTTGTCCATTTGGCAGCCCAAATTTTTTTGGCCAAAATGACGCACGTAATGCCAGATGTGCGCATGGGTTTACCATGTCTAGTTTATATACATTGAGTTCGTGTCAAGTTTGCCTAGTTGCTCTGCAGGTTTCTTCCAGCAGCCAGACCCTGTTTGCAGCCTCTTTATAATATTGCTTGAAACTTAGCTTGACGGAGGCCAATGGCTGGCCGACTTGATGTATTAGTGTTTAATCCTGGAGCTCGGTGCCAGCTCTAGCTAGGACATCAGCTTCGCAGTTCCCAAGTATATCACTGTGACCCGGCACCCAGCAAATAATCACTTCACAGTGAAGCGACATCGCGTTTAGTAGTGTGCGACATTCCATTACAATTTTGGATGAGGTATACACCTTGGATAATGATTGGATAGCAGCTTGACTGTCAGAGAAAATGTTGAGATTTCTTATAGAAATTTTCTGATTTTTCAGCCAGTCCACTGCCTTATGTATTGCGATGACCTCTGCCTGAAAAACACTGCAGTGATCTGGTAGCCGGAAAGATAGTCTCACGCCTAGCTGTTCAGAGAAAACGCCGCAGCCAATTTTTGCATCCATCTTTGATCTGTCAGTGTAGATATCGATCGATTCCTATATCCTATTTCCTTCCATGATCCAGTCATCTCTGCTAGGGATGACAGACTTGAAACATTGGTTTTAGAAATTTAAAATCTTCTGTATTGCAATTCCATTATTTCTGTAAAATTGTAAAAAAAAAACAATTATACCACCAATTGTTTCCTGGGTTTCTGACACTACTGTCATGTTTGATAATTTTCGGACCTATTTGATTGGACTTAAACCATGGAAAAATGAATAGTTTTCCTTATTCAGTTGTTATAAAAATCGTCAGTTTGAAATTTTCAATCATCAATTAATTTTCCTATTAGAAAATTAAATGAAAAAAGTTAAGGTATAAATATTCATTATAAAATGAAAGCAATTATAGCATGTTATCATATTTTTGGAAACACCCATAAAAAACATTTTTCGAGCTTCATTTTCCGACGCGCTTGACAAATTTAAAAAATAATTTTGAAAAAAAGACATTTCAAAATTTAATATTTAGCAAAACGTAATCTGCGCTGGTTCTAGGCTTCAAAAAAATTCAGAACTACCGTAAATCGGTTCATTAAGGCATATTAAGTGTGTTTTTCAATAGTTTTTAAATGTAAAGGCCAAAGAAGACCCACGATAAACATCGCGAGAATAAAATCAAATTCGACTTTTGTATCTAAATAGATTTGAAGCAGTTTCTTGATGAAATTATTATGAAGACAGTGAATTTATTCATATCGTGAGTGATTTTTTTACAAATATAAAATTAATGTTTGCGATTTGGGATGTCAATGTAGAAAAAAAATCATTATATTTTATGAAAAATCAATAATTTTGAGTTTCAGGTGCTCAAATTTTCCTCGAAGAGATAAACACTAAAAATAAATAAATAACAAGCCGCAAGGTGCGACCCTTGAGGTCCACACGGTCAACTTCCCAGTAATATCTACATAAACATCAACAACATTACAACAATTGAAGGTATTCATAGCAGTAACAGGAATGAGTTAATATGAATCATATCGTCTACGGAAGGGTCCATTGATTACGTAAGGTTTTTGGTCGGTGAGGACAGATTGAATATTCACACGGATCAATCGGTGGGGTGCCTTTTTGGTCTTGAAAAATTTTGTTGGTTTTCAAAATTTAAGCATTTTTTTAATTAAAAGACTATAAAAACTATTAAAAACCTGCTCAAATTATGCAAATATTTTAAAACTTTAATTGAATTTACAACAATTTTTTAGAATAAAAAAAATAAAGTAGAAGCATTCATATGAACCCTCTTTAAATGGTAACTTTGAATGATTTTTTATTTTTCATTTAAATTTTTTTCATAATCAAGGAAGAAAATTTTGCCGGTTTCTCTTCAAAACCTGATAAGAATGTATACATTTTATAAACAGGTATTACTGTGCTGTGAAAATCAGGTTAACAAATATTTTTTATGAAAAAACTATAATTTTTTTGCATTTTCTTCTATTAAATTAAAAAAAAAGCTGAAACGAGTTTTTACAAATGTTAAAAACTTCACAAAGATATTAATACACGTTAACTGACACCTTAATGATGCAAATATTATATCTGGTTCGTGAGATATAGTGAATGATAAAAATGACCTTGAAAATCATGATGACTTTTAATAATTTTTTATTTTTAATTCAATTTTTTACGTAATCATGAGAAAAAACTTTGATGGTGTTTCTACAAAAATTGTTTGGAGTATATAAATTTTATAAACATTGTCTACTAATTTACGCAAATCAGGTTAAAAAATTTTTGTTTATGAAAAAAACCTTAATTTTTTGCACTTTTTTTACTTAGATTAAAAAACGGGTCTAACGATTTTTTTTAAAATTTGATAGATTCACAAAAATATCAATATGCGTTGATTGACACCTTTATCATGCAAATCGTAAGTTTGGTTGGCGAGATATAACGCATGACAGAAATGACCTTCAAAGCGTCAAAACAGCAAACCTCCCTAACCAAAGTATCCCAAAAACTGATTAGCTCTTAAAATTGCAAAGACGCTTTGATTGACACCTCAACAAAGTCGATACGACTTTGTTTGCGTGAGTTATGCTCGTAGAAAAAAGTGTCCACGAACGTACGTACGTACACACACACACACACACACACATACATCTTCCTTTCTAAAAACACTTTATATATACTCTATAGACCTCAAAACGTAAAGAAATGTTGAAAATTTCAATTTCGATTTTCGAGGCGATTACAAGAACTTCCCATATACTGGGAAGTTAATAAATATGGCAACTTAACATAAGTGCTCAGCATTTGAACTTTACAAACAAAATAATTTTTATGCAGCATAAACGCTCAGTGGTGTATTCAAATGTATGATTGATTTTTGGTGGCGATTTAACTGATTTATGAATTTCATATTGGATTTGATGAATATTCGGAGTAAGCATTGTTAATGTTATTAATGTTTGGAATTTTTGAGAATTTTTCACAATTTACAATCTATAGTTTTTCACATAAGTGAGCGTACACTCATGTTTGAATACTTATAACTTAAATAACTCAGTCGCTCTTAGATTTCAGAACAGAAATAATTTCTATATCCAAAATAAAAACATTCTCTACGATATGGATCTTTCTATAATGTGGAATTCTATATGTAAATGCAATTTTAAGGCAAAAAACAGAAATATCACAAAATTGAACGTACACTTAATAAAATGTATGATATTGAGTTCTTAATTCCGCGAAATATTATTAATGGCTCCATTAATATTTCTGTGGCCTATTGAGTGCTCTTTTGTTTACAGTTATTAAAATTTTCCTTCATGTTATAGTTTAAGAGAAGTGCAGTTTGTTGCAAAAATGCTTAAAGCTAGAAAAGGGGGCGGACTCGTCTACACGGCAAATACATAGTTATTAACATACTAGTGGATACGCATTAAAAATTTCAAAATATCATTTTTTGGCATTTTTCAACTCCACGCACCTTTCAAAATGGTCTCCCACAATATTTTGAAAAAATCGAACGTCAGAATAGTATAAAACGGTTTTAAGTACGTGCACATTTTTGCCTGCTTTCGCCGGCCGCATGGCATCGATTGTGTATCCCTTCTTTTTCATTCAATCACGATAGAACACAAATTTTTTGTCTACTCACACGATTCAGTATTTATTATGACGTATAAAAAAAATATTTCTAGAAAAGGTACTAAAAAAGAAGCCAAACTTTAAACGCAATTTTCTCGGAATGACATTTTTTCAACTGGTCGCTAGTTAATCTCCCAACCTACTCAACCGGGTTTAATAAATTTTGGTGCGTTCCATTTATTAACGTATTCAACAACAAAAATTCTTCTCAATCAGACCTAATAATTGGAAAAAAATGCTTGAATTTTCCAAAAATATCCAAGCACCGCAATTTTTTTCATCAATTTTTCAAAAACGGTGTAAATTGTCGCGTTGGAGACCTTAGTCTTTAAAACCCCTTGTGAGTTTTCTGTTTCAGACCTGCAATTTCTGAGATTACTTTCGGTCATGCGATGGGGTACTTTTCGAAGTGTGTAGCGGGGTCACCAATTTGTAGGTGTTTACTACAATCAAACTAATAATTCTTTAACGATAAATTATTTTTCAATACAAGATAATAATAGAGTGAACCAATCGAACGGATCTTGCACGACGCGTGGTGAAAAAGGAGTAAGACAAGTCCTTGTTTATCCTGTCTCAACTTATGAGAAAAATTGCGGTGCGATACCTATACAGCGGCTACAAATGCCAACTTTGGCGCCCTCTATGAAATAGATTTTTAATGAATTTTTTTAAAAAAAATGTTTTTCTACTTTCAAAAGATAGATGTATTGTGAATGTTCATATTTGATCACGGAGCTGTGAAAAATTCATAAAAATTCACTATTTTTTGGCCTTCTAATGTCTACTAGTATTTTAAATTACATTCTGAAGGGCAAATATTTACACGTAATAGGACGAAAAGTGAGAAGAACTCATTTCACATTCCAAAAAATTGTAAATAAGTATAAATGTACAAGTATTCTAAGAAAGAAGCAGGGCAGGAAAAAAAATATTCCTAAGAGACAAATGGTTTATCATACGCGGAAATAAGGAGAATCCTAAAACCAGTGTGTCCAACTTGTCATGTGAACTGTTCTCAAAAATCAAGGAGTCGATATCAGCATAAACAGTTCGTGGCGTTTTGCGGGATGATGGGTACAACACTAGAGTTGCAAGAAAAAGCCCATTTATTTCGAAACAAAATAGACTGAAACGATTGGAATTTGTAACAACCAATGTAAATCTTCTGGACAGCTTCTGGAATAATGGTATATTTTCAGACGAAACAAAAATCAACTTCTTCAGTTCTGATGGTCCGGAAATCGTTTGGAGAAAACCAAATACGGACCTAAATAAGAAAACATATGTCCAACTCTGAAGCATGGCGGAGGTTCGGTCATGGTATTGGGCTCTAAGGGAAGTAATGGTGTTGGAAAACTGGAGCTTATCGACACAGCCATGGATAAAATGGTATATTTAGATAAACAGTAGAACCTCGCTATTCGTACACAATTCGTTCTAGCTGGCAGTTCGAATGGCGATTTGTACTAATGGCGAATCATTTTTTCGCATAAGGTATAATGTAAATTGCATTCATCGGTTCCAAACTCTTTATTTAAAATAATGAGTTGAACATTGGAAGTAATAAATGTACAATTGTATAATTTTTTAACACGATTTTTATTATTTAAACCCTTCTTACATATGTATTACAATTTCTCATCACTTTCTATATTTAAAACGTTAGATGATTTTTGGTCCTTTACATATTAAAAAGGTATCCAATGTTGATTGTTTTTGTCTTTTTTTTAGAATCCTCCTAAAATGCTCCATCACATTGTCGTTAAATAAGTTAACGCTCCTATTCGCCACGGCTGTGTTTGGATGCCATTTTTGCACAATTTGTTCTATATTTTCCCAATGGTTACACTATTCTTTAATTTCTTTAGTTGAAATGTTTTCCTCTTCCTCTGAAGACACATTTTCAATCGCTTCCTGCTGTTCTCTCTGTAGTTCTTGAAGTTCTTTAGTTGTCAACTTATTTCAGTGATCTTCATTCAATTCCTCCACATCATCAGCGTCTACATCCAAACCCGGATTTTCCCAGGGACACAATTTCATTCACCACAAAAGCTTCCGTGGCAGTGTCTTCTCAGTCTTTTAGTGCCACACAGTCTGGTCACAGATTTCTCCAGGAGGATTTCAGTGTCCTCAAAGAAACTTCATTCCAGGCTTTGTCTATTATTCTCAAGTAATGGAGGACATTAAAATGGTTCTGTGTCAGAGGTCACTTCGAAACATCTTTGAAACAGTGCTTTTGTAAAGTTTTTTGAAGTTTGAAATGACCTGCTGATCCATGGGCTAGATAAGTGGAGTGGTGTTAGGGGGCAAAAATCTCACTTGAATGAAACTGTATTCACCAGTCAGATCTTCTTCCAAACCTGGAGGGTGAGCAGGAGCGTTGTCCGGTACCAGAAGAGCTTTGAGTGGTAATTTTTTTTTGCTTTTCACACTTGAGGCAAACACTTCATACATCCATTCTGTGAAAAACTGTCTTGTTACCGAAGCTTTAGGATTAGCCTTCCACATTACACCCAGGTAACTTTTGATGACATGATTTTTCTTAAAAACTCTTGGATTTTCTGAGTGGTAGACTAGTAGCGGTTTTATTTTGAGGTCTCCACTTGCGTTGGCACACAGCAAGAGTGTAAGCTTGTATTTCATAGGCTTATGCCCTGGCAATGATTTCTCCTCTTTTGTGATGTAGGTCCTCCTTGGCATCTTTTTCCAAAAGAGGCCAGTTTCCTCACAATTAAAAACTTGGTTAGGAGAAAATGCCTACTTTTCTACAAAGATTTTAAATTCACCAACAAACTTTTCAGCAGCATCTTTATTTGAACTAGCAGCCTACCCGTGCCGAACGACGCTATGAATTCCACTTCGCTTCTTAAATCGATCAACCCATCCCCTCCTTGCTTTGGATTCATCACTTTTTGTACCACTTGTTCCGGGAGTGTCTTGTTTTAGGTCGTCATGCAATCTTTTCGCTTTTTCCCAAATAATTGCTTCAGAAATGCTGTCACCTGCAAGTTGCTTCTCGTTGATCCAAACTAACAAAAGTTTTTCCACTTGTTCAATTACAGGTGGTCTATTGACGGCAAGAACTGTCACTCCTTTTGCTACATTAGCCTCTTTTAATACGTTTTTATTTTTTAATTTAGACGATATTCTTGACTTAGCCATTCCATAGTGAGTAGCTAAGTCTGTCACACGAGTCTCACCTTCAAACTTTGAAATGATTTCTTTTTTAACTTCAATCGTTCTTCTCACTGCTTTCCGTTTGGAAGAATCACTCTTTATTTTTGAACCCATAGCAACACTATTATTATTTAAGAAAAACAGCACAAAGGGTAGTGAGTACATACAAGACTGAACACGTATTGAAGTAAACAAGAAGCGGCCAGCACAGCTAGGAGCGGGGATTGGCCGGTGCGGTGCAAAGTTGCGCGAGTGGCGCATGCGTGCACGCAGTCCGAATCGCGAAAAACGTACGAATGGCGATTTAAATTTTACTTGAACAAGTTGTACGAATAATGAGTTGTACGAGTAGAGAGGCGGACGAATAGCGGGGTTCCACTGTACTGCATTGAAACTACAAGTTCTCTGCAGAAAAATTACAAATACTGCCAGTATATTACTTTCAGCACGATAATGACCAGAAACATACAGCTCATGTAGTTAAAGAGTGGTTGTTGTACAACGCTCCTAAGCTCGTAAAAACTCCTCCACAGTCTTCTGACCTTAACCCAATTTTGAGCTCAAGTCTTGGTTGAAAAACTGTAATGCATCAAATAAAAATCAATTAAAAGAAAGACACAAGGTTGAGTAAGAAAAGATTACACATGGGTTTTCAATAAAAATAGTGGAATCGATGCCCCGAAAGCAGTAAAAACAAGCCGCGAGGTGCGACCCTTCAGGTCCACACGGTCAACTTCCCAGTAATATCTACATAAACATCAAAAACATTAAACACAATAATAATTTTGAAAATAATAATACTTTAAATAATAAAAATGAGAGGTATTCAAAGCAATGATAGGAATGAGTTAATATTAATCATATCAACTACGGGAGGGTCCATTGATTAAGTAAGGGTTTTGGTCGATGGGGACAGATTGATTTGATTGAATATTCACGCGGATCAATCGGTGGGAGCCTTTTCTACGTTATTTGTTTGTTTTATATCGATGTTTGAAAGACAAAAATGCGCTAGCAAAAATGAATGCAGTTTTTGTTATAACGCCCACCGAAGGGACTATGTCGCCTGATGACCATTTCGAATAGTTCCGTTCAAAATTGTAATGACTTCGGCATAATCACTAAATTTAAAAATTTTCACGATTTTACATCAATCAAATTAATAATTACTTCATATTTAACTTCCCAGTTCCCTATGGGAAGTTATTGTAATGGGGTCGATTTTTCGAATCCCAAATTTTCACATATCTCCACGTTTTAAGGTCTCTAGAATCCAAATCCATCGTTTTTAGAGAGATGTCTGTGAGTGTGTATGTACGTATGTGCGTATGTGCGTATGTGCGGATGTGCGTATGTGCGGATGTGCGTATGTGCGGATGTGCGTATGTGCGTATGTACGTATGTGCGTTCGGAGTAATTTTTCGTCTCGATTATCTCAAGAACCAAACATCGGATTTACGTGGAACCGGTTTTAAACGACGCGTAATTACGTAACTTAGAACTGAATGACTTTTCAGCAAAATCGGTTGGGCCGTTTTTTATTTAGGATGAAAAAATTGAAAAAACGACTAAAAATTGCTTATTTTTAAACTGTTGATACGCACTATTAATTCGTACAGATACCAAATACCTTCATAGTAATGTTGTTATTATTGTGCGTTTTAGCAAAATTGTGATCAAATTTGTAAAAAATGTTATTCAAAAAAAAAGATTAATTTATAAAATTGCAAACTTATATTATCAGGTTTGGGTGAATGGGAGTAGAGACGCTAATGCAGTTTATAATTGGATATTATTATAAATAATTTAATTTCTTTAAAAACAATTAAATAATATTAGTTATAATCTGATATTGTATATATAAAGTCAATTATAATTATTCAGTAACGGTCAAACATTCTTAATAACGAATGATTATTGTAAATAATAAATAAATACCCTCAATAATAGTTGTGGACTCCGAGGCCGAGATGGAGAACGAAGTTGAGGACGAAGTGGAGGACAAGAAGGATGACGAGGACGAAGAGGATGAGGTTGCCGAGGCTTTGGTAGAGGATGACCAGGTGGTGGAGACGTCTTCCTCTACCAAAGCTTTTATGGTTAGATAAAAAATTGATAAAAATAATAAAAGAGATTATATTAATTTAGAATAATAATGTTTAATAATAGTAATTATTAATAAAAGCAAATTATAGCTTTTTATTCACCCCACTGGGAAGTTAGTCGTGTGGGCCTCAAGGGTCGCACTTAGACCACATTTTTCCTATTGGTGTTGAAAAACATTGAATGTGCAGTCAAAAATAGATTCAATTGCATGTAAAATGTAAAATGTATTACAAATGATGATGGAGGAAGTAATTGAAATCTTACGATTACTAAAGATCAAATCTTCTAAAAACTACAATTTTTTTATTTGATGAAAGCTTTTTAAAGCATATGATCTTGCAAAGTATTGACATAAAAACATTTTACCATTCAAAGCGTTGATTACCACAAATGCAAATTTGATTGACATTTTGTTGGTTTTCAAAATTTAAGCAGTTTTTTTAATTAAAAGACTGTAGAAACACTGCAAATATTTTTAAACTTAGATTGAATTTACAACAATCTCTTTAGAATAAAAGATAAAAAGTGATATCATTCGAATGAACTCTCTTTACATGGTAACTTTGAATGTTTTTTTATTTTTTATTTAGTTTTTTTTTATAATCATGGAAAAAAGTTTTGTCAGTTTCTCGTCAAAAACTGATAAGAATGTCTAAATTTTATAAACATTTATTACTATGTATTGCAAATCAAGTTAAAAAAATATTTTTTATAAAAAAACCCTAATTTTTCGTATTTTTTTCTATTAAATTAAAAAAAAGGCTGAAACGAATTTTTATAATATTGAAAACAGCGCAATAATGTTAATACACGTCTATTGACACCTTAATGATGCAAATATTATAGCTGGCTCGTGAGATATAGTGAATGATAAAAATGACCTTGAAAATCATGATGACTTTTAATGATTTTTTATTTTCAAGTGATTTTTTTACGTAATCATGACAAAATGTTTTATAATGGTTTTACAAACATTGTTTGCGGTATATAAATTTTATAAACATTGATTACTATGTTTGGCAAATCAGGTTAATAATTTAGTGTTTATGAAAAAAAACATATTTTATGCACTTTTTTCTCTTAAACTAAAAAACGGCTTCAACAATTTTTGTAAAAATTCGATACATTTGAGTAAATGTTAATATGCGTCGATTAACACCTAGATTATGCAAATCGTATGTTTAGTTCGCGAGATATAACGCATGACAGAAATGACCTTTAAACGGACAAAACAACAAACCAAAGTTTCCTCAAAATTAATCAGCTCTTAAAATTGCAAAGACGCTTCGATTGACACCTTAACGAAGTCGATCGGACTTTGTTTACGTGAGTTATGCTCGTAGAAAAAAGTGTCCACGAACGTACATACGTACGTACGTACGTACACACACACACACACACACACATACATCTCCCTTTCTAAAAACACTTTATATATACTCTGTAGACCTCAAAACGTAAAGAAATGTTGAAAATTTCAATTTCGATTTTCGAGGCGATTATAGGAACTTCCCATATACTGGGAAGTTAATATTAATCAAATTAGTTATGACATTTTCGTACTGGAATATTTTAATTTGATAAGCTGTATGCTCAATTTTGTGTCGGTGAAAATCTGGTTATTTTTTATTTTTGTTAAAACAAATATGTTTTTATACATGAAACATCATATTGAAAATGAAATAATTTGTTGGCTATAATGTTGCTCTTATGTATCAATAAAAAAAATTCTATAAAACAAAACAGCAGGCTGAATTGTTTAGCAACTAGTAATTTGTATATGGGTGGACGCTCAATTATGTGAGTAACTGTACATACAATTGGAATCAGCTCAAATAACAATAATAAGCAGTTGCCAATAATTTTGCGTTCCACAAACTGATATTTATCTAAGATGATATCATGAGCAGCATTTCGAAGCTTTCGACTTTAATTGCATTTTCTGGCTTTTAATATTTAGTATATTGTGTCAAGAATAGTTTAACTCTTATAAATACAACTAACATTCTCACAAATCAATCATTAATCCGAAAAACTAGAATGTTTTATGCAGGTTACGTAAACAAAGTTCAATTTAAAAAAAAATCTTCAATTAATATACATACATATGCAAACTTCATGTAGTTTTTGCTGGGTGTTGAGAAAACTGCAATTTTCTGGTTTTTTGAACTAAAACTTTGATGTTGAGCTGTCAAAATAAGTACAATAAGAGACGTCTTAAAAAACGATTTTCACTAAATTTATTTACTCTCGATATTGTAGGCGAAGCAATTTCAAATTATTATGTTATTTATTTTTCGAAATCCAGACAAAAACTGAAAAATCGTTTAAAACGACTCATACTTCTTCATGCAGCATCCTGCAACTGAATTTAATTACACGAGATATCCACTGCCTGGATTGAAAACTACATTTTCATTTTGATCTCATATAGTTAAGGTTGCTTGGTCACCATTTCTCTACAAACTAAGTAGATTTTGTGGAGCTGGTGAAGTAATGAGATTATGATTTAAATTGTTTGAAAACAAAGAGCATCATTTACAACTGACTCATGCAACTCATTAAATTCGATTGTTTTACGCGAATCCTCCCTTGCAGGGAACTAACAACGCGTGTCGTCGTAAATAAATCCATTTCGGTTGCTCATCGCTGATGATTTGTCGACATCACGCAACTACGCTACGAACAACTATTAGTTATCCTGCAAACAATATGTGATCGGACCAAGTGAACTTGTCCTGACGAATGCAATAAATCAAACGATAGCTAGATTGCATCTGACAGTGCGTTGCGGGTAGGCTTAGTGAAGGTTTCGTTCACTGTCTTGGTGCTATCTTGACCCACCGTATTCTATGTATATTTCAATTTTTTGACTCACCTGGTCAGCAATAAATCGTGAGGCGAATGAAATCCTGGTGATTACTCATTCAATGTTGAGTCTTTTAGGCAATGCGGGACCCAGCTGATAGCCAACGAAAGTGACTAACGTCTTCCTGGTTAGGCGAGGAAATATGACTAACGCTTCAGCAACCCTCATTTTTCGTGAGGCACTTCACCAACAGGATATGCAGTCTACCCGCGAACGACTGAACGACGAACATTTTCCAGGATATTTCGTTAATGATGTGGGTACAATGGTAAGTGGGGTCATTTGTATTGAGAGGTTTTTGATGAGTGCCATTCTTTGATTACGTGATTGGTATGCGGTACGCATTTGGTGGTGAATAAGAAGAAAGTGAGTAATTTGAACAATTCAATCTGTTAAATCCATTATGATTATTTATACTGGATTTAATTTTTAAAACATTCTTTACGGATACTTAGCTCGGTTTTAGTATTTTTCAATAGACTTGACGGCATTGAGTGAAAAAAGAATCGAATCAGACGATGTAAGTAAATCCGAAGCTATGGTCTAGAGATGGGCTGACTGGAAATGTAATTGTTGACTTTCATTATTATATATCATTTACTTTGCTTCCATGAGAGGCACTAGTGATACTCAATACATCAATCGCTGATTAGTAAAATGTCACCGAACAACGAATAAGAATAACTTCTTTGAAAAGCGGCAAATTAACGTATCGGCTAAGCAAAGGACGGCAAATTTTGGACGGCTAATGGGTACAGCAAAGTTTTTAATAACGAGTTTTTTTTATGCTCATAGCAGTCCAAAAAGAAAATAACAATTTAACGAAGCCTTTCGTTTTAAGCTCACGGCATGGAATTAAAATGTCGTTGTGAACATAGCAAGAGAGCGTCGAGGCTTCTTATAGCGTCTAAAAATGTCTAAATCGAAACAACACTATTAATATAAACATGCAGGCGAGATTCTGTACATATAAGACATTCTGTCAATAACTTTTTTCGATAATTTAAAATTTGCTCAATTTTTTTATGTGTTTTAGGTTTTGTACTTATTTGAACTAGCTTTACAGAATTAATTTAAATTTTCATCTATATTTTCACAATTTTAATATTAACTTCATGCAGGTTTCGTGCTCATTTCTGTATATTTACATTAGTACTGCGAGATTTATTATAAAATTTGTGTACATTTCTTTTATTTCGTTCAATTTTATTAATTCTGTAAATGTAATCAAGAGACTTATAGAAATTTATTATTTCATATTTACCCTTACCCATTTTAAAGTGAGTTACTATTTTGCAATCATATATTTTTTTCGTCGTTGGAAGGTGGGAATGTTCAAAAGATGCCAATCGGCTCCAGCCTCATGATATGCCGGATTTCTACCGACTAAACCCACCTCCGTGTCCTTCTAGGCAGTGTATCCAAGACAATAGAACTATTTAACTTCCCAGTATATGGGAAGTTCTTGTAATCGCCTCGAAAATCGAAATTGAAATTTTCAACATTTCTTTACGTTTTGAGGTCTATAGAGTATATATAAAGTGTTTTTAGAAAGGGAGATGTATGTGTGTGTGTGTGTGAGTACGTACGTACGTACGTCTGTACGTTCGTGGACAGTTTTTTCTACGAGCATAACTCACGTAAACAAAGTCCTATTGCCTTTGTTGAGGTGTTAATCGAAGCGTCTTTGCAATCTTAAGAGCTGATTAGTTTTTGGAAAACTTCGGTCGGGGGAGTTTGCTGTTTTGTCCGTTTAAAGGTCATTTCTGCCATGCGTTATATCTCGCGAATCTAACATACGATTTCTTTTAACAAGGTGTCAATCGACGCGTATTGACATTTGTAAAATTCTATCAAGTTTCTAGAAAATTTCTTGCAACCGTTTTTTAATTTTGTAAAAAAAAGTGCAAAAAATTGGTTTTTTTCAACAACAATAAATTTTTAATCATATTTTCAAGTCCAAGTAATCAATGTTTATATAATTTATATACTCCAAACAGTTTTTCTAAAAATCTCATCAACATTTTTTCTCATGATTCCAAAAAAAATCATTAACAGTTATCATGATCTTCAAGGTCATTTCTGTCATGCGTTATATCTCGCGAACAAAACATACGATTTGCATCGTTTAGATGTCAATAGACACGTAACAACATTTTCCTAAATCTGTCGAATTTTTAAAAAAAATCGTTTTGGCTTTTTTTTTACTTTAAGAAAAAAAATGCCAAAAATTAGGTTTTTATCATAAACAATAAATTTTTAACCTGATTTGTGGAATATAGTAATCGATGTTTATAAAATTTATATAATCCAAACAATGTTTGTCGAAACACCATCAAAACATTTTCTCATGAAAACGTAAAAAATTAAATAAAAAATAAAAAAATCATTAAAAGTCATCATGATTTTCAAGGTCATTTTTATCATTCACTATATCTCACGAACCAGATATAATATTTGCATCATTAAGGTGTCAGTTGACGTGCATTAACCTATTTGTGAAGTTTTTAACATTATGAAAATTCGTTTCAGCCGTTTTTTCAATTTAGCAGAAGAAAATGCGAAAAATTATGGTTTTTTTCATAAAAAATATTTTTTTAACTTGATTTGCACAGTACAGTGATATCAGTCTATAAAATTTATACGTTCTTATCAGTTTTTGAAGAGAAACCGGCAAAATTTTCTTCCATGATTATGAAAAAAACTAAATTAAAAATAGAAAATCATTCAAAGTTACCATTTAAAGAGGGTTCATACGAATGATATTACTTTATATCTTTTATTCTAAATAAATTGTTGTAAATTCAATCAAAGTTTTAAAATATTTGCATAATTTGAGCAGATTTTTATTAGTTTTTAAAGTCTTTTATTTAAAAAAAAAATGCTTAAATTTGCAAAACCAACAAAATTTCAATCAAATTTGCATTTGCGGTATCAACGCTTAGAATGGTTAAATGTTTTGTAGTCAATACTTTGCAAGATCATATGCTTTGAAAAGCTTTCATCGAATAAAAAAATTGTAGTTTCTAGTAGATGCATTTTCTGGTAATCGTAAGATTTCAATAACCATCATCATTTGTAATACATTTTACTTTTTACATGCAATTGAACCTATTTTTGACTGCATATACAAAATTTTTCAAGACCAAAATGACCCCCACCGATTGATCCGCGTGAATATTCAATCTGTCCTCATCGACCAAAAACCTTACGTAATCAATGGACCCTCCCGTAGACGATATGATTCATATTAACTCATTCCTGTTACTGCTATGAAAACCTCTCATTGTTTTTACTTAAAGTAGTATTATTTTCAAAATTATTATTGTGTTTAATGTTTATGTAGATATTAATGGGAAGTTGACCGTGTGGACCTCAAGGATCGCACCTCGCGGCTTGTTATTTATCC
This sequence comes from Oxycera nigricornis, assembly GCA_963942545.1. Classification (NCBI taxonomy): domain Eukaryota; kingdom Metazoa; phylum Arthropoda; class Insecta; order Diptera; family Stratiomyidae; genus Oxycera; species Oxycera nigricornis. The sequence continues at coordinate 85,495,008 of OZ012660.1, read as the reverse complement.
ATCCATATTTTAAAAAAAATGCTTGGCACTTCCCAGACGATAAAGATCGGTACAAGGGACAGTGCCTAATTTTCAATATATAAAGTCATTTATTTTCGTTTATATTAACATTTGTGATAATTTTCTAATTCCAGTGGAGCTTCATTATGATCTTTGAGAAATTGCGGAGCTGATGTATTCATTTCAAGTTTTGTTCACGTATGAGATGTTTTTTGAGTGTCATTTTAAATAAGTTAGAGTTTGTTATGTCCTTTATATAGCTCGGTAACGTATTGTAAAAGCCAGCTGCTTTATTGACAGGGTCCTCTTTTAGCCGTTCCGTTCTAGCATATCCGATAACTATATCGTGAACATTTCTGACATTATATAATATAATATTGGTGTATAATATAAATTATTTTCGAGTATATAAATTTTTTATATTCATGTTCAGTAATTTAAATTTAAAACGCTTCATACGTAACAAGGCAGTTCATGCTACAAATGACTATATTTGGGAGACTCCTATAAGAGTAACAGTTTTCATTGCTTAAGGGAGGGGGGGTAATGTTTGACAACTTTTTTTTTCTTCCATTTTCTGAAAGTAAAACATCTGAAAAATATTGTATTAAATTTGTAGGTCATTCGGAGTAAAACCAACGAAGTTACAGTAGGTTGAATGACCGTACCTCTTAAGTTTGCGCGCCTTTTAGCTACCTGCGCTGAGCGGCGGCAAGCGGCAACGGTTTCGGTCTCTATTGTATTACTTTTATCGACAGGAGCAAAAAGATACCTTAGATAACGTGAATGATAGTGATGTACGGTATGGACCCGGCATCGATGATGACATGTACGTATTTTATAAGAAAATCTAGTTTTTCTCAAATTGTTTTCATTTTTCAGTGTACAAAACTCTAAATCGATTTTACCAAACATGTAATTTTTAAAGTCGGTGACCAGCCTACAGAAAAAACTACTGAACCGATCGTTTTGAAATTTTGTACACATATTCTACATATATATAGCTCTCAAGCTACGTTGAGTTTTTTTTTAAAAAGTAAATTCCTAACAATTTTACAATAACAAATAAGTCTATTTTTTTCGTCAAAAATCGTTATTTTGGCTTCAAAATGGTGCCAAAAATTAAAAAATTGAATAATTAAAAAAAACTTGGCGTTACTGGAGAGATAAAGTAATAAAGCGAAGAAAGCCTTTTGATTTTTTGGTTTCAAATGATCCAGTGATGCTGTAGGCTGGTCACCGCACAAAAACTTTTTTTCTAGGCGCCTGCGGAGATCTACAATAAATCCGTTATTTCTCTCTATTTTTGAACAAAATTTTTACTAAATATTCTTCATATGCTGTACTTTCATATAATAATAAGTAAAATAAACCTATAGTAATAATTTTTTCTAACAAAAATTCATGAAAAAAGGTATTCGACGAAACAAACCTTAGCCCCCCCCCTTAATGGAAAGACACGATAACACGATATTACACTCTCTAGGGACCTCTTCATCTAGCATTCATCCATTAATAATCAACCCCATCGCTGAATTTTCCATGAACAGGAGGTTTATGAAAAACAAGACCATTCTGATCCTTGAAAGTGACTTTCGGTTCTGAAGGCAATCAAATTGTGTGTTTCATTCTACCACACATGTTACTTTTATCTCTAGGTTATCACTGTATTGCAGCTGTATATTTTAATCAAAGCGTTCTTTGTTCAGGTGATACTGATGATCTATGCATTCCGATGTTTGCTAATATTAATAAATAACGAAGTTATACTCTATCCTGTTCAATCAACAATGTGCTGCTGTAGTTATTGACGAAGCATATGCGTAGCGTCTCCGATTTACCAAATCACATATGTCGTCCATACTTGGTGGTAATCTTGAAAGCTACTGACATGTTTCAGAAGCCTTTTCCTCTGTCGGCTTCCCTTTAATCCTCACTGACAGGCACGACAAAGCGCCGAAGCCTTGAAGCCTACCGTGTCAATGTCCTAGCTTATTTTTCCATGCAATAATCATCTCGATCCTGGCGGCCTCATTATTTTAACTGGGTGCGTGGTCTGTCTCCTTGATGTCGGCGATTCCTTCTTCAGCCCGCGTCATCCAAGGATTACATAAATTTTCAGAAAAAGGCAAACTACCATGATAACAGCTGTCCATCAATTTAACTTAGTAGCATTTCGACGGGATGCGAGCAGCTGCAGGGGATGTTCCCGGGGTGAGTGTGTCTACGCGCGCACTCCTACCAGGCACCCAATGGTTATTCCTTGTTTCACAGTAATTAAATTAACGTCGTTGCTTGTAAAAAGGCACTTAATTACGAGCACTGCCCGAGGAGGGTGAAATCAATTATTTGGGTTTAAGGATGCGTCAATGCCATAGTCACTTTAGCAAAGCCTTGTTGATTTTCGTGTACTCCAGGAACAGTGAGCTATAAAGTCGGTCCCGGACTAGCCCTAAATCTCGCATTCGTTTTCATTGCCTCATATCGGAAGAGCCAATAAGATTTTCAGGATCTTTTGCAAGGAATTAAATTAGCAGTCAGGTTTCTTATCAAGTCGGAGAAGCCCTAACGGAGCGTGAGTAATTGATAGTGTAACGAAAGGCCTTGGGATGAAGATGTATCAATACTTTAAGGCTTCATTCAACACATTTCAAACAATGAACGAAAGATAGGTATGTTAATATCTGACAATTTGATCAAATTTACAGACGTAAGTATGAGTACTGGAAAAGTTCTTTTTGCTATTTATGAATAATTGAGAAACTAATTTTCCTTTTTGGCGTAAACTCATATTTTAAGAAACATGGAGAACGGTGTTTCAAAACAAATCAATATCCTTTTGGTAAAAATGAGGTACGGTACGAAGTTGATTTCTCAGAGTCCAAATGCTTGCTTCTTAGTTGCTTGACCAACAACAATAGGCACTGCTATTTGTTCTTCATTCTTTGTATGAGGTTTTTTGTATTCTTCCATAAGTGGCGATACTCAGCGTCTTCATTAAAAAAGAAGTAGCTATTGCTTTGCTGTATGATTTATTTGCTTTCCATTTGGTTACATCTGTTTGCAAAAAAATTGTTGGAAGATCTAGGAATCCAGCAAACCTCAGAATGTTATGAAAACAAAATTTTGCAAACCTTTCTTAAGAACAATATCTGGATCTATTCGAACACGTTTCAATGATTTATCGTTGCCCTCATTATTCAAAAGATATTTTTTTTAGTTTCTTGAGAAACGTCGTCATCAAAAAGTTCAAACAAGGCAAGCTTCTGAGATAGGTACCACAAATGTCGAAGAAATTTTTTCGTCGATTATTTTGAAATTTCTTATTCAATACTTTCGTACTCTTTCAAATTTCTCAAAAGTCTCTAGCAGATGGTACTTGAAACATATGTTAACGTAAAAAATGTTCTTTTTGTTTGATTAGTTTAAACTGGCCTTTTAATGAATAGATTTTGAGCGAAAAAAATGGTTTTGTCATTCAAGAAGCTCGATTGAGTCTCCCTAAAGCTCCAAAATGTAGACTTCGTCCTGGTCCTCTTCCAAGAAATATCACAACTCACAGCTCCAAAAGTTTTTTGTAGCCTTCGGTAGAAATAAGATTCAGTATTGGTTACGTTTCGATGAACTAAGAAATAAGTTGAGGCATTTTTATCACCACTATGAACATTCAAACTTATAAATTGCCTAGACATCAATATTTCAGGTCCTGTTGAGTTACAGATAACTGTTTCAACCATAATTCAACGAAAGAATTTTTTCTTCATATTTTGCTCTGTAAGGACACATAACTCACTATGTGTTCCAGTATTTACAGAAGTTGTATCAAAACTCAAAAAGCAGGATTCCAGCGTTTCAATGACAGCACAAGCTTTTATTGTCCCTGTTCTTGATTGAAGTTTTAGAACAGCAAGTAACTGCTCAATGCTCTTTCGGTTGAAAGGTGCCGAAAAGAAAATTTATTCACATTATACTCGAAAGGGTCACATCCTACACTTTTAGTGTATTATTTAAAAACAGCTGCTGCTTGTTTGTCATTTAACTTTGCTTGGAAACTAGCCTTATAGTTTTCTTCTCCGTTTCTAATGTGATAAAATATTTCAGCTATTTTTTCACGATACGTGTTTCCTAGTTTCCACTCATTCGAGATATTGCGATACACAAATACAGCCTGAAGAATTGATATTCATTTCAAATCTTACCATATGCAACAACTTTTTGTAAATGGCAATGTTTGGATTAAGATTTCAGTATCGTTATGTAATGCACAAAGACGTCCAGGAGTGGAAAGTAAGGACACATTTTCGTTTGGGAGCGTGGCAGTGAATCTTCTCCGCTAAGTCAACTAGCGAGCTTTATGCGTCTGGATAGCACTTTCCAAATGTTGTCGATCATATAGGTACAATGCTTCTTCATGCAACACTTCTATTCAAGCATGTTTCACTAGGACCGCTGTGAAACTCGGAAAACCTATGTTGGAATAACTCATCTTTCCCTATCATTTACATTTAAGTAGGACATATATCCACAGAGCCAAAAACTAGAACATCCTGTGCCAACAAATTGTCTATCCGAACAATAGAACTTTAAGAGGGTTAAGGATTCTAGACGCTCCTCGTTCTGAATATCCGAGTGGCGTACTAATGTAAATATGATGGCGTTGGAGGACGGTCGAGGTCTGCATTCGACAGCAGTCTTGTTTTGTATGACTGTTGTTCCCATCGAAAAGATATCATGTTTCCATTGGCAGCTGCAGCTGTATCCGAATCCATCCATTACAGCAATGACATTTTCGTTTAGTAAACAATGAATAATTCACACGTCAGTGCCGAGTGGCTGATACAATGCTGCGCCCACCCCCAAGTTTTAATCAACGGAACTGTTTTCAGAATGCCCTCCTGCCAATCTAGTAATAAAGTGTAAATTGCAGTAACCAGGAAAATGTTCTTCGTATGAATTCAAAACAATTGCAAAGCAGACGCTCCTGCTGCGTTTAAACATGGCTGGTCGGACATACCATATCAACTACAGTCCACATGTTTGCACAATTTGCCCAATGAACATACATATGTAACAATACATTAGGGTAATGTATGTCAGTTTTCCTGGGTGGTTTTTCCGCTTAACATAAATGTTTAAATATGCTGTTGATTTAAGGACCGCAGATAAAAAGGATTAATTACCCCGTCACTGCCTTCTGCAATTAATTGAGATAAAATTGAATCCTTAAAACAATTCATTGCATGATCATATGGCTAGGCCAGCGGTTATCAGTTGGGAAAAACTGCTGCGAATGATAAGATATGTCTTTCATAACTGGAGATGTGTGTAGTGCACATGTGATGGTGTAGATTTTTTATGCAATAAATTTTACAAATCAATTTTATTTTATTTTAGACAGTCACTGGCACATGCAGAAAAACATAGTATGGTGGTATATGTTTTGCAGCCTAGAGCATATATCGCACTGTTACTCGAAAAGTGACGCAACTCAGAAATCTTACTTTTCCAGTACAAGAAAAAATACTACTTTTGTGGCTTGAAATAAAGTTTTCAAAAATTTAAATGCAGCTTCTACAAAAAAATTTAGCATTGAAATACACATGTTAACATCCGTGTTATTATTTTTCTTATTTGAGGTAAAAAAAAAACCTTGTTGTTTGACTTGCGTCGTTGTTTTTGTTTATCTAGCCCACAAAAAAGTGAATTATTTTGAGTTGTGGCACTTCTGGTCATGTTTATTGGTGAGAAAGTATTGCCTTATGAAATTTTTTATGAATGTAAGCCATCAATCATGGCTCTTTTTCTAAGTTAAGCTTACTAAAATTTAATAGATATTTACATAATTACTGATATTTGAAATCAACTAAAGAAAACTATAGAAAATAACAATATGTTTTTTTATACCAAAAATTAAGAAAGCTTATTCAGAAATGCAATTCAAATAACAAGACATGAAATTATACAAACGATAATTGTGTTATTTGTTGAAATTGGTAACGAAAGAAATACATTCTTTAGTTCAATTCAAAAATACTTTTGTAAAATATTGTCATAATAGTTTTTGTGAATTATATTTCGATCGCATGAAGACTTGAATGTCCTTTTTTTAGCATCGCTTAAAGGAAATCTTTTGTCATAAGCTAGTACTAATTGTACATTGAATACTTGCGAGGATCTTGCTTTCTAGACGACATGTCTCTCAAATTCTTTGTCATTGTACGATGTCTTGCGGAAAAAAGTTCGTGAATGCTCCTTCTTCAATCTGAGGACTTTAATGTCGTTCCATTTGAATTTTGTGCCGGCAGTGTTCACAGAAAAATTAATACTACATTCATCTTGAAGTGTTTTTAAATCGAAAAAAATACTGTTAGACATTTCGCGTACAATATATGGAGGTCCTTTTTGTCTTTGCTGATCTTATAAGACATACATATTGATCTAGTAAGAATATTTAAATAGATTTCTAGTATATTTTTGCCTGTTTTTCCATCACGTGTACATACGTCTCATTTTGGATATGGCCAGAAATTAAAAACTTATAATCAATACTGATGATACTGTGTTTGCGTACGGCATAAGCATAAGCAGCGAGTAAATATCTAGGTAAAGATTAAGATTATGGCCTCCACCCCCGAAGAGGGTAGAAGTAGGAGGGATCCGAAAGAGGGGGCTCCCCTACTTCAATGGCATAAAAGGTTATGGGGGCTCCCCCACTAAAAAATGATTATTTTGCCTATTTTTAGAGATCATATGAAACCGTAAAATTGATGTGGGAAGTAATTTTTAGACATGTTTGGAAGTTGAAAAAATTAAAAAATAAAAGTTTTTTTTTCGAGCAAAACAATAAAAAAAAATTAAAAAAATTATAAAAAAATTGATGAATGTCATTTTTACCGTAAATGTAATACAAATAGGGGCAACGCTTTGGAGACACGTTTTGCATCCCTAACTCCCAGTCTCCTCTCGCGGCCGCGCGGAAGGATGAGGTTTTAATTTTTTTGCCCAAAAAATTCTGTGAACTATTTATGCCATAGTAGTGAGGGATCCCCCCTTTTTTGACCCCCTTACCATAATCTTAGCCTTTACCAGTATTTGTTTTCGCACTTGCTTGGTTTATTTGCTTTTGTGCCAAATTTTCTATGCAGTGTAAAACACAGCTACCAATTTCAACTGCAACTCGGTGCGGGGGAGGGGGGATGATGTGACTGCTGCTGGTCTGGTGAAATAAATGTGGCGTCCGTAACCAGGGTGAATCGTAAGTGCCAATGGTTGTGGGTATCACTGGCACATAGGGGACTTCATTGGGCGCAACGTAGACCGGCGGCGCCTGGATTTGGATCTGTTGCGGCAATTGGGTGAGCATTGTTTGTAGCCGTCACTGTTGGCAACTTATCTGCAGGTTCTGTGACGTTGACTGTTGTTCATTTTGCTGTTGATCCCTCTCCATAAAATCTTATTACCTACTTAGCTATCTAATCCAGTATCCTTAACCTACGTGCATCTCCCCTATATTTATATAATTCAAACTTCTACTATCTACTCCCTAAAATCTAATTCATTATTAACCATCTAGTTCGTTAGTAACAATATATTTCATTGATAACAATATAATTCATTAGTTGGCTTGATTATGTGAAGTGGCGAACGTAGCATTATTTATCAATTCTTTAAAAAGAGTGTTTACCCGCACGGAGGTTTGGGGTCTTCAAGAACCGGGCAGACCCCTATTTTTCCCTAATGGGTTGTGGGTCGACCATGTTGCGTGCCGAAAGTAACATTACCCCACTTCTTCAAGTGGATTTTCCCAAAATCCACTCCAAAACGTGCATAATGGGCGGGACGGCAACGTTCGACAAGCCACCGAGCGATCTGTGGGCACGGCTTTCATCGTGCACACGGCTAACAATAAACATCTCAACGTCGCACTCACGGTAGCTCGAACACTCCGCATCGGTCCCGTACTCGACTCTTACACTTGGAACGGACTCACAAAATCAACCCACTAGCCTAACGAACTTATCACTTCGCTAACCCACAACCGAACTAATAAACTAAAAGAATGTAACGATATGGGAAAGGGAGGGAGAAAGGAAGAAGGAAGGTGAGATTACAAACATAAGGTTGCAAGGGTAAAGACTAACGATTCAATACCCCCGCCAATTGAAATACCCCTCAGTTAACCAAGTCCTAAGCGAATCGTTATCTGGTGAACGTTCCTATCTGTAACAAGTCCTGCCAGCATGCATATGGCGTTGGGGTTACAGAGCTTTGGCAAGCCCCACCCCTCTCATATTTGCCCCTCTCATCATCAACTTTTTTTAATACCCTTCCCGGTCTCTCGACCATCCGGTCTCTATGCTCTGTATCTGCCACTCGATCAGTGTTGAGTTTCTCTTCGTTCCCGATCGGTGAACCAGACCCGTCCTGCAACACCACACTCGCTCTTACAAACTGGCTTGCATTTGATGAGGTTGTTCCCTTAAATACCACCTATTCCCCTGTTTCCAATAGTTTATCCTCCTTTACAACAGATGGCTGTAAGGAGTTTTGATTCTTCGTTGATTTCACGCCATTTTCCGCTGTATTATCGAATGTTTCCATTTTCTCCTCGGGATGTTCTCTCCTTCCACTATCGCGTTCAGGAATTTGCCTTGTACCAAATTCTCCCTTGTCTGTACTGTCCTGTGAACTTCTACCCGCATGAGGTCCCCTTTGCTGCTTCCTACCTATCTTCCCCAGTCCACTCCTCTGAGACTCCCTACCTCCAGATATATTCCATTGGGACTTCTTGCGCTCAAGCCCAGTCTCACCTCCTTGAGACTGCCTGCTACCAAGCCTACCCAATCGCGACTGCCTGCTTCTAGGCATAGCCTCACCCCATGTGGACTTCTCCTCTATCACCTTCGAAACCCTCCCGTCGGCATCGTTGTCCTCATCTTCTTTCAACTCTGTCATAGTATATTTAGCTTCACAGACCTGCATTTGTTCTTCTACCTCAGCTTCCTGAACGTCTTCTTCCAGCTCGATGATTAAGCACATCTGATCCTGTTGGGGCTTCTCTTTTATGTCCCATACACGACCATGCAAGGACGCATTTTGGGCTTCCAACTCCTCAATACATGAGAACAGACTTTCGATTCTTGTGGACTCTCTTAGATCCTCCCTCTCCAAATCTTCGGTGTCATTAAGTGCTTGCTGGTAATCATCACAGTCTGCCTAGTACTTGTTGGCTATCTCTGTGATCGTCAACTCTGTATCTTCTTTTTCCTTCGGTACAATTTCTGTTGTCGCCGCCGCATCTTCGTCTCGTTCCAACTTCCTGGCTCCCAAACTTCTAGACCCTTCATATTCTTCTGACTGCACCAGCATATGTCCTAAAGCGAGCATCAGCTGCCGTCGCAACTTCTCCATTAAGGGATCCTCTGCTTTAGCGTTAGCGATCTTCCGCAGGCCATACTCCGTCTTGGCCTGGGCTACCAAAAACGCAGTGGACTTCGCATCCCCCCAGAAATCCGCTGGCAGCGCCCTAACCTCGTCCATCACTCTCTCTACCGCCTCGCGGTCCTGCTGGTAAGTGAAGGGGTAAGGTGAGGACGCGTTCATCATGGTCGAAAGCCGCAGTGCCTTCCGAAGCTTCATCCGCATCGCCGAAACAGTTCCAGTGGCAATCCCACGAACTGCCAACTCATAGCTCAGCTCGTTCTCGATGAGGCGATCGGTTAGAGCCTCTGTAAATTTTGCCATGTTGAACCTACCACGAATTGAGACAGCACAAGAAGAATAAAAATAACGGACTAGACAGGGAAACTCACTTTTTTATATTATTATTTTTATATATGATGGCTTCATTGTGTGAAGTGACAGCGTCTACCCGCACGGTGTTTTGGGGTCTTCAAGAACAGGGCAGACCCCCATTTTGCCCTTATGGGTTGTGCGTCGACCACGTTGCGTGGCGAACGTAACACCGTACAATCCAATTTTAATTTATTAACTTTTTTAATGCTAGAAAAAGAATTGATGTAATAGCTCCAACATTTTGTGAAAAAAGGCTATCGTTCAATGAATAAGGAACCATCCATATACTACGTAATACTCCAAGGGGGAGGACGGTATTTGAAAATGTTACTGTGTTACATGGAGGGAGGGAGAACCTAGAAAATTGTTACGTAATACAATTTGAAGTTATTTAAAATAATTTTTTATGACACTTAATCGAAATCAAATTTTTAATTAATTTGCTGCAACACGTGGTATCAGCAGATTCAAATACATTTATTTTTAGAAATCAGCAAATTATTCGATCATTTAGATTTGCAAATAATACTTAAAACTTACTGTTGAACAAATGGATTATGTTGCGTGCCCCGCATTCACTCACCTCCCTCCCAGCCAATCATCCTTCATGTGCCCCGCCACTTCGGACGAAACATGGAAGATGACCGCCGTGAGGAGGCCCCCGTGCGGAGCACCCACCAACTGTGGCCGCATAGTGGCGACCGTAGATAAAAAATTTCGAAACCGAATAGCTCACCGAGTGGAGATAACCATCAAAACTCACGTCATATTAGATTTCACTTTATTTTAGAAAACAACACCCTAACGAAATACATAACTCTTCTTAAGATCTACTTTAACACTGATCGTTACAATCCCGAAGCGACACCATGCTAAAGTTCAAAAACACTTCAAAACAATAAAACATGCGCGTTCGATGGGAAAGCTCTCAGCATAACAGGCGTTACACCTTTGTAAAGCGTCAAAGTTCCTTCACTTTTTACCAGTTCCCTGAAGATGTGACGAGTGCCGTTTTTATACGTTCCTTCGGGAGCCGTTTACAATTGACTGTTTTTTTCCTGCCATACCACCAGCGACTATCGTTGATCTCATACCCACTTTTGTTCCGGGGCCTGCTCGTTCTTTTACTTTTTGTTGGATATATTCGTAGGTTAGAAAATACATACCACTATCTGGAACATTCCTTTATAGTGTAGCAAATGCACCCCTCGCATACTGGGCGGACTCGACTTGGACTTTTTCGTGATGACTTTACGCTACGAGGATGCGATCAATCCCACAGCCTCGATAATCCCACCTCGGACTTGTGCGATCGCCAAGATCGCTGCTGGTTGCGCGAACGACCAAAGGAACGCAACAACTTCCAGGACAACTCCACACGCTATCCCCTTTTTAGCTTCGCCATTCGCTTCCCGCTGGCAAACGCGTAGAACTGCTCTCGAGACTTGCTACTCCTTCGTTGCCACGTCTTTCAATCGCTGCCTGTCTCGTTGGACCTTCATTTCGTTTTTTTTTGAAGTCGTACCGAAATTCAAATTTGCCACTACATTTTACTTTCTGCGACTCTTGCTCACCATTTACTTTACTTTTATCAACACGTCCGTGCACCACGGCTCCTCGATTCACACTCCGTGCTCACACACACATATTCCACCCGCTCGCGTCGGATCATTTTTATGACCATATATGGCAATCCGATACTTTTGTCCAATCAGATGGGCGACCGCACCCAAAAAAAACCGCTTCTCGCTCGATCACCTGAACTCATCACATCAGAAACGAGTTTATCACCCCTCGAGAGAGACAGTGCAAGTGGTGGATTAGTAAATTGAGTTTAAGTACTGCCAATGGCGATTACTTGACAGTGTAATGATGAAATTTAAATTGATTATTGATTTGGTATAAAATAAAGAAATTTTAATGAAATGATCCGCAACAATTATTAAAAACTATTGTATTCGAAGCAATATCATAGCTGACGGTAGGATCATCCCTTGTTCCTAGAATCAATCCTGCGTCCTCTTCGTGTCTCATAGCTAGCCTCGTAGAGAATCGCTCATTGGCAGTTGGATGGTACGCTGCCACACAAAAGGAGGAGTTTCAGTAATTTCAATAGCCTAATAAACACTTATACCATTTGCTGATTTCAACTTCCCGAAAAACCAGTAGTTGTCAAAATAATTGTTGAGATATGCAAACAAATCAGATGACAGGCTATTAGCCTGGTTGCTTGGACAGGAACCAGGCTATTATTTGGAAAATAAACCAAACTAACAGTCAATTTTTGAAATAACAAAAAATCCGCAATAAGCTTACGATTACGAGGCTATTTTATTATGTCATCTTCGTTTATTTCTCATTTTGCTACCGAATTACCCAATTTGGCGCTGCGGTTAGTGTAATGAACGCGTATCATAGTTATTATGCAGAGTTTTATCATACAAGGTGTCGGAATTAATTCGTAGCGTTTTACAAAAGATAGCGTTAGCCAACTTTCCATAGTCACACACACAAAAGAAAATATTCTCCGGGAAGCTACTGACATAGCGCATCTTCACCATTATATGACATTTCGTTATTGTGTCCGTAGCATTTGTTGTGCAGCATCAAACATTTCGAAGTTCATGCCTGAAAAATCGTTTTTGCGGGGAGTCTTCCTTCATTACTTCAACATGAAGAAAAGTGCCGCGGAAAGTCATCGTATTTTAGTGGATGTTTACGGTGAACATGCTCTGGCTGAACAATTTTGCAGAAAGTGGTTTGCGCGGTTCAAAAATGGAAATTTTGACTTGGAAGACAAGGAACGCATATGGTGGGACCAGCTGGGCGTTATCTATTATGAGTTGCTCCAACCGGGTGAAACCACAATTGATGCGTTTGAACGGAGCATTACAGGACAAGCGGCCGCAATATAAAGATCGACACGACAAAATAATTTTGTTCGATGACAATACAAGGCCCCATGTTTCGAAAGTCGTGAAAACTTATTTGGAAACGCTAAAATGGGAAGTTCTACCTCACCCGCCATTTTCACCGAAAATTGCTCCATCTGATTTTTCTTTATTCCGATTCATGGCGCATGGCTTGTCAGAGCAGCACTTCGACAACTACAAAATGACCAAAAATTGGATCGATTCTTTCATCGAATCTAAAGACGAAGAATTTTTTCGACGCGGTATCCGTGCTTTGCCAGACAGATGGCAAATAGTAGTAGATAACGATGGAAAATACTTTGAATAACACTACTGTAATGTTACTTTCATAATAAAACACCCAACTTTGCAAAAAAAAACGCTACGAATTAATTCCAACACCTAGTATAAACTAATAATTTCAAAGTTTTTGGAATGTATGTAGATAATACTGAGAAGTTGTCCATGTGAACCTCAAGCGTCGCACTAGTTACGAATAGTTCATATTCTCAACACATATGGCATCCATAAAATAAGATTCGGAAAAGGATGCTATGAAATAAAACCATAAAATAACCTTTTTCCTAATCTTTCTTGTGATGACCATATGGTGAAAAATGTGCATTTTGAAAACGTGGAAAAAAGTACATTTAGGTAAACAATACAAAATGCGTACAAGTAATGATCCCATATCTGTTGTACATACTATATGTTCGTAAGTAGAAGATGTTAGATTTAAGATTTTAGTTCACTCTAGTTTAGATTGCGACTAGACGAAGACGTCTTTTAAATAAAAATATAATAAACTAAGTTAAAGAAATAGTGTTTTACTTTGAAAACCGTAATTCACTTTGAGGTTTGTTTTGATTTCGCAACTGGTACTCTTCTTTGGCTAAAAAGACATCGTATTCGAAAGTTGAGCTTGAAAACCATCCTCAGTTCAGCAGTCGAATAGAAAAATTGTTGCTGGTTGATTTTTGAAAGATTTTTCATCATTTGTAACTCAAGTTATATAAACAATAGAATTTAGCTATCCCAAATGCAAAACACTATTCCAGGATGAATAGGACAGTTCAGTTCCCTCCAGTATTTTCAAATGGACATGTAGTCTGGTATCTGCCGATAAGAAAGTTGAAGGCAGTGCTTTAACAATTTAATTCCGATAGACGGTCTCGTAAGCTTCCAGATTAGGTTCAAAACTGAGCTGCAATGTATGCTCCTGAGAACGAAGAAGACATTAGGGCCACGCAACGCAGCGTGGGAAACGCTTGCCCAACACAAATTCGGCTCGGTTATGATGGTTGTTCAGAAGGCTTACGGCCACTAGGAGTTATGATAGACCAACATTTCTAGCTACAAACTTTTATTTGCCTTGTAGACTGTATGAGCATGCCTCACTATTAGGTTGCAACGAAACCCACAACAGCTCACTTCATGCGTTTATCAAGACATATAGCACACTTGATGAAATATGTACATATATGGGAATGAAATTGGTTTTGTTCAAGTCAATTTGGATATTTACTTGAACCAGAAATTGTAAGCAAAACATGAAGTCTTGTAATCCTACAGATGAGACTAGCCTAACAGTGTTCAAATGATTCGAAGGATATATAGAACTCTATACACTCTATATTTTCCAGGACGATTAAGACCATAGGAGGCCAGGAGAGCTACCTCTCTAATAATAAGATCCGATGCTGATTTCACTGTACTAAATTTTGTTTCAACTTTCATACATAAAATTAGGAACGATAGCATCTTGACATAAGCAATTCAAATGAGCCTTCTAGGACATATATCCTAAAAGTCGGGGAGGTATAGCAAAACAAATCGATAATGGTTTTGATACCTATGTGAATCGCAATCATAAAATGCAATTTCTAGAATAATCACACACACAAGCGTTTACCTGGATGCATTTATCTAAGATTGTGCATATAAAAGCGGAGCAACTGATTAGGTACATTGCTGAAAAATGTAAAATTTCGTGGAATTTCGCTCAGTAAACTAAGTAAATTAAATACATGTGTGTTGCAACAATTTATTTTATTAATCAATGATGAGTAGCTTTACCATTATTCCTGATGACTTCAAATAACCTATTTTTTATAGATTCATACAAATTTTTATAAATACGTGGAGAAATATCAACCCGACCTGTATTGTTTCTTTAAGCATTGCAACATTATCATACTGCTTGTCATTATCGTAAATTTTCCTCGACAATCATCCCTAAATATTTTCTATGATGTTGAGGTCGGTCGAAAGTGATGGCCGATCCAAAACTTTGATGTTTTCTGCCTCAAACCAGTCTTTAACACAACGAGCAGTATGAATGAGCGTCAGATCTTGTTGAAAAATCCAATCCATGCTTCCGAAGATTTCATCAAAATCGGCAGCTGCCGTTCATAGTAGATCTACGTACGTTTGTACCTACGTTTGTACGTACGTTTGTACGTACATAGTAGATCTACGTACGTACGTTTGTACGTAGATCTAGTCTTAAAATTTTGATCTACACATGCCCCATATATTGTTGGGCTTATTTCATTACCCTTCGTACTGTCCAGACACTTCCAGATGTATCTGCTTGTTGCTGTTTTCTCTTAGTGGTCGCAATTTTGATCCCTCCTTGATAATTTTTGCCGTAGTTTGAATTCTGGATCCCGGAGAAAACGGCATACTGCGTTGGCGCTACGACCTATTTTTTCTACTATTTTCGTTCCGGAATATCCTTCCTCCTATAAGGTTTTTTTCTCCATTTCTTCCAGGTACAACTGATTTCTTTTTATCATTTTTTTTAGATATTATGTTAACTTTATGAAAGCAAGTTCTCACAGAAAAATAATAGCACACTCATTGTAGCCAGTCCAAAATAGAAAAACGTACCTAATGAGTTGCTCCGCTTTTATATGCACAATCTTAGATAAATGTATACAGGTAAACGCTCGTGCGTGTGATTATTCTAGAAATTTCATTTTATAATTGGGATTTCCATAGGCAATAAACACAACATCGTTTTGCTTTGCTATACCTCCCCGATTTCTAGGAAACTCAAAATATTTGGGTGTACGTAACCGGTTTCTCGTCAGTATATATATATATATATATATATATATATATATATATATATATATATATACATTTATATATACATTTATATTTCTGTATATTATATATTTATATTTCCATATCAGATGAGAAATTTTCACTCTGTTTCAGAAATTTAAGTGATATTAAGATAATTTCGTCTGGGTCGATGTTTGTTAAATTGGGCATCGTGACTTGGGCTGCCATCCGTCCGGGTTTCCCCGGATTTGTCCTAGTTTGGAACACGTCCGGGGAGCGTCCGGGCGGGGTTTAAATTGTAGTCCGGGTGCAACCCGGACTACAATAAAAGTCCGGGTTTTCGATCAGATCCCGTTCCCATAATTTATGTAAAAGCTATGGGTTAGGTATTTCACCGCACGCGCTGTCGACGCTATTTTACTATGGGCGTGGGGCGCGCTTGACCAACGCATGGCGTGATCTGGCGAATGGCGAGCGAGTTACGGCTACACCATAGCTGTCTACCATACACTTATGTGTACTATGTCTTATGTCTTATAGCCACGTTATCGTAGACTAAACAAATTCTAATTTTGTCCAAAATTAAATGATAAGTGATTCAAATGCAATAGTTAACGTAGACTAAAAATAATCCAATTTTCACACGTTTCGGCGTGAGAATCTTTTTCAGAATATAAATACACAATTAGAAGTAAAAATGATGAGTTCAATTTTGTGAGGGCAAGCGAAAGCATCGGTTGGAATTTCAATAAATAATTTTGAATTTTAAAGAAAAAGTCGTGTTTTATTGAAGTTTTTCAAAAGGATAACATAGATCCTTTAACTAGCGCGAGTGATCTTTTAGTCGCGTAGTAAAAAGTTAGATGTGTAGATGTGTGTGAGCGGCGGCAGCTTGGCGGTAAAAGGGAGCGGACGTAATTTTTGCAAGGTAAGTTTCACATTATTTTACGAAACCGAGCACATAACCACTAGAGTAGAAATATTCGATGTTTCACAAAAAGTGACAGTACAGTAGAATCTCGAAAAAGTTAACCGAAATGTCCCA
Organism: Oxycera nigricornis; assembly: GCA_963942545.1. Taxonomy (NCBI): domain Eukaryota; kingdom Metazoa; phylum Arthropoda; class Insecta; order Diptera; family Stratiomyidae; genus Oxycera; species Oxycera nigricornis. The sequence continues at coordinate 85,478,184 of OZ012660.1, read as the reverse complement.
AGGGTAATTAACTTTTTCGAACTATTAACTTTTCTAAGTGGTTTTCAAAAGTGAAAAAATACAATAATAAGTATAGTTTTTTCGTAAATAACACGCTAAATTTATTTCAATGACTTAGTTTTCATCATTACAAAAATAATTTGTACCGGCTGGTTTATGGTTCTCAGTCACTCTTGATCATTTTCGTGCGATATATTAATTAATTTTTGTGGAGTCGTTTGAAGAAGCATTCGAGACTTGTTTGTTTCTTTTCTTTTGTGTAATAGCTCTTGATCATTTTCGTACGCATATGGACAAGGTCTGCCACCTGATTTGCATCGTTATTATTTTCAAACAATTTTATCAAGATATTGATGCTTTCAACTGCTTTCTAGAAACTCACTTTTGGTTGTTGAATATCTTCCTCGATAATTGACCCGTCGTTATCATTATCGGAAACTTCGAAATCATCGTCATCTTCCGCAATTTGATCCTTGTTCCAATTTTCAATGACATCAATGCTGATGTCAACATTATCACCCAACTTCGACATCAACAATTAAACTTCTCGAAGTGTATCGTCGTAAGCACTATTTGATTTAATCAATTTAGACAACGGAATGTCGTCTTCACTATCGTATTAATAGGAGCCAAATTGCCCCTTTAGTGACCGAAAAAAGCGGTTGGTTTGAAAAATTCATACGCTCAGAAAAGTTAACTGAAAAGTTAACTTTTCAGAGCGGCACGTGGAAGCTGAAATTCAGTTAACTTAACCGAGCGATTAACTTTTACGCGAGTTAACTTTTTCGAGATTCTACTGTACTTCATCCAAAAAACATCATAACCTATTTATTAATAAGTTAAATTACATAGAACAATTTTTGAACACCTACATACTTTAAAGTTTTTATCCTTTTCAGATAAGTATACTGCTACAAACTAACTACAATGCCTAAACGGAAATGCATTTTCAACAGCAATTTGCAAAATAAATTTCCAATGTTAAAAAAAGGTGAATATGACTGGGAGGCTTTCTGTACAATCTGTTCAACAAATATTTCGATCGCGAACAAAGGCGTTTCTGACATAAATGAACATTTGAACACACAGAAACACAAAACTAATATGAAAAATCAAGCAGGATCTTCAAAAATATTTACATTTTTTGTAACATCAAACCCGGAAGACCTTCAAATTCGAGCAGCTGAAGGCGCACTCGTTTATCATACAGTCAGCCATCACATGTCTTTCAATTCTCTGGATTGTACTTGCGCTCTCAATCGCGAAATCTTTTCGGGGTCAGAAGTAGCTAAAAAAACATTCAAGTAATCGTACTAAAGCTACAGCAATAGCTACAGGAGTTTTAAGTCCTTTGTCGATTGCCGAACTAAAAAATGACTTACAAAACATTCCGTTTATAAGCGCAGCTACTGATGCTAGCAACCATGGCAGTGAGAAACTGTTTCCTTTGGTAGTTCAATATTTCGATGTTAGAAATGAAGGAATCACTACGAAGCTCCTCGAAGTAGAGACCACAGTAAATGAAACTTCCAAAACCATTTCTGAATTGATCATAAACCAACTTCGAAAACATGATCTTTTGTTTAAGTGTGTAGCGTTTGGAGGAGATAACTGCAATACAAACTTTGGGGGAATAGAACGACAAGGAGTCAACAATGTCTTCTATAAGCTAAAAATAAATCTGAACCCTAACCTGGTTGGTGTTGGTTGCTCTGCACACGTTATTAACAACGCCATTCATCATGGATGTGACTTACTGCCAGTGGACGCTGAGACTATCGTCTTGAAAATTTACAATTATTTTTCTATATACACAGTTCGAACCGAATCCCTCAAAGAGTTCTGTGAGACAGCTGATGTCGAATACAAACAGCTTCTATATCATTCCAAAACTAGGTGGCTTAGTCTGTTTCCTGCAATAGAAAGACTTCTGAAGCTCTTCACTCCACTGAAAGACTACTTCGAAAATATACAAAAACCACCTGACGTGATCAAAGATTTTTTTCAAAATCCGCTGTCAAAGGCTTATTTGCTTCTAGTCCACTCCATTCTGCATATCTTGCATAGCAAAATAGAAAAATTAGAAAAAAGCGACAATTCCGTCTTAGAAACTCGAAACATTCTTGGATCTATAACAAAAAGCCTAGACGATAGAATCAAAGAAAGCTTCGTGCCCTTGAGTATTAGAAGCATTTCAAACAAACACGACGAGAACATAAAACAAGATTTCAAAAACCGTACTCTGAGTTTCTATAATGAAATAAAATCGAACATTGCAGATTGGAATCAGCCTCTTCAACAATTTGATAAATTTGACTGGATGTTTTTGCCGAATATAAATGAAAAGACTCAATGGGCTGTTATCGAAGATACTATTGCATTTTTTAAAGACAAGAATATAGCAATTGACGACACGAAATTGATAGATGAGTGGGTGAATTTAAAATCTTTTTGCCAAAATCTCAGCGCAGAAGATAAGCTTTTAAATGCTAATCAACAATGGCTACAATTCTTTAGAACACCAAATGCCCATTCATATTCAGAATTACTTAAAATAGCTCAATATTTTTTTGCATCCCGCGCATGTTGAAAGAATATTTTCTCTCATGACGCAACAGTGGACAAAAGAAAGGAATGCATTGAATCCTGAAACAGTGTCGTCACTACTCAAAATTAAATTCAACTTCAGAGGCTATAAGGATTGCACCGAATTCTATAAATTTTTACTAACTAAGAAAGAAGTTCTCAATGCTATTGGTAAATCCGATAAATATAAACTATTAAAACTTTCTGAATTTGATTTAAAATTTAAGTTCTTTTAAAACTAAAGTAAATATTGTTAATTGTATGGAAAAATAAAAAGTTAAACAAGTTTTCATTTAATTTTATTAACTGAGTAACTAATATTGGGTTTGTTTATCTTTTATTTAATACCTAAGAAGGTTAAAAAATAAAGCAAAATTACTCACTTGTCGTCACAACAACGATTAAACACACTATTTCATGCAACAAAAGAGACTTAAAATTAAAGTTTTCTTCTTTCAAGTACAGAGTAAAATATATTTTAATCAAGATGTAAGTGAATGAAAAAAGTATTGAAATGTCCGGGGTGAAAGCTCCAAAATCCGGGGAACTTACGCTTCCGGTCCTTGGGAGCAGGTTTTAGAGATGGCAGCCCTAATCGTGACTAAAGAGTAGCTCTAACTAGAAGCATGAAATTCAAATGAAATCCTATCCATGGAAACTTAGATTAAAAAACGGGAAGAAGAAAAAGAGTAAACCAGAAACTCGGTCAAAGATTCAAAAATCAAAAAAATACTTAAAAAAACAAGAAATAACAAGCCGCAAGGTGCGACTCTTGAGGTCCACACGGTCAACTTCCCAGTAATATCTACATAAACATCAACAACATTAAACACAATAATAATTTTGAAAATAATACTACTTTAAGTAATAACATAGCAGAAATAGGAATGAGTTAATATGAATCATATCGTCTACGGAAGGGTCCCTTGATTACGTAAGGTTTTTGGTCGATGAGGACAGATTGAATATTCACGCAGGTCAGGTGTTGATAAATATTGTTGGTTTTCAAAATTTAAGCATTTTTTTAATTAAAAGACTATAAAAACTATTAAAAATCTGCTTAAATTATGCAAATATTTTAAAACTTTGATTGAATTTACAACAATTTTGTTAGAATAAAAGATATAAACTAATATTATTTGTATGAACCCTCTTTACATGGTAACTTTGAATGATTTTTTATTTTTTATTTAGTTGTTTCATAATCACGGAAATTTTTTTGCTGGTTTCTCTTCAAAAATTGATAAGATTGTATAAATTTTATAAACTAGTATCACTGTGCTGTGCAAATCAAGTTAAAAAATATTTTTTATGAAAAAAAACATAATTTTTCGCATTTTCTTTTATTAAATTCAAAAAACGGCTGAAACGAATTTTAATCATGTATTAATATACACGTCAATTGACACCATAATGATGCAAATATTATATCTGGTTCGTGAGATATAGCGAATGATAAAAATGACCTTGAAAATCATGATGACTTTTAATGATTTTTTATTTTTTAATTAATTTTTTACGCAATCATGAGAAAAAGTTTTGATTGTGTTTCTACAAACATTGTTTGAAGTATATACATGTTGCAAACATTGATTACTATATTTCGCTAATCAGATTAAAAATTTATTTTTTATGAAAAAAAACCTTATTTTTGCACCTTTTTTTCTTAAATTAAAAAACAGCTAGAACGATTCTTTCCAAAATTTGATAGATTTACACAAATATTAATGCACGTTCATTGACATCTAAATTATGCAAATCGTATGTTTGGTTCCCGAGATATAATGCAATACACAAATGACCTTGAAGATCACGATGACTATTAATGATTTTTTATTTTTTATTTGATTTTTTTGGTAATCACGAGTAAAAAATTTTGGTGGTTTTTTCACAACAACTGTTTGGAGTATATAAATTATATAAACATTTATTACTGTGTGTTGAAAATCAAGTTAAAAATTTGATGTTTTTGAACAAAACCCCAATTTTTTGCACTTTTTTTCAAAAAATTAAAAAACCACTCGAACGATTTTTTTAAAATTTTCACAGAATCATTTAATTGTTATTACGCGTCGATTGTTATCTTAATAATAAAAATCGCATGTTTGGTTCGTGAGATCAAGCGCATAACATGGTTGACCTTCAAGGGGTGAAAACAGCAAACCCCCACTACCGAAGTGTCCCAAAAACTAATCAGCTCTTAAGATTGCAAAGACGCTTTGATTGACACCTTAACGAAGTCGATACGACTTTGTTTACGTGAGTTATGCTCGTAGAAAAACTGCCCGCGAACGCACATACGTACGTACGTACATACACACACACACACATACATACTTCTTTCTAAAAACACTTTATATATACTCTATAGACCTCAAAACGTAAAGAAAAGTTGAAAATTTCAATTTCGATTTTCGAGGCGATTACAAGAACTTCCCATATACTGGGAAGTTAAAAAGACAATATTAAAATGTTGCCCTCCATGAATGAATTTTTACAATTGATTCCCCGATATAAATTTCAAGCTTAAAGCAAACAACAGAAAAAAATTTAGCTATGGTTCTGCCTACCCCATTTAAACTTAAATAATGTGTGCGTGCGGGGTGCGTTATACCCTAGTCGATTCAAATGTTTATTGCAACTAAAAGATTACCTATTTTAACAAAACAAATTGCTGCATATTTTTGGAAGTTTCTAAAATAAGAACCAATAAAAACGATATAAGTGTTGGAATCACAATGAAGGCTTAATGTTTTCGTTTGTTTTTTGAGGCAATATGATGGCAGCAACTGAATGAAAACGGTGGAATAGTCACAAAAAAATCATGCAAAAACGTCCAAAAACGTTAAGTTGGGTTTACAATGAATTGCGATAGCAGTTTGTGTAAACGTTTCAGGTACATGTGACAAATTGTTTGTGTTGGAATAATCTATACTTTTTCAAGCAAAAACAGAATTTTGATTCGAGTGACAGTAAGACTCCTCCAATAACATGATTCAAATTGGCTTAAGGGATTCCTTTAATTTTCGAATTTTGGGAAAATGTTTTTTTTAAATGAAAACGAAAACACATCTTAATTGAATTTTGCACAAATATTATGTGAGCTGAACTAGATGAAAAAAATTTTAAATGTTTTTTGGCCGCACGCCATCTGCTACTTTTTCGGAAAAAACACTAAAAAATCTCCGTGTGCACGATTGCTGTTCACAAAAAAACGGGGCTTCAAAAACGCCGCTTTAAAATGAACCACAAAAAGAAATTGGATAAAAACGACAAAATGGCAGCATTTTCAAAAATCGACATTTTTCCTTCTAAAATTCTGCTGCAACTTTGAAAACTGTGTGCCTATTTTTTTCTCCGTAGCTCATTCTGAGCATTCCCATGTGTTGATAAATTAGTTAAAATTTCTGAACGATCGGAAAAACCATTTTTTTAATCACCAACTTGAAAACCGCTGTTTCGCGTTTAAAGTTATAGTACAACAATTTTTTTTAAACTTACTAAATTTAATCTGCGACCCTTGGGCTATACATTTTCCCTTCCTTACGCAGGAGTTCTCCCTCTCCCTGGGATTTCTGATCCCTACGAGCAGTTCTGGCCGCTATAGACGCCTCAGTGCTGCGTTTTTCCGCTTGCTTGATTCTTGCAGCATCTCGCTTCTCTGCATGTTGCATCGCACTTTGACCTACAGTTATTCCCGTAACTAGCATTATTTTCAGTAAAGTTATTAATCCTTCATTGAAAACACATGCAAAGGTACTGACAGCGATTCTGATAATATTTTTGCCAACAAGATTTGATACTTTCACTTTTGTTTTGAATGAAATTGCCTAAGCAGCTCTTCAATAAATCTTCCGAAGCTAAGTCTTCCTAGACTGGTTGTAAAACTTGTTGTACTTCATCCCTCAAAGGTGGAGGATGCTCGAAATTTGTCAAAGCACTTTTACCAGCTGCCGCAGCCCTTGACAAGTTACACTAAGACTTTTCTCCAATTGAAAATTTAGAGTGTTGAGGGTTCTCATCTATAGAAATTGTGTGGTAGTATCCAGACGAAATTTCCTTGCGGATGTTTTCAACCGAATCAGGATTTCGTTGCATGGCTAGGCCATAGTTAGTTGACTAAGTTTTCATTAGTTTAATAGTAAGCTGTAATTTTTTCGGACCGTTTTTTAAGGTAATCCTCTTTTTAACTTCCCAGTATATGGAAAGTTCTTGTAATCGCCTCGAAAATCGAAATTGAAATTTTCAACTTTTCTTTACGTTTTGAGGTCTATAGAGTATATATAAAAAGTTTTTAGAAAGGGAGATGTATGTGTGTGTACGTACGCACGTATGTACGTTCGTAGACAGTTTTTTCTACCAGCATAACTCACGTAAACAAAATCGTATCGACTTCGTTGAGGTGTCAATCGAAGCGTCTTTGCAATCTTAAGAGCTGATTAGTTTTTGTGATACTTCGGTCGGGGCGGGAGGGTGTTGTTTTGTCCCTTTGAAGGTCATTTCTGTCTTGCGTTATATATCGCGAACCAAACAAATGATTTGCAGTGTTAAGGTGTCAATTGACGGGTATTAACATTTGCATGAATTTCTCAAATTTTGAAAAAAATCGTTTGAGCCGTTTTTTAATTTAAGGGAAAAAAGTGCAAAAATTAGATTTTCTCATAAACAATACATTTTTAACCTGATTTGCGTAACCCAGCAATCAATGTTTAAAAAATTTATTTACCCCAAACAGTGTTTGTAAAATGAGCATCAAAACTCGTTGTCATAATTACAAAAAACATTAAATAAAAAATAAAAAATCATTAACAGTCATCATGACCTTCAAGGTCATTTCTGTCATTCACTATATCTCACGAACCAGATAAAATATTTGCATCAATATGGTGTCGAAAGACGTGTATTATTTTTTTTATGACGTTTTTATTATTATAAAAAAATTTCAACCGTTTTTTAATTTAATATAAGAAAATGCGAAAAACTTGGATTTTTTCATAAAAAAATAATTTTTAACCTGATTTGCACAGCACAGTAATACCAGTTTATAAAATTTATACATTCTTATCAGTTTTTGGAGAGAAGCCGGCAAAACCTTATTCCATGATTATGAAAGAAACTAAATTAAAAAATAAAAAATCATTCAAAGTTGCCATATAAAGAGGGCTCATACGAATGCTTTAACTTTATATCTTTTATTCTAAAAAAATTGTTGTAAATTCAATCAAAGTTTTAAAATATTTGCATAATTTGAGCAGATTTTTAATAGTTTTAAGAATGTTTTAATGTTAATGAAAAAACTGCTTAAATTTTGAAAACCAACAAAATCTCAATCAAATTTGTATTTGTGGTAATCAACGCTTTGAATAGTAAAATGTTTTGTTGTCAATAGTTTGCAAGATCATATGCTTTAAAAGGCTTTCATCAAATAAAAAAATAAAGTCTGTAGAAGTTTTGTTCTTTAGTGTTTGTAAGATTTCAATTACTTCCTTCATCATCATTTGTAATGGTTTTTAGTTTTTACATGCGATTAAACCGATTATTGACTGCATATTCAATGTTTTTCAAGACCAACTGAAAATAAGAAATAAGTATTAGTCTGATTGATGCAAAATCGTGAACAACTACAAATTCAATGATTATGCCGAAGTCATGACAATTTTTAACAAAACTATTCAAAATGGCCACGACGCGACAAAATTTCTTCAGTGGACGTAATACCAAAACCTGCATTCATTTTTGCTAGTGCCCTTTTGTGATGCTTGATCAATATGAAAATAGCAAATAACGTAGAAAGGCCTCCCTCCCGATTAATCCATGTGAATATTCAATTATCTCCCTTACCTACGTAATCAATGGACGCTCCCGTAAATGATACGATTAATATTAACTCATCATCATGAGTACCTTTTATTATTATTATTATTTAAAGTAGGATTATTTTCATGAATATTTTTGTGTTGAATATTTTTAATATTTATGTAGTCATTACTGGGAAGTTGACAATGTGGACCTCAAGGGTCGCATCTTCCGGGTTGTCTTTATTTGCTACGATCAACTGTTGTTTTTTGCTTCTTTGGCTTTACTAAACATTCTTTTTTTTAACGTGCAAGACACCCTCTTTTTTCGAATATGAAATCAGAACCGTAAGGATACATATCCAATAGTGTTTTGAATTCATCGAAAAAGATCTTGAAGCGCAATGCTATATAAGCTCATTATGTTTTCACTTAATGAGTTTTGCTTTAATCATGTTTTTAACCTGTAGCAAAATCTACCAAAAAGCAATTCGATTTTCTCAAAATTTGAAGGTGACATGTCCCTTTAAGGTATTGCTCAAAAAATGTTTGCGCTAGAATGATACTTTCTGATATGAACACGTTGAATTATTAAGTTATTTTCCTGCATGATCAGAATATATTAACCTTTTTTGTGTGAAAGTTTAAAAAATATTTCGCATGAAAAATACCCATTTTGAACTGTGTTTCAATTCTAATAAATCCAAAAAAACTGGACCACTTACTCGTGATTCGAGGAAGCAACATTTATGGAAAATAAACCTAGTTTACATTTTATTTTTTCAGCGTGAAATTTTCCATGAATAGATCTTGAACATTATGTCTGCCATATTTGGCAAAAAGCTAAAGTATAAAATACTAATTGCCTTGATTGACATTCACAAGATTAACTTCAATTGTCTGCATGCGAGTAACACATTTGTATTTAACAATTTTTAATATATGCTAGTCAGCGAATGTATTTATTAACAGAGCTAATATTTCCGCTTTTTCTGGTATCATTTTTACTTCTGTGTAACTTTTGACAATTATATTGACTATACTAAAAAGATAGCTTTAAACTTCATATATGTTCTTCGACAGTTTGTGCTCATCAACTTAATACAACTAAAAATAAATTTCATCGAAGCCTCAATTCCTTTCCTTAATGCCTTGAGGTTGAGCCTCTCTTCATACCACGCATTTTTCATCATTGCCATTGCGTGCGTTGACAAGCCTGTACAGAAAAAGAAGCAATGTCCCTGAATATTAGCAGCAAGGACAATTGCTTCCTCGCTGTGCAAGAGCTTATACTGGATTTTTGTCGTTGTTGTTGATTGATGGGCACTAATAGGATTCCATTTTCAAGTGAACATCGATACATAGAGTAAATGGAAAAGTAACAACTCGCTGGGAAAATGTCTGGTCATTGCAGGCAACGAGGACATGTTAATGGCAGCTTCATATCTACGATTCTGTCACGTGAGGATGCAATCGATCATGTGCCATTAGAAAGTTTCGCCACCATTAATCATCCAAACTACACCACAAAAATGATCACCAACGAGCTGAACCAACCGCCAAGCGTTAGTGTTCCTGAAATGGGACAGCAATTTAACACGTCCCGAACTTGTGACCAATAGCCACTTGAAAAGACACCAGCGGTTCCGCCTGACAATTTGTGGCGTGAGGTGACGCCATAAAAACTAGTCCAGTCGCTGACTTTATGAATCCTGTCAGTCGGACGCTATTCCGGGTGTGAAACCAAAGTACCAACAGCAATATCCCCATACAGACAAAACAAGACATTAGCTCCTGTTAATCTGTCTGAAGAGAGTAATGGCATGGCTACCCCAGCAGAGTTGGATACCGAAACTTCCCGAAAACAATTCTTTTAATTAATGTCAAAGATGGACCGAAGATAAGAGTCTTTGAAGAAGAAAGCCGCTATCAACAAACATCGATAACTGAGACATGGTATACGTAATACGGAGTATTAGTTTGAACCTGCTGCCGGGAATAATGACGACGAGGATTATTCAATGTAAAGCCTTTACTAAGCTCGGCAGTTTGTGAAGAAAATTGCAATATTGGTATATAGTTGTGATGGTTCATTTGTATTAGTAAGATACGAAAATTATATTTAACTTCTCACTGATGAGAAGCTATTTTTTTATAATTTGCACTTTTATATTTTAACTGAATTTCCAATGGAATTCCATCAAAACCGCTAAACTAGTGCACATCAAAAGGTTAGCTATCAAACGATAATCACCATGTGATGCCTAAAATTTGGTTAATGATTCATTTGGTTCGACAAATTTATTATAAATTTTAAAAATCAATAGAGCTTCTAATCAACACAACATTTATATATTATTAAAAAAAAAACAGGCATATTTAACAGGTAAGAATAGAGATTGCAGGAAACTATATAAGCGGCGTTTGCTGCAAAGATAATCATACAAACCAGTCAGATACGATCCATACGATCAACTTCCCAATAATACTTACATGCATATTGAGAACATCATCCAAAAGTGGAGTGTCCATTGATGGCGGGGGAGGGTGATTGAATATTCACGCGGGTGAATCCAGGGAGCGGTAGGTGAAAAAGCCTTTCCTACGTTATTTGTTATTTTCATATCGACGCATGCAAGATATAAGTGTGCTGGCGAAAATGAATGCATTATTAGTTATTACACCGACTTTAGAGATTTTGTCGCATAATTTGAGCAGATTTTGAAAAGTTTTCACAATGTTCTAATTTTAATTAAAACAAGCCGCAAGGTGCGACCCTTGAGGTCCACACGGTCAACTTCCCAGAAATATTTACATTAATATTAAAAAACTAAACAAAATAGTAATTATGAAAATAATACTACTTTAAATAATAAAAATGTACCTCTCATAAGAGTAATTGGAATGGCTTAATATTCATCGTAACATCTACGGCAGCGTCCATTGATTACGTAGGTAAGGGAGATGATTGATTATTCATGTGGATCAATCGGCGGTGGGGGGCGGTTACAAAGCATTTTCTACGCCATTTGTTATTTTCATATCGATGCTTGAAGGACAAAAGAGCGCTAGCAAAAATTAATGCAGTTTTTGTTATTACGCCCACTGAAGAGATTTTGTTGCGTGGTGGCCATTTTGAATAGTTGCATCCAAAATTGCCATGACTTCTGTATAATCATTAAATTTGTATTTTTCCCCGATTACTAATAATTATTTCTTATTTTCAGTTGGTCTTGAAAAACATTGAATGTGCAGTCAATAATCGGTTTAATTGCATGTTAAAACTAAATAGCCTTACGAATGATGATGGAGGAAGTAATTAAAATCTTACGAACACTAAAGACCAAAACTACAAAAAATTACATTTTTTTCATTTGATGAAAGCTTTTTAAAGCATATGATCCAGTAGAGTATTGACTACAAAACATTTTACCATTCAAAGCGTTCATTACCAGAAATGCGAATTTGATTTATTATTTTGCTTTCAAAATTTAAGCAGTTTTTATATTACAATTAAAACACAGCACTCTAAAAACTTCAAAATCTGTTTCAAGTGTATAAATATTAATAAATTTTGATTGGTTTCATTGGCCAACAGTCTTTAAAATAAAAGATATAAGGTAATATCATTCATATGAAGACTTTTTACATGGCAACTTTGAATGATTTTTTTTAAATTTTTTTTTGTTATCATGAGAAAAATTTTGCATGTTTTTTCTACAAAAACTATGTCGAGTGTATAAATTTTATAAACATTGAGTACTGTGTTTCGTAAATCAGGTTAAAAATTAATTGTTTATAAAAAAAAACCTAATTTTTTGCACTTTTTTCCCTTAAATTAAAAAACTCCTTCAACGATTTTTTTCAAAATTTAATGGATTCACAAAATTTGGTAATACGCGTCGATTGACACCTTAATGATGCAAATCGTATGTGTGGTGCGTGAGATATAACGCATGACAGAAATGACTTTCAAGCGGGCAAAAAAAAAACTTCCCCGAACGAAATATCCCAAGAACTAATCAGCTCTTAAAATTGCAAAGATGCGTCGATTGCCACCTAAACGAAGTCGATACGACTTTGTTTACGTGAGTTACGCTCTTTGAAAAAACTGTCCACGAACGCACATACGTACGTACGGACGGACGTACGTACATACACACACACACACATACATACTTATTTCTAAAAACACTTAAAATATACTCTAAAGATCTCAAAACGTAAAGATATGTTGAAAATTTCAATTTCGATTTTCGAGCCGATTACAAGAACGTCCCATATACTGAGAAGTTAAAAATTGCTTAAATTTTGAAAACAAACAAAATTTCAATCAGATTTGCATTTGTGTTCATCAACGCTTTGAATGGTAAAATGTTTTAAAGTCAATACTTTGCAAGAGCATATGCTTTAAAAAGCTTTCATCAAATTAAAAATTGTAGTTTTTAGTAGTTTTGTTCAGCATTATATGTAAAAAAAATTACTTTTTACATAAAATTAAACTGATTATTGGACTGCAAAGTCAATGTTTTTCCAGATCATCTGGAAATAATTATTAGTCTCATTGATGTAAAATCATTAAAATACAAATTCAATGATTATGCCAAGGTCATGGAAATTGTGAACAAAATTATTCAAAATGGCCACCTCGCGAGAAAATCTTTTTAGTGGGCGTGATAACAATAAATGTACTCATTTTTGCTAGCGTTATTTTGTCCTTTAAGGATTGATATAAAAATAGCAAATAACGTGGAAAATGCTTTGTGAACTGTCCCCCCTCCGATTGATCCGCTTGAATATTCAATTAAACCAATCCACCAAAAGACTCACGTAATCAATGGGAGCCTCGAAAATCGAAATTGAAATTTTCATCATTTCTTTACGTTTTGAGGTCTATAGAATATATATAAAGTGTTTTTAGAAAGGGAGATGTATGTGTGTGTGTGTACGTACGTACGTCTGTACGTTCGTGGACAGTTTTTTCTACGAGCATAACTCACGTAAACTAAGTTATATAGAATTTGTTGAGGTGGCAATCGAAGCGTCTATGCAATCTTAAGAGCTGATTAGTTTTTGGGAAACTTCGGTCGGGCGGTTTGCTGTTTTGCCCGTTTGAAGGTCATTTCTGTCATGCGTTATATCTCGGGAATCCAACGTACGATTTCCTTCAGTAAGGTGTCAATCGACGCGTATTGACATTTATGTAATTCTATCAAGTTTTAAAAAAAATTTGAAGCCATTTTCTAATTTTTTAAAAAATAGGGCAAAAAATTGTTTTTTTTTCAAAAACAAGAAATTTTAAACCCTATTTTCAAGCCAAAGTAACGTATGTTTATATAATTTATATACTCCAAACAGTTTTTCTAAAAATGCCATCAAATTTTTTTCTCATGATCAGTTGACGTGTATGAACATCTTTGTGAAGTTTTTAACATTATAAAAATTCGTTTCAACCGTTTTTTTAATTTAATAAAAGAAAATCCGAAAAATTATGGTTATTTTCATGAAAATTTTTTTTAACCTGATTTGCAAAGTACAGCGATATCAGTTTATAAAATTTATACATTTTTATCAGTTTTTGAAGAGAAACCAGCAAAACTTTTTTCCATGATTATGAAAAAAACTAAATTAAAAATAAAAAATAATTCAAAGTTATCATGTAAAGAGGGTTCATACGAATGAGAACACTTTATATCTTTTATTCTAAGAAAAATTGTTGTAAATTCATTCAAAGTTTTAAAATATTTGCATAATTTGAGCAGATTTTTAATAGTTTTTATAGTCTTTTAATTAAAAAACTGCTTAGATTTTGAAACCCAACAAAATTTCAATCAAATTTGCATTTGCGGTATCAACGCTTGGAATGGTAAAATGTTTTGTAGTCAATACAAGATCATATGCTTTGAAAAGCTTTCAGCGAATAAAAAATTTGTAGTTTTTTGTAGATTCATGCTTTAGTGATTGTATGATTTCAATAACCATCATCATTTGTAATACATTTTACTTTTTACATGGAATTGAACCTATTTTTGATTGCATATACAACAATTTTCAAGACCAAAAAGGCCCCCACCGATTGTTCCGCGTGAATATTTAATCTGTCCTCATCGGCAAAAAACCTTACGTAATCAATGGACCCTTCCGTAGACGATATGATTCATATTAACTCATTCCTGTTACTGCTATGAAAACCTCTCATTGCTATTACTTAAAGTAGTATTATTTTCAAAATTATTATTGTGTTTAATGTTTTTGATGTTTATGTAGATATTACTGGGAACTTGACCGTGTGGACCTCAAGGGTCGCACCTCGCGGCTTGTTTTCATATTGACGCGCCAAAGAGAAAGAGACATTGAAAGCATGATATTAGTAACATTTGGGAATTACAAGACACGTTAGTTATTTTACCTTCCTGCAAAGAAAAGAATCTCACTGCTTCGATTTCTTTCTGTACCTGTTCTAAATAAATCTTCAGAATGCATTTCAGAAGCTATTTTTGGATGATTTAGGATGTACTTTGAGCGACTGTATTGTTATTCAAGTAGTTATCTAGAGGACATGCATTATCAACCACTTACGCTGCTTATAAAACAAATCAACTGGGTTCTTAATTTCTCTATTTTTCAGTTCGAAAATGGATTTTGGTGGTTCAATGGAGCAGAAAAAAACATAAGTATCCCGTAACCAACGTTGTAATTTATACTTTCACAAGCTTAAATCAAATTTTTATTTTATGATTAACATGTTAATGGTTACATATAAATTTCAATAAAAAATCCAAAATCCAAAACCACGCACATGGTGTTTGAAACAAACATATCAATTTCAAAATAATCCAAATTAATGTTGCCTATCTAAATTATCCGATGATCAGCTTCTCTTTCAAGTCAATAAGCTGCATCGCATTGAATTTAGATAAAAATTAAAGTTATCAGAGCATATGCATCTGTAGTTGGCTTAATATATATTTTGGATTTAAGCTGAGTTCGTAGATAAATTATATATTAGACATTGGTGATGATGTTATGAAGAATACTCTTATTTCACTACAAGAGCAGTGAAATGAATTGCATTTTCATCTAGCGCCGCAATGCAGTTTAGATTTGATTTTGAGCGAATGAAATCAAAATTATTACATGCAATGATGATTATTGATTAAAACTGTTAATTGACAATAAATGAAGTTAAATGCAGCCCTGATTGTTGGGTTGTATGTTACATTTGTTCGTATTTTATTTAGTTACCATGATCATTGAATTGTGGATTTATATAATAAAGAGCATACATTTATTTTGGTTTATCGCAACATGTTAATAACATTGTTAATGTTTAGCTATTACAGTATATGGCACAATTCGCGGAAAAAAACTGCAATTGCATTTTATTTCAGATATGAAAATGGCTTGGCAAATTTCAGAAAACTCATTGTGATCATTAATATTTGGCGGCGAGTAAAGAGTGAACACCAACTACTGCATTCTTCCACTGATTTACATTTTTATTTTCATTTACTTCCCAGTATATGGGAAGCACTTGTAATCGACTCGAAAATCGAAATTGAAATTTTCAACTTAGCTTCGCGGTTTGATGGCTTTAGAGTATATTTAAAGTGTTTTTGGAAAGAAGTATGTATGTGTGTGTTTGTATTTATACGTACGTATGTACGTACGTGCGTTCGTGGACAGTTTTTATTACGAGCATAACTTACGTAAACAACGTCTCATCGACTTTGTTGAGGAATAAATCGAAGCGCCTTTGCCCTCCCTTTGTTTTTGGGACACTTCGGTTTGGAGGGTTTGTTGTTTTGACTCTTTGACGGTCATTTCTGCCTTGCAATATACCTCACGAACGAAACATAAAATTTGCATTGTTGAGGTGCCAATCGACGCGTATTAACATTGGTGTGACTCTTATAAATTTCTACAAAAAAATCAACAACGTTGGAGCTGTTTTTTAGTTTATTAAAAATAAATTGCAAAAAAAGGTTTTTTCCTAAACAATACATTTTTTAACCTGATGTGCGCAGTGATCAATGTTTTTTAAATGTATATACTCCAAACAGTTTTTGTGAAAAAATCAGCAAACTCTCTTCTTTCTCTCTTCATTACAAAAAAAAATCATTAAAAGTCATTATGACCCTCAAGGACATTCATGTCTTTCACTTTATCTCGCAAACCAAATACAGTATTTGCATCATCAAGGTGTCAATTGACGCTTCTTAACATTTTCGTGATGATTTTAGGTTTATAAAAATATCTTTGGAGCCTTTTTTTAATGTATGATAAAAAATGCAAAAAATTAGGGATTTTTCATAAAAAAAATATTTAGCCTGGTTTGCACAACACAATAACAAATGTTTATAAAAGTTACAAAATCTGCTCAGTTGTAAAGAGAAATCAGCAAAATCTTTTTCCATGATTACAGAAAAAACAATAAAAAATAAAAAAAAACATTTAAGGGCGCCATGTAAAAAGGGTTCATACGAATGATACTACATGATTACTCGTATTCTTAAGACATTGTTGTTAATTGAATCAAAGTTTATGAATATTTTCATAATTTGAGCAGATTTTGAATAGTGTTTACAGTACCGTGTTTTAAATTTAATATAAAAACTGCTTAAATTTTGAAAACCCCAAAAAAATCACCAAATTTGGATTTGTGGCCATGAACGCTTTCAATGGTAAAATGTTTTGCAGTCAAGACTTGGCAAGACTATTTGCTTTTAAAAGCTTTTATCAAATAAAAAATTGTAATTTTTAGTAGTTTTGTTCTTTAGCGTGCGTAAGATTTCAATTACTTCCTCCATCATCATTCGTAACGCTTTTTTTTACATGCAATTAAACTGATTATTGACTGCACATTCATTGTTTTGCAAGACCAAATGAAAATAAGAAATAATTATTAGTTTGATTGATGTAAAATCGTGAAAAAATATAAAGTCATTGATTATGCCGAGTTCACGGTAATTTTAAACGCAACTATTCAAAATGGCCAGTACGCGACAAAATCTTTTCAGTGGGCGTAATAACAAAAACTGCATTCATTTTTGCTAGGACTCTTTTGTCCTTCAAGCATCGATATGAAAATAACAAAAAGCGTAGAAAAGGCTTTGTAACCGCCCCCCACCGCCGATTGATCCACATGAATAATCAATCATCCCCCTTACCTACGTAATCAATGAACGCTCTCGTAGATGATACGATTAATTTTAACTCATTCTCATTACTGTTATGAGTGCCTGTAATTATTATTATTTAAAGTAGTATTATTTTCAAAATTATCATCATTATTATATTTTAATATTTATGTAGTAAATAATACTATGAAGTTGACCGTACGGACCTCAAGGGTTGCACCTCGCGGCTTGTTTCTCCCTTACGTTTAGTAATTTTCATATTTCTGGTGTAAATCTTCTGTTTCTAATACTTGCAGTACGTTTAACGAAAACCTATAACGTTCCAATGGTTTAGTGCTTGAATTGAAGAAAACAAATAAAATGAGAGTTAATTTTAGATCCTTTTATAAGAGAGCTGTTGCTGTGGAATATGAAAGTGCTCACATGCACTCCAGGGTTCATTAGTTGTTTCCTTCAACGAATCGTGTTCAATATTGCAATACTCATATTATGAAGACATAAAATTGCATATCTTAATGAATAGATCTGAATATCGCAAGGTTTGACCTTCACATAGAAAAAAACCTGGTACACGTAGCCACAGCACTTGTCCCGACTTCATAAGCTTTGAGATTCTGAATATAACACGTTATTTTAAATTTTAAGCCTTTACGGCAAACTTACTGGCACGCATCAAAACCAATCTGAGCAAAATTATCAGTGATCAATTTGAATAATGGTGTTGTTTAATGCTAAATTAAAAACAAGCCGCAAGGTGCAACTCTTCAGGTTCACACCGTCAACTTTCCAGTAATATTTACAAAGATATTAAAAACAATCAACACAATAATAATTTTGAAAATAATACTACTTTAAATAATAATAATGAGAGATATTCATAGCAGTAACAGGAATGAGTTAATATTAATCATATCATCTACGGGAGTATCCATTGATTACGTAAGATTTTTGGTCGATGGGGATAGATTGATTTGATTGAATATTCACGCGGATCAATTGGTGGGAGCATTTTCTACGTTATTTGTTATTTTCATATCGATGCTTGAAGGACAAAAGAGCACTAGCAAAAATGAATGGAGTTTTTGTTATTACGCTCACTGAAGAGATTTTGTCGCGTGATGGTCTTTTTGAATAGTTGCGTTCAAAATTGACATCACTTCGGCATAATCACCGAATTTGTATTTATTCAAAATTTTACTTCCATGTGATTTATAATTAATTTCGAATTTCTCTTGGTTCTGAAAAATATTGAATATGCAGTCAAATATAGGTTCAATTGCACGTAAAAAGTAAAATGTATTACAAATGATGATGGACGAAGTAATTGAAATCTTACGATTACTAAAGAATAGATCTACTAAAGACTAAAATTTAAAGCATATGATCTTGCAAAGTATTGACTACAAAACATTTTACCATTCAAAGCGTTTATTACCACAAATACAAATTTGATTGAAATTTTGTTGGTATTCAAAATTTATGCAGTTTTTTTATTAAAATTGAAACACTGTAGAAACTATTGAAAATCTGTTCAAACTATGCAAATATTATAATACTTGCATTGAATTTACAACAATTTCCGTAGAATAAAAGATATAAAGTAATAACATTCGTATGAACCTTCTTTACATGATAACTTTGAATGATTTTTTATTTTTAATTTAGTTTTTTCATAATTAGGGAAAATAGTTTTGCTGGATTCTCTTCAAAAACTGATAACAATGTATAAATTTTGTAAACATTTATTACTGAGCTATGCAAATCAAGTTAAAAAAATTATGAAAAAACCCTTATTTTTCGCATTTTCTTTATATTAAATTAAAAAGCGGCTGAAACAAACAACATAATGTTAAAACATTACAAAAATTGTCATACACGTTTATTGACACCTTACTGATGCAAATATTATATCTGGTTCGTGATATATCGTGAATGACAGAAATGATCTTGAAGGTCATGATGACTATTAATGATTTTTTATATTTTATTAAATTTTTTTTTGTGATCATGAAAAAAAGTTTTGATAGTTTTTTCACAAGCACTGTTTGCAATATGGAAATTTTATAAAGATTGATTACTACGTTTCGGATATCAGGTTGAAAATTTACTATTTTTGAAGAAAAACCTAAGTTTTTGCACTTTTTTTTCTTATATTAAAAAACGGCTCTAACATTTTTTTTCAAATTTCTATGGATTCACGAAAATATTACTACGCGTCGATTGACATCTGAACAATGCAAATCGTATGTTTGGTTCGCGAGATATAACGCATGACAGAATTGACCTTCAAAAAAAGCAAAACAACAAACCCCCTCGACCGAAGTTTTCCAAAAACTAATCAGCTCTTAAGTTTGCAAAGACGCTTCGATTGACACCTCAGCAAAGTCGATACAACTTTGTTTACGTGAGTTATGCTCGTAGAAAAAACTGTCCACGAACGCACACATACGTACGTACGTACACACACACACATACGTCTCCCTTTTTAAAAACACTTTATATATACTCTATAGACCTCAAAACGTAAAGAAAAGTTGAAAATTTCAATTTCGATTTTCGAGGCGATTACAAGAACTTCCCATATACTGGGAAGTTAAAAAAGTAGCATGTGGAGAGAGAAGTTGGATAGTTCCATGTTCTAACTAGGTAGCTGTGAGCGATGTGAAATAAAAAACCGTAGAGTATGTAGATCATATTAAAAAGATTTTGTTTTAAATCCGATGAAGAAAACCGAAGAGATTCATGGCGAACAAAAACCGTCCGCCAATTAAGATAGTCAAAAGAAAAGCTTTTATTTCATTTGTCATTTTGCATTAAAAAAATTATGATGCTTTTAAGTGTGATGGCAGCATTTATGTCGAAACCATGCATATGTTATTGAATCAACACAAAATTTCTGCAAGGAACAAAAATATATTACAAACTCATACGTAGACTAAGTAGCTAAGACAAAGTCCGAATAAACATAAAGAGACTTTGGGTAGATATACTCTGCATGATATTGCTGAACACTGTGAAGTTAAACATGCTTATCAGTAGCACATATTTAAACGGTTTTAGAAATAGTTTCTACCAAAACCACAATGACGCAATTTATGCAATTCAAAATGTCTCTATTGCAAGTTACATACTAAGAAAACACAACTTGCATTTGTAATTTTTTGACATGTAAATCGTGTTATTAACTTCCCAGTATATGGGAAGTTCTTGTAATCGCTTCGAAAATCGAAATTGAAATTTTCAAGTTTTCTTTACGTTTTGAGGTCTATAGAGTATATATAAAGTGTTTTTAGAAAGAAGTATGTATGTGTGTGTGTGTGTATGTACGTACGTACGTACGTACGTGCGTTCGCGGGCACTCACGTAAACAACGTCGTATCGACTTTGTTAAGGTGTCAATCGAAGCGTCTTTGTAATTTTAAGAGCTGATTAGTTTTTGGAAAACCTCGGTCGGGGGGTTGGCTGTTTTCACCCCTTGAAGGTCAACCATGTTATGCGCTATAACTCACGAACCAAACATGCGATTTTCATCATTCAGGTTTCAATCGATGCAAATTAACATTTATGTGATTCTTTCAAATTTATAAAAAAAATCGTTGCCGCCGTTTTTTAATTTTTTTAAAAAAAGGACAAAAAATTAGGTTTTTTTTCACAAACACAAAATTTTTAACCTGATTTTCAATCCTAAGTAATCAATGTTTATAATATTTATATATTTCAAATAGTTTTTGTTAAAAAACCAACAAATTTTTTTTTCATGTTTACAAAAAAAATTAAATAAAAAATAAAAAATCATTAAACGTTCAAGGTCATTTACGTCATTCATTATATCTCGAGAACCAAATATAATCTTTCCATCATTAAGGTGTCAATCGACGCGTATCAACATCTTTATGATGTTTTTATATTTTAAAAAAAATTGTAAAAGCGTTTTTTACGATTTATTAAATTTTTTTTAGAAAAGTAGTGTTTTTTTCATAAAAAATTCCATTTTTAACCTGATTTGCACATCGTAATAATAAATGTTTATAGAATTTATAAAGTTTTATCAATTTTCGTAGAGAAACCAGCAAAAACTTTTCTCATGATTACAAAAAAAAAAAATTAAAAATAAAAAATCATTCAAAGTCACCATGTAAAAAGGGTTCATTCGAATAATTATACCTTAAATCTCTTATTCTAAAGACATTGTTGTATAGTCAATCAAAGTTTATTAATATTTGCAAAATTTGAGCAGATTTTCAATAGTCTTCACAGCACCATGTTTTACCTTCAATGCTAAAACTGCTTTGTAACCTGTCCCCCCTCAGATTGATCCGCGTGAATAATCAATCAAACCAATGCACCAAAATCCTTACGTAATCAATTGACGCTCGCGTAGATGTTACGATTAATATTAAATCATTCCAATAATTTTTATGAGAGGTACATTTTTATTATTTGAAGTAGTATTATTTCCATAACTTTTATTGTGTTTAATATTTTTAATATCTACTATGTAGATATTACTGGGAAGTTGACCGTGTGGACCTCATGGGTCGCACCTCACGGCTTGTCTAAATGTGTGTCTGCGTAGTATGTCATGATCATTTTTCTTATCCTGTAACAGCGACAAAGTATTGTAGGTGAGTTACCTGTATTATTCTTGTCACTATTTCGACAGTTTCGAAAACGAAAAGTATAAGATAATGTAAAATCTAGTGATTTGACTACACAATAGCATGTGTTGTAAACGAGTTAAAAGTTTCGAGAAAAAATGAACAATTCGATGGGCGATGTCAGTTTAACATTTTATTTCTGCAGGACAAATTTAACCTTAAACATGTTGACTGCAACTTTCAATGCAAACTCCATAAGCAACTTAGTTGTCGCCCACATTTTATACGGCCTACTTTTTCGAATACAAATTGTTTTATTTTAGATCCTTTGACACGAAGTTTATAATAAAATTTAAATATATTGTACACGTGTGGGCTGAAAAATTTATTTGAGTTTTCATTCACTGATAACATAACAAATGTTGCACGAAGCTCGAAGAAGCTGTTTGCTCCTGGTAGCTTAAAAATCAACAATGCCACCCATTGTCTTCACGTTGAAATAACAAATCGTGGGATATATAAACCTGCAGGGTGAAAATGAAAGTAAAATGGAAACAGAGTAACTGCTCACATTGAAACGTTGAATAGTCTCGAAAATGGAAAGACGCTCCGGAAAACTTCGCCCATAAAATTGATATACATTCCATTCATCACATAAAGCCCAGGAAAGTGGTCGAGCGGCTGTTGAGCAGGACCAGCCTCGGAGCCTCTTCAATACATTTTTCGCTTTATTGATTCTTATGTCTTCTATTAAGGCTGAAGTGAGAGCAAAATTGATCAAGGTTGTAAAAAAACGTTTTCAAATCGTGGCTCACTCGTCTACTCCAGACCTGAACGAAACGAGCGCCCAACTTCAATCTTGTCTGCATTTCCATTCAACTTACATCGTCCTATTTGGGAACGAAGAAACCCGTCCCGACATATTTTGTGGCACTTCCACCGTTTGTAGTATAAGAGGTCGTACTCGTCGTCTCTGCGCCCACAACTCTCAAAGCAAGCAAAGGAGGAGCGATTTTTATTGGAAACTGTGCAGGAAATGCCTGGTGAAGTGTGAAATTTACTTACTGAGTTATCGACTAAATATTATATTTTGACACACAGCGCCATGCGTTGGTATTTAGGATACTGGCTGAGATGCTGACGGCTGGGATCCCGACACTTTTGTCATCCGGAAGCTTATCGGGAAGCTGTTTCACGCCAGGCTAAGCTGAAAATATTTTTCATTCGTAATAAAAAAAATGTTGGTTGATTGACAGTCTCTAATCTTTTTGAAAATCTAATCTTTTTCGAATTTCTTCACGAGCAGTCTTCGTATTGGATGCTGGATTACATTTCAATTTGTGGGACAGACGTATTTCAAGTAGACTTTACAATTTAAGATTTTACAATAATTTGTTTTGAAAGGCTAACGCCTATGCCTTAACTGTATACCGTTCATGTATTTAATTATATATATTTTCCTGTATTATTGTTTATGCCGACACAGAAGTTTAGTTTTTCAAAGACAAAGTTTTTATATGAAGCATTTAAGCAACTTTTGTTGGATAATCTACGACTACGGTTTGGCGATGAACCTCAAACAAAGCTGAAATGAAGTTTTTTTTCAACGTTGTGAGGTGGAAATCTTCAAAAGATGCCGATCAGCTCACGCCTCTTGGCATGCCGGATTTTTACCGACTAAAACCACCTCCTCCTCCTGATCACTCTCTCCATCAATCATTCATTTTCGTTCTTATTAATTGTCGTACCATGGTGCTTCCCAGACGATGTAGATCGGTATAAGGGATAGCACCTAACTATCAAAATTTAGTATCATTTATTAACTTCCCAGTATATGGGAAGTTCTTGTAATCGCCTCGAAAATCGAAATTGAAATTTTCAACATTTCTTTACGTTTTGAGGTCTATAGAGTATATATAAAGTGTTTTTAGAAAGGGAGATGTATGTGTGTGTGTGTGTGTGTACGTACGTACGTACGTTCGTGGACACTTTTTTCTACGAGTATAACTCACGTAAACAAAGTCGTATCGACTTCGTTAAGGTGTCAATCGAATCATAGTTTTTTTCATAAAAAATATTTTTAACCTGATTTGCACAGCACAGTAATAAATGTTTATAAAATGTATACATTCTTATCAGGTTTTGAAGAGAAACCGGCAAAATTTTCTTCCTTGATTATAAAAAAAACAAGCCGCGAAGTGCGACCCTTGAGGTCCACACGGTAAACTTCCCAGTAATATCTAGATAAACATTAAAAATATTAAACACAATAATAATTTTGAAAATAGTACTTCTTTAAATAATAATAATGAGAGGTATTCATAGCAGTAACAGGAATGAGTTAATATTAATCATATCATCTACGGGAGCGTCCATTGATTACGGAAGCCTTTTGGTGGATGGGTGATGATGATTGATTACCACAAATGCAAATTTGATTGAAATTTCGATGATTTTGAAAATTTAAGCGGTTTTTTTAATTAACAAACTGCAAAAACTTTTAAAAATCAGCTAAAATTATCCAAACATTTTAACACTTTAATTGACTTTACAACAAAGACTTTAGAATAAAAGATATAAGGTAATATCATTCGAAAGAACCCTTTTCATATGGTAACTTTGAATGATTTTTTATTTTTAATTGTTTTTTTTTCAGAATCGTCTAAAAAGTTTTCTTCAAAAACTGATACGAGTGTATACATTTTATAAACATTTATTACTGTGTTGTGCAAATCAAGTTCAAAAACAATTTTTTATGAAAAAAACCCTAAGTTTTCGCATTTTCTTCTATTAAATTAAAAAAAACACTGAAACGGATTTTTATAATGTTAAAATAATCAAAAAGATGTTAATACACGTCAATTAATCCCTTAATGATGCAAATATTTTATCTGGTTCGTGAGATATGGTGAATGGAAGGAATGACCCTGAAGATCATGATAACTGTTAATGATTTTTTATTTTTTATTTAATGTTTCTTGTTATCATGAGAAAAAGTTTTGATGAGGTTTTTTCAAGCATTGCTTGAGGTATATAAATTTTATAAAAATTAAATACTGTCTTCCGTAAATAAGGTTAAAAATTTATTGTTTATTAAAAAACAAATTGTTTGCACTTTTCTCCTTTAATTAAAAAACGGCTCCAACAGTTTGATACGCGTTGATTGACACCTTAACAAAGCAAATAGTACGTTTGGTTCGCGAGATATAACGCATGACAGAAATGACCTTCAAAGGGGCAACACAACAACCCCCCCCCCCCCCGACCGAAGTATCCCAAAAACTAATCAGCTCTTAAGATTGCAAAGACGCTTCGATTGGCATCTCAACGAAGTCGATACGACTTTGTTTACGTGAGTTATGCTCGTAGAAAAAAGTATCCACGAACGTACAGACGTACGTACGTACACACACACACATTCATCTCCCTTTCTAAAAACACTTTATATATACTCTATAGACCTCAAAACGTAAAGAAATGTTGAAAATTTCAATTTCGATTTTCGAGGCGATTACAAGAACTTCCCATAAACTGGGAAATTAAAAACTTTGAGTATAGATGGAGCTGATGTATTCACTTCCGGTTTTGTTCATGTATGAGATACTTTTTAGCGTCATTTTAAACGTGTTGTAGTTTATGTAGTTTGGTAAAGTATTGTAAAAGCTTGCTGCTTTATTCACGGGATCCTTCTATAGTTGTTCCGTTCTAGCATATCTGATCATTATATTGTTGGCACTTCGGACATTATAAATATTTTTTTCCGATATTTTTCAAGGTTTAATGAGGTATATTCTTGTGAGTGTATATGTTGATAGATGAATTTAGCTCTCTCCATATTAATTAGGCTTTCTAGGCTAAGCTCTTTAGCTGTTTTGTATACCTCGACCGTAGCGGTTAGCATAGGGAGATTATGGCTGTAATGTTACATATGGAAGTCTGACTCCATCCAAGTAACTTTCGAAAGAATATACGCATGTACAATTTGAATTTTACTGCTAGTCGGGAAGAAGTTGAATAGACGCAGGAGACCTACGAGAACCACTGTTGTTTTCTAAGAACGTTTATGTGAAGCGTCCATGTAAGTTTTTCATCAATTGTTAGTCCCAAAAATTTCATTTGCTCAGCCCTCTGAAGAGTTGTATGATTCATTTTGATCAGTGGATGTATGTCGGCTTTATTTTTCTGTTTAAAAAGGATGTATTATGTTTTTGTATAGTTGATTGATAGTCTGTTTTGTTGTAGCCAGCGCCAGTATTTGTCTAGATCGGTGTTCACGTTACGTTCAATGTCAAGTTCGGTTTTTCCAGAGTAGATGAGTAGGGTAGGGCGGGGCTAGTTGAGCATAGGGGCAAGTTGGGCAATCCAAATATCTCGCAAACTATTCACCGTACGCATAGGCATCGTATGGTGGAAAGAAGAAGTCGCGGGAGGGGTAACCACCGCGCGATCGCTAGTGGCGGTTCGGCGAACGAGTGAAGCGCCCGTGCGTTTTGTTTATTTTGTGACCAAAAAGTAAAAACGTCCTTTATCACAAGTTTTCGTCTGTATTAGTCAAATGTTATATGTTTTCAATCAGTTAAGTGTTAATCTTCCAGAAAATTATTGTACTTTAGATATGAAGAGAGGTTCTGGGCATAATTCTTACGATTTTTTTATAACCACACTTTTGTTTTAAAATTCCGGGTTGGGGTTAGTTGAGCAAACAACAAAGAAAACGAGACGATCGTACTTATACAAGTATTTTGTCTGGAAATTGTGTGACCATACTCAAAGGCTGGCTCTAGACTAACAGAAGCAGCTAAAACTAACAAAACAAAGAGGGAAGCTGCAATACTAACAGACACTCTCGAAAAGAACGCTTTAGAAGAGCAGCAAAATAAAACCACAAAAAAAGTTAGGAGCCAAAGAAGACCATGGATAAGAAAAGAAATAAGAGTGTCTGTAAAAAAATACTCGTCTAATGAGAAAAGTGATGATGATGATTATTCCTGTCTGGTTGCGAAGGCTATGTTGAAAATTTACCAATAGAAAGTTGGCAGTGTCAAGCTTGCAGGGAATGGGCACATACAAAGTGTGTACCAGGTGCTGGTCTTGCTTTCGTTTGTATCAGTTGCAACAGTCACAACGACGATTAAGTTGCTAAGATCTTATTGATATTTTCTTTTAAGATATTTAAGTCTGATTTTAAACGGAAAGACTGAATCTAATTCTGAAGTTAATCTTAAGATACGTTAATGTTTTGTTGCCTCTAGTTTCGGTTAATTATTCAAAGAAAAATACTTTAAGTTTTGTTGTTCTGTCACTAAAAGACTATAAATTAATATCTGATTGTCAAACACATATTTTACTTCACCTCTAGTCAACATTGAACCCATGGTTTTTCTAGGCATTCTTAGTGCTCAACTTGCCCCATACCCTTGCTCAACTTACCTCACCTATGGGGTACATTGAGCGTACTTGACTTTCTGCATTTAAACAACTGTAGCTCTTAAATTCGACTTGTTACAAAAAATACTATGGAAACTTTTGCTAAGGGATAAATTTCTAATCCATCAGGCCGCATAACAACTCCTTGAGACTTATCATTGAGGAGCTATATCCGCTCAAGTGAAAAATTGCTCAACTAGCCCCGCCCTACCCTACTGTGTCATCTGCGTACATTACAACTTTCGCAGAAAGCTCAGCACTATTTATGGAATTGGTGTATAACAAGAAAAGCGTTGGTCCCAGGATGGATCCTTGCGGAATCCCAATGCTAATTTTAGCAGGTTCGCTTTTTATTTCCCCAATGTAAATTGATTGATGTCTGTTTGTTAAATAGAAACACAGGAGATCTCTTGCTTTTCCCACAATTCCATATTTCCCCAGTCTAGTCATCATAGTTTTATGAATTACGATGTCAAAGGCTTTTTTGAGATCCACGAAAACAGCAGCAACATATAGACTTTTATCTAAAAGCATATTTATGAAGCTAATCGCATCCACGATGGCATCTTTTGTTCCCTTACCCTCCTGAAACCCATATTGGTTTCTATTCAGGATATCATTCTGCAGTAGGAACTTTTTGATAAGGGAGCCCAAAATTTTTTCTATTACTTTACTTAATGAGTTTTAAAGTGAGATGGGTCTAAAATTGTTTGTCGGGACTTTTAAGTGCTCCGGGAATTTTCCTTCCGTGAAGCTTTTGTTTATTAGATACACAAGGGTATCAGCTATATTTTCTTTGATTGCTTTGATGTCGTCAATGCCAATACCAACAGGACCTGGAGTAGTATGGTTTTTCAAGGAGTCAATTGTTTTGATTACCTCCTGCTTATCTGTTTTCCTGGGGCAATGTTACCAGGAGCTGGTGCGATGTTCGGGAGATCCGTAACAGTTTCTTGTCCTATCGAAGAAAAGTGATGATTTAGGCAGCGGGCAACTTCTTCGGGATCAGTTACTATTCTGTCTGAGAATAATAGCTTTTCGATTGTATATTTGCTATTACAATTAAAGTCGCCTTTCCAGAGAACACCATCCACTTATTTCCAAAATTGACGAGGATTTCTACAACTTTGCTTAAGTGTTTTAGAATAATAGTTTAGTTTAGCTTCATTTATAATTTTGTTGCATTCATTTTTTAATAATTTATAATACTGTTGCTTTCGAGGATTCTTCGGATCCTTCATTAATGATTTGTAGGCTTTACGTTTTTTATTTGAAGCATATATAACTTTTCCCGTAATCCATGTCTCGTTTCTTGTTCTTACTAGCTTCGTGTAAGTGACAGAAGCTTTAGCATTCGCTATTACGTTGGCCAGATCCTCGAAGTTGTTTGGGCGTTTCTTCTTTAAAATAAATCTAATCGCGTCAATAAATTTGTCTGTCTTGTAGAAAGTTATGTGTTTTAATGTCGGCTTTTTTTGTGACCAATTTCGGATTTTATTGTAAGTCGTATCAGTCGGTGATCCAGTCGAGGCCAGTCTGCAAATGTGTAGTTGGTGTTGTTTTTGATTAGTTGGCTGTTTGTAGCTATATGATGTAAGAGTGTAGCTGATGCTAGTCTAGTAGGTAGTTCGCTGTTCATGATTTCTGTGTTATTTGTATTTAGCGTATCCAAATACGTCCGGTAGTGTGTATTCTCATCTAGGAGATTTATGTTTGTATCTGCTATTGTTAAAAGTGATTTGTTCGTTGGGTATATACTGTCGATATGTTCGATAAACGTGTGAAACGTTTCTGAAGATCTATAAAATATTCCTATGTGAAGATTTAAACTATTTGTTTCTATTTCAATTATTATAGGAGTTCACTCCTTGATCTCTGATTCTTCAATTCAGATGATGAAGATGATGTTTCCGCACCTATTTCTCATATTCTGAACCATCCATTTAGCATTTAAATAAACTTCTATTTTTATGTAGGTAAGGAAAAGAAAGTTCATATTTTTAATAACACGAGGGAAAAATGTGCGAATTTCGGTCCGTAAAAATGGCCGTGCAAGTCAAATAGCGAAATAAGTTACAACATTCCTTGTCCACGCTATACGTATAAATGTCGAGCAAATTCGAAAAGGATGATTATCGCTTGTCTATTCACAAGGGATTCCTCCCAAGCTCCTCGAGTAATTCCTAGGCAAATCCTACTAGGAAAACGACCTCGTCTTCAGTTCAGCCAAGCCGACATGCGAAATCAGATGCGAGCACACTTATTATGTTGTTGATTGTCCTGGACAAGTGTCCACATTAAAATCAAGCGCTGTATATTTATTTGGACCCTTTAATGCATTGCAAACTGAGATGTCCACTTGAACCATAGGAAGCGGACCGTGGAGCATAGGAAAGCCTGTTGATTAAATCTGAAAAAGGTTTGGATATAGTTGTCAGACCCAC
Source organism: Oxycera nigricornis (assembly GCA_963942545.1). Lineage (NCBI taxonomy): Eukaryota > Metazoa > Arthropoda > Insecta > Diptera > Stratiomyidae > Oxycera > Oxycera nigricornis. Next base: position 85,448,194 of record OZ012660.1, on the reverse strand, counting down.
GTCAAGGTAATAAATAGGTTTGTGTAGTTTACGACCGACTCCGAGTAATGGAAAACCGAAGGGACTTGACAGGACAGAGATACTCTTGGCAGGCATGTTTGGGACGCAGTACAGTACTATTTAGTGTGCATGAACAATGACTCTAAGATGAAAAACAGACGAGCCTTTTGTTCCGTTGCCTAATATATGCTGATGGTATTTATTGACCGGAATCAAAGAAACCGGACCGACTGATGATGATACACGCAACATCTAAGGAAAATATGTCCATACGCAACTTCTCCGTGAGCTTTTGTTACCAAAAATTTTACATGTCTCTTGAGAATTAACACAGCAAAGGTATGCATTGAAGATCCTACCCTTACGACTCATGAATAAATTCATATGGTTGGACGCAACATCATGAGAAAAACCACAAATCTATCCAATGAAACGATATGAGGTATTCGAGTGTTATTTATTTATATTGTTAATTATTCACACAGTGTCTCCTTTTAAAGGATTCAAATCGAAAGTGTCCACACATAAAACTTCAAGTTGGCTCCAACGTTTGATAGCTCCATACAAAAATCAACAAATCGTGTAAATTTTTTTTTGGATTTCATTCATCTATCTGCCATCTATCGAGGAACAATGTTTGCCAGGTAGAAACATTTTGGAAACCTTCTTACAGCAAAAACTATTCCTTATATCCAAGCCATTTTAATCTTAAGGCAAGCAATGAGTTTATCGGAAAAAAGTATCGTTTGATGAAAAATTCAGCGAAACCTTAATCGATTTAATAAGAGCACGCCCTTACAATAAAATAATTGGAAAAAGCTAACATATTTTGCTATACGTTGAGGTTATAAGTTATCTTCGATTGACGCTTCTTGTCAGGTCCGTTCCAAACCTTTGAGTAACAAGAGGCTTCAAATTTTTGTCAAAAAAGTCCACCGATTTTAAACTTCCCAGTATACGGGAAGCTTTTGTAATCGCTTCGAAAATCGAAATTGAAATTTTCACATTTCTTTACGTTTTGAGGTCTATAGAGTATATATAAAGTGTTTATAGAAAGGGATATGTATGTGTGTGTGTGTGTATGAACGTACATACGTATGTGCGTTCGTGGACACTTTTTTCTACGAGCATAACTCACGTAAACAAAGTCGTATCGACTTCGTTGAGATGCCAATCGAAGCGTCTTTGCAATCTTAAGAGCTGATTAGTTTTTGGGATACTTCGGTCGGGGGGTTGTTGTTTTGCCCCTTTGAAGGTCATTTCTGTCATGCGTTATATCTCGGGAACCAAACGTACGATTTGCTTTGTTAAGGTGTCAATCAACGCGTATCAAATTGTTGGAGCCGTTTTTTAATTTAAGGAGAAAAAGTGCAAAATATTTGGGTATTTTTCATAAACAATAAATTTTTTACCTGTTTTGCGAAACACAGTAATCAATGTTTATAAAATTTATATACTCCAGACAGTGTTTGTGAAAAAATAAAAAATCATTAACAGTCATTATGACCTTCAAGGTCATTTTTGTCATTCAGTATATCTCACGCACCAGATATAATATTTGCATCATTAAGTTGTCAGTACACGTGCATTAACATTTTTTTGATGTTTTCAACATTACAGGAAAATTGTTTCAGCCGCTTTTCAATTTAATAAAAGACAATGCGAAAAATTAAATTTTTTTCATAATAAATAAACTTTTAACCTGATTTGCACAGCACACTTATAAATGTTTATAAAATTTATACATTCTTATCAGTTTTTGCAAAAAACAGCGAAATTATTTTACATGACTATGAAATAACTAAATTAAAAATAAAAAATCATTCAAAGTTACCAAGTACAAAGATTTCATACGAATGATATTACTTTATATCTTTTATTCTACGGCAATTGTTGTAAATTCAATTCAAGTTTGATAGTATTTGCAAAATTTGAGCAGATTTTTAATAGTTTCTACAATCTTTTAATTTTAATATAAAAAAACGCTTAAATTTTGAAAACCAACAAAATTTCAATCAAATTTGCATTTGTGGTAATCAACGCTTTGAATGGTAAAATGTTTTGCAGTCAATAATTTGCAAGATCGTATGATTGAAAAAGCTTTCATCAAATAACAAATTGTAGTTTTTAGTAGATTTATTCTTTAGTTATCGTAAGATTTCAATCACTTCCATCATCTTTTGTCATACATATTGCTTTTAACATGCAATTGAACCTATTTTTGACTGCATATTCAATATTTTTCAAGACCAACAGAAATTCAAAATTAATTATTAATCTTATTGATATAAAATCGTGAAAAAATATAAATTCAGTGGATATGCCGAAATGATATCAACTTTAACGTAACTATTCAAAATGGCCATCCCGCGACAAAATTCCTTCAGTGGGAGTAATAACAAAATCTGCATTCATTTTTGCTAGCGTTCATTTGTCCTTCAATCATCGATGTGAAAATAACACATAACGTAGAAAAGGTCCCCTCCGATTGATTGATCAAATCTATCTACCCGCATTAACCAAAAGCCTTACGTAATCAATGGATACTCCCGTAGATGAAATGATTAATATTAACTCATTCCTGTTAGTGCTATGAATACCTGCTATGAATATGTTGATATTACTGGAAAGTTGACCGTGTGGACCTCAAGGGTCGCACCTCGCGGCTTGTCAAGTAGATGAAACATAATTGCAGCAAAACATTTCTTTACACATAGTTTTTCAACCTATCTTGAAAAGTACAAATGTTTGCCAAGCAAACATAGTAGTAGATCTCACAGCACCAGTCACAGGACAAATGTATTAAAACAGCACACCAAAAATTAAGTGACCTATGGATCAAAAAGATTTTGACCTGCACACATATGTATGTTCTTCTTCTTGAATTTTCTGGCATTTCACATCGCAAAACTTTGCAGACTATGTTAGCAAAAAAGACAGCAAAAACAGGAAAATATACAAAAATTTATGGGGAGTTAATTTTTGTTGTGTTTACATGTAAAAGATGCATTCATTCTTACGAAATATTCATGTTTATATTCAACGCATGTAGCCATTTTGACTGAGGCTTGAAAACATTTAGCTAAATTTTAGACAATGAAGAGAACAACGACGACGAAAGTTTAAAAAATTACCAAACAATACCAATTCAAGCTAAAAATATCGACAATTCCATCCATTCTACGGACGTAACTTTTTAAAGGAATCGATTTTCCATTGGAATAGTTGTGGCGCTGATCCTCCTTCCGCCTCATCTTTTCACATACCACCCCCACAATGTGACACTCATTAGTTAACACCGTTCGTAGTAGTAGTGGTGGATGGTTTAATAGATCTGCCACAGATTCCTCATAAACGATGCAGCTTCAGCAATTCCGTGAATTTTTCCCGAGAATAAAACTGCATGAAGTTCCAGTGCGAAGCATCAGAAAATAGACAAGGACGTACAATGCTTTATAAATTGGCGCCAGCAACTGACGATAACAGGAGTTGTCCATAACTCAATGTTAGGCGAATTATGTATGCTTGTATATAAAATATGCAAATCCTGTCAGGTCGCCATGAATAGATAGTGGAAATGTTTTTTTTCGTCCAGAGCTGGGTTCTACATGTGATGCAATTTATTTTTTGTGTGCAAAAATAGAGTTGAAATGAATACGACGGTGTCATTATTTTGTTATATGACTACGAGGTGACTTCCGGGAAACCATGAAAAGCAAATTATACGAAATTTCCTCCAGTTAGAATATAACTATTGGGAAAAATTTTTATAGCCAGAATTTTCAATACATTACAAACGAAAAAGGTTCTGTTTGTAATCGCTTTTTTCGATATAGTATGGTGCCATTTTTTGTGCGATTAAGTGGCCAGTGCATTTTTCGTTCATTTTAAAAAGCAAGGATGAAAATATGATTATATAGTTGTCGATTTTAAGTTGTTACTTTATTTTAAATTCAAAATATTCATGGAACCTTTTCTTGTCTAAGAGCAAAAAACCAACCAAACTGAATAATCTCACGAAACGTAAAATTGACGACGTTAAAGTGTTAAGCGAATAGCATTTGCATTAAATAATATCAACTTTTCAATGATTTCAAGATAGACGCCTTTTTATTTAATAAAAAATTCAAAACAAAAGTTTTATTTTGAAAAAAATATCACTTTATTTGCACCTTTATCCATCAATGCCTATAAAAATAAAATATTTTAAACATTAAGTTTCATTAAAATTATTAAAGATTTATTCGTGGTTAAAAAACTCTAAACCATAAATAGTCATGATGACTAAAAGGTTGATACCTTTTGCCATTACCTAATTCAGAAAACATGAGCGTTCTAATAGCGTGGTTGTGGTGTCTATCATTTTAATATTCAGGAAAACTTTGCCTAGACTTATGTAACCATTAGTAAGAAACAGCTGTAAAATTGTAAAGAATAATTTTGTGAGTTTGAGTCAATCAATCAATTCAACTTTCTTGCCAAACTTAATTATGGTACCTATTAATAGTAACCACTTAATTGGATGACTAAACAAAATTTCTAAATTTATCACTTGAATTCGATTTGCTTTATATCAATAATTAATTATCAATTTGTTTAGATAATCAGATATAACATATATACCTCAAGCCACTTTAAGTTTATGATTTTGTTGAAATTAAAATAAAATGAGCAAATTTAAATTGTTGCAAACCAGTGGATGGTGAAATTTTGAATTTTATTTCAACCAATTCAAGCAGAGCTCAATCTATGGACCTATTTCTTCTCCTGGAGTTTTTTATTTTGTTTTACTTGCTGAAACCATTTCAAATAATTGTATATTTCCCACCCAGTATTTTATCATTTCAGGTACCATTAAAAGTCTGTTGGTCAACAACAATTTCTCCATAACTTCCCAAAGTGATTTCATGCTCTAATAATGTTTAATTGAATGCAATTAATTAAAATTGACAGTTGTGAAGTCATGGATATTCAAGCTAGTGTACTTTATTATTGCAGAATGCCAATATTTTTACCAGAGCACTCCTCGTTAAATGAAGTTAGTATCCTGTTTGTGAAAAAACTTTACGTTGAAAAGTACATCCTTGCGATTTCACTCTAAGAGTTCTTTCGGCTCGTCGAAAGTTTGTTTTTCTAAATGTGTATCACTTTTAATGTTGGAGCATCTTTCTGAAAAGTTTGTTTCGCTGTGGATATACTTCTAATGAAAAAAGTTCCAGTTGTGCTTACTTGAGCCTTCCTGTCTCTGCACTCAAACGGGCACGCAATCATCAAATTTCTTGCGGCGAATCGTACCATCGTCGAATGTTAATCGAGAGTAAGTTGTCTTGGGCAACTTATAACTACATAAAGTTTGAGTCCTTCTTATCCGGAAAGGCCAGATTGATGCTATCCTTCAACCATTATAGACGTGTACGGTAAGACGTAGGCTGTGTAATTTCCAATTTGGTCCTACGTTTCTCTTTAATTTCGCCTGTTAAGTTGTTTATTTATTTCCAAGTCTTTGCAGCCAGAATTTTATTATGCGGTCAATGTTCAGCTATGAAGCCTGTTCAGCTTCCCCGACAAACTTCGACTACCTTCCAGATGAGCCCTACCATCATATAGGACTTCCAAAAACTCCTGAATATTGTCAGGCGCTTTCGCAGTTATTGGTTGAAGGTCAACTCATTGAAGTTTCTTTGCAGCAACCTAAATTTGTGATGGGTTTTTTTCAAGATTCCCTGGACCCATGTGCTAGTATATTCCGTTATAGAATCACATTACCATGGTTAGTTGAATATTTTGAAATTATCGATGAAACAATACTACAAAGCACATGGAAAAGTTCCATTGACATTCAGAGGGTATTTTCAAACAAAAACAACAACAGATTCAGTTGACTAAGTACCATTAAGCCTAGTCTCCGAAAAGCATGTTTTCCAATAGAGTAAGAGAAAATCCTAACATGTTTTATTCTATAGCATTACGGCATCCGAGCAGCACCTAATTTCCGTTGATTTAGAAAAAGAATGATTACAGCTAAACTACAAAAGCAGCTTCGAATAATTCCATGAAACATATTGTAGGTACATTCATAATTTAGTAAGGGATATAGATAAATTCTTGAGTTTTGAGACCACTCTGAAAATAAAGTAGTTCACAGTTTTGCTGAATCAGGAACTGAATTTAAACCATGAGTTACAAGGTTTTCTTATTCGGTTAATATAATGTCACTGGTAAAAATGTTGGAAAGAATTTTCAACTCAGAATTGTGTTTCTTCTTGAAAAAACGGAAGAAAATAAATAAATAATTAAAAATAAAAGATTTTAGATGACCTGATAACCATTCATGTGAAGCATAACATGTTAAAGCTGACATCTGATCAGTTTGTCAAGAGTTTTGCTTTTCACCGACTGGAATTTGTGGTTTCGCGAAAAGCGTGTTTAAAAATGACTAATAACTGATTTTTCATAGAACATTTATCCGTATGCTAATCAAAAATAACTGCTTTAAGATATAAGGGCTTTGATTTGTTTATATGCTTCGTTTTATAATAGGTAAATTCACCGAAAGGTTACGTGGAAACAAAAAAAAAGTCATATAATTGGATACTCATAAAATAGTGATCCATCCTTTTCGCTTAGTACAGCAGTAACGATGACAATTGATAAATTCTTTGAATATCGCTCTGTAATTTTCACACTATACTCTCATTAAATTGAACTTTCAAGATATGCAGAACTAATTTCGAAATATGAGGTCAAGTCACTGTAATTTTGTCTTAAGGGTGGAAATCACATTAGGAGGCCTATTTTTACGCCCGCTTTTTTCGTGTTTTATTTGAAAGTGAAGAAATGATTAGAATTAGTCTTAATTGATAGGCTATTTTATTCATATTGTGAACTACATCTTATACTTTTTCCAAATTCGCAAAGTAAGAAGCTGCTCTACAGGTAGGTACACCAGATTTTGAGTGACGATTTGTGATGCAGTTGAAAAAATAGAATTTTTTTCGTCGTTTTGTCATAAAATAAGCTTTAATTCGCAATTGTTCATCCTTATTTTAAGTTCAGTTGTACGCAAAGTTGATAAAAATTAAAAAAGTCTTTGGTTTTTGAAGATCGGTTCAAAATTTACCGAGATACATTGCACACAAGACGGAACTACTGAAGCTGCATCGTTTATGAGAAATCTGTGGCAGATCTATTAAACCATCCACCACTACTACTACGAACGGTGTTAACTAATGAGTGTCACATTGTGGGGGTGGTATGTGAAAAGATGAGGCGGAAGGAGGATCAGTGCCACAACTATTCCAATGGAAAATCGATTCCTTTAAAAAGTTACGTCCGCAGAATGGATGGAATTGTCGATATTTTTAGCTTGAATTGGTATTGTTTGGTAATTTTTTAAACTTTCGTCGTCGTTGTTCTCTTCATTGTCTAAAATTTAGCTAAATGTTTTCAAGCCTCAGTCAAAATGGCTACATGCGTTAAATACAAACATGAATATTTCCTAAGAACGTGTGCATCTTTTACATGTAAACACAACAAAAATTAACTCCCCATAAATTTTTGTATATTTTCCTGTTTTTGCTGTCTTTTGTGCTAACATAGTCTGCAAAGTTTCGCGATGTGAAATGCCAGAAAATTCAAGAAGAAGAACATACATATGTGTGCAGGTCAAAATCTTTTTGATCCATAGGTCACTTAATTTTTGGTGTGCTGTTTTAATACATTTGTCCTGTGACTGGTGCTGTGAGATCTACTACTATGTTTGCTTGGCAAACATTTGTACTTTTCAAGATAGGTTGAAAAACTATGCGTAATGTTTTGCTTCAATTATGTTACATTTACTTGAAAAGGTATTATGGGTAAGTTTCGAAGAGGGATTGATTGGCTATTAAATAACTATCATCACGATCAGGGAACCGGATTCTGATGCAAGTGGGACTAACTTATGCAAAATCAAAGAAAACAAGCCGTATGGTGCGACCCTTGAGGTCCACACGGTCAACTTCCCAGTAATATCTACAAAGTTATTAAAAATATTAAACACAATAAAAGTTATGGAAATAATACTACTTCAAATAATAAAAATGTACCTCTCATAAAAATTATTGGAATGACCTAATATTAATCGTAACATCTACGCGAGCGACAATTGATTACGTAAGGATTTTGGTACATTGGTTTGATTGTTTATTCACGCGAATCAATCGGAGGAGGGACAGGTTACAAAGCCTTTTCTTCGTTATTTGTTATTTTCATATCGATGGTTGAAGGACAAAACAGCGCTACCAAAAATGAATGCAGTTTTTGTTATTACGACAACTGAAAAGATTTTGTCGCGTAGTGGCCATTTTGAATAGTTGCGGTCAAAATTGCCAGCACTTCGGCATAATCACTGAATTTGTATATTTTCACGATTTTACATCAATGAGATTAATAATTAATTTCGAATTTCTCTTGGTTCTCAAAAATACTGAATATGCAGCCAAAAATAGGGTCAATTGCATGTAAAAAGTAAAATGTATTACAAATAATGATGGAGGAAGTAATTGAAATCTTACGATTACTAAAAATTAAATCTAGTAAAACCTACAATTTCTTATTTGATGAAAGCTTTTTAAAGCATATGATCTTGCAAAGTATTCACTATAAAACATTTTACCATTCAATGCGTTCATTACCACAAATGCAAATGTGATTGAAATTTTGATGGTTTTCAAAATTTAATCCTTTTTTTTAAATTGAAAGACTACAAAAATTATTAAAAAGCTGCTCAAATTATGCAAATATTTTAAAATTTTGATTGAATTTACAACACTTTATTCAGAATAAAAGATGTAAAGTAATATTGTGCGTATGAACCCTCTTTACATGGTAACCTTGAATGATTTTTTATTAACTTCCCAGTAAATGAGAAGTAATTATGTGTGTTTGTATGTACGTACGTACGTCCATACGTACGTATGTGCGTTCGTGGACAGTTTTTTCAAAAAGCGTAACTCACGGAACCAAAGTCGTATCGACTTCGTTAAGGTGTCAATCGAAGTGTCTTTGCAATCTTAAGAGCTGATTAGTTTTAAGGAAACTTGGGTCGAGGGGGTTTGCTGTTTTGCCCGTTTGAAGGTAATTTCTGTCATGCGTTATATCTCGCGAACCAAACATACGATTTCCTTGATCAAGGTGTCAATTGACGCGTATAAACATTTATGTGATTCTATCAAGTTGGAAGTGTTTTCTAATTTTTTAAAAAAAGTGCAAAAAATTGTGTTTGTTTTTTCAGAAATTATAAATTTTTAACCTTATTGTCAAGTCCAAGTAATCAAAGTTTATATAATTTACATACTCCAAACAGTTTTTATAAAAATGTCATAAAAATTTTTATTCATGATTACAAAAAAAGTCAAATAAAAAATAAAAAGTCATTAACAATCATCATGCTCTTCAAGGTCATTTCTGTCATGCGTTATATCTCGCGAATCAAACATAGGATTTGCATCGTTTAGGTGTCTGTGTACGTGTATTAATATTTTTGTAAATCTGTCGTATTTTTAAAAAAATCTTTGAAAACCAACAAAATTTTTCAACACCAAAAAGGCCCCCATAGATTGATCCGCGTGAATATTCAATCTGTCCTCATCGACCAAAAACCTTACGTAATCAATGGACCCCCCCGTAGACGATATGATTCATATTTACTCATTCTTGTTACTGCTGTGAATACCTCTCATTGTTGTAATGTTGTTGATGTTTATGTAGATATTACTGGGAAGTTGACCGTGTGGACCTCAAGGGTCGCACCTCGCGGCTTGTTTTTAATTTATTTTTATTATTATCATGGAAAAAAGTTTTGTCGGTTTCTTCTCAAAAACTGATAAAAGTGTATAAATTTTATAAACATTTATTACTCAGTTGTACAAATCAGGTAAAAAAAAATATTTTTTATGAAAAAAGCCCTAATTTTTCACATTTTCTTCTATTAAATTGAAAAAAACGGCTGAAACAAATTTTTTAAAATGTTGTAAAAATCACAAAGATGTTCATACAGGTCAATTGACACCGTATTGATGCAAATATTATATCTAGTTCATGAGATATAGTGAATAACAGAAATGACCTTGAAGATCATGATGACGGTTAATAATTTTTTATTATTAATTTCCTGTTTTTTGTAATCATGAGATAAAATTTTTGATGTTGTTTTTACAAGAACTGTTTGGAGTAAATAAATTTGATAAAATTTGATTACTGTAATGCGTAAATCAGATTAAAAATTTATTGTCTTTAAAAAAACCTAATAAAAAACGGCTTCAACATTTTTTTTCAAAATTTGACAGGTTTATAGAATTGTTAATACGCGTCGATTGACATCTTAAAGATGCAGATCGCATGTTTGGTTCGCGAGATAGAACGCATGACAAATATGACCTTGAAGATCATGATGACTGTTAATGATTTTATATTTTATTTAATTTTTTATACAATCATGTGAACAAATTTTGATGATATTTTTACAAGAACTGTTTGCAGTATATAAATTATATAAACATTGATTACTTCGGCTTGAAAATAAGGTTAAAAATTTATTGTGTTTGAAAAAAACTATAAGTTTTTGCACTTTTTAAAAAAAAATTAAAAATCGGCTCCAAGGAATTTTTTAAAAACTTAAAATCACAAAAATGTCAATACGTGCCGATTGACACTATAAACATGCAAATCGTATGTTAGGTTGGTATCCCAAAAACTAATCAGCTCTTGAAATTGCATAGACGCTTCGATTGACACCTCAGCAAAGTCGATACGACTTTGTTTACGTGAGTGATGCTCGTAGAAAAAGTGTCCACGAACGTACGTACACACACACATACATCTCCCTCTCTAAAAACACTTTATATATACTCTATAGACCTCAAAACGTAAATAAATGTTGAAAATTTCAATTTCGATTTTCGAGGCGATTACAAGAACTTCCCATATACTGGGAAGTTAAAAATCAGTCTCATTACTTTTTTTACACACTTCGTACACCACTGCAGCTGCCATTAGGAACAAAACTTATCTTTAAACTACCTTCCTCGTCATACCGCATTTCAATTAAACATGAAAAAACATTGAGTGTGACTTTAAGTTACTTTGTTAATGATGTTTTCGATATGATCGTTGACCAAAATTTGAAGTAAATGAGCATCATAAAGTTAAGATTTAAGAAAAAATTAAATGGGCATCATAAATTTAAAAAGTATTAATTAAATTATCTACAGCCATTTCTCACACACCACGAACGTTTTCCACCTCATCTATCCACCCACAAAAACTTATTTAAACTATTTGAAAATTCTTTTCAAAACTGTTTATTCTAAATTATGCGGATCAGTACCGAATCTGAATATTGATTAGTTCATTACCATAACATAGCTGGTCCCTCCGTGAAACGCCAATCTCAGATGGCATTTTCCAAGCTGTAATTTGCCTCTTAATTGGACTCAGATAAGCTTGCGAATGCTAATGAATTATTGGAAAAAGTACGGTCGCTAAGGTGCGTTAAGGTATTCACAAATACACAGCATTTGATAAATCGCAATTAAGATTAGATGAATGAGTTTAAGTATTGAAAAATTGGAAAAGTTTTGTTTCTAGGGAGACTTTAAATACAATGTTCAATGATTAAATAAATTTTCTGTCTCTTATTTGTTTTTCTATTCCGCGTTTGTATGGATTGAAATATAAAGCTGAATCTCCAAACCAATTGGTTATCAATTAATTGCAAATGTCGTATGAATGAAGTAATTTCTAGAATCATGAATACAATGAAACAAAACAACCAAATTAATTTTCATACGATACCTTTGCAATTGGACTACACTTAAAAATAATGGGTATTATCCTTGCAAGCTTTTGTTATCTTTTTCCAATTATGATTGTTAAATTTTTTTCCAAGGAGATTAGTGAGGTTTGAGAGCAGCAGCTTCAAAAAGTGCTAACATGAAGTTTTGTTTCGCAGGAAATAGTATAATTATACCAACTGGAGCTAAAATCGATTCAATTCCTAATGATACTATAGAATGATGGGCTTTACCCGATTTTTCTATGTTCGCGATTGTACGTACACTAGAGATTAAAATGCAAAATGTACCAAATTCATACTCAAATATTGTACAAAAGGGTTTTCTAACCAAAAATAATACAAATTATGAAAACAACAACTATTCTTCAAACAAATCCTGAATAGAAACATGCATACAAAAGGTGACCCGAAAAACTCAAGCCCATAAAAATGTTATAATAGCTCCTATCTTAAATCATCTGCATATGAAAAAGGCACTAATTAGGCACCATGAAAGGCTACCAAACAAATTAAAAGACCAAACACACACATACCTCCCATAAAAATAAGCAATACAAATAATGCAAAAGACAATAAGTACTAGTCTTTGCTAGCCAGCGGCACAAAGCACAGGAATATGTTAAAATCCAAGAAGTACTAGAGAAACATGAAGAAGGTGAAATAACTTTGACCTCCTAGGCGGAAATGACTGCAGAAATAAAGTAAAATATAAAACTATGAAAAGCGCCGCGATGTGGGGGATTAAAATGGACACTCTAATGCATACTGTCTTTAGGTTGAAGTATGTACCAAAAATATGGAATTTTGTAGAAATAATATTCATACCTAAGCCAGATAAACCTTACAATTAAAAAACATAGTATATGCCAGTATCATTAATATGAGTAATGTCATTTGAGAAACTACTGCTCAAACGAATGAAACCAAATATAACAAGCCGCAAGGTGCGACCCTTGAGGTCCACACGGTCAACTTCCCAGTAATATGTACATAAACATCAACAACATTAAACACAATAATAATTTTGAAAATACTACTACTTTAAGTAATAACAATGAGAGGTATTCATAGCAGTAACAGGAATGAGTTAATATGAATCATATCGTCTACGGAAAGGTCCATTGATTACGTAAGGTTTTTGGTCGATGAGGATAGATTGAATATTCACGCGCATCAATCGTTGGGGGTCTTTTTGGTCTTGAAAAATTTTGTACATGCAGTCAAAAATAGGTTCAATTGCATGTAAAAAGTAAAATATATTACAGATGATGATGGTTATTGAAATCTTACGATTACTAAAAAATGAATCTACTAAAAACTACAATTTTTTATTCGATGAAAGCTTTTCAAAGCATATGATCTTGCAAAGTATTGACTACAAAACATTTTACTATTCAAAACGATGATACCGCAAATGCAAATTTGATTGAAATTTTGCTGGTTTTCAAATTTAAGCAGTTTTTTTAATTAAAAGACTCTAAAAACTCTTAAAAATCTGCTCAAATTATGCAAATATTTTAAAACTTTGATTGAATTTACAACAATTTTTTTAGAATAAAAGATATAAAGTAATATCATTCGTATGAACCCTCTTTACACGGTAACTTTGAATGATTTTTAACTTCCCAGTATATGGGAAGTTCTTGTAATCGCCTCGAAAATCGAAATTGAAATTTTCAACATTTCTTTACGTTTTGAGGTCTATAGAGTATATATAAAGTGTTTTTTACGTACGTACGTACGTACGTGCGTTCGCAGGAAGTTTTTCTACGAGCATAACTCACGTAAACAAAGTCGTATCGACTTCGTTAAGGTGTCAATCGAAGCGTCTTTGCAATGATCAGCTGATTAGTTTTTGGTAAACTTCGGTCGGGGTTTTTTGCTGTTTTCACCCCTTGAAAGTCAACCATGTTATGCGCTATATCTCACGAACCAAACGTCCGATTTTTTTGAACAAGGTGTCAATCGACGCATATTAACATTTATGTGATTCTATCAAATTTTTAAAAAAAATAATAAAGCCGTTTTTTAATTTTTTTAAAAAAAGTGCAAAAAATTAGGTTTTTTTTCAAAAACACAAAATTTTAACCTGATTTTCAAACCTAAGTAATCAATGTTTATATAATTTATATACTCCAAATAGTTTTTGTGAGAAAACCAGCAAAAGTTTTTTTCATGATAACGAAAAAAATTAAATAAAAAATAAAAAATCATTAAACGTTCAAGGTCATTTACGTCATTCATTATATATCGAGAACTAAATATAATCTTCCGATCATTAAGGTGTCAATCAACGTGTACTATCATTTTTATGATGTTCTTATATTTTAAAAAAATCGTTAAAGCGTTTTTTTTGATTTATTAAAAAAAAATTGGAAAAGTAGTGTTTTTTTCATAAAATAAATCATTTTTAACCTGATTTGCACATCGTAATAATAAATGTTTATAGAATTTGTAAACTTTTATCAATTTTTGTAGAGAAACCAGCAAAAACTTTTCTCATGATTACAAAAAAAAATTAAATTAAAAATATAAAATCATTCAAAGTCACCATGTAAAAAGGGTTCATTCGAATCATTATACTTGAAATCTCTTATTCTAAAGACATTGTTGTAAAGCCAATCAAAGTTTATTAATATTTGCAAAATTTGAGCAGATTTTCAATAGTCTTCACAGCACCATGTTTTAACTTTAATTAAAAAAACTGCTTTGTAACCTGTCCCCCCTCCAATTGATCCGCGTGAATAATCAATCAAACCAATGCACTAAAATCCTTACGTAATCAATTGACGCTCGCGTAGATGTTACGATTAATATTAAATCATTCCAATAACTTTTATGAGAGGTACATTTTTATTATTTGAAGTAGTATTATTTCCATAACTATTATTGTGTTTGATATTTTTAATATCTACATATGTAGATATTACTGGGAAGTTGACCGTGTGGACCTCATGGGTCGCACCTCACGGCTTGTTTATTTTTTATTCAGTTGTTTCATAATCATGAAAATACTTTTTGCTGGTTTCTCTTCAAAAATTGATAAGATTGTATAAATTTTATAAACTGGTATCACTGTTCTGTGCAAATCAAGTTAAAAAAATATTTTTTATGAAAAAAAACCATAATTTTTCGCATTTTCTTCTATTAAATTAAAAAAACGGCTGAAACGAGTTTTTATAATATTAAAAACTTCACAAAGATATTAATACACGTCAACTGACACCATAATGATGCAAATATTATATCTGGTTTGTGAAATATAGTGAATGATAAAAATGACCTTGAAAATCATGATGGCTTATAATGAGTTTTTATTTTTTATTTAATTTTTTACGTAATAAAGAGAAAAAATTTTGATTGCGTTTTTACAAACATTGTTTGGAGTATATAAATTTTGCAAACACTCATTACTATATTTCGCAAATCAGGTTAAAAATTTATTTTTTATGAAAAAAACCTAATTTTTTGCACTTTTTTTCCTTAAATTAGAAAACAGCTCGAAAGATTTTTGCCAAAATTTGACATATTTACACGGATATTATTACGCATTCATTGACACCTGAACTATGCAAATCGTTTGTTTGGTTCGCGAGATATATATAACGCATGACAGAAATGACCTTGAAAATCATGATGCCTGTTATTGATTTTTTATTTTTTATTCAATTTTTTACGTAGTCATGAGAAAAAGTTTTGATGTTGTTTTTACAAACACTGCTTGAAGTATATAAATTTTATAAAAATTGAATACTATCTTCCGTAAATCAGGTTAAAAATTTATTGTTTATTAAAAAAAACCTAATTTTTTGCACTTCTTTTTCTTAAATTAAAAAACGGCTCCAACAATTTTTTCCAAAATTTGAAAAATTCACACAATTGCTAATACGCGTCGACTGACACCTTAACAATGCAAATCGTATGTTTGGTTCGCGAGATATAATGCAAGACATAAATGACCTTCAAAGAGGCGAAACAGCAAACCCCCCCGACCGAAGTGTTCCAAAAACTAATCAGCTCTTAAGATTGCAAAGACGCTTCGATTGACACCTTAACGAAGTCGACACGACTTTGTTTACGTGAGTTATGCTCGTAGAAAAAAGTGTCCACGAACGTACTTACGTACGTACGTAAACAGGAAGAAACTTATTAAAAATTTAGAAAAAGGTCACACGGAAGTGTCCTAGGATTGATTATATACCTATTGTATATAAGCGATATCCAGAATACAACAATTGCTACCTAGGCCGATGGCACCGTTATTTAAACAGTAGATAAATTTTACAAGAAACTACTCATACACTACAAAGATCAATGAAAAACACAATTTTACAACTATCTCCCTTTATCTTGTAGGTGGACAACTAAACTGAACTTGTTGATGCTAAACTACTATTTGCACACTTACAGCTTATTGCCTTAATATCGTCTGATCTTAACTTTAAATTTAATAGTTTTACTTATCAGCACACTCATAATCTTCATAGTCCAGTAAAGTCGTCCGAATTTTAACGTAAACCGTGCATTTTGGGCTGGCAGTCAAATTTCTATTGCAATGTGTGGGCAATGGTCGCAGCTCTTGTCCTCTGGCCTCCTTACAAACAAAAGAAAATGAGATACCTCCATATCTCAGAAACCATAGCTCCCAAGAGAAAGTTGTGTACGGCAAACTTGCGTAGAACCAAATTTGTAGAAAAACGTGCATATATTACTTTTACGTCGTGTCAATAATTAAAAAGTTACATCAAAAACGACACTCAAAAATGAGGAACTGTCTTTCCAGCACCGCAACTTTTTATTTTTACGTTTAATGCGAACCACGTTTGGATACTTTTCTAAAACAATTTTGTCACAAATCGTTTGCGGTATTGATTGTTTCAATCACTGTACATTGGTGGAAGCTATTTTATCCCAAAGTGGAGAAAATCATGTGGAAAGCGCGTTCTTAGGCCAAATAATCGGCTTCCGATAGCCAACCTTCCCTTGCAAAACTGACAGCACATTTTGTTAGGCAGGCAGATTTTTGGTGCAATGTGTAGTATGTCTTACTGTCATCTTATATTCAAGTTTCTGGGCTTGCAGCTTCAATTCTCTGGGCTCCACCATGAAAACAAAAAAGTGGGAAACCCCCATATCTCCGAAACTATGGCTCCCACAAAAAAGTTTGAAGAAGTTTGAAGTTTGTGTCGAATTTAATTTTAAGTGTAGTAACGAAAAAAATAAAACAAGCCGCGCGGTGCGAACGTTCGTTCGTACGTTCGTGGACACTTCTTTCTACGAGCATAACTCACGTAAACAAAGTCGTATCGACTTCGTTAAGGTGTCAATCGAAGCGTATTTGCAATCTTAAGAGCTGATTAGTTTATGGGAAACTTCGTTATTTGCTGTTTTGCTCGTTTGAAGGTCATTTCTGTCATGCGTTATATCTCCCGAACCCAACGTACGATTTCCTTGAACAAGGTATCAATCGACGCGTATTGACATTTATGTAGTTCTGTCAAGTTTCTAAAAAAAAATCTTGGTGCCGTTTTTTAATTTTTTTAAAAAAAGTGCAAAAAATTAGGTTTTTTTCAAAAACAATAAAGTTTTAACCTTATTTTCAAGTCCAAGTAATCAATGTTTATATAATTTATATACTCCAAACAGGTTTTTAAAATCATGATTACAAAAAAAAAACAAAAAACAAGCCGTGAGGTGCGACCCATGAGGTCCACACGGTCAACTTCCCAGTAATATCTACATATGTAGATATTAAAAATATTAAACACAATAATAGTTATGGAAATAATACTACTTCAAATAATAAAAATGTACCTCTCATAAAAGTTATTGGAATGATTTAATATTAATCGTAACATCTACGCGAGCGTCAACTGATTACGTAAGGATTTTGGTGCATAGGTTTGATTGATTATTCACGCGGATCAATCGGATGGGGGATAGGTTACAAAGCAGTTTTTTTAATTAAAGTTAAAACATGGTGCTGTGAAGACTATTGAAAAACTGCTCAAATTATGCAAATATTAATAAACTTTGATTGACTATACAACACTGTCTTTAGAATAAGAGATTTCAAGTATAATGATTCGAATGAACCCTTTTTACATGGTGACTTTGAATGATTTTATATTTTTAATTTAATTTTTTTTGTAATCATGAAAAAAGTTTTTGCTGCTTTCTCTACAAAAATTGATAAAAGTTTATAAATTCTATAAACATTTATTATTACGATGTGCAAATCAGGTTAAAAATGATTTTTTTTATGAAAAAAACATTATTTTTCCAATTTTTAACTTCGCAGTATATTTTTTCAATAAATAAAAAAAACGCTTTAACGATTTTTTTAAAATATAAGAACATCATAAAAATGATAATACGCGTTGATTGACACCTTAATGATCGAACGAATATATTTGGTTCTCAAGATATAATGAATGACGTAAATGACCTTGAACATTTAATGATTTTTTATTTTTTATTTAATGTTTTTCGTAATCATGAAAAAAACTTTTGTTGGTTTTTTCACAAAACTATTTGGAGTATAAAAATTATATAAACATTGATTACTTAGGTTTGAAAATCAGGTTAAAAATTTTGTGTTTTTGAAAAAAAACCTAATTTTTTGCATTTTTTTAAAAAAAATTAAAAACCGGCTTCAAGAATTTTTCTCAAAATAGATAGAATCACATAAATGTTAATACGCGTCGATTGACACCTTGGTCAAAAAAATCGGACGTTTGGTTCGTGAGATATAGCGCATAACATGGTTGACCTTCAAGGGGTGAAAACAGCAAGGCCCCCCGACCGAAGTTACCCAAAAACTAATCAGCTCTTAAGATTGCAAAGACGCTTCGACTGACACCTTAACAAAGTCGATACGACTTTGTTTACGTGAGTTATGCTCGTAGAAAAACTGCCTGCGAATGCACGTACGTACGTACGTACGTACGTACACACACTGTTGCAGGTTAAATAAACACGTCTGTTCTGGTCGAACGTCAGATTGGGAAGGAAGTTTATTTTAGTACAGGGAAGTTGGATACAATTAGGGCATTTTCAAAAATTCAATGTAACTAACTTAACACACACACACACACATACTTCTTTCTAAAAACACTTTATATATACTCTATAGACCTCAAAACGTAAAGAAAAGTTGAAAATTTCAATTTCGATTTTCGAAGCGATTACAAGAACTTCCCATATACTGGGAAGTTAGAAAATAAAAAAATCATTAACAGTCATCACGATCTTCAAGGTCATTTCTGTCATGCGTTATATCTCGCGAACCAAACATAGGATTTGCATCGTTTAGGTGTCAATGAGCGCGTAATAATATTTTTGTAAATCTGCCGCATTGTAAAAAAAACTCGGTTGAGCCGTTTTTAATTTAAGAAAAAAAAGTGCAAAAAATTAGGGTTTTTTCATAAACAAGAACTTTTCAACCTGATTTGCGAAATATAGTAATCAATGTTTATAAAATTTATATACTCCAAGCAATGTTTGTGAAAACATCATCAAAACTTTTTCTCATGATTACGTAAAAAATTAAATTAAAAATAAAAAATCATTAAAAGTCATCATGATTTTCAAGGTCATTTTTAACATTCACTATATCTCAGGAACCAGATATAATATTTGCATCATTGACGTTTCAATAGACGTGTATAAACATTTCTGCGATTTTTTAAACATTATATAAAATTGTTTCAGCCGTTTTAAAAGAAAGAAAGAAAATGCAAAAAATTAGTCTTTTAGGGTTTTAGGGTTTTTTCATAAAAAATATTTTTTTAACCTGATTTGCACAGCACAGTAAATGGTTATGAAATTTATACATTCTTATCAGTTTTTGAAGAGAAACCAGCAAAACCATATTCCATGATTATAAAAAAACTAAATTAAAAATATAAAATCATTCATATCATGTAAAGAGGGTTCATACGAATGATATTACTTTATATCTTTTATCCTAAGGAAATTGTTGTAAATTCAATCCAAGTTTTATAATATTTGCATAATTTGAGAAGATTTTTAATAGTTTCTGCAGTGTTTTAGTGTTAATGTTTTTTATGCTTAAATGTTGGAAATCCAAAAAACCCTTCCGTAGATGATATGATTAATATTAACTCGTTCCTGGCACTGCTCTCATTATTATTATTTAAAGTAGTAGTATTTTCAAAATTATTATTGTGTTTAATGTTTTTGATGTTTATGTACATATTACTGGGAAGTTGACCGTGTGAACCTCAAGGGTCGCACCTCGCGGCTTGTAATTTTTTTCCTTTAAGCGAAACACATTTCAATTATTTATCATGTGCTTTAATTTTTTCTGTGAAGTACGCATTATCTAGTTTCTACTGTTGGCCATCATCTACACTCTATAAAAATGAACCAAAAGAACAAAATATAAAAAATCACAATCAGCCAACAACGGACAGGACTTGCATATTGCCTTTTGTTTTCGGAACTCGAAAAGTTTCCAGCAAACTACCGAATTCTTGTTTTGAGAACCATTTGCACAGCAGCTTAGTGCCGGCAAAGTTTTCAGTTTGTAAATACTTAAAAAGATAAGAGGCTGCTGGCGTCCTTGAGGCATGGAAGCAGTCGATAAGATCCCAGGGGATTACGTTAATAATTAGAGAAGGATAATGATTTTGGCCCGAGGCGGGCTGTTTTATCAGCTGTTTAATTGGTGCCTTCCCTGAAATCCATTAATTTGTTTTGTCGTCACTTTTGCATTCCAACTCGTGTGGATACTTTCTCCATCTGCTGGGAATTTCGGTCATTTGTATGACTCACATTTAAGGCACAAAGCTATGAAGTTTCTTAAAGTTTGCTGAGTTGTGACTTTCATCATATCAAAGGTGGCTATTTAGATGGGGGAATAATATGTGAATTTTAGCTAGCCTTAGTTTTCAGTTTTCCTGGCAACATAGTAGAGATATAGCTTTAGTTGATTTTATGCTGAATAATAATCCCGCACAAACTATGCAGGAAAGCTAGATTTCAGTTATATTTTTATCGGTTGGTATGCGTTTCAGTTGCTTTTAGATGCTTATTTCGTGCTCAACAAATAAAACGCATATCAATTTTTTTCAATTTTGAGATTTTTTACTTCTTTGTTTACACTAATGTGGGAATTGTAAAATGTTTAGCATAAAAATTAAAAAACTTTAAGTTCTCAATGAAACCTGAATGATTTGTTTTACAATAAAATTATTGGCCATATTGCAAATTTTAAAAATAAAAGATCAATAATCATCGCAAAATGCAACCTATAACTTAACTATTATTTCATTGTTAAATGGTCACATCCTAGCTTTTTCTCTATTCAATAATCTCTTACATATTCTGATGGCACCCAAATAGCATCAACACTATCTACATGTTAGAAAATACACGATCTTATTGAAGTTGACGACAAATTTATATAAAATAAAATATGGATTCATATTTCACATATAGTCGTCGTCGGACAATCAACTGAAAAATCAAAAGGGATTGAATGACTCAGTAAGGGATTCAGGTTTGTCAAAAGAAGTTTTCAAGATTTTTGCTTCTCGTTCAAAAGACAAAAATTTGCTTAGATCAGAGACAAACGAAGCTTGTTAACATAACCGAGAGAAGGATTTGTTACCATATTTTTCCGATTTGATTTGATTTCAGAGACTTTTCGCCGAAGCTGAGCGTCCACCACCGTCCACACCAAACAAATGATTGGCGTCTTTTTGTAGAAAGTAGGAAGAGAAGTTTGAAATGCACAATTACAATGCTTAATAATACTAATAAGTATGGTTCCATATCCATTGTACACTCGACTGCTATGAAAGAAGAATATACAACTTTTTCTTTAGTAATTTATGTAGATTTGAATATTATTATCTTTCTTATGGATACACTAAAAAACTCATGATTCATGTGTCTATGAAATCTTCGAGAAAAATAACTTAATTAACAACTAATGGTTGGTGCAAGAAATGTAATTATTTATTGTACTTAATAAGCTAAGATGGCATTGTACTGCCACCACTAGATATCAAACTCGGTATTATGAGACAATTTGTAAATTGGACAACTTGTACCTACAGGAATCAATTCTATGAACGGAGTTAAGTCTAAAGTTTGGAAATCATTTGTTATGTTGATTAAAAAAAATTTCGGAACAATAAGTTGGACAACTTTTCCGAATTAGTTATGTTTGAAAGTTCTGCGCTGAAACATGAGTTTCAAATTTCAATATCTGCACTCTCATTTAAATCGACTTCAAGAAAATTATGGCGAGTTCAATGCGAGACTGGATGAAAGGAGGGGTCAATAATCCTTCCTAACACTTCAACTTCTAGTAAGCCGGCCAATGCTGATCCAGGCTTCCTTGATCCACTCATTCCCCCTGTAGTCAAAGCAACTGTTAACTCCTGCGATGATATTGAAGGAAGATATACCCTCTCAAGACTTCGGGATCACAGAATTTACGAAAATGTCCGTTTGTTCCTAGCATATATGCACAATGCTTCAGACTCGGCTTGTTTTGAGGGTAAAACTAAAACTAGTCTGAAAGTTCTTATCCATCAAGAGGACTTGACTTGGAAGCGTTAAACCTGCTGTTCATAAAATATCATGAGCAAATGGGAGTCTCTGCAAGTCAAGTTAAACAAGAACTAAATACCTACAGTTCTTATAATAGGTCTAAACACATTTTTGTGCTACAAAAGTCGAGAACCGAGCTCAAAAAATACTATTCCTAGCAACTCATCCTCGCGAGTCAGCCTCAAGCTTTTCTACCATAATTGTGGTGGAATGAGAGGCAAAGTAAATAAACTTTTTCTTGACGCGAAATCTTGCCGGTTTAATCCTAGCGTTCACTGAGACTTGGTTGAGTGATTCTTATAAAAACGAGGAAATTCTCGACGAAAATTGGACAGTATATAGAGACGACCGTGATTATCGCATTACTACGCAAAGTCGAGGGGGAGGCGTTTTAATTGCAGTTAATTCCAGTATGTCGAGTGAAATTGTCCACACTACTCCTCATAACAGTTTCCAACATATGATTATCAGGGTTCCTTTCGAAAGAAACTACCTATACATCGGCATTTTCTGCATTCCCCCCAGATCTGACGAAGCCGCTTACAACAACCTTTTCTTGATAATCTCTTCTTTATTCGCATCTTTAAATGAAGACGACAAAATAATATTGTTAAGTGATTTCAACCGCCCCAATCTATCGTTTATGACGGACGGCGATGATAACAGTCTTCTCCCTACACATGTTCTCGACTCTTGTGATATGAATCTGGTAAGTGCTTTTTATGGCAAATCGCTCCTAGTCCAAATCAAAACGGTCATTGGTTGGATTTAATATTCACCAACACTTATGACGATGTAGCGGTCAGTCCTACTAATGCTGAGGAGCATCTCTTCATTAACAGCCCTCACCACACAGCATTCACAGTAGAACTCTCCATGACTGAAGCTCAAACTCCCTTATCATATAATTGTAATATTGTATATGATTTTCGTAATGCTGACTACGAAAGCATTAAACTTTACCTTGACAATGTTGAATGGTTAGGCACTCTTTCAACGTTAGACCTGGACGAGGCTGTATCCTCATTTTACCAAATAACGTCGTTGACGTCGTTGAAAGGTACGTACCTAAAATTAAGAAGAAGAAAAAGTTATCTGAGCCCTGGCTAGACAGCAATCTGCGCGCATTAAGGAATGAGAGAAACAAAGTCTATAAATTACTAAAGCTTAACAACAATGCTAGCGAGAATTTAAAAAATAGATATTTTGATTTGTCAGAAGATTACAAAATCAAATACCGCGTGGCCTATGAACACTACGTGAATTTAACTGGTGAAAACATAATCAAAGACCCTAGGAAGTTCTTTGATTTTGTTAATCTCAAGAGGAAATCATCGGGCTATCCAGCGTCAATGACCAAACATAATACCGTTTCTTCATCTCCGAAAGTAATCTGTGATCTTTTCGCTGACTATTTTCAAGAAGTTTTTTCACCGCCAAAGATTTCGGTAGACACGG
This sequence comes from Oxycera nigricornis, assembly GCA_963942545.1. Taxonomy (NCBI): domain Eukaryota; kingdom Metazoa; phylum Arthropoda; class Insecta; order Diptera; family Stratiomyidae; genus Oxycera; species Oxycera nigricornis. The sequence goes on along the minus strand of OZ012660.1, from coordinate 85,424,313 downwards.
AGTCCTCTAAAGTTAATCCAGTGGTACTGCTTATGGACATGTATCTCTCAAGGGAAGATGTTGCTCAAGCTATTAACAACCTTGACGTTAATAAGAGTCCTGGTCCAGATTTATTTTCTCCATTTTTTGTGGTACAGTGTATGGACCAGCTTAAAGTACCTCTTCACTTTCTTTTTAATAAATCTTTGACAAATGGGAGTTTCCCAACTTATTGGAAATCTTCCCATATAATTCCTATCTTTAAGAGCGGTGACAAGCATTCTGTCCTGAACTATAGAGGTATTGCCATTCTATCTATAATCCCTAAACTATTTGAACAAATCGTTTGCCATAAACTCTCAGCTATTATTGAGCCTCTTCTAAATGAACAACAACATGGTTTCCGCAAGGGTCGATCAACTACAACCAATCTCGTGGTTTTAGTTTCTGATGTCCTATGTAAAATGGAAAAATATGTGTGATTTTTATGAAATTTTCTTCTTTTTAAAAAATCCGTTGGAGCCGTTTTTTAATTTTAAAAAACATTGCAAAAACTTAAGGTTTTTTCGTAAAAAATAATAATTTTAAACCGGATTTGCATAACACAGTAATAAATGTTTATAAAACTTATATTATTTTATCAGTTTTTGAAGAGAAACCAGCAAACCCTTGTTCCATGATTACAACAAAAAATTAAATTAAAAAAAATAATTCAAAGTCACAAAGTAAAAAGTGTCCATACGAATGATATTGCTTGATTACTTTTATTCTAAAGACATTTTGGTTGAATCAATGCAAGTTTATTAATATTTGTATAATTTGATTCGTACAATATTTTGTAGTTAATACTTTGCAAGATCATATACTTTAAAAAGCTTTCATCAAAAAAAAATTGCAGTTTTCAGTAGTTTTAACTTCCCAGTATATGGGAAGTTCTTGTAATCGCCTCGAAAATCGAAATTGAAATTTTCAACTTTTCTTTACGTTTTGAGGTCTATAGAGTATATATAAAGTGTTTTTAGAAAGGGAGACGTATGTGTGTGTGTGTGTGTACGTACGTACGTCTGTAGGTTCGTGGACACTTTTTTCTACGAGCATAACTCACGTAAACAAAGTCCGATCGACTTGGTTGAGGTGTCAATCGAAGCGTCTTTGCAATTTTAAGAGCTGATTAGTTTTTGGGACACTTCGGTCGGGGGTTTGCTGTTTTGACCCTTTGAAGGTCATTTATGTCATGCTTTATATCTCGCGAACCAAACATACGATTTGCATGATTAAAATGTCAATCGACGCGTATTAGCATGTGTGCTAATCTATAAAATTTTAAAAAAAATCGTTAGTGCCGTTTTTTAATTTAAGAAAAAAAGTACAAAAAATTAGGTTTTTTTCATAAACAATAAATTTTTAACTTGATTTGCGAAATGTACTAGACAATGTTTATAAAATTTACATACTCCAAACAATGTCTGCGGAAACAACATCAAAACTTTTTCTCATGATTACGTAAAAAAATAAATTAAAAATAAAAAATTAATAAAAGTCATCATGATTTTCAAGGTCATTTTTATCATTCACTATATCTCACGAACCAGATATAATATTTGCATCATTAAGGTGTCAGTTGACGTGTATTAACATCTTTGTGAAGGTTTTAACATTATAAAAATTCATTTCAGCCTGTTTTTAATTTAATAAAAGAAAATGCGAAAAATTATAGTTTTTTTCATTCAAAATATTTTTTTAACTTGATTTGCACAGCACAGTGATCCAGTTTATAAAATTTATGCATTATTATCAGTTTTTGAAGAGACACCGGCAAAATTTTCTTTCATGATTATGAAAAAAACTAAATAAAAAATAAAAAAAATATTCAAAGTTACTATGTAAAGAGGGTTCATACGAATGCAATTACTTTATATCTTTTATTCTAAAAAAATGTAAATTCAATCAAAGGTTTAAAGTATTTGCATAATTTGAGCAGATTTTTAATAGTTTTTATAGTATTTTAATTGACAAAAATGCTTAAATTTTGAAAACCAACAAAAATTTTCAAGACCAAAAAGGCCCCCACCGATTGATCCGCGTGAATATTCAATCTGTCCTCATCGACCAAAAACCTTACGTAATCAATGGACCCTCCCGTAGACGATATGATTCATATTAACTCATTCCTGTTATTGATATGAATACCTTTCATTGTTGTAATGTTGTTGATGTTTATGTAGATATTACTGGGAAGTTGACCGTGTGGACCTCAAGGGTCTTTAGTGTTTGTAATATTTCATTTACTTCCTCCATCATCATTTGTAAAACATTTTACTTATTACATGCAATTGAACATATTTTTGACTGCACATTCAATGTTTTTAAGACCAACTGAAAATATCGAATAAATATTGGTCTGATTGATGTAAAATAGTGAAAAAATACAAATTCAGTGATTATGCCGAAGTCATGGCAATTTTGAACACAAATATTCAAATTGCCACCACGCGACAAAATCTCTTCAGTGGGCGTATTAACAAAACTGCATTCATTTTTGCTAGCGCTCTTTTGTCCTTCAAGCATCAATATGAAAATAACAAATAACGCAGAAAAGGCTTTTTAACCTACCCCCACCACCCACCGACTGATCCGGATGAATTTTCAATCAAACCAATCTACCCATCATCCACCAAAAGCATTATTTAAAGTAATAGTATTTTCGTAATTGTATTTAATATTTGTGTAGATATTACTGAGAAGTTGACCTTGTGGACCTCAAGGGCCGCACCTCGTGGCTCGTTTATTTTACAAGTCTTACAAATAGATCATATGCAAATCAAAACACGGAGTCCTTTTGTTTCAGAGAAACCAACTGGCGAATGTTTCGTAAAACACTAAACGAAAACATCTCTCTTAGCAAGCTTGACTTGAGATCTGTCATCAACGTTTCACAAATAGACGAAATGATTTGCCAGCTAAACGATGATCTATGGCACGCAATCGAGCTATGGACTCCCAAGAAAATAAAAGCGCAATTTGTACAAGCACCAGTAATAGATATAGAGACAATGACTTTAATTCAAAAAAAGAATACCCTGCGACGACAGTGGCAACGAACCAGAGACCATCGTCTCAAACTGCAAGTTAACCTGCTTGTCAAGATGATCAGCCTTAGAATTACGGCCATCAGAAATCAGACATGGAACTCCTTGCTAGCAAGTTTCGACCGAGGTTCATCCTCCATGTGGAAGCTTCAAAAAACCCTCAAACGAAGACACACTCCTTACTTTTCCCACCTCATTAAGAACGATGGTACCTTAGCCCACTCCGATCTTGAAAAAGCCGAGCTTTAGCTGACGTCTTTCAAAGTTCGCATACGCTTACCCAAGACATGAGCAGTAAGACAACTGAGGATATCGTCGATAGTTCAATTAGGTCACTCCCCTCTTGGTTCGATGTGCCTATCAATTGTATCTGCAAACCCGAGGAAGTCTTTAAATTTATTAAGCGGCTTAAAAACCGTAAATCTCCAGGAGCAGACCGAATTCCAAACATACTTCTGAAAAACCTCTCCAATAAGCCAATTGTTCTAATCACCTTTATATTTAACTCCTGCTTCAAGTTGGGGTACTTTCCAGCAATCTGGAAAAAAGCGACCGTCATCCCAATACTCAAGCCTGGAAAAGACTCTAGATCTCCCAGCAATTTTCGTCCCATAAGCTTGCTTCCTGCGCTCAGCAAAGTCTTCGAAAAAATAATTCTTGCTAGAATCGAATCAATCATCGCTGAAAAGAGGCTGATCCCAAACGAACAATTCGGCTTTCGACAGGGCCACTCTACTATCCATCAACTGAACCGGGTAGCCCATTGCATCACCAATGCATTTAATGAGAAAAAGTCCATAGGCATGGTCACCCTCGATGACGAAAAGGCCTTCGACTCTGTTTGTCATGACGGACTGGTGTTCAAACTTACACAATTTGCATTCCCAGTTTACTTGGTAAAGCTTATACAATCCTTTTTATCGGAGCGATCATTTGCTGTGAAAATTAATAAAACCCACTCAACTTCTCGGCGCGTCCCAGCAGGAGTACCCCAGGGAGCAAGCCTGAGTCCAGCTCTGTTCACTATTTACACTGCCGATATCCCCTCGAACTCCAGGTGTGACCTTGCAATCTTTGCAGACGACGTGTGCATCTTCTCCAAAGCAAGTGATCCTGACTCAATAATTCAGTCCTTGGAAAGTGAACTAGATTTGCTCTACCAGGTTTATTTTCGTTGGAAAATAAAAGTAAATCCCGCGAAAACTGCATCTATTTACTTCACCCGGAAACGAAGTCCCTTAAATCTTCCAACGCGATGCGTTAACTTCGTTGGGAAGGCCATTCCTTGGAGCGAAACTGTTAAGTATCTAGGAATGATTCTGGATAAGTCTACCACATTCAAAAATCACGTAGAAACAGTTTGTACCAAAATTCAAATGGCCATAAAACTCCTGTATCCCCTCATTAACAGAAAGTCAAAGCTTTCCCTGCATAATAAGCTGCTTATCTACAAAGTTGCATTTCAGCCAATTATTTCATATGCAGCACCCGTTTGGGGACAATGTGCAAATCACCATAAAGGTAAGCTTCAAGTTCTCCAAAACAAATGCCTAAAGATCATCCTAGACAAACCCTGGTACTTCTCGACCATACGGCTGCATCAACTGGCTCAAGTCCCGACGATAAAAGATCTCGTCACAAAGCGGCATAATGCATTACTCAAAACAACAGCAACGATTGATAATCCTCTGCTACTGCCTTCTAGGTCATCGCTACATTAAGTAAATATCTAGATGTTTAAGCCTATTCTTAAGTTAGTTCTAGATTAGGCTAGTTTCTTAGGTGTAAGTATTCGCAAGCCAGGTTTTTTATACGTTTTTCCTAGTAAACTTGATAATAATCTTAAGCAAAACTTATCTGCAAGTCTAATTGTAAGGAACTATAGATGTAAAGGCGGCACCAAAGTCTGAATCTCTAGCATAAATCTCTGTAATACTACAAAATTGTATCTCGACAATAATAAACATTTTATCTATCTATCTATCTATCTAGATCATATGTAGGGCTTTTGCTATATAGAAACTGTTTTTATGCAATTTTTTATGACTTAAAACGAAGATCACATAAAACAATCGGCTCTTAGCGTCACTTCATCATAAATCAAAATAATACTGTTGGTGCTACAAGCGCCTCTTTGAAATGCAGTGCTAAATAAGCTGAATCTAAAATCAGTGGCAAATAAACAGAAACTAAGAAAGGACGAAAAAGTTAATATTGAATGATCGCTTCCCGTTTCTTTCAGCCACTTAAAACAATCTCCTTCTTCGCTTCGCTTCTCTACTTGTATTTGGCCTTTGATGGTTTTCAAAATTAGTTGCTGCACACGTATCAAACTTTATTTACCATTGAAGTTTTCTAATCGAATCGGGAATCCACTTTTTATTGCCGTACCAGAGCCTGCCAATAGAAATCCGTAGGAGGGTGACTCCTCGGGCACGTTCACCCGAGCTCACGTACCACGCTGGCAAGATTGATTTTCAATTTACACACGCTCGTGTAGGACTTTTTCTCTTTTAAGTACACCTGCATGTATTTATTTATTGTATTCGAACTTCAGCACAGATATTTTCAAATTACAGTGATTTTTCTTCGGAACCTTTGGGGCCGGGAGGCGTGAGACTTCGACTCCTCGAAACGTAATCGCTGTCTGGCGTTTTCAATGGTAGAAAGATGCTTCGCATAACAAAGACTGCCAATATCTCGGGACTACAGGTGAATTTCCATACTATTCCGCAACCCTTGGAGCGAAGCCATATGCGTTGCTGTAGCGTGCAAAGTTGGATAATTTTTATCTACCGCTCGCAATAATTTCGTTTCGAAGTGATTCTGTTTACAGCTTCGATAAAGTATGAATAAGGATAACACGTATAAACTTCTCTGCATGCCTCTGATTCCTTTTCCTCGTGTGGATGATACAATTTTCAGGAGCTTACGTAACATAACAGAGCGTAGTTCGCTTTATTTCAACAATAAAAGATTCAGGACGAACCGATCCGCCACATTTTTTTATATACAGTGAAATCAGTGTTGTGTTAGAGTGAATTTTTTGCAGCTCGCGAACAAAAGGAAAATGTATACATTTAATGGGGCGAATCAACAATACAAAGAAATAAGTTAAATAGTAAGTTGAAACGTCGAGACATAACTAAATTAGTCAATACAAGTTCAAAAATATACTCATTACACGAATATTTCTTCATATTTAACGCTTAATCCTTTTCAACTTAAGTGGAGAATTATCAAACCTTCCCATACTCCCTTTTTTTAGTAAGCGTATGAGGCTTAACCACTTTTGAAGGCTTTCCAAGTCTAACTGAGCAAAAACTTTCAACATGCCCATTTCATCGATGAAAAATTAAAAGCAATAAATCATTGGGACAAATTTATACAGCCTGCATGCAAAATTTAGCAAAGCATTTTATGTTAATCGACTTTTTAACAATTCCAAGCAATTTACGTCGTGGTTGGCATGGGCAATGAAACTCACAATGACTTTTGTTTTCTGCAGGAACTTTCAGATCCCTTAGAATGAATTGCAAATACATGTGGGGTATTTTCTCTCTGTAACGATGTACATAACATGCATTGAGGCCTTATGCAAAATTACAAATTGACAATGCAAATGTATTCTACAATGGATCATGCTATTATGACTTTAATCTACTGAATTAAATTACTTGAAATAATCTGGTCAAGGACATTTCAGAATATCAATTTAAAATTTTGAAGTAATTTAGTTTGATAAAAATACTAAACAAAATAACAGCATGGGAAATGATGTGACCACGAATGTTTAGTATTATTAGATTAGGGCTGGCTATATTTGTTTAAATTAATCAACATCCGAATGCATAAAAAATCAACATCCGAATGCATAAAAAGTGAAGGTAGCACACAAATATGCTCAACCATGTTTCAAAAACAGATGAATAACCAATAACCATAGCCAAATTTTGTTATCAAATTTTTGTTTTAAAATATTCTTTAAAATTAAAAGGCATTTAATAATAAAAAATTGCTTTCCAAATCAAATGACTTTCATAGCTTCATAAATAAAATAAATTGATGTCAAGTCAGTTTTTTTACTACAATAGTTGCCAATTGTTGCAAATCTATTTGACTGTTCGGAATAATAGACCCTAAATTTGCCAAATTCAAAATCATTAAAATTTTAAAAAAAAATTATGGTTCTTCGGGAGAGCTAGTTAAAGATAACAAAGATTTCGAATGAGAAATAAGGCACTGCGCGCCAGCTCTACTTATTATCAACTGCATTTTGGAAACGTTTTTCACCGAATTTTATTCCAATAACATTTCATTACCCTACACTTAGAATCAAAAGTTACCATATGTTTTGACAATTAATGTGGTTTCAATTAAAGTTCCTAAATTAATTGAGATAGTAAATTTCGAGTATCAAATCTAAAGTCAAAAGTTTGCAATTTTAAAGAAAAACTTGACCGGGCAATCCTGTCGTTGTTTTTTCTGGCATTTTGGGGATTTAAAAAAAATTAAAGAAAATTTTGATGATTCAACTAATTCAAAAATTCGCCATTATTCATCAATCTCTATCAAATTAAGCTCCACTTCATGTCAAATAATTTTCATTTCAGAAGTTTGGCTAAAGCTTTTGCTGCCAACTATACCGTAAAAAATTGTGTTTACTTCTTTCATAATGAATTTCTAAGACAGCGTGGACATGGCGCTACTATATAACGCCATGCTGGAATTTTAATAACCTGCAAACCAACGTGAGGTTAATATGTTTTTCCGTTTCTGTTTGTTTTATTAACTTCCCAGTATATGGGAAGTTCTTGTAATCGCCTCGAAAATCGAAATTGAAAATTTCAACATATCTTTACGTTGTGAGGTCTTAAGAGTATATTTTAAGTGTTTTTAGAAAGAAGTATGTATGTGTATGTACGTACGTACGTACGTCCGTACTTACGTATGTGCGTTCGTAGACAGTTTTTTCACTTAAACAAACTCGTATCGACTTCGTTGCAATCTTAAGAGCTGATTAGTTTTTGGTACACTTCGGTCATGGGGGTTTGTTGTTTTGACCCTTTGAAGGTCATTTCTGTCGTGCGCTATATCTCGCGAACCAAACGTAAAATTTGCTTGATCAAGGTGTCAATCGACGAGTATTAACATTTATGTAATTCTATCAAGTTTTTAAAAAAAATCTTGAAGCCGTTTTTTAATTTAAAAAAAAAAAGTGAAAAAAATAGGTTTTTTTCTTCAAAAACACAAAATTTTTAACTTGATTTTCAAATCGAAGTAATCAATATTTATATAATTTATATACTCCAAATAGTTCTTGCAAAAAAACAGCAAAAGTTTTTTTTAATGTTTACGAAAAAAATTAAATTAAAAATAAAAATTCATTAAACGTTCAAGGTCATTTACGTCATTCATTATATCTCGAGAACCAAATATAATCTTTGCATCATTAAGGTGTTAATCGATGCATATTAACATTTTTATGATGTTTTTATATTTGAAAAGAATCGTTAAAGCGTTTTTTTTAATTTAATAAATTTTTATTTTGGAAAAGTAGTGTTTTTTATAAAAAAAATCATTTTTAACCTGATTTGCACATCGTAATAATAAATGTTTATAGCATTTATAAATTTTTATAAATCTTTGTAGAGAAAGCAGCAAAAAAATTACTTCGGATTACAAAATAAATTAAATTAATTAAATAAAAAATAAAAAATCATTCAAAGTCACCATGTAAAAAGGGTTCATTCGAATCATTTTACCTTAAATCTCTGATTCTAAAGACATTGTTGTAAAGTCAATCAAAGATTATTAATATTTGCAACATTTGAGTAGATTTTCAATAGTCTCCGCAGCACCATGTTTTAACTGTAATGAAAAAACTGCTTTGTAACCTGTCCCGCCTCCGATGGATCTGCGTGAATAATCAATCAAACCAATGCACCAAAATCCTTACGTAATCAACTGACGCTCGCGTAGATGTTAAGATTAATATTAAGTCATTCCAATAAGTTTTATGAGAAGTACATTTTTATTATTAAAAGTAATATTATTTCCATAATTATTATTGTGTTTAATATTTTTAATATCTATGTAGATATTACTGGGAAGTTGACCGTGTGGACCTCATGGGTCGCACCTCACGGCTTGTTTCATTTGTTTCTGTCTGAAACTATTTTCTGAACTTATTTAAATGTAAATCATTATCATTATTATCAATCCATTAGCCTCACACAATCCGGGAGTAAGTTTAACCATACATACAACATATTTACTTTACTTTACTATTTTCTCAATTCTTACACGCCATCTTCAAGCCAGGCGGTGCACAGACAATTAAATTTCCAAACTTACCAAAACTGATCCGGAATGACTGATAAGGAAAGCCAGATCAAAGACTATCTCAACCAGCAATGCACACAAATACACAGTAATAGTCGAAATCATCATTTGGTGTCTTGTGCGTCCTGATTTTTCTCTCTTCACTTTGATAAAGTATCTACACTCCGGCTGGAATCTATTTGTCTTGTTTGGGATTGAACCTTTGGTACAAACACACATGTCAAATATTCAAACTCAAAAATTTAACATATCGTCATTTCGTATTTTCATTAAAGTAAATAATTATCTAACCTTTCATATGAATATTTTTTTGGCATTTATAAAAAACTATGATTTTCAGCGTACGTTTTTCTAGGCGAAAAACATTCTGGTATAGAAAGGATCTTTTAACAAATATTAATTCAAGTTTGTGGGTCGCAGACTCCACCGCCATCTTGAAACAAAATTAAAATTGGATTTTCCTATTTCTCAGTAACCATGTCTTCCTCAAACGAATCATGTATCACAAAATTGTAGAAAATTGTTTTTGCGACAACCCAAATTCACTTTATTTAAACTTAACTACAGGGTGGCGCAAAAGTTATTGACCATAGTATTTCTTGTATAAAATTTGAAAGAAAAGAGATTGATTTAATATTATAATTTTATTATAAACTACAGACATTAGGTAATATAATAAATAATTAGTATGAAGTATGTACTCCTTCGTTTTTTATACACTCTAAAAGTGGTTTTTAAATTTTTCACATAAATTTTTTAGGTAGTTTGCAGAAATTGTGCCCCACTCAACTTGTACACATCGAATCAGCTGCTGCCTATTTTTGGTCTAGGATCTCTTCAGACACTCTCCTTTAATTTGGACCACACATTTTTGATGGAATTTAAATCAGGAGAATTACCAGGCGAATCAATCCCCACATTAGAAAAATACTCATAAATCACCTTATAAGTTTTAAAAACCGTATGCGGCTTGGCGCTATCTTGCATCAAAATCACTTCCTTTCCATCCCTGAATTGTTGGCGATTAGAAAGACATTGCACTAAAACAGGGAGAATATTTTCCATAACAGACACTCCTTGCTGAACAAAATGAAGTTGGCTTTTTCCGCGGCTACTCACCCCGTCAGCTACCATGATTTTTAAGTTGAATTTTGGAGTGTATATTACGGAAATATTTGCGGCATTGCTGGTTCTCACTGTTCTATTCTGTCGATTGGATGTTGAATGCAGTTTGATCCACGACTCGTCTGCATAAACTATGTTTGCACGCAGCCTTTCACCACGGGCATTGTCATCAGCAAATCCGAAGTTTTTTGAGATTTTGGCAGAAATTAAGCTGGTCTCGAATGTTCTTCTTGGAAAGGAGAGGTGAACTGAATGTATCGATGAACGATTCGCCTCGACACGTTTCTAATGACCGCCGGAGAGCCGTTAAGCCGTTTTGTCGCTGTTGGCGTCCCCACTCCTGGTCTATTTTTAGCCAATGTTTTTTGTTGCTCCTGCTGAAAGCACCATCGGTCGACCACTTCTTTGCATATCCTACACGTTTCCTTCTTCGGCATTGCTTCTTGCTGATCTTAAGTATGGTGCAATCGATGTAGATTTTTGGCAGTTATTGCCTCCAAAATAAAGAGAAGTAACGCGAAAAATACATTTTTTTAGTCGATGTCAATGAACATTCTCGAGCAATCTTTCCTATTTACTCTTTTTCTGTTTGAGCTGTATTGTGACAATCCTTCATATGTACGCATAACTGTTTGTGAATGAAATGGATCTACCGACACCACCGGTAGTTTTTAAGTACAAGCAATTTTTATTTTTCAGTATACTTTTACAATTGTGTCGTTTCTTACGAAAATTTCCTACAGAATTGAAAATTCCTGGCATGTATGAAATCCGAGATGCATCCAGAAAATAAACGGCATACTTTTGCTCGGACATTCATCATTTTAACAAATCTTACTTATCGTGTAATCATCGAAGATTTACAAAACATGCCCTCTAAAATAGCAATAACTAAAGTTCCATGTCCAATAGAAACTTTTTGCAAACGGGTAGCGGTCAGCATTGTGCAAAGCTAAGATAAATTTTCTTCTTGCAACTGTTTTTTTTGTCTAAGCAGAACAAATTTATTAACTAAAAAATTGCAGAAATATCTTAGACAGAATGTGAAAATGCTTCTACGATGAAATTTTATTTTTAACTTTGCAGTGTATGGGAAAATCTTGTAATCGCCTCGAAAATCGAAATTGAAATTTTCAACATATCTTTATTTTTTGAGGTCTTTAGAGTATAATTAAAATATTTTAAGAAAGAAGTATTTATGTGTGTGTGTGTATGTACGTCCGTACGTACGTATGTGTGTTCGTGGACAGTTTTTTCTACGAGCATAACTCACGTAAACAAAGTCCTATCGACTTCGTTGAGGTATCAATCAAGCGTCTTTGCAATCCTTAGAGCTGAGTAGTTTATCGGACACTTCGGGCGGGGTTTTTTTTTTTGATCCTTTGAATGAATGACAGAAATGTCTTGTCATGCGCTATATCTCGTGAACCAAACATACGATTTGCATTGTTAAGGTGTCAATCAAGGCGTTTTGAAAATTGTGTGATTTTTTCAAATTTTTAAAAAAAATCGATGCTGCCGTTTTTCATTAAAAAAAAATTTCAAAAAATTAGATTTATTTCATACACAATTTTATTGAACCTGATTTGCAAAACACAACTATCAATGTTTATAAATTTTACATACTCCAAACAGTTTTTGATAAAATTTTATTAAATTTTTTTCTGATGATGATGTAAACAATTAAATTAAAAACAGAAAATTATCAAAAGTCATCATAATTTTCAAGGTAGTTTATGTCATTGACTACATCCCTCGAACAAAATATAATACATGCATCATTGAGGTTTTAATCGACATGTATTAATATTTTTATAATGCTTTTATCTTTATGAAAAAAATAGTTCCAGCCGTTTTTTTTTAATTTAATAAAAGAAAATGCGAAAAATTTGAATTTCTTTCATAAAAAATAAATTGTTAGCCTGATTTGGTCAGCTCTGGTCCCACTGATTGATTGATCAAATCAATATACTCGCATCCACCAAAATCCTTACGTAATCAATTGATGCTTCCGTAGATGATACGATTAATATTAAGTCATTCCAAATACTATTATGAGAACCTCTCATTATTATTATTTAAAGAAGTATTATTTTGATAATTATTTTTGTTTTAAAGATTTTTAATATTTCTGTAGATATTACTGGGAAGTTGACCGTGTGGACCCCTAGGGTCACACCTTGTGGCTTGTTAACTTCCCAGTTCCCTATGGGAAGTTATTGTAATGGGGTCGATTTTTCGAATCCCAAATTTTGACATATCTCCACGTTTTAAGGTCTCTAGAATCCAAATCCATCGTTTTTATAGAGATGTCTGTGAGTGTGTATGTACGTATATGCGGATGTGCGTATTTGCGGATGTGCGTATGTACGTATGTGCGTTCGGAATAATTTTTCGTCTCGATTATCTCAAGAACCAAAGATCGGATTGACGTGGGACCGGTTTTAAACGACGCGTAATTACTTAACTTAAAACTGAATGACTTTTCAGCAAAATCGGTTAAGCCGTTTTATATTTAGGATGAAAAAACTGAAAAAACAACTAAAAATTGCTTATTTTTAAACTGTTGATACGCACTATTAATTCGTGCAGATACTAAATACCTTCATAGTAATGTTGTTATTATTGTGCGTTTTAGCAAAATTGTGATCAAATTTGTAAAAAATGTTATTTAAAAAAAAGATTAATTTATAAAATTCTAAACTTATATTATCAGGTTTGGGTGGATGGGAGTAGAGACGCTAATGCAGTTAATAATTGGATATTGTTATAAATAATTTAACATTGTTAATAACAATCGAATAATTTTAGTTATAATTTGATATTGTAAATATAAAGTCAATTATAATTATTCAGTAACGGTCAAACAGTCTTAATAACGGATGATTATTGTAAATAATAAATAAATACCCTCAATAATAGTTGTGGATTCCAAGGCCGAGATGGAGAACGAAGTTGAGGACGAAGTGGAGGACAAGAAGGATGACGAGGACGAAGAGGACGAGGTTGTCGAGGCTTTGGTAGAGGATGACCAGGTGATTGAGACGTCTTCCTCTACCAAAGCTTTTATGGTTAGATAAAAAATTGATAAAAATAATAACAGTAATTATATTAATTTAGAATAATAATGTTTAACAATAGTAATTATTAATAAAAGCAAATTATAGCTTTTTATTCACCCCACTGGGAAGTTAGTCGTGTGGGCCTCAAGGGTCGCACTTAGACCACATTTTTATTCTTGTAATTTCACGTAAAACACTGATCTGAAATCAACAATCAGCTGCTTCAACAGAAATACCTGTCGGTATTTGTGGTAGGTGCTCCTATTCCTGTTTATTTGCTGTCGGTATTCAAACTACTATGGATTTTCTTCTCATATACCAAACACACATTTGCAGTTAACTTTCACCACAGAAAGAGAAGAGGAATGTGTTCATTTCAGTTGGAATTTTTCATGTAACCTATTATATCCTTTTCCATGAACTCAACATTCTATTCAATGAAAGTGGTGAATACTTGAAAAGTATACAGAAGACTTTTCTTTGTAAGCAAGATATTAATTTACGTCGATATCTCTGCATCAGTCGGTAGTTCCTTTCAGGTCATACATTCATTTCGGCCCAAGCAAGGTTTGGTGGTTGGAGTTTGTCTTTTGCTTTAATGGGGGAGGAACTTCCAATTTCAATAGATTTGCGCAATTTGTAATGTTGTAGAAGAGAATGTTTGACAATTTTAAACGTAGATTCAGGTACCTGCTTAGTTCAGTCTATTATTTATTTTCGAAGATTTGCGTGTCGGTTATGATTTTTTTATGTGTGTTCTTCAATAAATAGAACAATAAGTCAGACAAATCCTTCTTACAAAGCTTGATAAATGGGCTAGTCCATCTTTTCTACAATGTGAAGTTCATGACCAGGCGTCTCGTCAGGAGGAAGTCTTATTATTAAACATTCATCACCTTCAAACCATACAGACCCTTATAAGTGCTTCCCTATGTGGGCACACATATTGCCTTCCTGTGTTTTCCGCCTCGTCGTCGTACATCATTGTTACTTTACTTATTCAGAAACCACGTTATCCTCAAAGATAGTACAATTGTTGCTTTGCCCTCGTAAAATATGCTCAGCCACATGATTCCTCGGCGTCCGCAATATTAAAATGGAACACACTCTGCCGGCGTTCTGCGGATAATCGCCAGAGAATATTAATTGGTAACTAACCTGCAATTTATTAGAAGTAATAACCGAGCTCACATACCATCTGGGCTTGCATGCGGTTCTGGCGAAGCAATTTGCCGACGAATCTATCTAATTATCTACAGATGCGGTATCTTGTTCGGAGGTGGGACGCTGTGGCTCACTAAACTGAACTCCATAAAGGTGATGGTTAATTTCATTTGGGGCTACCAAAATATTCGTTTTGGAAACGGGCGACGCAAAGCTACGAAATGAGGCCGTAAACAGCTCCATTTAGTGATTCGGGTCTCTTGGGGCTGATTGTAAGCATTTATGATGCCGGAATGGGGAACCATTCACGTAGGATCTCGACAACTATTTTCGGGGGATGTGAAATATAACGGTTAAATAGACAACATGTATTTTATCTTTGTTATTCTCCTGGTAAAGAATGAAACCATTTCATTTACGTAGCATCTCAGTTATATTTAACTATAAAATATAATTTTCACAAGAGAAATTTCTGAATAACACTTTGAATCCAAAATATTACTTACAGCTCAAGAGGAACTTAGATTTAAATATGGCTCATTGGCCAAAGCACTGAAACTAACATGATGTACCTAGAAAACAAGTGAAATGAGGCCGGAAGTGTTAATCTTCTATTGAACCAAAATTTCCTAGCAAATGAAATAAAGTTCAATGAGTGCCTCACTTTTAAGGCAACCCTTTCATTCTCGAATAAATATTTTATTAAGGTTGCCCAGCAATTCAAAGAATCTAGTTTATGATTCTGATCATTTATATGTAAGATCTATCTGAAATTGCTTGAATATCGAGTAAGCTTTGATAGATTCAAAACTCTTTCATAACCACAATACTTTTGTAGCAAACAGAGTAGCATATGAATTCCAATAAGAAGTACTTATTTCAGGTCTGGGCAACTGTCGTACATCAGAGTATCTTTTTGATTTCCTTTCTTTTCCACCACACCAACACACAACCTCTACAACACCACTGTAGAGGTAAAAAGGCAGTAATTTTTGGGATTTTGTTTCTCAAAAGCCAAACAACAGATCGAAGTTTCGTAAAAAGATCTATATTGTACAAGTATTTGACACCCTCTTTGAATTTTTTCAAAACTTTGAAAAGCAAAATGGCGGCTCCCTAGCATTTCTCCACAAATGTCTTATTTTTTCATGGCTTCGCGGCCGGAAATGTTAAGGTTATGGTTATCTAACTAATAATTGCCGATAAAGCATAATAACAGCCAAAGAAGTACGTAGGATTTTAGTTTTAAATTGATTTTTGACAAAATGGCGTCATTTTGGAAAAAAAATGTAAAAAAAAACAGAAAAAACGCTCGAAAATTGTTAATAACAATTGAAATATGCAACATGAAAAAAATCCTACGCACTTCCATCCAAACACTAATTTTGAACATACAGGCGGGCCTCGATTTACGTCTCCCCGATTTAAGTCGTTTCGATTTACGTTGTCGTACTTTTTAATTCCCAGTTTCCGCTTACGTCGACAAAATTTCAATTTACTTCGGTTAAATAACTATTTTTCGTCATATTTTTCTGAAATAATATTATTTTTTACTTACTGTTATTTTTTATGTTGGATTTAATATAAATGTTGCTTTTCGTTAATATATAAATCTTGTGCGAGACACGTTGTTCATTTCCATGGGTTACATTTCAGTTGGATTCGATATACGTTATTTTGGTTTACGTCGTCATTTTCGTCATTTTCCTGGTCCCGAAAACGACGTAAACCGAGGCTCGCCTGTATTTTAAAAATTTCAAGTAAATCGAACAAAAACTGTTTGAGAAAAGAGTCCGGCCAGTTTGAAAAACGTTGTTCCGAGATAAACGCGTTTAAAGTTTAAGTTATAGAAAAATGATTAATAAATTTGATATACCTCTAGTCTGCAAAATAAGTATTCCAGCGTTCTCTGCTAACGTTCAACTAACAGAGCACGTGTACAGTTCTGAAAGATTTATATTTAAAATTGTTCTAAATTTCCATACCAACGACGCGCGGGGATACGCGCGGATTGCGCTCCGAAAGAGTAGTGAGAAGCGCCGCGCTAATTCAAAATTTCGAACACTTACCGATTTTTTCACTATATGAAACTTTGCTACATGATTTCTATGATGATAAGGTATACTTTAGAGCAACAAAAAAAATTGATTTCTTGAAAATCCTACAGTGGTGTTCCCTCTAAGTTAAAGTTTCTGGGGTCGCAGCATCTGTTCTTTGGGCTCCATCTTTAAAACAAAAGAAATTGGGGCACTCTCCTATCTCCGAAACCATAGCTCCCACAAGAAATTTGTGTATCGCAAATGTTTAGCAAGTCGTTCATACATAACTTTTACTTTGGGTCAATAATAAAAAAGTTACAAGCCAAAAACCACACACAAAAAGGGGGTACATCTTCCGGGCGCCAAAACTTTTTGAATTTCACGTTTAACGCGAAACACATTCAAAAACTATTCCAAGATAGCTTTGTAACAAATCGTTTGCGGTATTGCTTGTTTCGATCACTGTACCATGCCGGGTGTTATTGTGTCTCGAAAAGGGACAAGTCTTAGGAAAAAACCATTTTAGGACCAGATAAACAGGTGTTCAAATGCTTTTTTCCTATGACTTGCCCCCTTTGGGACACAGGATGGCAGAGCGGTATTAGTTAGCACTAAATGTTTTAAAGGTGAGAACTTGCCTGGATGCAGTTGAGCTTCAACTAGTGAAGCAAAATAAAGAAGCGATTTTTATCATCAAAGTGAAAAAAAAATTTAATACTACAAAATCAGATTCAATCAGGCTACGGGATCTACTCAAAACCGATTATTAAGTATCAGAGATTGATGCTCACTACTATATGAAATTTCACATTCAAAAAATACGTATTTATGAAAAAGTAGTCAAAGTAAGTCAGCAGAAAGAAGGACTTTTTTATCTCAAAATTGGTGAGCTCCATTTTGTTTTATAAAGCTCATTTCTGAAAGAATGACTTGAGCAGCATGAGCACGAAAAGGATCACGAGCTCAACTCAGCGCTTTGAGTAATAGCTGCTAAAGAACCCACATGTCGCACATAAACAAGAGTTTCAATTAATTTTAATCAATTTAAGATGCTGGCCAACACTTCCAACAAACAAATTGAAAATATAAATGCAAAACAATCTTCGAAATACATATTCATTAAGATAACTGGCAACATCAGTTAACCTTTTCAAATACTTAGTGATAATACCTACATTTCTATATAAACCTGCCCAAGTAAATTTATTTAACATTTATTTTAATTTGTGAAATTTTTCAGAATAGAAAGTCTACTCGAATTCACAAGGCAGGCGGCAATCAAATAATTCTATGAAGATGAAATTCATTCACAAAAACTTCTCTAATTCGTGATAATCCCATTCTTCTTTGAGTCTCTCACGTATGATTGCATCCATATACGAGTTAGTGTTTTTTTAACATAGAAACGGTTACTCTCGTTACAAATATGATAGATGCTTAATTTGGTATTCATAATACTTCTTTGTAGAGCAAAAAGATTCCTTAAGAACGTCTTGACTACCGTCAGACACTCTGGAAGAGTTATAAAAACCTCCAGAAATATCCTTTTTCAATCTTTCCGCTAGAAGAAATTGGAGCTAGAAAAATTTTCTAAGGTGTTACTGGGTGAATTACGTTGCCAGCGTCACGAGAAAGGCTCTTCCATTTTACGATCTAGGGCAAATGAAGAGATTCTACGAGTGAATAATTTTCAATTTTCTTTATAAAATATTTCCTGGAATTGGGTGACAAAAAACAAGAGTTGTGTATGTTCACATTTCATTTTGGAAGTTGGGAAGTGAAGAATAGTCAAAGACTCGATTTTTGCGAGTTTGTTACGTGTAGTGGATCTAAATTTAGCATAATTAACGAAGATACTTCTTTAAATGTTCGAAAATAATAAACTGAAAAATGTTCAACGCATTGAATAAAATAATATGAAGACAAAACAAATGTTTTTCTTTTACTAAGTGAATGTAAGTGCAATCTGGTGTATCTACAAATTATGAAATGCTATGTGCAAATTAAATGGAAAATTTACGTAGAAAAGTCTATTTTTTGAAAATTCAAGTAAGAAAACAGTTCCACAAAAGTCTTTAAAAGTTCGGTGGAATCATACAAACGCTTTAAAGCTTCAATTGCTACCTTAAGACATAGATTTAACTGTTAGTTCACGAGATATTGTGCTTGATAAACATGACGTTGGATGTATTAAAATTAAAAAAAAACACTTGACCGAAGTTGACCGAAAACTAATCTGCTCCTAAGGTTGTGAGTACGATTCGAATGAACTCTAAATCAAGTCGATTGGGTTTTTTACGTGAGTTATCGTAGTAGAAAAATATGACCACGCTCGTACGAACGCATACTTCTTTCCAAAAAATACCTTAAATTTTTTTAAGACCTTTAAACCTAATGATATATTGATAATTTCAATTTGAATTTTCGGAGTGACTACAAGGATTTCCTGGATACTGGAAAGTTAATAAATTTAAATTCTTCACTTCACATTTCACTTTCTCATTCAGATTGATAACACGAATATTTTGGATAACATATGATACTACCCATGGCATTTTCTCAACAACATGGTCCTGCACACACACTCAGGAAATGTATACGGAAACGTAAAAAAATTGTCAGCATGGAATAGAAAAATTACACATCAAATTGTCACCTTTTGAATGAGTCTTATGGTTCGAAAGTATATTATTTTGATATGAATATTTGAACGAACAAGCCGTGAGGTGCAACCCTTGAGGTCTACATGGTCAACTTCCCATTAATATTTACATAAATATTAAAAATACTAAACAAAATAATAATTATGAAAATAATACTACTTTAAATAAAAAAATGTACCTCTCATAACAGCAATTGGAATGGCTTAATATTAATCGTATCATCTACGGGAGCGTCAATTGATTACGTAGGTAAGGGGGATGATTGAATATTTATGCGGATTAATCAGGGGGGGGGGGCAGGTTACAAAGCATTTTCTACATTATTTGTTATTTTCATTTCAATTCTTGAAGGACAAAAGAGCGCTTGCAAAAATTAATGCAGTTTTTGTTATTAAGCCCACTGAAGAGATTTTGTCGCGTGGTGGCCATTTTGAATAGTTGTATCCAAAATTGCCATGACTTCGGCATAATCATTTAATTTGTATTTTTTCACGATTACTTATACTTATTTCTAATTTTCCGTTGGTCAAAATTTGATAAAATCATAGAAATGTTAATACGCGTCGATTGACACCTTAGCAAAGCATATCGTACGTTTGGTTCGTGAGATATAGTTCATGACACAAATGACCTTAAAAATCTTGATGACTTTTAATGATTTTTTTTTAATTTAATTTTTTTTTGTAATCATGAGAAAATGTTTGTTAGTTTTTTTACAAAAACTATTTGGAGTGTATCAATTTTGTAAACTTTGAGTACTGTGTTTCGTAAATTAGGTTAAAAATTTATTGTTTATGAAAAAAACCTAATTTTCTCCACTTTTTTCTTAAATTAAAAAACGGCTCCAACGATTTTCTTCAAAATTTGATAGATTCACAAAATTGTTAATACGCGTCGATTCACAACTAAATGATGCAAATCGTATGTTTCGTTTGCGAGATATAACGCATGAAAGAAATGACCTTCAAAGGGGCAAAACAACAACCCCCCACCCCCCCAAAACCGAAGTATCCGAAAAACTAATCAGCTCTTAAGATTGCAAAGACACTTTGATTGACACCTCAACGAAGTCGATACAACTTTGTTTACGTGAGTTACGCTCTTTGAAAAAACTGTCCACGAACGCACATACGTACGTACGTACATACACACACACATACATACTTCTTTCTAAAAACACTCAAAATATACTCTAAAGACCTCAAAACGTAAAGATATGTTGAAAATTTCAATTTCGATTTTCGAGGCGATTACAAGAACTTCCCATATACTGGAAAGTTAAAAATGATATAATTCATCACCTTTTCTCAGCTTTTTGTTTCTTAAGGTTAGTAGACCCACACGACGAAAATTAAAGGTTTTTTTGAGATTTTTTTCAAATGGAAGGAAAAGTAAAAAGGCAATTCTTTTTAAGAATGTTATTAATACTGTTTTGAAGTTTAAAAAAAATATTTATTAAAAAATATTACAAAATGGCTACCCAACAGCTGTTTCTGCGGAATGGTTTTTTTGGAGGGGCTCTGCGGCACGCAGTAGAAGTGCATCAAAAATTAATCTGGAAAAAAATAAAAAATAAATACTTAATCTACATTGGTACAGCTTTAGAAATACGTAGTGGATTTTGAAAATATTCATTTTTGTTAAACTAGCAAGCATTCGAAGGAGAAAAGTTGATATTACTACCAAAAAACGGGCACTTATTTATACCTAAAAAATATTAACTTGTCGACAATCGGCTACGTATTTCTATGCGCAATGTTGTGGAGTATAGTGGAGAGAAAAGATCAAACAATTTATTGAGTTATTCTACTTGGCGATTTGAAAAAACGAGTTTCGAGGAAAACGCGTTTAAAGTTTTGATTTTAATATACTTAACGTCTTCTGTCAACATCAAGTAACACTTAACTAACGTCTTTTGTGTTCAACATCCTTGAAAATGTTTCTAACAACATATATTAGTGTATTAGAGAAATTATAAATTGAATGGTAAGACATAATGCTGTACCCGACGAGCAGTTGTCGTAGGTATTTATTCGAGGTAATCATTTTTAAGCAGTCAGGAAGGGTCGAAAAAGAGCTCAAAATATCATTGAAAACGATTTCTGGCAGACCTGAACCGTTTGTTTCTTATTCTAGAGGGTTTAAAGATTTTTTTAAAGCTAATAAACATAAAAATAATTTCTTGAAATTTCTACTGTGTAACGCCTCAAAAACGGAGCAATTTAAAGTCATCACAATATTTAACATAAAACAAGTCATTCGTGTTTTTAATTTTTAAAAAATCTTTTGAAAGTATAGTGCTGAGCTTTTTTTGGCGCCAATATTTTTTTTTGGTGAGCACTTTAAATTTCAGGTAAGTTTTCTGTAAAAAACACGTGCACAGGTACATGCATTTCTGTCAAATATTACATCAAAGTTGAAATGAATGTTTAAATCAGACCATAAGTACCGATGAGTACATAAATAGAAACTTCACTGATTTGTTGCGTTTAATTGAGTCACCAACTTCAAGCTCAAGGCTATATTTATCATTTAAGCCAATAATAAACAAAAACAACGAATGTGGCCTAAAGCTTCAAGTTTATTGCTCTTACTTCCCTTACTTCCTGGAACTTCTTTCAATTTGCATGGCAGACCTAAGGTGATTAGAAATAAGGTAGACTGAGTGACTTCAGAAAATATTTAGTACCAAACAACCTTCAATGAAAAATCACTTCGAAAATGCCATGCGATAAATTGAACAGTTTTCAATGGAAAGCTTTATGCAAATTCCAGACTCGGAAAAATCGCAATGATATAAGCTTATTGATGTCTGATTGATTCACTTTGAGGTCAAGATTCAACTAATGATGTAATATCAAAAGAACTTACAATTTTCGTAGTTGCTGGTGATAATATCATGTCCTTTCATAGATGAAGCTTACCCGTTGCCGTTGCCTTGAAACTAACTTGAGAATTTAGAGAAGTGTTGCAGGTCAAATCGGAAAAGCTTAGTCCGAGGAATCCTCTTTGTTTCCATAGAATTTACATAAAGTGGCTGACGTAAAGTCTTCGGAATGGTATTTTTTATTCAGAATAGCCACAAGCTATTATCTATTAAATTTTCAGCCCCAAACTTATTGTTTAATGGGAAAACACGAACGTAAGTTTTCATACTAATTTTGGCAATTAATGGAAGTAATGTTAATCTTACATTGGTAAATAGTGTGAAACATAATTGATCAAATACATTCAACGATCCAAAAAATATTTTTACGGTTTCAAAGCGTCATCAATAGTGCCACTTTAATGACATGCATCCATCTTTTAGATTCAAGATAAAAAACGGTCAACTTTTATCGAATTTACAGTCTATAATCAGTGGCGGCTTATCAGAGGAGACAGAGGGGAGGTTGAGATTTAAGAATTATTGAATGCAATTTTTCGTTCTACACTGACTAAACTTTTTGTTAATTTAAATAAGTCCTGCATAGATATTGCATATATATTATATCAGCACCTTACCTTAGAAATACTTATAACCATTTAATATTTCGCAGATGGTTTTAAAACAACATGTAATATGCAACATTTAAAATCTAATGTAAGATACAGAAAGAAGCAATTGACACCTTACAAACCCTGAAAATCAATGTAATCAAAAATTTCCCAAATCATTTTTACGTAATTAATAGAAGCGTTCTAATTTGTTATAAATATTCATAGTTTATTGTTTTTTCATGAACACTTTTCGGTAGAATAAAAAAAAATGATTTGATTTTTTAGTTGCTAACAACTTTTTAGGGCATCTGCATTTGTAAAACATTGGTTCCCAGAAGTTCATATAAGAGTATTTTATTACCAAACACTTCAATTTTTGTACTTTTATTTAAATTAACAAATTGAATTTTGACTTATTTGAAATCGTATTATATCATACTAACGACAATTCGCAATGATCAAAACCACAACCACCTCATCTGAGTAAGTGAAATTAATCATAAATTCGTTATGTTTATTGTAATATCGTAAGCATATCTTTTTCAATCATAGGAAACTTTGATCTTTTGTTGAAAAACATCTGACTTTCCGAAGCATTGATTGCCACAAATGAAAATTTGAAGAAGAAAATTACTTTTTATGCAGTTTTTTTATTAAAATGCAAAACGGCAATACAGAAATCAATGAAATGAATTCTTATAAATGTTTAAACACTTTGATTTATTTACTTCCCAGTAAACGGGAAGTTCTTGTAATCGCCTCGAAAATCGAAATTGAAATTTTCAACATTTCTTTACGTTTTGAGGTCTATAGAGTATATACAAAGTGCTTTTAGAAAAGGCGATGTATGTGTGTGTACGTACGTACGTACGTCTGTACGTTCGTGGACAGTTTTTTCTACGAGCATAACTCCCGTAAACAAATTCCTCTAGACTTCGTTAAGGTATCAATCGAAGCGTCTCTGCAATCTAAAGAGGTGATTAGTTTTTAGGAAACTTCGGTCGGGGTAGGGGGTGGGGTTTGCTGTTTTGCCCGTTTGAAGGTCATTTCTGTCATGCGTTATATCTCGCGAACCAAACATAGGATTTGCATCTTTTAGGTGTCAATGTACGAATCTGTCGAATTGTTAAAAAAATCGTTGGATCCGTTTTTTTAATTAAAGAAAAAAAAGTGCAAAAATTAGGTTTCTTTCAAAAATAAATTTTTAACCTGATTTGCGAAATACACTAATCAATGTTTATGAAATTTATTTATGGATCCGTTTTTTTAATTAAAGAAAAAAAAGTGCAAAAAATTAGGTTTCTTTCAACAATAAATTTTTAACCTGATTTGCGAAATACACTAATCAATGTTTATGAAATTTATATACTCCGAACAATGTTTGTAGAAACACCATCAAAACTTTTTCTCATGATTACGTAAAAAATTGAATAAAAAATAAAGAATCATTAAAAGTCATCATGATTTTCAAGGTCATTTTTATCATTCACTATATCTCACGAACCAGATATTATATTTGTGTTATTATAGTGTAAATTGACGTGTATTAACATCTTTGTCAAGTTTTCAACATTACAAAAATTCGTTTCAGCCGTTTTTTTAATTTAATAGAAGAAAATGCGAAAAATTATGGTTTTTTTCATAAAAAATATTTTTTTAACTTGATTTGCACAGCACATTGATACCAGTTTATAAAATTCATACATTTTTATCAGTTTTTGAAGAGAAAACAACAAAATTTTCTTCCATCATTATGAAAAAAAAATTAAAAATAAAAAATCATTCAAAGTTACCATGTAAAGAGGGTTCATACGAATGATATTACTTTATATCTTTTATTCTAAAAAATTTTTTGTAAATTCAATCAAAGTTTTAAAATATTTGCATAATTTGAGCAGATTTTTAATAGTTTTTATAGTCTTTTAATTAAAAAAACTGCTTAAATGTTGAAAACCAACAAAATTTCAATCAAATTTGCATTTGTGGTAATCAACGCGTTGAATGGTAAAATGATTTGTAGCCAATACTTTGCAAGATCATAATATGCTAGAGCATTTTAAAAAAAACCTTCATCAAATAAAAAATTGTAATTCTTAGCAGGTTTGTTCTATAGTGTTCGACCGATTTCAATTACTTCCTCCTTCTTCATTTGTAGTACATTTTACTTTTTACATACAATTAAACCGATTATTGACTGCATCATTGACTGTCTCGTTAAAACCCTCGTCGGATGTAGACGTTGTTGGCGTGAGCGCTTGGATAGATAGTGATTCTAGTCTCTTTGCATCGTGTGTGGCGTGTGTGCACGTGCACATGTGCACTAAACTCAAATAATTGACAAAGAATCCTAAATTGTGTGCGCATGTGCGCCGCAGTCGTCCAAATGTGTTTCTTTTTCTTTTTTATGGTTTGTGAGATCTCACCGGGATATTTACGTGATAGTTGAACTGAGACAGTGACTCTCGAAATTAACACAAACCGGAGATAGAGACTCTCGATAATATAAAAAATAAGTTAAGTGTATATTTGGTGTGAACATAAAAAAAAATTCAGTGGCGCAAAATATGCCATCCAACGTAATCGGAAGCAAGATGCAACGAAAAAAAGAAAAAGTGCGCTCAAACCCAGTGCCGCGGTCGGCTAATGTTCAACTTTTAAAATCCAATGCGGAGATTGAGAGGCTCCGTAGAGAAATACAGGAGCTTAAGGATACAATCAAGCACCTAAAATAGGATACCGATGGAGGCGAGACTGCAGCTGCATCTCAACAAGCCGTAAAACTAATAAAAGTTAATGATGGAACTGCGAAGCGGAGTCCAGAAATGTAGCTGGACAATTCAGGAGATGGTGAGTTCGTAGAAGTAATGCGGAAAAAAACGCAAGGCAAGCCGCGGCGCCAAAAGTTGTAGAAACAATGCCAGCTCGTCCTGTAGAGCCAACTGTAAAGAAGAAGCAGAAGGTGCCACCAGTCAACACCTTCGGGCAAAGTGGCAGCGACTTGGCTAAACTCTTCAAAGGTACCAGTGGAATTCAAGACTTCCGACTTGAACGAGTGTCAAATGACAAAGTGGTTGTTCAAACAAACAACCTTGAAGATTACAAGACTGCGAAAGGGGCGCTGGACAACGTTAATGCCCCCTATTACACGTTTACTCCAAGAGACGACAAGCATCAAACTTTCCTCTTGAAAGGACTTGGAAGTGACGAAGATCCAGAAGAGATGAAGAGCGCTCTGCAGGAAACTAGCCAGGACATCAAGGTCATAAGCGACAGCCGGTTCACCACAAGGAGATCAATATTGGAAAAACGTGTACTGCCAATACTCATCGTACAGCTCTCCAGCGACAGCCCAGCCTCGCAACTACAGCAAGTACGATACATTAACTACCAGTCAGTGCGATGGGAACGACTTCAAAAACGCCAAATGACTCAATGCTTTCGGTGCCAGCGTTTTGGCCATTCCTCAGCCAACTGCAAGATGCAAGCTCGCTGTGTAAAGTGCGGTGACACCCACGAGCCAAAAATGTGCAGCATCAAAGATACGGACGAGAAAACAAAAATATTCTGTGTCAACTGCAGATCATTTGGACACCCAGCGTCATTCCGAGGCTGCCCAGCATACCTAAAATCGGATAACAACAAAAAAGCCTCACCCACGATTGCAAATCCTAAAGTCACACCAGAATCCAAAGCAACAGCCGCCCTTTTGCAGCCCGGAATGTCTTTTGCAGCAATAGCACGAGGCGTAGCAACCCATCATGCTCCATCACCAGCCGCACAAAGTGAAGGTATTATCGGCATGCTGTCGCAAATAGTTAGTAAGCTTGACATATTAAATAGTGCAGTAAGAAATAACACAAACAATATTAACTTGCTTTTTAGCCACGCGGGTCTGAACCATGTAGGACACTAATCGCTGCGCGTCGTTTCTAGCGATTGATGAGCTTAAGCTCATTTCGATTAATGTCAACTCGATCACAACTGTTCACCGCCGCTCGAATCTGCTCGATTTTGTTGTGAGGCAAAAGCCGCACATTGTTCTCCTCACAGAAACCCGCCTCAATTCGAGACATTCTGTGACATTCAAAGACTTTGAATTCGTGCGAAACGATAGGGCCAATTGTGATGGAGGAGGCGGTACCGGGATTCTGGTTAGAAGGCCTTATCGTTTCACCGTGGTGGAGAAAGCCGAATTCAAAGTCTTTGAATGCCTGGAAGTTTCCGTTATTAAGTTTCCCCTGCTGGGCGGCGATAACCTGTTTGTTATCTCTGCCTACGCAGCCGGAAACAATAATTCCAAGTTCCGCGACGAGTTCCATTCCCTGTTCCAGATACTCGAACTGGATAGGCTGCACAATTTGTATGTGCTTGCCGGTGACTTGAACGCCAGGCACAAATCGTGGCTGAACGCCACCAACAACTCGAGAGGTGTGTTCCTGGAATCGTGGTTAACACAGCGCCAGGTGGAGTACAGGTGTCGACTCTACGGGCCGGAGAGCGCGACCCTTCCCAGGGCAAACTCCTATCTGGATCTGTGCATAGCTGATGCGCGACTCTTCTTCAAAAGATTGAATCCTCAACGGAGACTCCAAACACTTCCTTATGATAGCGATCCTAATGCTATCGTTATGGAAGTGCAGCATGAAAGAGATGAGGTTTTTCTTCTTCCAGCGCAAGCTGGAGGTCACAAATTGAACTTAACGAAAACCGATTGGAAGAAATTCCAAACGAGGTTCGATCGGGAGTATCTGAAGGAATGCCCTCCTTCAGGTGATAACCCGCGCTGCATGGTGCCCAATGACAGAAACCTGACTGTTGATGAGATAGAAAGCTAACTCTCAAAGTTGGACAATCTGACGCTGGACACTATGGAACGAGTGTTGCCGAAGATCAAGCCTCGGAACAACATGGAGGGATACGATACCCCAGTCATCAAACGACTGAAAAAGTTGAAAAGCCTCCTTGTAATGCGCATCAACACGATTTATCGGCGATTTCAGGACTATAACCATCCGACTTTAGGCTTGTTGAAATCGCTCCTGAGGAATGTCCGGAACCTAGTCGGACAGAATTACAGGAACGAGGTCAGCAGCCAATGGTCGGATAAACTGCGGGGCATCTCGCACAAGGACCCGGACCAGATGTACGTACAGGTCAATAGCCTGTTCCGGAAAAAATCTCGCGCCAAAGTGCCGGCCCTCACCGTCTCGGCAGATGAAGTAGATCTCCTGGTTGGAGTTGGAATCGACGTACAAGCAGCGATTGTGGGCGCGCAAGGCAACCGCGTCGTGAGTGACAACGCTCAGAAGCTGGAGCTGATTGGAGTTCATTTTGAATCGGTCTATCGGCCACACCCGGAACGTGGGAGTAAACGACTTTCCGAAATCGTGGAAGCCAAGGTTTCCGACTTCAAGGCAAGCCTGAACGGCACGCCACTTCTCCATTTCGATGACACTTAAGGCCGACTCGATACCCGATGATGTCTTGGATGGATACTTCATCTCTTATGAAGACTTGCTCATTATATTCAGATCGGTAAATTCCAAGAGATCATCTGGCCTCGATGGCATTCCCAATGTTGTTCTTCGACACATGTCCGACGTTGCAATCCGAAGCTATTGCATCTTGTTCAACAACATGTTGAACAGGTCGTACTTTCCTGAGAAGTGGAAGCGAGCCAAAGTCTTTCCGATTTTGAGGAAAGGCAAGGCCGCTTCCAGCGCGAAGAGCTACCGCCCAATTAGTTTGCTGCCGAATGTCAGCAAGGTATTTGAGGTGGTACTCAATCGAGCACTGAATGTGCATCTCACGAGGAACGACCTGATGGCGAATTGCCAGTTCGGTTTTAGAACTGGCCATTCGACCACCCATGCAATAGCCAAGGTCATGTCGGACGTGAGTTTTAGGCTCAACGACAGAGAATGTGTCGGAGCGTGTCTCGTCGACATGGAGAAGGCTTTTGATTCCGTGTGGCTTGATGGACTTATTTTTAGGCTCCTTCAGGCCAAGTTTCCGCGCCCACTCGTCGCCACGATGTGCAGTATGTTGTATGGCAAATCATTTGCCATCACAGACGGAAGCCTGATAACAACGCGCGACTTTAAGGTCTTGAATGGTCTGCAGCAGGGAACAGTCACTGCGCCGACATTGTTCTCGATCTTCATCAGCCCCTCCTGAGCTCATTCGACTTCAATAAGTCTCCCAAGAGATCGTTGGTAGCTTTCGCTGACGACCTTATCGCCTACACGGCAGACAAGAAGGCCTCAGTGGTTCAGGAGAATCTTCAAGGGATTTTTACCGACATCCAGTTCTACACGAACAACTGGCGGATGAAGATCAACGCGCAGAAGTGCGAAACAATTTTCTTCCGACGTACCCTGCAGCATGCCAATCCAGACCTGAGGCATAGTTGGAGGGATTTCCACATCGTGGCGAACGAGGGCGAGGAAAGCTCTGAGCCCGTTCCTCATAAAATGTGCGTGCGATACCTGGGTGTGTACCTGGATCAGTACCTTTACCTCAACCAGCATGTGGATATCATGCTGAAGCAGGCGCGAAAAGCTTTCATGTCTTTGCGACGGCTCTTCTGCTCCAAACACATTGATGCTGACGTCAAGTTGACGTGCAATAAGACTCTGGTCAGACCAATTCTGACATATGGATGTCCAATTTGGTTTAACCAGAGTCCAAGCAATATGGAGAAGCTAAGAGTCTTCGAGAGACGGATTCTTCGCGCTTGCATTGGAGTGTACAGGAACGCTGAGACAGGTTACTTACACCGCGGCTCCAACCATGAGATTTATGACATCGCTGAAGTACAGAGAGTCGACACAGTGGTCGTGAGATTAATCCGGAATCACATTGCAAAGTCCGCGTCCTTGCGCGAGAACCCCTGGGTTTGGCAGCCATCCTTTCCAAACGACATGTATTTCGAGCATTGTCTCACCACGGTCTTCATTCCCCCGAAGCGTTCGTGTATTTGGATGGGAATGGATACATTCTAGATTCACTTGGTTGCCCGATTATATACCATGTATATAGGCGGGCAACCGACAAGAAGATTGAATACGTCGCGGGAATGGATACGAGCAGATCGAGCGAGCTGTGGCGCTATTCATTCGCGAGGTTTGACGTTGATCGAAATGACCGCGACCGTTATCGATATTGGTGGCTCGATGAGTGATATAAGAGTCCGACATAGTTCAGACCTTCAATGAGATTTTTTGTCTTAAATACACTCTGTTAGTCCTAAAGAAACATTATAAATAAAATTAAGTAGGAATATCTACATTGTGGGTCTATGTCTGCTGGCAGACATGGACTCACCCTTAGTCTTAAGGTTGAATTAGGTAAATGCGGGGGCGAATATGCTGGCAGATACAACCTCGCTTAGGTTAAGTTAGGTTAAGGTGTGACGATAAATTGTTTTTTCTTCTTCTGTTTTTCCAATTTAAATTTAATAATAATGCTGATAAGTTAGAAAATAAGCGATATTTGTTAAATGCATATTAATAAAGATTAACAAGCTTTGAGCGCCCTAGTGGCCATTTAGTTTTGTAGGTTAGATGATAGTTCGTAGGCTTAAGAATTTTTTTTAATTGCGAAAATCAATATCAATAAAGCCATTTTTGAAACTGAATTATTGACTGCATATTGAATGTTTTTCAAGACCAACTGAAAACAAGAAATAATTGTTGGTGTCATTGATGTCAAATCGTTACCTCGTTGTCTTTGGTAGTTATAAGTATAACTAGGTTGACTGTGTGGACTTAAAGGGTCCCGGATTGTTTGGTTGTCATTATGACAAGAAAATTAAATTAAAAATTGTATAAGTACTATTAAGGGCACCTGATTTTTATAAGCATTGGTTACTTAAAGCTAAAATCAGGTAGATAATCTTTTTCCAATAGTCCAAAACAGTCTGCCAACAAGTAAGCTAACTCTTTGCAAACTCTCAGCTAGCTCCCAGACTCCCCGCCGTTTAGCCCTTAGCAAGCCCCTATCCAACGGAACTACAAGGCAATCAGTACAATCGATGGACAAAATTTCGTCAAGGAATTTCATTTAGGACTCGTTGTAATGTTTAATCAAGCCGCATGATTAAATTTTTTGACCTGCTGAATTTGAATTGTTGTTGTTCATTTCCTTGCCGATCACTGCCACTTTTGGTAGTCTCATCAGGGCTCCTAGTTTTAAAGGCCTGACAACTTTGTGAGTCAGATTTGAAATAATCGATAAATTGCATATCCTTAATATTTATATTTTGCTTTTTTCAGAACAGCTTTAAACAAAATAAATTGGCATAGAAACCAAGTCTTTGGATGGGGTCGGAGCTTTAAGATTCATGACATTTTCAATAAAATTATAACCATGATATGTGCAAAATTAGCAGAATAGTCTTAGATTATGCTGTTTTCAGGAAAAAAACGCTTGATGTATTGCATAAAGCAATATGTACTTGACAAGAAAAATTGTTGTTGCATGATCAACATTGAAATCCTTTGACGAAAATTGTCAGTTGTGTGTTAATTGTTGAAATTGATAAATCAAACACATCTTTATAGTTGATGACTAAAAAAAACGATGTCGGTTTTAATCAAAGACGAAAACGTTACATGTATGTATGTTTTTATGCATAAGTGACTCCGAAAACTTTTTCCTCATGTTTTCCGATAAGTCAAATGTAGAAGGAAGTACAGAATGTTGGGCACTCACTTTTTATTTATCTCGCACTATCTAGTTTTTAGTTATCGTTGATCTCGATTTATTCTGCAAGTACTAGACAGTTATTGACTCACAAGAACAACGACTATTTGTCGTAAAATTAAATTACTCGGGAATGCTCCAAAATAAGTAAGTAATCTAGCAACGTGCGGGCAGCACATGAATAATTCATCAAATGCACTCCACGTTCTCGACGTAGCTGTTCCGACAGAACGGAATCCTTTTCGAAGGGTTTGGACCGCGGGGAGATCAAGTCTGCTCATGGACAGTTGCCCGCTGGTATCGAAAAGAGTTTCCCATTTGTAGGCGCTCATCATCGCAATGGCCACTGAGTGTTGAGATATTGCAAACTTAGCTTGCAGCAAACGGTTGGGTGATAAATTTTCCGAACACGTCCTGGCTGTCTATGGACTGCATGAATATGTTCTTCCTGCTCAGCATTACGAAGAGCTGAAATCCTTGCGGTTTCAAATGTGGAAATGCAGTGACGATGAGTGTTTTTCGGCGAACGGGATGAATACCACACTTGCATCAGCACTATGTCAAGTGGTTTTACGACAAACATGCAAAGTAATCTAGAATTATCCTTCTTGAGTAATGTCGCCTCATATATACGCTTTGTGAAAGAAAAATAGTAGCGATAAGTTGGTCATGTATTTCAGTGACCAGTGAAACAATTACGGGTGGATAAAATTTTAATGTGGCTGCACATGACAATCGTAACAGAATGTGAAAAGTCAACGGACAGTTCGTGAAGCACTTTTCGATTTCCGGCCAGAACTATGTAAGGCCAGCATAAATTTATGGCTTAATAAATTTTTTGTACCGTCTCTAAACCATATGTTCTGATTTTACCATGAGCTTGCTGAGACCTTCCTTAAATGAGTGGGCTGCCACCCAAACTTACCTAACTAGCCGTTGAACAATGAGTTAGTAACGGAAATGCTTTAAGATAGCCTCAATGTTATTAATTAACAAGTATTGCAGTTTTTCAATTTTCTTACTTGGTTCCAGTTACCTAACAAGCACATGTCTTGACAAATGGTTGAAACTTTTATGTCACATTTAACAAGTAATTGGAATCGATATTTCAACCAACATAACTGGAATCATGGGTCCAAATGGACCCTTTAATACAAATACATGTTATTTTGTAATATAGATACAATTAATAATCCAATGAGTTTTGGTGGTATTAGAACATATATAATGTAATATATACAGTGCTCTGCAAAACCTAAGCAACTCACTACATGTCGGAATGAAAGGGAAAATTGCAATCAAAATATAAAGATTTTTTTTCCTATTTTGTTTTTAGGTTACACTTTAACGTGTTGCCAAAAGCTCTGCAATAAAAAAAGTACATTAGTATTTTAACTGTTCTTTTAAAAAAAATACACTACCAAAAAAAGACTGTGCAAAATCTGAGCAACTTCTATTAATATTGCGTGTAATAGCCGTTTTTTTTTGTAACAGCGGCACATCTGCGATGCATTGATTTAACTAGATTATTTAAAATTGATATGTCAATTTTTTCCCATTCGGTTTTTAGGTTTCTAAGCAATTGGTCCTTGTTTGCAAACTGTACTGTTCCCATACGCCGTTTCAATAAACCGAACAAGTTTTCTCTAGGATTCAAGTCGGGCGATTGTGCCGGCCAATCAAGAACTTGAATACTTTTAGAGCTAAGCCATTCTTTAACCAACTTCGATGTGTGTTTTGGATCATTATCATGTTGAAACACCCATCGAAGTGGCATATTACACTCCGTATAAGGTAACATTCTAGATTCTAAGATGTCCTTATACATGAATCCGTCCATAATTTCTGTTATTCTATGAAAGGGACCAAGACTTAATGCTGAGAAACATGTCCAGACCATGACGCTTCCTCCCCCCATGTTTCACCGTTTTCCTACAGAAGCGTGGATTTAGTTACTTTCCCTTCTCACGCCTCACACGGGATAAGCCATCAGAATTGAAGAGGTTGAACTTGGATTCGTCGCTAAATAAAACGCTCTTCCATTTAGCAACTGACCAGTCAAGATAATTTTTAGCAAATTCAAGCCAAAATGATATATAAAACGATATAAATAGTAAAATAATAATGTTTAAAAGTGTTGTTCGAGCAGTTTACCTTTTACTTGCATGTTTTTTTGTGAGCAATGGTTTTTTTAAAGCTGTATAGCTTTTTAGATTGAATTCAATTGTCCGTCTGCGAACAGTGCTTGAGTTGACATCTTAGACTAGCTCTTTCACAACTTCTTTTAAAGAGATAAACGGTTGTTTATCAATTTTTTAATTTGCAAGTCATCTCTTATGGTAGTTTTATGCGGCCTTCCACCAAAATTTACACTTTTCACACTACCCGTGTTTTTATATTTCGTAATCCATTTTGAAATCAAAGATTTGTTTATATTTAACGATTTGACAATCTCTATTTGCGTTTTCCGGAATAATATAGCGAAATTACGTTTGATTTAAATCTATTATCGCATTGATTACGCTGCATTTG
Source organism: Oxycera nigricornis (assembly GCA_963942545.1). Classification (NCBI taxonomy): domain Eukaryota; kingdom Metazoa; phylum Arthropoda; class Insecta; order Diptera; family Stratiomyidae; genus Oxycera; species Oxycera nigricornis. The sequence goes on along the minus strand of OZ012660.1, from coordinate 85,390,129 downwards.
AAATTTGATTTTTTAGGCACAACTAAACCCAAAGGCAAGACGATCTTCACTGATCTAATTGACACGAGCATCAGAAAAACAAAAACATCGGGAAATCCTCGTTATCTTTCGTTCTGACTGGAAATCGTAGCTGCGTTTTGAAAGTTGTTTAGATTTTGCACAGCCTTTTTGTTGATGAAATTTGTTTTGGTTTTTTTACAGAACAGTTAAAATACTGATATACTTTTTTTATTGCAGAGCAACGTGTAACTTAAAAACAAAAAGGAAAAAAAAACTTTATATTTTGATTGCAATTTTCCCTTTCATTCCGACATGTAGTGAGTTGCTTAAGTTTTGCACAGCACTGTAACTCAACTTCTATTAATCAACTCGAATATTTTTCATTACTTTATAGCAAAGGTTTCAAAGTTGGTACATTTTTTTAAGTCTTATATTTGACATGCTAAATTATAATAATAAAAGAACGAAATTAAAAAATCTTATCAGACTATAGGGTTTTCCGTACTTTTTCATTAACAAAAGTAAAGATTCTTTACGAGATCAATTATAAACAAAACAAGCCGCGAGGTGCGACCCTTGGGGTCCACACGATCAACTTCGCAGTAATATCTAGATAAACATTAAAAATATTAAACACAATAAGAATTTTGAAAATAATACTGCTTTAAATAATAATAATGGAAGGTATTCATAGCAGTAACAGGAATGAGTTAATATTAATCATATCGTCTACGGGAGCATCCATCGATTACGCAAGGCTTTTGGTGGATTGGTGATGATGATTGATTACCACAAATTTAAGCCGCTTTTTTTAACTAAAAGACTGCAAAAACTATCAAAAATCTGCTCAAATTTTTCAAACATTTAAAAACTTTGATTGAATTTACAACAAAGTCTTTAGAATAAAAGTTATAAGGTAATATCATCCGGAAGAACCCTTTTCATATGGTAACTTTGAATGATTTTTTTTATTTTTAATTGATTTTTTTTTCTAGAATCATCGATAAAGTTTTGGTGGTTTCTGTTCAAAAACTGATAAGAATGTATAAATTTTATAAACATTTATTACTGAGTTGTGCAAATCAGGGTTAAAAAATATTTTTTTATGAAAAACACCCTAAGCTTTCGCATTTTCTTTTATTCAATTAAAAAACCCTGAAACCATTTTTACATTGTTTAAATAATCAAAAAGATTTTAAAACACGTCGATTGACACCTTAATGATGCAAATATTATATCTCATTCATGAAATATAGTGAACGGAAGGAATGATCTTGAAGATCGTGATGACTGTTATTGATTTTTTATTTTTTATTTAATGTTTCTTGTTATCATGAGAAAAAGTGTAGATTATGTTTTTTAAGCATAGCTTGCAGTATATAAATTTTGTAAAAATTGATAACTGTGTTCCGTAAATCAGGTTAAAAACTTATTGTTTATGAAAAAACCTAATTTTTCGCAATTTTTTCTTCTTAAAATAAAAACCGGCTCCATCGATTTTTTTCAAAATTTGATAGATTCACACAAATGTTAATACGCGTTGATTGACTTTTTTACCATGCAAATCGTATGTTTAGTTCGCGAGATATAACGCATGACAGAAATGACCTTTAAAGGGGCAAAACAACAAACCCCCCCGAACGAAGTATCCCAAAAACTAATCAGCTCTTAAAATTGCAAAGACGCTTCGATTGACGTCTCAACAAAGTCGATACGACTTTGTTTACGTGAGTTATGCTCTATGGACTATATGTATGTATATATATATATATATAAATATATATATATATATATATACATATATATATACATAGCACATATGTATATATATATATGTGCTGGGCCATAACCTGAATCGCCTCCTCGCGGTGTGCCCTGGATTACGCTAAATGATCCAGAACTAGGATACAAACGCATTTGTCTTTGAACTACGATTCTGGTTATACGATTATGATTGTTGCATTTGGGCTGGTGGAAGTGGTTTTCTGGACATAATACCACCAGAGTGAAATCCGAGCGCGAACGACTCCAGGCTAACGCTGCTCCACCCTCGGCCCGTTAAACCTTTGGCAGGCCTCAGAGTACGTCCAAAGTTCGCACCGTTGAGTTGGTGGTGTAGGTTTGGTTGAAATATTCCCAATTAGTACTGATCCGGCTCTGAACATTTTTCTCATGAGTACAGGTGTCAACCCTTGCGTGGCCTCTCTGATTCAAAGATAACCACGGGATCATAAGGTGTCTACACATCCGGATGGAGATAGCGGCTCCAATTACCACGAGTTTTCAAAATTTTCCAAGTTTCGCTAGTATTGCAAATGTAGGTTTAGATGGTGGCCCTTTCCGGAGGAATTCGGGGCTTCTTCGGTCTTCACCGTTGAAACCAACTGAGAGGGAAAAGGATTCGAGGGAGAATTGCCGCCAGTTGCGTCACCCCATCCAAAGAGTGGCGGTGAAGGGAGTGCTGTGGCATCTCTGAGCACTACGAAGGACTCGGCAAAGGATTCGCCAATGGGTGTGGTGATAGATCTTTCTGAGGAGCCGGCGAACCAGAGACGACCATAGGTTCTAGGCCCAGCTTTCATGCTGCTCGGCGAAAAAATTGCTGAGCTTTCGGACTTTCTTAAGAACAAAAGGAACGTCTATCATTCCATAAAGGAAATGGTCAGATCGACCAGACTGACCTTCAATCATGTCAGAGAAGAGACTCGAGAGCATAAATCAGGGACGAGACCAACAAAGATATCTCAGTCCACACAAGTGATTCCCAAACAGAAAGCCGATTTGGGAAAACTTAGTAAGCGGACTAGAGATGCTGCGAACGAGTCGTGTGGCTCTGAGCAGACACCGAAACAAAAGGCGCTTTCGCCACAAAAAGGGGACAAACGAAATCCACAAAAAGTACTCGGTGGACGGACGGCAAACCCACTTCAGCTCCAAAACAGGACAATACTCCGGCGGGAAGCAGTGCCAATTAGGATGCTTGGACTAATGTTTAACGTAGGGGAAAGAATGCTAAGCCTAAGCAACGCGTGCTCCTGGACGCACTGGTTATAACAACCAAATGGGAGACAACATACGCGGACATTCTCAGGAAAGTCAGATCCGATCCTGAATTGAAACTCGTGGGCGACAATGTCACTCGCATAAGACGGACCCAAAAAGGAGACTTGCTGCTCGAATTCAAAAATGGGGACAACTTACCGGTTGAAAGCCTTCACAATCAGATTGAAAAATCGATTGGAAGGGTGGCTGAAATTAGAGCTAGGAAGCATGAGATCACGAGCGATGAAAAAGCTGGGTTTACGAGAGCCAAAATAAATGGTGTTTATGTCTACAGCTGCTATGCTGCTCCTAGCGCAACACTAGTGGAATTTCAGCGCATGATGGACGATCTTGTCTTAGATGCAAGAAAGTTTAACCCTAAAGTTATCGCTGGTGACTTTAATGCATGGGCAGTGGAATGGGGTAGTAGATTCACAAATGCTAGGGGGCAAGTTATTTTAGAATCTTTTGCGCAAATGGATCTGGTGCTCGCCAACGTTGGTGGAGTCAACGTGGGTGGCATTCCGCAAAAGGGGTACCGGCTCAATAATTGATTTGACCTTTGTGAGTCCCGCACTGGCAAAGAACATGGACTGGTACGTTAGCGAAAAATACACCCACAGCAACCATCAGGCAATATTCTTAAGGCTGGATTGCGGAGCTAATAAGGGACAAACTTTTCGACGAAAGCTGCGAATGGGATGGTCTACGAGGGCTTTTGATCAGGATGCGTTTGTTGTAACAATGAACGCAAACTGTATCCTATAGGAAACAGCTACCGAAAAAGCCTCACAAGTGGTGGCACATTTTACAAGGGCATGTGACACGGCGATGCCGAGAAGAAGATGCATTCCAGGTAGGAAGCCAAATTATTGGTGGAGTCTTTAAGGAGGCTTTAAGTCACCACAGATCACATGGCCAACAATGCTTGGAAACATCGTGCAGGTACTCTTCCCGGACGGTATCTTTAACAAAGCGCTGAAAGTATCGGTGAAGACAAGGCCGGACGTATTCGCCAGCACATTTGATGCGTGCATGCTTGAAGGAACCTTTACTACCATCTGGAAGATGCAGAAACTGGTTTTGTTAACGAAACCAAACAAACCACCAGGAGAACCTTCGTCGTGTCCCCCCATCTGCCTTTGGAATACAACAGGTAAAATGCTGGAGCGTATCATATACAACAAGCTTGCTCCCATTATTGAAGACCGAGGTGGTATATCCAACTCTCAGTATGGTTTTCGTAGAGCACGCTCTACAGTTGACGCTATCAGCTCGGTGATAGGATTGGCAAAAAATGCCATGGCGTCCAAGAAATGCTGCGCTATAATGAATCTTGACGTCAAAAACGCATTTAACTCGGCAAACTGGGAGAACATCAACGCGTCCTTGATTAAAATAGGAGTTCCTAACTATTTGGCAAAATTGTTAAGGTGATATCTATCGTAAAGAACGCGTTTCTACGAAACGGACGAAGGGATTAGAGAATAAACCGTGAACGCGGAAGTCCCGCATGGCTCTGTGATTGGTCCCCTTCTGTGGAATGTGATGTACAACGGAGTGTTTGAACTTCCCACTCCACGTGAGGCGACGGTTATTGGGTTCGCGGATGATATAGCTGTGGTAGTAGCTGCTTAACATCTAGGAGATGTAGAAGTTTACACAAGTGAAGCTATCAGTGCTATGAAGTCGTGGCTGCAAACGTCCGGACTCAAATTGGCGGAACAAAAAACGGAGGCAGTCCTAATAAGCAACAGACGCAATAACAATATCCTCAGCGTCCGGGTGGGGAGGCATATCATCAACTCTCCACCCTTCATTAGGTACCTGGGGGTTTTGATTGATTCGTAGCACAGCTTCAAGGCCCACATGGATTATACAAGCTGCAAGGCTAGGCAGGTGGTCGCGGCTTTGACAAGCATGATGCCAAATGTTGGAGGTCCAAAAAGTAGCTGCAGAAGGGTAATCTCTCGAGTAGTGAGCTCCATTCTGCTTTATGCTGCATCTATGTGGGAGGAAACTTTTAAACTTGAATTGAGCAGGAGAAAGATAGGAGGAGTCTATCGTCTCATCGTCATTTAGAACTGTTTTCGACGAGGCCGCGTACGTGGTCGCAGAAATGGTCCCCGTCGACATACTTGCGGATGAAATGAGCCGCTTGTACCGGAGAAAGTGTTTGGAAACATCCGCGATAAGGCAGGAAATAAAAAACGCGGAAAGGGAAGGAAGAATCGATCCGACTATGGCAAAGACGTTGGGAGCGATCTGAAAAGGGATCATGGACGCGCAGATTGATCCCACATATTGCCGGCTGGGTGAAGCGCAAGCATGGCGAAGTAAACTATCACCTGAATTAGTTTCTGACAGGGCATGGGGGTTATCGGTGGTATTTGAATCGTTTCAAGTTGGACGATTCACCATATTGTCCTAGCTACCCTAATGCTCCCGAAGATCCGGAGTAGGTTACATTGCCCCAGATTTAATGTGGCGAGGCAATGATTGGAGGGTGTGCTGGGAACGAACATCAACCCGCACAACTTTGTGGGAGAGATGCTGAAGCCGGAGCGGAATTGGGCGGTGGTAAACTCGACAATTGCGTACGTGCAGGGCGAGCTGAGGCGCTCTCGACGCAACTTGGGAAGTCGGTAGGCTCCACCTAAGATCAGGATTTGCCGCTGTGACGGAGCCGCCTCCACGATGTAATTGAAAAGGATGTAGATGTGACCTTTGAAGGATTCCTTCCATTGTCGTCCTTGCAAGATCGAATTGTCGACTTATTTGCCACATACTGCAAATTAGATTTGCTACAACATCGCATACTTTCGCCGATGCTGGCATGTGTTCACGATGGCCGGCCGCTTCGACTGTTTTGACGGCTTAGCGTCAGATGTTCTGTCTCTCGTCTTCGGATCTCTCCCCTTCATAATATGTTTGGATAGGGATGTTTTCGATTCGCACATCTTCGCCTATATTCAGCAGTTGCTTTGCCACTATTATTTTCGCATAACCCAAGGACTAAGTACATATCGAAGTATTCGCTATCAGAATAAATTTTGCTATGAAAAGTCGCCTTTTTGTGCTGCTAATGAAAGAATGAATCAGTATACGCATAAAATTAATCCTGTCAGCGCATTTATACGCAACGACTATTCATTTATGCCTGAAAATCTAGAACTGAAATCGGTTATTTCATCTGGTTCCCGTTAACCCTTGTGAGCATAATGATAATTAAGAGGTCATTAAAATGCAATTAATTTCTATCTGGGATCATTATAATCCTACGTAGGCCACACAAAAATAGCTTAGGTATTAAACATTGTACATAGACACTAATGTATCTAATAAAAAGTATAACTTTTTCCTGTCGAGCGAAGCGTGAGATTTTTTTACCCGTTTGTTAATGTAAAAAGTGAAACTTCGATGCAGAAAAAACCTGCCTTGCAACATTCAAACTACTGTAACTATTCAAAATTTGAAATTTATAATGAAATAATGTTCACGAGATTGGATCATTAGAGAATATGAAAACTTTTTGTGTGACCGGACAAAACAATATGCATGTAAAAATTTAAGATAAAGTGGTAAGAATAAAAAAAATCCATAGACAAAAACAAAAATGTAATTGTAAAAGACTATACAAATTCTAATGTTGATTTGATTCGGATGAAATTTATTTAAAATAATAAAGTGGAATGTTCGCTATGTTGACAAGTTTTTTTGATTGTTTAGCCGACGCAGTTTATGAGATATGGTGTTTTTAGTAACGCAAGTCAAGCAATTTATATAATGATATAATTTTATGTCTTGTTTTACTTGGATTGTCCAAATAATTTTATCTTAATAGTTTATGGTTTATTGATTGGAAATAGTATAATTATCGTATATTTAGAGGATAATTCTGTTTTGGAAAATTGTTTTTATAAATTAATTCCATAATCTTATTTTTTATTCCTTGTATCAAGGTAAGGCAAGTGCCATATGCTCCACTCCATGCAATTATCCCATAATTTACAATACTTTGAACAAATGCATAATATATAATTAGTAAGGTTTTCGTGTTTATTATGTTTTCAAGTATGGCAAATATAAAAATTAAGTATCTAGTTTTTTTAATAATGTATTCGATATGTTTATCCCATTTCATATTGTAGTCAAATATAAGACCTTAATATTTATAAGATTCAACTATTTGCAATATTTTATCTTCTATCTTAATATTTACATTATTTGGCACACTGTTACAGTAGTTTCCGTATGTCTTAAAAACAGTCCTTGTTATATTCAAAGACAATTTATTTATCGCAAGCCATTTGGACACCCTACTTAGATAATTATTTAATCTTTCCTCTGCCTTTGTCCACGTATCGTCACTCGAGATGACGATAGTCTCATCAGCATAGGATAAGATAGTGTCTTTTGGCATATCTCTCAGTAGATCATTGAAGTAAATTATGAACAATAAAGGTCCTAGTATGGTTCCTTGAGGAACACCAGTTACCAATTCCTTGTCGTCGCTTACACAGTCATTTATTTTACTCTTTGTTTTCTACCAGTGAGATAGCTAGTTAACAAAGTATGAGCTTTCCCTCTTCTTCCATATATTTCCAATTTTTTTAGAAGAATTTCATGATTTACCGTATCAAATGCTTTCGATAGATCGAGAAAAGCAGTTATTAGTGGTTTACTTTTATCTAAATTTTTATAAATAATATCTGTTATGTATTGCAAGCAGTCATTTGTGCCCTTATTTTTTACGAAACCAAATTGTCTATTCGATATTATTTTATGTTTCTCTATAAAATTGTATAACCTGTTAAAGATAATTCTTTCGAAAATTTTGGCTATATATGTATATATATATATTACATAACATTTTTTGTTTGAAATTGCATGAGAAAGTGTGTGGTACTGTCCGTGTGCGGTATATATATATATATATATATATATATACACATATATATATATATTCTAAGATACATGTACTAGGGTATATATACGAGAATACATATACAAGGATACTTATACTAGGGCATACGCAGGCGAGCAAAACCGAGTGCATGTTTAGCATTTTTCTACTTATAGTGTCATAAGTTGATTAATAAAAAAACAAATTTTATAGAACTTTAACCAACTATTTTTAAATCCACTGGAGAAAAAAATTAATATTCAATATAAGAATGACACCACAATTGTTTGTCCCAACCACCTTTTCAATATAGACCACAAATTCTCGATGGAATTATGGTCTGGACTTTTTGCAGACGATTTAATCACCTGAAACCTTTGTGCAAGAGGTCCCAAATTCCACCACGTGAAGCAACCCCAAACCATCACGCTTCCTCCACCATATTTGACTGTTTGTTTTAAATGATGCTTTTGAATGGACTCATGAGTCTGCTCCAGAAGTATTCCTTCCCATCCCATTAAAATCCGTTAATTTGTGTCTCATCGGACCAAATACCTCTATGGCAGTGGCGGCTCGTGGCAGAATAAGTACGTGAGGCGAAAAACAAGCTAAGATGATTTTCGATACAAACTGAAAATCATAAAAAAATTCAAGCTTGCGGCTGGCTCAAGGTACCATTCAAACTGATACTGTAACGGTGGTTATTATTATATTTTGATACGATTCGATTTTAAAGTTATCTGAAAACGATATGTTTGTTTAGAGCTATATATATAAAAAAAAATTAATGATAACTATGGGTTATCATTAATTCTTTTTTCGTCGTTGGGAGGTGTAAATCTTCAAACGATACCGATTCGCTATTGCTTATCGGTATGTCGGATTTTTACCGACTAAAACCACCTCCGTCTTCTCCAACCAGTCATCCATCACTCTTCGGTTGCACGGTTCATGTGCAATATATTCCCTAAGTGGGAATGCCTACGGCACTTTACGGCACCTTAAGGCACCCTACGGCACTTTACGGCATCGTACGGCACTTTGCGGCACTTTACGGCACTTTACGGCACTTTACGGAGCCTTAAGACACCATGCGGCAGTTTACGGCACTCTACGGCTTTTTTCGGCACCTTACGGCACTTTACGGCACCCCACGGCACCCTACGGCACTTTACGGCACCTGACGAAACTTTACGGCACCCTACGGTGCCATGCGGCAGTTTACGGCAACCTACGGCACTTTACGGCACCTTACGGCACTTTACGGCACCCTACGGCACCCTACGGCACTTTACGGCACCCTACGGCACTTTACGACACCGTACGGCACTTTGCGGCACCCTTCGGCACCCTACGGCACTTTACGGAGCCTTAAGACACCATGCGGCAGTTTACGGCAACCTACGGCACTTTACGGCACCTTACGGCACTTTACGGCACCCTACGGCACTTTACCGCACCTTACGGCACCCTACGGTTCCTTACGGCACCTTACGGCACCTTACGGCACCTTACGGCACCTTACGGCACTTAACGGTACCCTACAGCACTTCACGGCACCTTACGGCACTTTACGGCACCCTACGGCACCCTACGGCACTTTACGGCACTTTACGGCACCTTACGGAACTTTACGGCACCCTACGGCACTTAACGGCATCTTACGGCACTTTAAGGCAACATCAGGCACGTTACGGCAACTTACGGCACTTTACGGCACACTACGGCACTTTGCGGCACCTTACGGCACACTACGGCACTTTACGGCACCCTAAGACACGTTACGGCTTCTTACGGCACTTTAAGGCACCCTACGGCAATTTACGGCACCTTACGGCACTTTACGGCACCTTACGGCACTTTACGGCACTTTACGGCACCCTACGCCACTTTACGGCACTTTACGGCACCTTACGGCACTTTACGGCACCTTACGGCACTTAACGGCACCTTACGGCACTTTACGGCACCCTAAGGCACGTTACGGCACCTTACGGCACTTTACGGCACCCTAAGACACGTTACGGCACCTTACGGCACCTTACGGCACCCTACGGCACGTTACGGCACCCTACGGCACTTTACGGCACCCTACGGCACTTTATGGCACCTTACGGCACTTAACGGCACCCTAAGGCGCGTTACGGCACCTTACGGCACTTTACGGCACCCTAAGACACGTTACGGCACCTTACGGCACTTTAAGGCACCCTACGGCAATTTACGGCATCGTACGGCACTTTGCGGCACCCTACGGCACTTTACGGAACCCTCCGGCACTTTACTGCACCTTACGGCACTTTACGGCACCCTACGGCACCCTACGGCACTTAACGGCACTTTATGGCACTTTACGGCACACTAAGGCACGTTACGGCACCTTACGGCACTTTACGGCACCCTAAGGCACGTTACGGCACCGTACGGCACTTTACGGCACCCTACGGCACTTTATGGCACCTTACGGCACTTAACGTCACCCTACGGCACTTCACGGCACTTTATGGCACCTTACGGCACCCTACGGCAATTTACGGCACCTTACGGCACTTTACGGCACCGTACGGAACTTTGCGCCACCCTACGGCACTTTACGACACATTACGGCACTTTACGGCACTTTACGGCACCCTTCGGCACCCTACGGCACTTTACGGAGCCTTAAGACACCATGCGGCAGTTTACGGCACTCTACGGCTTTTTACGGCACCTTACGGCACTTTACGGCACTCCACGGCACCCTACGGCACTTTAAAGCACCTGACGGCACTTTACGGCACCCTACGGTACCATGCGGCAGTTTACGGCAACCTACGGCACTTTACGGCACCTTACGGCACTTTACGGCACCCTACGGCACTTTACGGCACCTTACGGCACCCTATGGCACTTTACGACACCGTACGGCACTTTGCGACACCCTACGGCACTTTACGGCACATTACGGCACTTTACGTTACTTTACGGCATTTTACGGCACCCTACGGCACCCTACGGCACCCTACGGCACTTTACGGAGCCTTAAGACACCATGCGGCAGTTTACGGCAACCTACGGCACTTTACGGCACCTTAGGGCACTTTACGGCACCCTACGGTTCCTTACGGCACCTTACGGCACCTTACGGCACCTTACGGCACCTTACGGCACTTAACGGCACCCTACAGCAGTTTACGGCACTTTACGGCACCCTACGCGGCAATTTACGGCACCCTACGGCACTTTACGGCACCTTACGGCACCCTACGGCACTTAACGGCACCATACGGCACTTTACGGCACCATAAGGCACGTTACGGCACCCTACGGCACTTTACGGCACCCTACGGCACTTTGCGGCACTTTACGGCACCCTACGGCACCTGACGGCACTTTACGGCCCTTTACGGCACCCTACGGCACCCTGCGGCACCTTTCGGCACTTTACGGCACCCTACGGCACTTAACGGCACCTTACGGCACTTTACGGCACCTTACGACACTTAACGGCACATGACGGCACTTTACGGCACCCTACGGCACCCTATGGCACCCTACGGCACTTTACGGAGCCTTAAGACACCATGCGGCAGTTTACGGCAACCTACACCACTTTACGGCACCTTACGGCAACTAACGGCACTTTACGGCACCCTACGCGGCAGTTTACGGCACTTTACGGCACCTTATGGCATCCTACGGCACCTTACGGCATCTTACGGCACCTTACGGCACCTTACGGCACCTAACGGCACCTTACGGCACTTAACGGCACCCTACGGCACTTTACGGCGTCTTACGGCACTTTACGGCACTTTTCGGCACCCTACGGCACTTTACGGCACCCTACGGCACCCTAAGGCACCTTACGGCACCCTGCGGCACTTTATGGCACCTTATGACACCCTACGGCACTTTACGGCACTCTACGACTTTTTACGGCACCTTACGGCACTTTACGGCACCCCACGGCACCCTACGGCACCCTACGGCACCTTACGGCACTTTACGGCACCCTACGGTGCCATGCGGCAGTTTACGGCACATTACGGCACTTTACGGCACCCTACGGCACTTAGCGGCACCTTACGGCACTTTACGGCACCTTACGGCACTTTACGGCACCCTACGGCACTTGAAGGCACCCTACGGCACCTTACGGCACTTCACTGCACATTACGGCACTTTACGGCACCCTACGGCACTTTACGCAACCTACGGCACTTTATGGCACCTTACGGCACTTTACGGCACCCTACGGCACTTAATGGCACCTTACGGCACTTTACGGCACCCTAAGGCACGTTACGGCACCTTACGGCACCCTACGGCACTTTACGGCACCTTACGGCAACCTATGCCACTTTACGGCACCTTACGGCACCTAACGGCACTTTACGGCACCCTACGCGGCAGTTTACGGCACTTAACGGCACCTTACGGCACCCTACGGCACCCTACGGCACCTTATGGCACCTTACGGCACCTAACGGTTCCTTACGGCACTTAACGGCAACCTACGGCACTTTACGGCGTCTTACGGCACTTTACGGCACTTTACGGCACTTTACGGCACGCTACGGCACTTTACAGCACCTAAAGGCACCTTACGGCACCCTAAGGCACTTTACGGCACCCTACGGCACTTTACGGGACTTTATGGCACCTTAAGACACCCTACGGCACTTCACGGCACTCTACGACTTTTTAAGGCAATTTACGGCACTTTACGGCACATCACGGCACCCCACGGCACCCTACGGCCTTTCACGGCACCTTACGGCACTTTACGGCACCCTACGGAGCCATGCGGCAGTTTACGGCACATTACGGCATTTTACGGCACTTTACGGCACCCTACGGCACTTAACGGCAACTTACGGCACTTTACGGCACCTTACGGCACTTTACGGCACCCTACGGCACTTGAAAGCACCCTACGCCACCTTACGGCACTTAACGGCACATTACGGCACCTTACGGCACTTAACGGCACCCTACGGCACTTTACGGCACTTTACGGCACCTTAAGGCACTTTACGGCACCCTACGGCACTTGAAGGCACCCTACGGCACTTAATGGCACCTTACGGCACTTTACGGCACCATAAGGCACGTTACGGCAATTTACGGTAGTTTACGGCACCCTAAGGCACGTTACGGCACCTTATGGCACTTGACGGCTCTCTACGGCACTTTACGGCACCCTACGGCATTTTACGGCACCCTACGGCACGTTACGGCACCTTACGGCACCCTACGGCACTTTGCGGCACCTTACGGCTTTTTACGGCACTCTACGGCACCTTACGGCACTTCACAGCACCTTATGGCACTTTACGGTACCTTACGGCACTTTACGGCACTTTACGGCACCCTACGGCACCCTAGGCACTTTACGGCACCTTACGGCACTTTACGGTACCCTTCGGCACCCTACGGCACTTTACGGAACTTTACGGCACTTTCGGGCAACCTACGGCACTTTACGGCACTTTACGGCACCCTACGGCACCCTACGGCACTTTACGGCACCCTACGGCACCTTACGGCACTTAACGGCACGCTAGGCACTTTACGGCACCTTACGGCACTTTACGGCACCCTACGGCACTTTACGGCACCTTACGGCACTTTACGGCATCCTACGGCACTTTACGGCACTTTACGGCACCTTATGGCACTTTACGGCACTTTACGGCACCCTGACGGCACTTTACGGCACTTTACGGCACCCTACGGCACCCTAGGGCACCTTACGGCACCTTAAGGCACCTTTCGGCGCTTTACGGCACTTTACGGCACCTTACGGCACTTTACGGCACCTTACGTTACTTTAAGGCAAATTACGGCACTTTGCGGCACCCTACGGCACTTTACGGCACCTTACGGCACCTTACGGCACCCTACGGCACCTTAAGGCACTTTCTGGCACATACGGCACCCTACGGCAATTTACGGCACTCTACGGCACTTTACGGCACTTTCATACCCTACGGCACTTTACGGCAGCTTACAGCACTTTACGGCACCCTACGGCGCTTTACGGCACTTTACGGCACCCTACGGCACTTACTGGCACCTTACGGCACTTTCCGGCACCATAAGGCACGTTACGGCACCCTACGGTACTTTACGGCACCCTAAGGCACGTTACGGCACCTTACGGCACCCTACGGAACTTTACGGCACCGTACGGCACTTTGCGGCACCTTACGGCACTTTACGGCACCCTAGGGCACCCTACGGCACTTTACAGCACCTTACGGCACTCTACGGTAGCTTACGGCACTTTACGGCACTTTACGGCACCCTACGGCACTTTCCGGCACCTTACGGCTTTTTACGGCAACCTAAGACACGTTACGGCACCTTACGGCACATTACGGCACTTTACGGCACCCTACGCGGCAGTTTACGGCACTTTACGGCACCTTACGGCACCCTAGGGCACCTTACGGCTCCTAGCGGCACCTTACGGCACTTTACGGCACCCTAAGACACGTTACGGCACCTTACGGCACCTTACGGCACTTTACGACACCCTACGCGGCAGTTTACGGCACCTTACGGCACTTTACGGCACCCCACGGCACCCTATGGCACCCTACGGCACCCTACGGCACTTTACGGCACCTTACGGCACCTTACGGTGCCATGCGGCAGTTTACGGCACATTACGGCACTTTACGGCACCCTACGGCACTTAACGGCACCTTACGGCACTTTACGGCACCTTACGGCACTTTACGGCACCCTACGGCACTTGAAGGCACCCTACAGCACCTTACGGCACTTAACTGCACATTACGGCACTTTACGGCACCCTACGGCACTTTACGCAACCTACGGCACTTTATGGCACCTTACGGCACTTTACGGCACCCTACGGCACTTAACGGCACCTTACGGCACTTTACGGCACCCTAAGGCACGTTACGGCACCTTACGGCACTTTACGGCACCCTAAGACACGTTATGGCACCTTACGGCACCTTACGGCACTTTACGGCACCCTACGCGGCAGTTTACGGCACCTTACGGCACTTTACGGCACCCCACGGCACCCTATGGCACCCTACGGCACCCTACGGCACTTTACGGCACCTTACGGCACCTTACGGTGCCATGCGGCAGTTTACGGCACATTACGGCACTTTACGGCACCCTACGGCACTTAACGGCACCTTACGGCACTTTACGGCACCTAACGGCACTTTACGGCACCCTACGCGGCAGTTTACGGCACTTAACGGCAACCTACGGCACTTTACGGCGTCTTACGGCACTTTACGGCACGCTACGGCACTTTACGGCACCTAAAGGCACCTTACGGCACCCTACGGCACCCTAAGGCACCTTACGGCACCCTACGGCAATTTACGGGACTATATGGCACCTTAAGACACCCTACGGCACTTCACGGCACTCTACGACTTTTTAAGGCAATTTACGGCACTTTACGGCACCCCACGGCACCCTACGGCCTTTTACGGCACCTTACGGCACTTTACGGCACCCTACGGTGCCATGCGGCAGTTTACGGCACATTACGGCACTTTACGGCACTTTACGGCACCCTACGG